>CM039679.1:244776609-245461609 GCA_022537955.1 Schmidtea mediterranea | reverse complement strand
CTGAAACTGGAGCCTTACTGTCATATGAGGGAAGTATCGAAATGAAAATAAGAAAACAAAACAAACATCAAAAACATTTATTCGGAATTATTATTTATAAAAACAAATAGCAGTCTAATATTCGATTCTTTTGATGTGATAGATGAGTTATGTTTTTCATTTAAAGGTTTGCTCACGATAGAAACATACAAAATAAATTTGTTCTCAAGCGACATATAAGACGATTCGTTTATATCTTTCCAATGGTTCCAATGACAAAACCTCTATTTCTCAAATTTGAGACTAAATTTTTTTTAAATTAATATTTTTAAGTGTTGTGTGACTAAATTTCCATATTCACTCTGAGAAAAATTAAAAATGATCTAAATTTAAATTTTAACTGTAATTGTAATTTTTTATTATCTGATTTCACAAAACATTTTTGCGATATTGCTACGATGTTATTTCGCTTGAGACGAAAACCTGCAATATCAACTACGATGTGAATGTACAAGTATTGAGATCGACTTGAAAAAGCTAATTGAGATATGTGAGATATATTTGGTAATTTATGAATAATAATTGAAATTCAATATAATGATTCATCTGTCGATTTATAATCTGTTTCATTATTATTATTTATTTACAACAAATGTAATGACAAATTTCAATTTTAATAAACAATACCATATTTTTATTTAAACCGTTTATTTTGAAAGTGTGACAAGTTCACTTTTTGTTACAACGAAATAATTAAAGATTTGCGTTTCAAAGAATTTTAAAATATTGATATTTAATTTATTTAATTTTGTCAACATTTTAAATGTTGTTTCATTTGGTTGAATATAATGTAGGGTTTGACAAAACAAGCAAAAGGAAAAATGAAAATCACAGAAATCAGATGTAAATCAATAAAAGTATCAAATTCAAAATAATAATTAAATTGCAAAAATGAATTAAAAAGTCAAAAAAATTAAAATAAAAATAATTTTCGAGAAAAGCCTGTATGGACGTTAAATATAATATAATACAATTAATGGGGCATCCCAAGAAGAAATATTTTAATAGAAATAAATTTAATTAAAAGTTAATAGTAAACCCTAGTATTGTGAGAAACCCGGGTAGTTAACAAAATTATTCAATTAAAGTTAAGTGGATTGCCCAATTAGGGAAAACATGAATAGAAAGGAAGCCCGACGTTGATAAAATTACCTCCCAATTGACAACAAATTGGGAAATTAAATTAATTTCAAAAGGATCTCTGCCAACAAATCAACTTTAAAAAGAAGGAATACAAATACCGAAAATGTATAAAAGACATAGGCAACTTAGTTTAATCGTCAGTTTTGTCGAAGATAAATCAGTTTTTGAAGGTTAAAACAATGACAGATTAAATTTAGAGCGGATCCACAGATTATTTTTTTTCATATCAGAAGGGAAATCTTCAATTCTAAAATTTATCCCAGACAAGCGAATAAAGATATACTTAGAAAGAGTGCAGATTGACAGTGATATTGAAAATAGCTTTATCTTGAAAGTTGTTGATGAAATTTTGTGGACAAAGTCGTAATTATTGTAGTGATTCTAAATAAACGTTATTGTTTTTTAATAAAGGAATCAGAAACGACCTCCAACCTATCCTTAATACTCAACAAAAAAAGAATTTATTTTAAATAAATTTGATTTATTTATTGGAAATTTTGCTTAATGTTTTATTCCTTTCAGAATAAATAAACTATTAAAAATAAGGAACTGAAAGGGGTTAAAAATTAAGTATTTGCAAAGTATATTTCCTTAGGAATTCAAAAAAATATTTATAATAAAAGCAAATTAATTGTTAGTAAATATTTGTTAATAGAGCAAATGTCTTTTTTTGTTTGTTTACAATTCAGCATGAGCTGAATGGGAAAATTAATCTGAATTTCCCATGTATTGCATTTTGTATTTCTAAAAGCAAATAAAAAATAAATTTCTAAAAAAAATTTGTTATAAACTTTGGAGAGGGAACATTTGTAACCAACGAGATTATTAAATATTTTAAAGAAAAATTAAAAGAATTACATAAGTAATTTAATATTCATTTAAACAAACAAATTAAAAATTAATTAAAAAATAAATTTTTATAAAGAAAACTAAATAGCAAATTTAAATGTGAATCAAATAATTTATTTAGATAACTCTTGTGCTGGTCAAATACGCAATTAAATAATAATATGTTTCCATCATAAATCACGGAGGCAAGTGAGAAACGGACAAAGTCAAAGGATTAAGGGAATTAGAAAGGAAAAAATCCCGACTTCTGATTGACAGGCGAACCCAATATGAAAGGTCTATGAAAAATTGCCATTTTCTAAGTCAATAAATGAGAGAAAGCGCGAATTGTTCTGGTTAAAGATATTTTGTATTTTGTTGGAGAAGAGAAATGAAAATTTTAAAGTTGCTGAGTCTCAGTTTGAAGCAGAAACTTTAAAAAGCCAGGTTATTCCGGTCAAAAATTTAACAAATTCAATATTTCTAAAAGCTCTATGAAAGATAAATCGAAAAAATACTTTTAAAATAATTTCAAAGGCATTGTTTCATTTGTTGATACTGCTGACAAGCGGCTGACATTTCATTCGACATTTCCTGTCAGAATTTTTATCATATCGATATTTTTGGTTGACATTTTATCTTTTTTCTTGATAAAATTTCTATTTATATTTCATCAAAATTATAATAATTTAATTGTAAAATCATGCTTCTTAAATTATGTACATATTGTCTTTTTACTTTAATAATAATAATATAAAAAAAATAATAATAAAAGTAATAAAATAAATTTGGCAACGATTTAATTAAAAGAAAACGCCACTAAACAACTCTTCGTACGATATATTGCTACAGTTTAACTGCCATCTTCAGGCACAAAAAACCAACTAAAATATTATAAATCAACTTATAATTTAAACAATTTATCTTTTTTATATTAATTTTATTTCTAATAAATAAACAGTTAAAAAATATTTAAATACTTTTAATTAATTCTTTGAAAATAAAAATTAAAAATAATAATAAAATAAAATGGTAATAATAATAATAATTATAGTGATAATAACAATAATTATAATAATTAACAATAATAGTCAGAAAACAACTTAATCATAATATTATTATATGAATTATTTGTTTAAATAAAATTATGTCGTAGGTACTTTTACTTCAAAAACTCTCATTTGAGATTTCCTGACAGATTCTAAAAATAGACAAGAAACAGCAATGACCAAAACTTCATATTTAAATGGCG
This sequence comes from Schmidtea mediterranea, assembly GCA_022537955.1. Classification (NCBI taxonomy): domain Eukaryota; kingdom Metazoa; phylum Platyhelminthes; order Tricladida; family Dugesiidae; genus Schmidtea; species Schmidtea mediterranea. Next base: position 245,458,347 of record CM039679.1, on the reverse strand, counting down.
AATATATGTAGAATAAAATCAGAAAATATTTCAATGCACGAATTTGACTATCATATTAACATCCAGCATTAAAACAAATACTTAGATAATCTTCCTCTATTCTCTATTTATAATCAACGTTACTAAAAATCATTATTAGTATTTGAATTGCACTGTCATTGATGCAATGCTGCATGCATTAAAATGACTACTAGTGATTTCTGTTCTCAAGTTTTTGATCACTGCCGACTGATTAATTGATTAAAATTAGTAAACTAAATTTTGTGCTATTCAATGAAAATAAATATAAACTATTTTTGTGTATGAATTTAAAAATATGTTATTGAAAATTTAATAAATAATATAAAATTGCTAATGATTTTATAACAGATTATATTTACAAAATAAAAAATTAATGAATTAGTTTGTTTGAAAAACAACAACTCGTGTCGATATAGTTTGAATTTCAATTCTACCTAATGATGACAGTGAGTTTGAGTCTTTAATTTGAGTTTTCTAATCAATTAATGAAAATTATAAGAAAAAATAACTTAAAGAAACTCTTTTTTTTCTGAAATACTTAATTTAATTAAAATTTAATATTGTATTATTATTTATTTTTTTTGAACTCTTTACGTTTCACCATAAAGTTTACACACCGAAAAAAAATCAATATTGACAAAATTCATATAATAATTAACTAATACTTTATATTAAATAAATTGGAAAATAATATTCGAATAAATAAATCTTCCTTGAAGGAGGCAAAAGATATGGTTCCCAAGGGTTTAGTTTGGGAAGAAAAATAAAGAATAATGACACTAATTTTTTCCTTTTAAAAATAACTATTAACCTTTTTATTAATTAAATGACATTAAATAAATGACATTTGATTGTAAAGAGTTTAAACATTAAAAATAATTATTTTTTATTTATGCGAGAAAAAGTTGTTTGGATTTCCCCCAAAAAAATCTAAATTTCAACATTTCTCCTTAAATTTATTTACCAATCAACTTTTATTCTATGTTAGGGAAAAAGAATTTGCATAGAATTAATTACCGACATTTTTACATTGACAGATGACATAAAATTAGTTTATTTCCAAATCTCAAAATAAATATCAAAATAAATAAAGTCAATTGAATTGTACTTTTCTATGTTTATAAATTACTTTTTAGACTTTGGACTCTAAATTTTCTTGGATATTTAGAAGTAGGCTTTTTTGGTCAAATGTTAATTGAACATGTTTACGACGCAGAGTTAAGTATTTGGGATATGACTATTTATTTTATTTATTTTTCTTCATTTGTATAAGCAATGAATCATTTATTTAGTTATTGTTTTATTTTCTTTTGATTTTGGATTGAAGAATTTTAGTGACTTATTCGTTACCTCGTTGCTTTAAATCGTGTTGTTGGTTTCCTCATTTTCTCTTTGTGATGAATAATGATATTTATAAGGGTGCAAAATAAAACAAATAAATTTTAATTTTAGCTTAATTATTGAATGAAATTAATATAAAATATAAACTAGATTACTCAATATAACAAACAATTTATTGTAAAATAAAGATTAACTTGAAAAATATGTATAATCCCATTTTAATAAATTAATTATTAATTTAAAAAAAAGTTATGGTAATGATTCTGGTAAATGATTAGAATTATTCATTTTCATTATTTTTGTTCAAAAATAAAAACATTTTAAGGCAGAGATTCATAAAGTTGTGCACAGGATGAACCGGACTAAAGTTTTATTGAAGATATCTGACCGTTAACTTAAAGACGAGCGCTAACATGAGCGACATATATTCTTTAACAATTTATTCTGAAATTACTACGTTTATGACAGTCTTTAGTTTTGTGTTTAAGTACGCCATTTGGCATGTTAAAATAAGTAACATTCAAATAATTTAATGATTTTAAAGAATACAATTTGACGAACTAGGGATCAGTAATCCGCGGACCGACACTTTTTCAAGTAAGATATATTCGTATTTAAGATATAATAACAAAAGAGACAGATACTAAAACAAATAAAAATATAATGTATTTATTCTTTAAAGTATAAATTTAAATATAAACTATATATCCTTTAATTTAATTTACTTTATTAAAATTTTTAAAACTTCAGCTAATTCGTTGTTTTTGTAAATTTTTGGAATTCTGCTCCTCTTCTTTCTGTCACTTTTCTCTCATCTGAACCGAATTTTCCAACCGAATTAATCTATTATTATTACCATATATTATTAATAGCTAGCCAACATATATGGAATATATTTGCCTATGATTTATTAATACTTACATCTAATATAGATCAAATACAGTGTCAAAAATGAAGGCTTTTTTCTTCCTTATAAACAAGAAAAATAAAACTTCCAGAATTAATGACACAATCAGAATACAATATTTCATAATAAAAAGTAAAGTTTCTGTCTATAAATTCTGTCGGACATGACCGCAGAAAATTATCGTATCAAAAATTGTACAACTCTCTACTAGTCATTTTCTCAAATAATATGTTAAAAAAATTAAATTTGCAGGAAACGTTTTATAACATCAGGAGTAATATCTAAAGGAGAAAATAGGGAATATATATAATTTTTTAATCTTAATAAAGCAAAAGTTGTCAATTAAACGTTGTATACATTTTAAGCTCTATGTCGGTTACTATAACTATATATTCTTTATAGCTTGAAACTAAATGTGTTAATGATTCTGGTTACATCCGGTTACTTCTCTCAAATTGCTTGATTTTTAAATTTGCTCATTCGTATTCATCTTAATATACGAATAAGTTTATTATTATTATTATTATTATTATTATTATTATTATTATTATTATTATTATTATTATTATTATTATTATTATTATTATTATTATTATTATTATTATTATTATTATTATTATTATTATTATTATTATTATTATTATTATTATTATTATTATTATTATTATTATTATTATTATTATTATTATTATTATTATTATTATTATTATTATTATTATTATTATTATTATTATTATTATTATTATTATTATTATTATTATTATTATTATTATTATTATTATTATTATTATTATTATTATTATTATTATTATTATTATTATTATTATTATTATTATTATTATTATTATTATATACCTGATCCCTGATACACTGCAAACCAATCCTTCTAAATTATTTGAAGACATTTCTCTGCTGTAGTTGATATATTTAGAGTCAACCGATGACCTGAAAGATTTACATTTTTTAATGTTTTGAATATATTTCCTGGTTTTAAATATAATATAATTAATAAAGTTACATTTTCAGATAAAATCTAACAAATCTTTTGACAATCACTGAATTGTGTACCATTTACAAATATTTCTACAATTATTTAATTGATTGGCAAACAGATAAATATTTCATTGAATACAGCGACATTATATATACGTTATAATTATAATCATAATTATCATTATTATAAGTAATACGCCCAAGAGCTAATTCAATCTAATTATTTAATGTTATTTCTAATTAATTATTGTTTTTATTTTTCAATTCTTTTCATAGTAAAATTATATTAAATATTTTATATTAATATAAACTATATTAATCAGAATTAAATTATAATCATTATTTATTATAGCAATGCGTTTTGTATTTAAATACACCTGAAGATTACAGTTCACCTGTCGAAATATCGTATAAAAAGATATCTATAGATTTATAAAATCAGTTACAATAATAAATACAAAATACAAAAAATTAATTAAAAATTGACATATTTCAGGGAAAACATTTATATGCGGATAGCAAATAATGAGACAAATACAAATACAATAATATAAAATCGACGGAATCCCAAAAAAGTGTTATTCAAAAAATACGATCTAATTTAGAAAATAAATAAATTAAACGGATATGTGGAAAACCCGAGAGCTAATTGATAAAAATAGTTTTCTAAAAATAAATTACGATAAAAGAGTGGTGAGCTTAAAGGCAAATTTGAGAAACCTAACTGTTTTATTGTTTATTTATTTTTAGGAGAGAAACTCTAAACAAATTAATTTGATGTGGGTTAATTGAATTATTTCCGATAAATGAAACCTATAAAAAGAGACGAGACTGTTATTAGTTTGTTTGAAGACAGAACGTTAAAACATCGTAGGAAAAATCGGTTTTGAAATAACTAAAACGCCAAATAAAAGAAATATATTTTGAGGAAATCATTTTCATCTTCAGTCTGCCATCATAATCTTTGTTAAATTATATATATAAAATAATAATGATGTAATAATTATGATTTAATGATTTAATTAAATAATCTCAATGAATCTCAATAAGTAAGATAAAGGGTTTGATTTTTAGATCTTGGTCAAAGTATACAAAAGCTGGTTTTTCTTTTGAATAAAAATGGATATTCTAAGGTGTTTGTAGAAGACTGACTAAGGAAACCATTGATCGCCTTATGATTGCGCATGATGAAAGCAATGATAACCATAGCCCACTTAATAATGGTGAACCCATAAAATTGCATGTTTTGGTAATCCCATATCCAGAAGGTTTTAGAAATTTTAAATTGTCTGTCACAAAATCATTAGACAATTCAAATTTGTTTAAAATAGTTTCAAAATTGTTAAAATATATAAATATGTTTAGTAATAAGTCTCAAACCCCAATAGGTTTAGTCTTTGATCTTATTAGCAGTTTGATTCCGCAAATTTAATACGTCCATTAAAAACTAAATTAAAATAAATTCCAAACTTTATTCAAAAAACTACAAACAAAACAATATCAAAACAACGATATAAAGTTGTTTTTAATCATAAGTGTGTTTTAGTATTTCTTTTGAGGATATTTCAGCAAGCATGAATTAACAATTGAATAGGGAATATTATTACACAAACATTCAATAAATATTTAATATATTTAAATTACAAACATTCCTAAATATTAATTTTACAATCAAGCAATTTCATCATTCCATAATTTAACTTTTAAACTTATTTAAATTTATCATTATAATTTTATTAAAATTTGTTACATATTTTAATCCGAGAATTAACTCTTCAAATTAATTATCCTCACAGATCTAGTGTATAAATTTTCATATAATGGGTGCAATGCCATATACATTGGATAGACTTCCGTCATCTTCGCACACGGGTTCAGGAACATAGCCGATTGAGATATGTGAGTAATATTATTGGGCATAGAAAAATGTACAAAGGCACAACTGATTTAAAAGATTTTAAAATTTTATAAAAAGACTTCAATAATAAGTTGGAAAGAATTTTATGTGAGGCTTTGATGATTAAATCACAATCCCCTAAAATAAACGTTCAATCATTAAATGATTATTTATATAAATCATTAAATCATAGCTATTACATCATTATTTTTTCCGTATATAACATTTAGCAAAGATTATGATGGCAGACTGAAGATGAGGATAATTTCCTCGAAATATATTTCTTTTATTTGGCGTTTACGAGTTTATATATATACATATATGCGTTTCTACCTTAATAAAAATAGTAATCTTTTAAAAGTGCACATTAGTTCTAAAATGTAATTAACAAAATTGTGAAAATTATTTGTGTTGTTTTTTATTTCATTATTCGAAACCTTGATTACGAAGAGTTAGAGTCATTACTAATAATAACCTATTACTATTAAATGAATCTGTAATGGTTCACCTTATTTTTATAGTGTGTTATCGCATAACTATTCAATGCATCTTATTTATGTTTAAAATTAGTTCAATTTGTTCTCTTAACCCCCATGTTGTTAATTAACTTGGAGAAATACTGGTTAAAAAGTTTTTTGTTGTTTAAGTGGTCTCTGTAAATAAGAGAGGTTTGAAATATAAAATTTAAAATATAAATTATTTGTTTTGTTAAAAATTTCTTTGTTTTATAGCAGTTAAGTATACAATGATTGAAGAGCTTTCTAATGATAGCAATAGTTTTTGCAAAGATTATATGAGATGGAAAAAGAATACCCCATTTTTAAATGATTTGGTAATAAATCTTAATTTAACTTGGCCTAGTCTAACAGTTCAATAGATGCCAGATATAACTAGACTCGACGATAAGGATTATTCTACTCAACTAATTATAGTTCGTTCACAAACTGAAGAAGAACAAGATTATCTTCTCATTGCATCAGTGACTGTAACAAAGTAATAAAAATGCTTTATTATATTCCATACAAGATCATTATAACAAAACTAATTTTCTAAGAACCAACGAATGATAATTTGACTTGTTTATTGTTTTTCTATAAACTTTATTTTCTTTTTATAAGAATATTTTTAGGTTTTCAAATCTGATTGCTTGTCGTTTTGCAATGACATTAAGAATTATTTTTTTTGACTATGAATCAGTAATGATATTGATGTTTTATTGATATTTTATTTATATAAAAATAAATAACAAAAACTAACCGTAAATACATAGTTTTTAAAACTCTTAATATATCTCACTCTTTTAAATTCTCAAAAATTCAAATTTCAATATGCAGGCACAAAGCTATGAAATATTTAATATTACGTAATTTTACACTGAACAAATTAAAAATTTTCAAAAAAAGTAACTTCGTTCATTCTGAAATTTCGATAGAATGCATTGTTTTCGACGATGATTTTATCTGACAAATTTCAGACTATATAATTATTTATTGTATATATAAAAACTACTAAATTGTTTCAATTAACTCATTTTTTATTTCATTTAATTGTCTTAGTATTCAAATAATCAAAATAATAAATTTCAATGTATTTTATTTGAATAAATCCTCATATTAGATTTTTTACCGACGTTAAAGTGAATTAATAATTTTCATTTAAATTTAAATTTAATTAAATACTGAAATATAGGTTTGTATTTAAAAGACTGCCGTGATTTACCGACAAATCTGAGACTCTTTCCGACAGATTTGGATTCTCTGTAGGCATTCAAATACTCAATTCGGGCTTCAGAAGTGGCTTAATTATTGATAATATTTTATTTTTAATATATATATTAAAAATAATAATATTAGCAAAAAGCCTTCAAATTTTAAATTTAAATTATTTTTACCTCATTTTATCTTATGTATTATATGAATTGAAAATACATAAAATGTCAATTTTTGATTCATTTATTAAACTCTTTCACATCCAGAGCAATTTTGAGGAAATAAAATAATTATGTTTAGTAAGAGAAGTAAAGTATCAAAAAGGTAGTGAGATTTCATGTCAGTAAAACAAGTAAAGATTTTGACTAAGAAGAATATCTAATAATAAATTAATAATTTAATGAAAAATCGAGTGAGATTTTTTTCATAAATTATAACAAAATAATTTATGAAATTGTTTATAATAATGTTTATAAATTGTTCATAAATTCATTTAGATGACTATAAAAAATTAATTACTTCTTGTTTATAGAAAAACTAAAAATATTATTACTTATAAATTTAAATTAACATCAAAATAAATAAGAATTATATTTGTTATACTTATTTATTTATTGTTATAATTAATTCAATAACTGTCACGTGAAGCAAGTGTGCTTTATACTTATGGTCTCATCTAGGGCTGTGAAAGCTAACGTGTTTAATATAAAAAGAAATTTGATATCTGTTAATAGAAAATGAAAAGAAATCAGAGTTGAAAATCAAAAGAAGTTCTTTTTATTATTATTATTTTTATATAAATATTATAATTTTTTATCTATATTATAATTTTAAAAATGATGTAATATTTTATAAATTAAATAAAATTATTTTAATAATATTAAAATTAAATTTTTTTAAAAACAATACACAAACATGATTTAACATACTTAAACTATTTAAAAACATTCAAAACGTTTGTAGTCATAGCACTTAGAACATTAATCTTTGGGTCCAATGACCTTATCAACAATGCTTCACATATCACGCGTCCCAATAATTATTAATACTTTTCAATAAAATTCTAAAATCGGACATTCCTATTTTACTTTTACAGCCTCTATTGTGCTCACTAATATTGGTCAAACCCTTCAATCGACAAGTCTCTTCAATGTATGTGGCATTACACCCATTACATGCAAATTGATTAACGAGATCAGAACACAATCCAACCGGAGTTGATGATTTATTAAAACATATTACGTATCTTACACAAATTAGAGACGATGTTATACTCTAAATTTCCCATCTGTTTGCTTAACTTCCTCTTATAATTTGTAAAACCTTCAGAGTACGGCAAAACTAACACATATTTAGGCTTATTCTTTTTATATCCATTTTTACTATTATTTAGATCAACACTCAATTTACACTCGTTTGTCAAATTACCCTTAGATTTTCCCAAACATGAATTTAAATTAAAATTCAATTCAATTAGCTGACAATTCAATTGACTACGACACTATTATTATTATTATTATTATTATTATTATTATTATTATTATTATTATTATTATTATTAATAGTATGAGTATAATCACTCATTATCTTCATGGTCATTATTAATATTGTTTAATATAAAATTTTATGAAAGTGTTTAAAAATTCTACATTAATAAGTTTAAACAAACCCATCTAAAGATATCTGATGACAGGTACATCGGCATACTTTGCAGAGGAAGACTGTAAATAATATTAAAAGAAGGCCACTTATTACTCCTCCTAGTAAAATGATGACAACTGGCATCATTTGAAATCGAAAATCTGAAATATAAATAATATTTTTAAAACAACATTTTAATAACAATAATAATATAAAATGATGATTTCTTAAAAGTAGCATAAATTAAAATTTAAGAAGTAAATAACCAGATAAGCCTTTACTGCAAATAATATATTATTAAATGAGAAAATTTCGATAATCAGATATGTTGCGCTTTAATGTTCAAATGCTTTTTGGTTTTCTTTCTTTTTTTAATCAAATTGTAAGCTCATAAATTAAACTTTAAACATAAAATTTAAATAAAAAATTTTAACATTTGAATTTACTTTAAGTTTTAAAAAAAATTTAATAATAATAATAATAAAAATATTAATAATATTAATAATAATATTAATAATAATATTAATAATAATAAAAATAATAATAATAATAATAATAATAATAATAAATAATAATAATAAAATAATAATAATAATAATAATAATAATAATAATAATAATAATAATAATAATAATAATAATAATAATAATAAAATAATAATAATAATAATAATAATAATAATAATAATAATAATAATAATAATAATAATAATAATAATAATAATAATAATAATAATAATAATAATAATAATAATAATAATAATTAATCAGTTCATTGCCAGATTCAAAAAAAAGATCATCAGAAAGTAATCTGATCAGTAATGATATTTTGAAATTTATAAATATTGCTTTAAGTAATTTTATCTGGATCTCACATCAAAATGCTCAACAATAAAAATAATCTCCATCAAAATGACAAAATGAAAATATTGTTTTCGGGTAATGAAATTTTTTTTATTTTATAAATCTGTAATTATTATTCTAAATGAAAATGAAAACCATTCAAAAATTTATTGCGATGACATTATAATAAAATATTAATATTATAAATTGTAATTTTAATGGTAGCAGTTGCATAATTTAGTTGATCAAAATTTAATTATATATAATTAAGACATTGATGGTAAAGAATAATTGTCAGAAAAGGAATTAATGTTACTAAAATAAAATAATTAAAACAAAACTAGGTTTGTGAATACGAAAAAGACGTGAAGTAGCTATGAGGATAAAAATGAACTCAAATTTATTAAATTAGTAAAATAAAAATTTCTGGATGTTAGCTACAATAACAGAAGTTTAATTTGATAAAGTAAGTATTTAAGCCGTCTAATTGTTTTTTTGACAGTAAAAGTTATAAAAATAATAGCTGAATCTTCATAACAACAAAGAAAAACCTCTTAATATGTGAAACAAATCGAAGAATGTTTAACTAACTTTAATTTATTTTTAAATATCAGTAAAAGTAATTTAAGTTAATTGTTAATTGTAAAGAATTTGCATATTTGCTACAATATATTTTTTATTGTCATTATTTAAACAATTATTAAGTTTAAAATAATTTATAAAAAAAAAATTCCTAGTAACTTATGATAAAATATTTCAGTGTAATTATTTATTAAAAAATGGCTTAGGTTTTAATGATCAGTATATTAATACAAATTATCAGTATTTTAATATGAAATATCAGTATTTTATTATTATGATCAGTATTTTATTATTATGATCAGTATTTTATTAATTTGATCAGTTTTTTAATAAAATTATTAGTATTACTTGATCAGTAATTAATTTAATGTTTATGATCAGTATTTTATTCTAATGATCACTAATTTATTAGAATGGCAAGCAAATTATTTTTATGACCATTATTTAATTTTACTTAACCAGTATTCTAATTAATTTGTTTATTAGTCAATTAGTTATTGTTTTAAAAATAATTATTTGACTATTTAAAACATTAACATTTTTAAATCTTAACAATTTTAAATTTAAAAAATTTATAACCATGGCTTCTCAAATCCCATTTTACGAATCTTCAGAATCAAAAGATGATTTCGAAAATGAAATATATAAAGATAAAAATACCAAATAAACTAAAATATAATGTAAACACAAAAAATTAAAAAATTAATGAATAAGAACAAGAACGTACATAGGTATACATGTATTAATTCAATGAACAGTTGGCTGAGCTGTTGGGTGTGATGTTGGATGTGCTGTTGGATAATCATATGGAAAATTATTATCTTTATTCATTGCCAGTCTCAATAATATAATAACCGTATACCAGACTTACATTCCAGAATTACATTATCTACCCAAACCCCTTTATCATCCCTATTTGTTAACGCAACCTTACTATTTTTAAAATTTTAAAGTTGATGATTGTTTGTACCAATACGAAATTAAGGTACAGAAAACGTAGTGTTTTTCTATTAACAGTCTTTATAAGGTTTATGAGTTAACAATGTGTTCTTCAATGTCACTTCCTTAGCTTTTAGACATTTTGATTTTCCTAGTAAACTATAGCATTTGGGTCTGAGGAATACCCATTCGTCATAACCTTCTCCCTTACTTTCATCCTTGAATTTACCTATGACCGAATCGAGTTTTTTAGTGTAAAGTGGGTGATTAAACTCATATTTAGATGTATCCAAAAGATTGTCAATCACCATTTCAAACAAAAGAATATCTAGTTTACAATTTTGAATCTCAAAAAGAAAGAATCAGTATCACCAGTAACAATATTAATCTCACAGTTAAACTGATGTCATTATTTGTCCAAGTCCTTATACTGAAGCTCATACATTCAAAGTTTGGACAAATCAAGTACCGATTGCCCTATATAACTCGGTCGATCTAAGCATATCGAATCTGAATTTAACAACGCAGCAATTAAATCATCAGAAATTTTGATACTTTTTGAAAAGTTGGTTTAGAAGCATATGTAATCATCTTATTTCTGTATTACATAATCTTAAATTCATTGTTTTTTCAGGTTTTCGACGGTTTTACCATACAAATTATTATTTAGGAGCTTATAATAATTTTTATCTAGCGTGTTTGTACTTTTTTCTCTTAACTCTGTATTGGTATCAATGTAGTTTTTAAAAATAGGAGACTGTTTGAATCTTACAGCTCTATTCACATGTGTGACCTTAACACCAAGAAACAAGTATAATTTTAGTAAACGCCAATGAATCACATAATTCGTTTTTGGATAATGAGTCAACAACAATTTTTCAACCTTTGAACCCTCAGGTTTCATTTTCTCAGCAACAAAAGGAAAGTCGTCTAACTTATCGTGAAGATCAGAAAGAATTTCAAGATCTACTTCAAGAGTATACTCATTCGTCAAAGATTCAAGATTCAATGTCAAAAACAATCAGAAACTATTGAATTAAAACCATTAAGTATCCAACTGAATTCGCCACAAAGTAAAGGTTGACTTAAAGCCAAACCGTATAAATTATTAATATCTATAGAAAGCAACTCAGTGCTTTCATTAGTTTTTACAAAGTGTTTATTAACAAAAGTAAGATCTCCACGAATACCACCCTCATAGAAGTTATAAATTTCCATGTCTTGCAATAGTTCAATGGGTTTATCTAAAGTTATTAATACAGAACTCCAAGACATTCCCGGAATATCAAAATAATTCAAAGGCTCTAAACTATTATGACCAGTTTTTGAACTCCAAATATTTATCTTTATTATTTGGTAATGTATATAGCGTAGTACCCAACTGATTTTCTTACATAAATCTTGGTGTTTTTCAAAGGATTTTGGCTTACGAAATCTATTTAAACAATTTTCACACCATTTGCAACGAATTCGAACATTACAATCATTGATTTTATGACAATTTATCAAGGATTGTAGATTAGTTAGTTTTCACCCTCCTTTATCAATAATAAATAAATTCGATCCACTCAAGTTACTTCTGTTCGGTAAATTATATGTAAATATGGATGCTTCATTACAAGTTCTTCTTCATCCTCAAAATTTTCGTTATTATAAATCGTTACATTAATTACTAAACCAGGATTTTTCTTCTCAAAACTGGAATATCATACAGTTTCATTGACATATCGTTAGGATAATATACCAAGTCATTCAAATACGGTAAATACTTTCTTGGTCTATCTCTATCTTTCTTGATTTTATCAGATTTTAATACAGCCAAAACACTATATATGAAACATAAATTATCGGTATTTTGTACGTTAACTATTGCCTTTTTACCTATTAGAGCTTTAGGTGTTGGAATATAACTATGTCCAGATAACCTAGATATATTCCAAACTTTGGTTACCTTGAAATTTACTTTTATCCTTCGATTTATTTTCTAACTACTTCCTAATTCCGTTCATTCAACAATCTTTTCATTCATTTTCTTTCTACCCTCATCAAGAAAAGTCGTAGTCACTGAAGCAATACGATTTGATATACTAACTACTTTGAGTTCCCCATCTTTTTCAAATTCTTCTTGGACTGCAAATTGAACTTTTAAATGTTTCATTTCATTTAATGTAATTTTTAATTTTTCCAAAAGAGAAGATGGAAGAACTAATTCCTTAACATTATATCTTCCGATGTTCACTTTTATAATTCGATGTAAGCTTAGTAAATCATATTCGATTTCTAGTACAACAATAATGTCACTTAACCCTAGTCCAATTTGTAAATCATCTTTAATAAATATTTTTTCAAGTATTTCAGATTTTATGGTGCTTTTTCGTTTCAAACTGTGTTTAAACAATGATTTTTTATCCGTATAAAATTGAGTCAAATAAAAATAATTAATAATTTAAATAAAACTAAAAAAGTACCATTTTTATATTCATTTCTTTCATTACTCGATCTTGAATCTTGAATATTGAAAGTATTTAGCAGTTAATAATTTAAAAATCATTAAAAATTATCAAAAGATTACTTGTATCATATTTATCAATATGCAAAATGTCTTGAGGAGTTGTTCCCTTTGCCGATACTAAAAAAAAAGTTAATAGTTAGTTATATACATAAACTTACTTTTAGCAACTATACTACTTTTAGATTCGCCAAATTGTTTGAGGTGATGCCCGTGATGTTGTAAAAACATTGACCATCTACCAGATGTTATGGTGACGCATTCTGGACACATATAACCAGGGAAACCAACATCATTTATCTTAAAATATGATGATTAATTTTTCAAAAAAATATGTTTATGCAATAAATTATTAGTTGATTCCCAACAGAGAAATAAATTAAATAAAATATAACTAATATGTTTGAAAACCAAATTTAGTAACATAGGTTGCTATAATTACGTGAAAAAAATTCATATCAAGTTAAATCAATAAGATATAATAGTCACATCAGAAAAGTTTTTTTTTAAATAAATTAGTTTGAGTAAATTACAAACATATAATTATTTTCGATTAATTTTGTGTAAAGAATTTATAATTTATATTTCAAAATAATCTTATTTTTCGCAGAATAAAATTCAAAAGTACAAGTACTAATGTAAATATATTACTTACGTAACTGCTTAAAAAATTTTGTAATTTGAGAAAGTGGTTCATTGACAATAAAATAAGATGAATTCAACTGATTGAAATAAATAAATCACTTATGTACAACAATGAATTCTAACTTTCAATCATATACAATAATTATTTTAATTGTAAATTTTAGGTAATTTCATTAAGAATCTTAACAGAATTATTTAAGTTAAACACTGGTTCATTATGCAGAATTATGTTTACATGAAAATGTCTGTTTAATGTTAATCTGATACATTCTTTCACTATGTTTTATTTTAAATTTACACAATATATTACCAACACATATATTACTTAACTGTTATTATGTCACATAGTTGTGGACCAACACATCTGCCTTCTAGAACCTTTCATTGTTAAACCTTTCACACACACACTACCTTCTTGTAATAATGTATTGAATAATACCTAGTATATTAATTTATCATGTATGGTATAATATAGAGCCTGTTAAATATTTTAGTTTAAATTTAGGATTTTCGATATAGTTTTCATGAATTTTATATCTAATCAAATGTCAATTGATATTACTAAAGAATTTATTGAGAATTTGATGTAAACTTTTAAGAGAATTGTATCAATTTTAGAGAGAGTATTCCAACGTATTAATATTTCAGAGTGTTAGATATAATGGAAAGGTTAGATTTATCACTATGGATTAGGATTTTGATCAATTCTAGTATGCTTTACAAGTTGGAATATCGAGTTTATATGTAGTAAATTAATAGGGGAAATATTGAGTGAGGAATTTGATCGATTAATTACGACGTAATAATAATTTGGATATCATATTATACAGTGTTAAAAGAAATTAATCAAAGGTAAATATTGAGTAGAAATAATCATTTAATGTTAGATTTTTACTTGAAAATTATCAGTAATATATCAATTTTAAGGGATAAATTATGGCTAAATATTGAGTATGTGCAGATAAATATAGGGTTTTCAATGAAAATGATCAGTAATATATCAATTTTAAAGTGAGATATTTACGCTAAATATTGAGTTTGTGCCAATGTATAGGTTTTTAATGAAAATGATCAGTAATATATCAATTTTAAGGAGGATATTATGGTTAAATATCAAGTATGTACAGATAAATAAAAGGTTTTACGTGAAATGATAAGAATTTTACCAAATAAAGGTGAAAAGTTTAATAATTGGTTACGATTGAGGAGTCTTAATCAAATATTTGTTAGGATATCAGGGTATTACTATTACGTGTAAGAGAAATTCATTAAAGATTCTTATTGTATTTAAAAAAATCTAGCTATTGCAGGATTTATGTAAACAAATTTCAATGTGGTAATTCATTAAATTACAGTAACTTTAGGGGTTAAATCCAATGTAAAATATGTGTAGAGAAATCAATAATTTAGCTTTATGTGGAATTATTGTCAGTAAATTGTAGCTTATTAATGCAATCTTTACTGGTAACATGATAGGTTTTAGGGAATCGAAGATGAATTCAAGGATTGAGTAGATTTATCCTTTTATGTCGATGATTTGTGGTATTTATTGCTACTATGATAGAAATTCATTAAAATTTTATCGAAGATTTTGAGGTGGTTGGATATCCATTTGGACATTAAAGTATATTAATTTTTATCAATATTCTAACAAATATTGTTTTTCTTATTCTGTTAAATTCCTTTTGTATTGAAGTAAAGTATGTGTAGTTCAATAAATTGTTAAACTGTTAATAGGGATAATTAGTATATTTTTATAGAGGCAAATTCTTATTGTACGGTAACCATAAATTACGACATTTGATAGTCAATTTAACCAATATTTGTTTTACATGAAAATTTTCTAGTCGATCTATTTGATTTTGCTTGAATCGCTATAATTACAACTTTTATATGTAAAGATTTGGAAACATTGTTATAGTATTCTTTATAAGGAAACTTTAGAGTAATGAATTATGGTAATTTTAGCGTTTTACAATGCATGTAATTAGATTCGGATAAGTTTTAAATAAAATAAGTTAATTATCGGTGATTAGCAACAAGTTCAACATTATATTAATTTTAAATGACTTGTTGATTTATTTAAAAAGATTAATGAAATTATGTTCGATTGAATAGTATGATTTCCTATCGACTAATCAATGCGGAACCAATAATATTTAGAAAATAATTTGAACATTAAAATTTGAATTAATTTGAGTCGTTGTCATTGGTAATAAATAGAATTAACCAATCAAAATCAAGTATTCTATAATTTCATTTTCAAATTATTATTTTCATGAAAATTGTAATTATTTTAATTGATAAATTTATTAGTATTTTCAACAACCGGTTTTAGTTAAATAATAAGTTTATTGAAAAATAGTTTGTAATGTTTTCAAATTATTTTCGAGAAAAATTACAATAAATATATCGATAAATCTATTCAACTTTTCATCTATTTTTAGTTTAATAATAGTTTTATTGAAAAATAGTTTGTACGTTTTCAAATTATTTTCAAGAAAACTGTAATAATTTTAATATATTGATATATTTATTGGTATTTTGGGTTTAGCGATTAAATTTATCGAAAAATAATGTCGTTATCAATAGCAATAGTAACAGCCAATCAAAATCAAGTATTTGGTTTCTACTTTTTCAAAATTAATTTTATGAAAAGTTATTGAAATATGATTTTTATGTTGTTTCAAGAATAACTTTCTATTGAAAAATAAGTTCAGTCAATAATACTCCAATTAATATTTCTAATTAACAATAGCATTTAATCAATCAATAATTTTAAGAGTTTATTTAAATTGATGATTAACAAATTTATATACTTTTTAATCTAATTATTAATAGAGATTTTCAATTTAATATTCTTAAATTAAAATATTTATTCATATTTTCAAACCATTTTTAACAGGTATTTAAAAATTGTCAACGATTTTTAAATATATGTATGTTTTTTACAAATTAAGCAACTACTCTTTATTAAAGACATGTGTTTACTTGGTATTTAGTAATTATTGGTTTACATAATGTTATAAATTTTAATGACATAGGGTTAAAAGTTATCTTTCATTATTTCGGGTTAAAATTATTAAATATTTCATTACTTTGGGTTAAAATTGTTACTTCTTTCATTATTTAGGGTTAAAGTTATTACCTATGTTTTCATATAGGGTTAAAATTCTTAACCTTTTAAATAACTTTATAACAAATCATGTAATAGTTTATTCATAAATTTATTGAAAAGTATTATAATATATCTAGTTTGAATCATAAATTATTGAAATATTCAATAGGTATCACATGATGAATTTTTAATGGTTATTTAATAATTTTTTGTTACATAAAGCTTTAATGTCCGAAATTATCTGTTAATTAGCATGTTGTTAATGAATGTAAATCTAATTTTACACGTTCTAGTATCAACATTTAATTAGTATTTAGATCAAAGCTCTTATTAAAAGCAAAAGTTTATTTAGATATCATTAGTATCCACTTGACTGATATTGACAATGTAATTCATGTTTGTAATAAATTTACGTGTAAAAAATTGGATGTCTTTTTTATTGTGAAATTATTATTATCAATAGCATTATTATTATTTGTGTGAATTTTTTTAGCATTAATTAATCCAGTATGCTTGAATTTTTAAAAAATATTGATATAAAACTCATGGATTGATTATTCTTTATCAATTTATATAGTGAGCCCAGTGACTTTCATTTGTAAACCCAGTGACTTATTTTCATAAAAACACTAAATCTAAAATAGTTGTTACAACGAATTTAGTTGATAGTATCACTAATAATTTATAGAGTCGGATGAATTTGTAAATTAAGTACTTTTTTACTTGCAATGGTTTCGGATAATCTTTTGGACACTTCGAATTGGTCATCCTTTGTATTCAAGAAAACTTGACTCAATAATAGGTAAATTCAAAGATGAGAGTAAGGGACTTGAATATAAGGAATGGGTTTTCTTACGACCAAAATGCTATAGTCTTTTAGGTGAAACTGAAAGTAATAAAGCAAAGGGAATTACTTTGGAAAGAACTGAAATAAAGCATCTTTCTTATCTTGATTGTTATAGAAACGATATAATTTTTTCTGTTCCTCAAACAGAATAGGGATGAGAAATCATCAGTTGTTTTCTTTTAAAAATAGTAAAATTGCTTTAAGTAACAACGATGATAAACATCAGTGGGTAGGTAAAAACAAAAGTTTTGCATTCGGACATTATTTACGTATCAATGCCACTGAAGATATTGAAGCTTTTATTTAAATAGAATGTTGTCTTATTATGTGTTTGTCTTTTTATTCTATTGTTTTGTAATTATTATTAAATGAGACTTGTAACAGTCTGGTGTCGGTAAAATTCGTTGAGTCGTGGGTACAACTCCTATAGTGGGCGAATTATTTTTTATTTTCAAAATTAAATTTTTAATAGAATATAAATCTGTATATTTTATTTGCTGTAAATTTCAAATTTTATAGAAATTGGTAAAGTAAATCTTGTATAATTTAATTTTTACATTTAGTTAAGTGGAAATTTTAAACTTTGTGAATTATTTTCTTAAAATATTGTAAATCCAGTGTTCAAATTAAAGTTTTGAGTGACTTATTTTTAATTAAATAAACTATAAACATACTATAATTTTTGTAAACTTAAGTTTTCATGAAAAGTATTAAAGTTTTATGATTATTTTGATAAAATTGTTACGTAATATACTACTAACAAAATAGTCAGTAAGGTAAATAATTTAGAATTGAACATTTATTTTAAGACGATTTTGATGTTAATTTATTATGTTTTATGATTATTTTATAATTTTTTATGTAATAATATAATTAACAATTGGAAATTTCATGTAAATATAAAAAAAAGTTAATATTGACTCTCTAAAGTTTGTAACGGGTCCTCGTCTTGGAATCAAAGAGCCTACATTACAACAAAGATTTGATTGGATTAATGGTGCTGAAACTAAATTGAATCATGGTGGAAAGAAAACGAGATTTCAACGTGCACGTACTTCAATAATTTACTTTAAAAGAGAACACTCAATTTCCGTATCTTTTCAGATTGTTAAAGAGCAAGTATTTTTATATCTAATAACAAAGAGTCATGGAACTTTCATACTTACGACTAAGTTTCGAAAAGCAATTTCTAAGATATTTCACTCTGCATTGTACGACTCATATATTCAAAAGTGGCAACTGAGCAATAAAAGCGACATGATTGCAGCGGCTATAAAATTATCTACTCAAATAAATAAAGCAATTTTTAAAAGTAAACTTGGAGAATATGCATGGAACTTTATACATCGAGCGCGAACTAATATACTTAACATCAATGCAAAACCTAATAGAAAAAGGGATTCGAGACTTTGTAGACGTTGGGAGAAAGAGGATGAAACTATGTCTCATGCCTTACAGTCATGTAAGATTCACCAAATACTGACATTAGAGAGACACAATGACTGCCTAAAAATAATAACGATTAATCTAAAAAATCCTAATTTTATCGTCGTGGTTGACCATTCTTGTTCTCTTGTTCTGAATTCTAAACAACGCGTCGATCTTATAATAACTGATACTGAAAGAAAAAGAATACTCATGATTGATATTAAGTGTCCAATGGATTCTGTTTCACATTTTGAATTGACTGATAAGGCAAACATTGAGAAATATAGCTTGCTTCAGAGTGAATTACAGGTAGCCAAACCTGATTATCAGGTAGAGCTTTACACTTGTATTATTGGGGCATTAGGCTCGATTCCTCCATAAACTTATGATCTGATTTGTAAACTTGGCATTGAACACTTCAAACAGAAGGTCTGCTTAAAGAATGTGCAATGAGCAATATCCTGCACTCAGCTAAAATATGGTATTACCATGTGCACGGCGTTCTACCAGACTTCTGCAATTAATTTAAAATTATGGATATTTAAAATAACTTAAAGATTTTCATTGAGATCAGAATTATTTTTTTTTATTTGAAATGATTCAGACTACATTCGTAATTTATCTTTAAATTCAATATTATTAACCTGACTTTTGCCTTTGTAAAAGTCGTAATTGAATTTAGAAAACTTAGAAAATCAAATCAGAGCTTAGGTCGTAGTATTTATTACTGCAAATTTATATTTGCAATGCCGGATGACGACGCCGATGAATCATCATATCAGATCAAGCAAAAGAAAATTCAGAAGACGCCAATTGCAGAAGAGACTGATTGATCAAATACTTGATAACTTACATTTGAATTCATCCTTCTCTACTACGATTGCAGTATGAATTGCATGCTTCATGTTAAGCATATTCTTTTCACTGTGAAACAAACTTGTTATATTTTGTAAAATTTTAAATAGTACTAGTGGGTGATTTTGTTAAGTCTATGTTGATCTATGTTGATTTGTTGATCTGTGTTGATCTGTGTTGATCTGTGCGGATGGGTATAGATGGGTATAGATGGGCGATGATCGGTGCGGATCGATATGGATGGGTATGGATCGGTGTGGATCAGTGCGGATCAGTGAGGATCAGTGCGGATCAGTGATGTGTGTGTGTGAACGGTTTAAGAACTGAAGGTTCTAGAATGTAGGTGTGTGGAAGGTTCTAGAAGGCGGGTGTGTGGAAGTTGGTAGGTGTGTTGGTCAACAACTATGTGACATAGTAACAGTTAAGTAAAAGGTGTGTTGGTCGACGTGACATAATAAGGGTTAGGTAATAATTTTGTCTCAGAGTAATAACTGACCAGTGGTTACATGACATAATAAAGGTTAGGTTTATGGTAAATCTTCAAAAAGGTTTATGGAGAAGATTCAAACTTAATTATGTTTTGTCCTCATATGCGTCGTAATATAGTCAAACATTTGCATTTAGTTGAACCATAATTCAGAGAGGATATATTAAACGATATTGATACTCTTCAGTTGGCTTCAAATAACATTATTGAAAAAGCCAAGGAATTATTTATTAAAAAATGGCTTCAAAAGAAACAAAATGATTTTATCAACTATATGAATGAAATGTTGTTAACAACTCATCAGAATTGGTATGAAGGAGCACTCAGCAATACTCCATCAACCAACAATGCACTAGAATCATTTAATTTAGTTATTAAAAAAGAAGATACTCTTAGAGAAAGATTTCCATTATCGCGTTATTTTAAACTTTTTCTCGATTCTGAACAATAATGGTCAAATCTTTATGAAAACAATGACAAAGTATTCGTCGAATCTCCAACAATTGATCTAAAAAATGGACAGATGGTTACCATTGGGCCAAAAGTATTAAAATAATAACATCTAAAACTCTTTCCAATTGTGTAGAGTACTATTGTCCAGCAGGAAACGAATCTAAAGTATCAGAGGATCAGATACAAAATGTGAAAGACATGCGTCGGAATACATTCGATCAATTTAAAAAAAGATCTAAATATTTCGTTAGATGGTGCCAAATGGAAAGAATGTACATGTACTTATCTCTCGTTTTTAAAAGAATACACGTGTAAGCATGTAATTGGTGTATCTATTCGTCTAAAATATGTCAAGCCACCACCTGCTGCCAAACAAATACCAATCGGAGATAAACGTCAGCGAGGAAGACCAAAGAAAACAACAAAAGCATTTCTAGTAGATTAAATCAAAAATATATTTTTTTAAAAGAAAATTAATTTTAAATTTAAATAAAATAATCGATAAAACTAAAAAACAACTTTTATTACTGATCATTTTTCTTTACTCATCACCTTTTACCAATCATTATTTGAATAAATACTGATCACTTGTTAATTTTTGTTTGATCAAATTCCATTTTAATACTTATCATTTATTAATTTTTAACTGATTAAATGACATTAAATACTGATCAAAAATATTAAAAAATACTGATCATTTTTACTAAAATATTGATAATTTTATTTGTTGCCTTAAAAAATACCAATTAATAATTATTAATTACTGTGAAAACACTTAAAATGTAATAAATATTGAAAATGCATTTTTAACCAAATCAATCTATGTTTATATTAGAAATAATTGAAAATCCTCATGAAATTGAAACAAAATATTTGCCATTCCATTTCAAATTGTTGAATATCATATTTCTTTGATGGAAATTATACATTTTTAATTTCTTCATGTGAATTTTTTGTTTTAATAATTTAGTGAAAAAGTTAGAAAAATAATGTAAAAGATAATTTTATTTTGGTATTGTTAGAAAATTTTCTTAAAATTAAAAAAAATATTTCATATTAAAAAAACATTTCATTTTCTGTCGAGAATTTTCATAATAATTTTGATTTTACTAATTTTTGGAAACAGCCCCCCACTTTTTTTAAATCGCAGTAAATATAACTATGAAAAGATAGCGCAAAAATAAAAGATAAAAAAAATAACTAAAATTTATAATTAAAATTTATTTCAATATAAAATTTATGGTTTCGTCAATTTTCAGTATTTATATATGAGACAATAATTTCAATATCAAACAAAATAACTGTGATTAAAATTAAAATTAATTTGTAAAAGGTTTATAAAATATCTTTTGTTAAAAGTTCTGTTCAGTTATAATTGTATTAAAAATGTTTTTTCCTATATAAAATTTATTTCTTAACTGATTTTTTTATTTAATTTTTCTTCAGTTTAATTTTAAAATTTGAATTTTTAAATTATTAAATAATAAAGCGCAATCCAACATATATATATATAATACTACAATATATTTCGACAGACTCGCTAGCATTGTCAGGTAGATTCGAACTTCAAACTATATAGAATAAGTTACTTTTATTCCAATAAATTTCTTCTTTTATATTTTTAAAAATATTATACTAAAAATCATAAACTCTGTTTTTATAAATCTCAAATTTTATAAAAT
This sequence comes from Schmidtea mediterranea, assembly GCA_022537955.1. Taxonomy (NCBI): domain Eukaryota; kingdom Metazoa; phylum Platyhelminthes; order Tricladida; family Dugesiidae; genus Schmidtea; species Schmidtea mediterranea. The sequence continues at coordinate 245,435,451 of CM039679.1, read as the reverse complement.
TGATATTTTAATAAAAAGTAAAAATGAATTCTATGTAAAATTTTAAAACAAACCTATTATACATTTATTTTCAATTATACATTTATATACATTTATATAAATCAATTCATTCACTATCTTTACAGTAATAAGGAACTTGAAATACTCCGAATAGGTACCATAAACCACCAGCTGTATAGTTTCATAACAACTAAACCCCCACCTAAAGAATGAGAAGAATGAAAGTCTGACATATGAAATTATATGATAAAGAATAGGAACCAATTTACGGAATAATTATCATACTGATCATGGTTTGCTGCTCAAACCGATCGTCAAACTAGTCATAAAAATGTTTATCAAACTTCTCGTTGACATCCTTGAGATTATCATATTCATATCAATATAATGAATGTATATTTGATGTAGGTACTATTATTATTTGTAATATTTGTCATAAAGTATACAGGTTTAATAATCAATATGTACGTGTTATGAATATTTTAAATAAAAAATTAATAATAATAATCATAATATAATAATAATAATAATATTAAAAGTAAATAAAGAAAATAAAATGAATAACTAAATAAATAATAAATTAATATTAAATGAAAAAATAAATAAAATAAAATAATTAATTAAAAGTATTTTAAATAAATAATTAAAAATTTAAACAAATAATTAAAAAATAAAAGAAAGGATAAAAATATATTTCAAATAAAATCATATCTAGTAAACAACATAAAAACCCCTCTGATTTAAATGAGCATATCTTATAATAAATGTTTAGTCAAAAATATATGGATGCCGAACTTTAAGAAAACTTCATCACAGTGACGAGTATAATAAAACCTTTCACGGGTAATTCAAAGTTACAAATGGAGATCACTCCAATTAATTGACAATTGAAGAACCGATATTAAATATAAAATAAAGTGTTTGAAGTTTGAGCAAAATTTAACAAAATATCACAGAAATCTATGGGAAATATATAAGGAAATAAAATATAAATTATTCAAATGGAAAATTCTCCATAAAAATATGTTTATTAATAAATTTCAACTCGGTTTTCCATTTTAGTAAACAAAATTTTCATTATTTGTAACCGTTAGGGATTTCAGGGTAACTTGGGGATTGGACGTTGACCGATCAGGAAAATATTTAATATATTTAGTTGATGCGCGCGTGTGTGTGTGTCGTAATCGCCGTACAAATATGATCCGATCTTGGGTCAATGAATAATTAATTTCCTATGATGAATGTTGATCAATTCTGGGAACGAAATAATTGCGCAGCAGCTTTACTATACTCCAAACTCGCAATTTTCCTCGCTTTTCAGCGATGAATTGTTTATGAAATTCTGTTTTTAAATTGTTGACAAGTAGCTAATAATATGCCATGAGAATTTATTTGACATGTAAATATTGTCGTATTCGTGAATGAAATTAAATTCCGATCAAAACTTGTAAAGTTAATCTTAAAATGCTACTTATAATGGTTTATTTTTCCCTCTTAAAAGTACAGAATTCTATTATTATTACTATTATTGCTATTGTTGTTGTTATTAATATAATTATTATAATATTATTATTATTATTATTATTATTATTATTATTATTATTATTATTATTATTATTATTATTATTATTATTATTATTATTATTATTATTATTATTATTATTATTTTTTCGGTCCTTTTTTATATATCCTGAATCGATCGATTCTCTCAATGTCAAACAATTCAATCTGTGAATTTGTCTCCTGATTTTCTTTGGAGTCTTTGAGAACCCCTTCTGACTTTTTTAATGACTCCAATATCTTCCTAATAGCATTGACAAAATGAATAGATTTAAAATTTCGTGTTTTGAAGTGATTTTTCAACCAAAAATATCAAAATGATTTCGAATTTGTTAAACTTTTACAGAAATCTGTTTTGTGAGGCATTTATTCCAGAAATTGAATTGATATTATAATTTTGATTACTATTAAATTCCAAATTATTTGACAATAGCCCAGAAATTTCTACAAAGGCATCAATTTTTGATTTTGGTTTTGCGGCAAAAGCAGCTATTAACCAATCAAATATCTGATCACTAAAAAATTCGCTAAGAAAGTTTTTATTCGAAATCATTATTGAACTAATAATAATTCTCGAAAGATTGGTTTTAAAATAATAAATTTGCATTTGAAAACTATCCCAATCGTTTGTTGTACTAATCGTTCTTGATCATAAAACCTTTGAATACCCAGATGATCTTCCCAAGCATTTGATAAGAATTTAAAGAATTCAGCATAACCTTCTTGACCGACCTAATCTTGAATTTTTGTTTATCTATATTTTCAGTTTTTTCCGATCCTCATCAATATACTTTTCCTCAATTTCGTTTTTGTTTTCATATTTTTTTATCATCATCTTCTTTGTAATAGATTATTCTCTACATTTACATCTATTTTCCAGAATATTTAAATTATTTTAGGTTTTGAAACAAAATATTTAAAAAACACAAATTTCATATTAAATTCTAAAACACCACAAAACTTTGTTGACACAAAGTACTATGTATTTTAAAAAGTTAATTTTATTAATTTTATGGATCCGGAATTTTTAAGGATTTTCTTATAACATAACTAGAGTTAGAATAATCAAACTTTGCTTTCTTTAGTGCTTCTTTAGCATTAATGGCATTAATTGTTTCAATTAAACTTCAAATGTGAAAATAATTATTTTCCATTCTCCATTTGCGCCAGGTATAGCTATTGGACATTGACACAGCCACTCAGAATCAAGATAGCTGTCATGTTAAAACAATCTGATGACATCAATTTAGAATTAGAAGATGATTATAAACTCGATGAATTTGATTTATTTTGAAGATTACTTAACTTGATTGAAAGAAGTTTACTACAATTACCGAAAATCAACATCTAAAATCATGGTAGTTCAGTTTATGAGACTCACAACGTTTATTCAATATTATTTTATTAATTACTTTATTTTAAATTAAATTTGATTTATTCGGTGTGAGGATAATAATAATAATAATAATTATTATTATTTTTTATTATTAAAATAACTATTCTTGATATTATTTCTTATATTAACTAGCTCTACTGTAAAAAAATTTATAATTATTCAAAACGTTCTCCATAAGGACAGTAATACAAAAACGGCGATAAAAGCAAAATTTACTAGACTTGTCGGCAATAATGCTTTATTTAAATCTAATTGATAAATAGAGGCTAACGAGCAAAGAAAACGTATCAAAGCAACATTAAAACAAAAATTTAAAAACAAGAAAATATAACACTTAAGAATCGGCTGAAATACCAAACATGAAATGAACAATTAATCGCCCACAGATATATTTGGCTTAGTTTTAAAATTAATTTGGGAGTTTAAAATTACTTTAAAATTAAGTTTAAACATTTATAAAATATTATAAAGTTGTACAGCGCTAAATATTAGAACTAGTGCAAAATCAATTTTTTTAATTACAAAAAAGTATATTTCGATTACTTATTGATTTTTCATTATTATTTAAAAAAGTAATTTTAATTTAAAATAACCATTGAATTAAAAACAAATTTACAGATTGAAAATTATTTTTGTTCCATCTCAATTAATTAATTTTAAATATCTTTTCCGTCAGTTTGATTTGAATGTCAAATTTTATTTTTTTAATCTCTATCAATAACAATATCAAAGTAATCAATTTTACTAATTTTCAGATATTTTAATTTAAATTTATATATAACATTTATAAATATTTTTATATATTAAAAATATTGATTAAAATAAATAAAATATTATTAAAAAAAATAAAATATTTTAAAAATAACCTGGTACATAAATTTTAAAATAATACTGGAATGTCACAAAAATACGTTTAAGCTTAAATAAAATGAAACAATCAACGCATGTAATTAACAACGAAATTTATTAAATATTAATAATAAATATTAATATATTATCTAAATATCAAAATATCAAAAAAAATTTTATATTATTTATGTTGAATTCCTATAAACTTCGAAAAGATCATAAGTCCATTCCGCGCGTTCTTTTATACAAAATCGCAATTCAACAAACAAAAAATTATTTTCTCCAATTCTTAACCAATTTTAATAGAATTTTAAATAACTTAGTAGTATATAAAATACAGATTTCCCAAATAATTTATTTATGATTTTTGTATTTATATTTTCTGTGGATTTAAAACTATTAAATTTATCTATTAAATTTGTATATTTTCCTAAAAAATGTTGATTTTTTAATTTTTAAAATTTAATTAATTTCTCACTAAATCTATTAAATAAATTTATATTTAAATTTATTTGAATTCTAATTGATCACTGTTTTTCTGTCTCTCTGTTACAAAGCTCCTCCCAAATGGTGAACAGTTGTGATGTGAAATTTGTACGTGTCGTTCTGGTTGACATTTCTAGGTCAACTTTGCTATTTTCAACTTTCAACATTTTTTAGCTCTAAATCACAAGCTTGGATTTGAGACGCTCGTGCTCCTAGTGAGCAAATGGCAAAAGATTTTTCATCATATTTAATAATTAACAACAAACTAAAAATATTATAATAAAATAAGTTTCATAAATCAAATCATAATATGAAATTTTCTTTTATATTCAAAGATATAATTTTTATCATTTTAAATTTTCATATTAATTTTTGATACTTCTATAAACATTTGGTAAAAACGGCTATATTGAGGCTCAAAAATATTATTAAAAATTAACTTAAACTTTATTCAAATTCAATTAAAAGTCTATGATTTTAAAAATTAAAATAACTAATTTAAATTTATTAAATCAGTTACAAAAAACCTTTGTTTAACTGGGTAAATTACTCTGGATTATTTCGATAAAAGGCAATTCTAAGATAACATTGAAATAAAAATGTCATGTTGTCGATTAAAAAATGGAAATTTATGGTAACATTTTAAATTTTTTCGAAAGTTCTCAATTAAAAAAATAAAACAAGTAATGATGAAAAATCAAAAGCGAAGAAAAATATAAAGTATTTTAAACATTATTTCAAGGCAAATTATTTATTTGCACAAAAATAATATAATTATTCATTGAAAATTGTTGTTGTTTTCCTAAATAACAAATATTATGGACAAAAATATAGAATGATATTACTGCTGGAAGAGTACATTTAACGTATTAGTATTAAAAGGATATTTTTTCATTTCTGTCTATAGGTCAAGTAGAAATAAATCATCATTTGAGTATGTATTTTTGGACGTATAGTTCTTATTATTTTTATTCTTTTTCTTATTATTAATAATACAGTAGAATCTCCGTATGTGGTACACCTTATACAAGGTACTGCACGATATAAGGTATGATTTATTAAAATATACTACAATAGGTTTTTACTAAGTCAAAATTCTTTTGTTCATTATATGGTACACTGGTATACGGTACAGTTTCTTTAATATAAAAATGGTGTACCTTTTAGAGAAATTCTACTGTAAACTGTTTTTTTAAAAGTTTTACATTATTTTGAAAAGATAATAAAAATAGTAATTTTCTTTGATTTTCGATTTTGAAATATTATAATAAGCACTAAACATTATCACCAGAAGAAATTGAGAAAATTGCATGTTATAAAAATTTTCGTCTATGCCAGTTTTAAGAAGTAGAAACATTTCATTATTTCTGGATTTAATGATTTTTAAAATTTCATTTTCATATTAATAAATTAAAACAAACTTTGGTTGTATATAAAATAATTAATTATTACTGTTGATTTCTCTTCAAAGATTCTGTCAGTATTTTCATTAAATAATCTGTTAAATCTCTGTCAGCTAAATTGATTATTCAGCATGCATTGTGTGTAATTGGAAATATTAAGTCTTGATGTAAACGATACAGACAGTGATGAAACTTTAGAGAAATTAAACAAAAAAAGGAGGAACAGAATGGCTATGTTAAAATTAGTTGCTAAATTAGAATCTAATTTCAAAGCATTAAACCAACAGAATACTGATTTAAAGCAATACAGAAAGCCATGCAAAAATTAGGAATTATATCTGACCCCAAAACTATTCTTTTCGAAAAATTCATAAACAGCATATACATCTTCCTATGTAGTTTCTCAAACCTTTATTAGTGACATTGTCACATAGTTAATTCTATCTCCCTCTGTAATGTTGAAAAGCACGCATCTGTTTTTTGTTCCATCTTTATTTTTTTATATAAAAAAATAATAAAGTAATTCCGAAACGTTTATTTGAAATCGATAATTAAAATTCCAAACTTCTAGCAAAAGCCTTTTAAACATACCAAATTCAAAATTTTCAAGAATCACTTCCTTCTTAGAGTTCCGAAAAACCGTAAATAAATCCATTGCGCACACAAACACAACAATAAACAAAATAAAAAATTTAACAATTAGAATTATTAACTACAAAGTGATCACAAATTTATACACCAGCTGTCACTGAGATAAATTCTGCTATAATTCAAGTTGATACATAAATCAACTTGGCGGAATTTATTTTTTGTGAATGCATTTCAGCCATTTTTTAAATGGCTGCTAAGTAAGTTATTTTTTTATAGTTATATAACTTAAAGTTAAATTTTAAGAGTTGAATTATGATTTCATAAGGAAATATGATCATAATTCAAGCTCTTAAATATAACTTTGATCAACTATTTCATATATATTATTATAAATAATATTTAGGAAATTAAGTAGTAACAATAACTAATCTCCAAAAATATGTATTTTTTTCGGATATTATTCAAAAAATGTGAGTTAAATTATTTTTGAACTTATAAAATTATTATTTGCATTAAATAATTATATTTTTTATACATATTTTGTAAAAAATCATCGATTATGTACACAAAATAATTTGGTTTATAATTATTTTTTAAAACTTACCAATATAATTTAAAAATTTATGCTTTTTTTCGGATTTCAGGTTTTGCTTTTTTCAACAGAAATATCTGAAATATTAGATTAATTTTAGTTTTAAAGTAAATCTTATGAAGATACATCCTCATTTACTCGAAATTTCCTATCAAAAACCTCAAAATTTAAATTAAAAATTTTTTCCGTCATTTTTCTTTCTAAAATTATCTCAAAAATGTCTATAAAATTATTTATTATAGGGATTTTTTCAACTTCGGATGGCTACATGTTAAAAGTTTGCATGCATGTTTTATTATGGGTTGTGTTAATGTGCATTATTTTATTTCTCTGTCACTTTTTCTGTTTCTATAGTGTAGGGTTTGTCTCATTGACTATTTTACAAGCAACCTCAAGGTGAGTTGGTGTGTTTATATGCTATAAATTTATTGATTTTCTTTTATATTATAGGTGATTTATCTCAACTTTGCTTGATGTATTATAAAAACACACAAACTCACATGTGTTGAAATTTAGATAGTAGTTGCCTCGATAAAATTATTACAGTTTCAAAATATGGCAAAAAATAAATCACACATACAAACATGACACAGTCAATTTCAATAATATTACAATAAAGCAATAAAATGTACTCGTAGTAGAAATTAATTTTTGTAATTTGTTTTTAAAAATTCCTTAAATAACTTTACAGTTTAATTAATAAATTTTACCAAAAAAAAATTTTTGAAAAAATTTTGCAATTAAAGCTCCGCACAAAATGCACAATAATATTAATTTTAAAATTTGATAAAAAATTGGTAAATAAGAGTCTTTTGGTAATTTATTTCTTACTACTCTTTTTATATAGTTTTAATGTTTGCGTTTGATGTCTCTTTTTTTCTAATCAGTTATTATTTTCATTTTTTTAAATTAAAAAATTAAGCTTTTTGAAATGGTTTTGATTAGGAAACTTTACCGCTAGCATTGAGATTATTATTTAAAGTTTTAAATTTTAACAGTCTTATATTATAATTTTAATGAATTTATAAATTCATGATTATTATGACTATTTATTATGTCATACACAGAGATTACTTCGATTTTTAACAATTAATGATAATTTGTTTATTTTTTGACATGTCATTGATTTTGTAAAATATTAAATTCTATCAAATTAATAATAATGCATAGAAATTTACCAAAAACTAATAAAATTAGGTCTCAGGCGTCACCATGTATATGAAATTTTATGATATTTTTAAATATTTATACTTTGCAATATTAACACAAAAACACACTTGAACATTTTGGCAGTTGCCAAAATTCGTAACAAGAAAAATAACCACAAAACTATGCACTTATTTTGACAAAACAAATGTATATAAAATACTTAATTTGTAAAATTTTAAAAAAATACTTTTAATTAATAATTTTTACTTTTTTGTATTTTATTTATTTAATTATTAGTAATAAAATTTTTAAATTTTTGAAACAATAATTTTATTTATTAGAATTTTGTTTTGTATGTTCTATGTTCATTATTATAATTATAAAAATTTATAATTTGTCCTTTTTAAAAAATTTAACAAATCGCGTCAGACAAAATGAAACCTCAAAGCACTATAAATTCTCCCACAAAATCATTCAAAGAATTTCCGGTGTAGGATTTTTATTTTTCATTGTTAAATCATCTTTATATATTTAGCATTCTAATTAAATGACAACACAGAAGAATGAATGGAAATTGAATAGATTTTAATAAATTAAATCATTTAATGAAATCAAAATTTTATTTTATTTAATGTTGTAAAAGTGATGAAAAAATATAATAAATTTGGAAATTAAGTTATTCTTCAAATGATAATAATAAGTACTATGTGAAATTTTTATATATGCTAAATATTTATAATCCAAGTTGGCATTTTTAAACTTGAAAAAAATTAAAAAAAACAGTTTATTTAAACAACACATTTTAATATATTGATAATTAAAAATAAATGGGTTAAGTATAATTTTATAAAATTAATTTTTTCATATTAAGAATATTTAAGAATGGAATATTTTTAAGTTAAATATAATATTCTCAGACAACTTGTAAGTCACACTCACTTCATATTTTTGTGATTGATTTTTAATAAAAAACGCTGGAAAACAAATTTATTTATGTTTGTTTCTAAGTAAGATAGATAGGTTTGAATATATCTGATATGTTTAATATCGGTTTTCGTTTAAATATTTGTCAGTTTAATTGTCAGATTAACATCGTAGCTGGAGATACTGACTCTTTCTTTCTTGAAATACAAAATTGTAAACTAGATATTCTTTTGACTGAAATGGTTAAGGACAATCTTTTATACAAATCTAATTATCCACTTTACTCTAGTAAACTAGAGTCTGTCATAGATAAATTTAAAGATCAAAGTAAAGGAGAAGGTTATGACGAATGGGTATTCCTCAGACCCAGATGTTACAGTTTGTTAGGAAAATCTAAATGTCTGAAAGCTAAAGAGATAACATCGAAGGACACAACTTTAACCCGTAAATCTTATAAGGACTGTTACAAGAAAACCACTTACTTCTCTGTACCTCAATTTTGTATTGGTACAAACAATCACCAACTATATAGTTTTAAAACTTCTTAGGTTGCACTAACAAACAAAAATAATAAAATAAGTTGGGTAGAAAATAATGTAAGTCTGTCATACGGTCATTATATGATCGAGACTAGTAATGAATAAAGAATTTCCCGCATGATTATCTAACAGCACATCCAACATTCTATTCCAAAGCTCATCCAACTGTTCATTGAATTAATAAAAGTAGTAGGATGTGAGCCCGTCAGATACAACCTTCTCTTGGCTTACGTAATTATTACATAACATTTGAATAACATTGAATTCGATAACATTGAATAGTATGATTTCCTATCAAAGTGGAACCAATAATATTTAGAAATAATTTGAACATTAAAACTTGAATTAATTTGAGTCGTTGTCATTGGTAATAAATAGAATTAACCAATCAAAATCAAGTATTCTATAATTTCATTTTCAAATTATTATTTTCATGAAAATTGTAATTATTTTAATTGATAAATTTATTAGTATTTTCAACAACCGGTTTAAGTTAAATAATAAGTTTATTGAAAAATAGTCTGTACGTTTTCAAATTATTTTCAAGAAAAATTACAATAAATATATCGATAAATCTATTCAACTATTTTTAGTTTAATAATAGTTTTATTGAAAAATAGTTTGTACGTTTTCAAATTATTTTCAAGAAAACTGTAATAATTTTAATATATTGATATATTTATTAGTATTTTGAGTTTAGCGATTAAATTTATCAAAAAATAATGTCGTTGTCAATAGCAATAGTAACAGTCAATCAAAATCAAGTATTTGGTTTCTACTTTTTCAAAATATATTTAATGAAAAGTTATTGAAATATGATTTTTATGTTGTTTCAAGAATAACTTTCTATTGAAAAATAAATTCAGTCAATAATATTCCAATTAATATTTCTAATTAACAATAGCATTTAATCAATCAATAATTTTAAGAGTTTATTTAAATTGATGATTAACAAATTTATATACTTTTTAATCTAATTATTAATAGAGATTTTCAATTTAATATTCTTAAATTAAAATATTTATTCATATTTTCAAACCATTTTTAACAGGTACTTAAAAATTGTCAACGATTTTTAAATATATGTATGTTTTTTTACTAAGACTACTCTTTATTAAAGACATGTGTTTACTTGGTATATAGTAATTATTGGTTTACATAATGTTATAACATTTTAATCACATAGGGTTAAAAGTTATCTTTTAGTGTTAAAATCGTGTCTTCTTTCATTATTTAGAGTTAGAATTATTAAATATTTCATTACTTTGGGTTAAAAGTTTTACCTATTTCTTCACATAGGGTTAAAATTCTTAACCTTTTAAATAACTTTATAACAAATCATGTAATAGTTTATCCATAAATTTATCGAAAAGTATTATAATATACTAGTTTGAATCATAAATTATTGAAATATTTAATAGGTATCACATGATGAATTTTTAATGGTTATTTAATCAATTTTTAGTTACATAAAGCTTTAATGTTCGAAATTAATTAGCATGTTGTTAATGAATTTAAATCTAATTTTACACGTTTTGGTATCAACACTTAATTAGTATTTAGATCAAAGCTCTTATTAAAAACAAAAGTTTATTTAGATATCAATAGTATCCACATGACTGATATTGACAATGTAATTCATGTTTGTAATAAATTTACGTGTGAAAAATTGTCTTTTTAATTGTTGTGAAAGTTAAATTATTATTATCAATAGCATTATTATTAGCATTAATTAATCTAGCATGCGTGAATGTTTAAAAAATGTTGATATAAAACTCATGGATTGATCATCCTTTGTATTCAAGAAAACTTGACTCAGTAATTGGTAAATTCAAAGATGAGAGTAAGGGACTAGAATATAAGGAATGGGTTTTCTTACGACTAAAATGCTATAGTTTTTTAGGTGAAACTGAAAGTAATAAAGCAAAGGGAATTACTTTGGAAGGAACTGAAATAAAGCATCTTTCTTATCTTGATTGTTATAGAAACGATACAATTTTTTCTGTTCCTCGAACGAGAATAGGGACGAGAAATCATCAGTTGTTTTCTTTTAAAAATAGTAAAATTGCTTTAAGTAACAACGATGATAAACGTCAATGGGTAGGTAAAAACAAAAGTTTTGCATTCGGACATTATTTAGGTATCAATGCCACTGAAGATATTGAAGCTTTTATTTAAATAAATGTTGTCTTATAATGTGTTTGTCTTTTTATTTTATTGTTTTGTAATTATTATTAAATGAGACTTGTAACAGTCCGGTGTCGGTAATAATTCGTTGAGTCGTGGGTACAACTCCTATAGTGGGCGAATTATTTTTTATTTTCAAAATTAAATTTTTTAATAGAATATAAATCTGTATATTTTATTTGCTGTAAATTTCAAATTTTATAGAAATTGGTAAAGTAAATCTTGTATAATTAATTTTTTACATTTAGTTAAGTGGAAATTTTAAACTTGTTGAATTATTTTCTTAAAATATTGAATTTTGTAAATCCAGTGTTCAAATTAAAGTTTTGGGTGACTTATTTTTAATTGAATAAACTATCAATATACTTTAGTGGTTTTAAACTTAAATTTTCATGAAAATTATTAAAGTTTTATGATTATTTTGATAAAATTGTTATGTAATATACTACTAACAAAATAGTCAGTAATCTAAATAATTTAGGATTGAAAATTTATTTTTAAGACGAGTTTGATGTTAATTTATTATGTTTAATGATTATTTTATAATTTTTTATGTAATAATATAATTAACAATTGAAAATTTCATGTAAATATAATTTTTTAATATATCACATGCAAGTAACATGAATCTATGAGGTAAACGAAACTCTTACGTTTATATGAAGTAAACAGTATAATAACAATACTATTAGTATTAGTGAGTGATTTTGCTAAGTCTACGGATCGGTATGGATCGGTACGGATCGTTGGTTGGTTGATGTGTGTGAAATGTTTAAGAACGAAAGGTTCTAGAAGGTAGGTGTGTGGAAGTAGCTAGAAGGTTGGTGTGTTGGTCCATGTCAAAAAGTCTTTATTACCGACTTTACAAGACATTATAAAGGATTTCATAAAGAATTTATCAGATAATAAAACAAATGTAAAGCTAAAATTAAATCAACGCATACTTTTGATAAATGAGAATCTGTTGACCCTACAAAACTTAAGTGTAAACGAAATTAGTTACTTTATTATTAATCAAATACGTATTCGTAAAGAAACAAGTGTAACTAAAATCAGTAGACCATATTTAGGAAATAAAACCAGTAAAGTTCCACCACCAAAAACTAACTTCAAATCATCATTTAATCAAAATATGAAAACGACGGTATACAACATTTTAGTTAACGATGAAATAAACGAGAGGCCAACAATTAAAGATCACATTGGTAATTTTAGCCATCAAGATCCGCTAATTAAAAGTTATGATAATGTTTTAAACTTTGGTCTAAAATCTCAAAATACTCTTTTACTTCGACCAATTATAGATAAAGAGGTTATTTTTGAACTGAAAAGAGCTGATAATACATCTCCTGGAATTGATGGAATTAAATATAACGATATTGCTATTCTTGACCCAGAAGGTAAATTGTTGACTCTTCTTTACAACAAAATCATCACGGAAAATACTATGCCTGACGTTTGGAAATCTTTTAAAACTCTAATGATTCCTAAACCTGATAAAGGTGATAAATATAATCTGATCTCTTCTTGGCGACCAATTGCTTTGTTATCCGTTGTTTATAAAATATTTGCGTCAATATTAGCTAGACGCTTAACATCGTGGGTAAATCGAAACAATCTACTCCATATCGGACAAAAAGGGGGTTCTGTGCATGATGGTTGTGTAGAACACAATTCTGTACTTTCATCTTGTCTTGAGCACTCGAAATATAGTAAGGATACACCTATCATAATTGCATTTCTTGACATAAAAGACGCTTTTGGCAGTGTACCCCATGATTACATGTGGAAGATTTTACGACACATTGGAGTTGGTGAAAAATTCACAAACACTTTGAAACTTCTATACACTGAAACTAGCTCATACTATACATGTGGTCCAATTGTTACTCCGAATATTCCTATAAAGCAGGGCGTCAAACAAGGATGCCATCTTTCAATGATTTTGTTTGCCATTGCAATAAATCCTGTCATTCAAGCTGTTACTCTTTCTAAAGTAAAACCTTTCAAAATTGGTGAATCTTCAATCCAAGTTCTTGCTTATGCTGATGATATCGCTCTTATTGCTAATAATACTCATGATTTTCAAAATATCTTAAACATTGCTTTTGATGTAGCTCGTGAAATTGGATTTGAATATAGACCTGAAAAGTGTGCATATATTCAACTGCCAAATGTCGACACGATTAGTGAAATTTCAATTAATAATATAAAAATAAAGAAATTATTGAGTAAAGAATTTTATCAATATCTTGGAGTTCCAATAGGTGAGCATGCTAACCAAAGTCCTTATGAAATCTTGAACAAGGTTGTCAGTGATGCGAAAAAACTAGCGGATTCCGATTTGTGCGGTTGGCAAAAGTTGAAAGCTTACAAGACCTTCCTTCACTCTCGCCTAACCTTCCCATTTAGAACGAGAGAAATTAAAATTAGTGCTCTTTCTGCAAATGTTTGTAACAATACTACAAAACTTCGTAGTCATTTGAGAAAAATGATGAGTTTACCTAACAATTCTGAAATCAGTTACTTTTATAACTCGATTGAAAATGGAGGCGCATCTTGCACTGATCTTTTGGATGAATATCACACGCAAACTATAAGCCACTTTTTAGACTTTTTACTGCTAATTGTGAATTTACAAAACGTATTAATATAGATTCTTTAAAATATGTCACTGGACCTAGGCTTGGGAATAATAACCCATCACTCCAAGACAGTTTCAATTGGATTAATAAAGCTGATATTATTCAAAAGCACTCTGGAAAAAAAACTCGTTTCTTTCGACCTAGAACAGCGATTCGGTTTTTTGAAAAAACCCATAATATTACAATATCCTTTGAAGTGTTGGATGATAAGCCAATTCTTCGCCTGACAACAGCTTTGAAAGGAACAATAATATTGACTGAGTTTCATTGTCGTTTGGTTTTGAAAGTTCTTCATCTTGCTCTTTATGATTCATATTTTACTAAATGGAAAAACAGTAACATTAGTAATTCATCAACCTTTTATCTGTCCTCTAATATTTATAGAGCAATATTTAAAGGAGAATTACGAGAGGATCATTGGAAATTTATTCATCGTGCCCGAACAAAAACATTGGCTAATTTTGCAAAACCCTATATAAAAGGTGAGAATAGATTGTGTAGGCGTTGCCATAACCAAGATGAAACGTTGCCACATGTTTTGCAAAATTGCAAGGTTCATCTTACTCTTGCACTTAATCGTCACAACGATTGCCTTCAACAAATAGTACATCATTTGAAAAGTCCTTCACTGACTGTAGGATTATTGACAATAAATATTAGTTAATTTTGCCCCTATTTTTTATTTATAACAAAAAGTCACATTTACAAATTTTTTATATTTAATATAATTTTTATTAATAAAACACTTAATATTATTAAATTAAATTAAAGTTTTAATATTTTTAAATAATCAATTTTTTAAGTTAAAATAACTTTTTATTATAAATTAAAGTTGCCAAACTCATTCAAAGTGAGTATTGGAGCAGAAATTGAATTAAATTTTATTATTCTTTTAGGAATTCCCAATTTTTTACATGCGTAAAATCTTCTGAAATTTAAAATAAATTGTCTGTTTAACTACAAAATGTTTGATCGCATCATGGGTCACTTTCAATGTTTAGATTTATAATTTCATGCATTATTTAATTATTAAAGAGTATATTTTTGTTTAAATGGTGACTCGATTGAAAACCACTTCTTAACAATTCAACACTAATTTTTCAAAAACATTAATAATAATAATAATAATAATTATTATTATTATTATTATTATTATTATTATTATTAAAGGCATGACAAAGCAATATAAACGAAATTGGTGATTAAATCACTATCCGCATCAATTAACATTCAAACACAAAAAAATTATAGAAATTATTTAATTAAATCATTAAATGATCACTATTATATCAAAATTGTTTCTGCATATATAGCGTTCGACAAACATTATGATTGCATTCTGATTATGAGGATAGTCTCCTCTAAATATATTTCGTTTGTTTGGGTTTCTCGTGTTTTTATCATCGTTTTATCAATAATAATTATTATATAATATTTTATTGAACTATTTAATTCATAATTATTTATAGGTCATTGACATAATTTTAGGAATATTCAACTAAAGATAATTTAAAGATAACTGAATCAGTTTTTCTACAAATGTCGAATTTATCTGTTTAACCCATCATCATTGCAAAAAGTACGGTCTACCCTGTTAATAGTTGACATTAGCAATAGTGGACATTTATTTTTTTTAGTTTTAAACCTCCTTTATTACCTGTTAACGTGACCTGCTTATAATGGACAACTTTAATTTATATAAATAAAATTATATTTATTAGAAAATGATCCAAAAAACATGACACTGATTTACAAGCTTAACAATGTTCTTAATGAAAATAAAAAGAGTAGAACCCCAAGTATATTAGATTATGTTTCAAGAGATAATATTAAATAAAGGAAGAAGATTCATGTTTTATTATTACCAATTATTTATTAATAAATTTTTGAGTGTCAAAAGTGATTTATTGAATATCAAGTATGATACATCTAAATTTTTAAAGTGTCGATTTTTATAATAACAAAAATGCTGCAAGATTTCTGATAATATATAAATACATATACTCTTAGTATAGTGTATAAATCAGAGTAATTAAAATTATGTTTAATTTAAAATTTGAAAATTATTTTACCTTAAAATTTAACTCTGGGCGAATTATAAGCATTGAAAACCAAATTATAAGATTAAATATAATTATGTAAACTTTATTGATAAAACTTTATATTTCAGAAATATTATACACTTTTACTAAAAAGTAAAATTATATGTCCACTATTTTTTGAGTAGTGGACACCCAAAAAAGGTTACCGTTATGTCCATTATTGACAGGGTAGACTGTATAATGAAATAAAATATTCAAATAAAATGGCAATATTAGGTTTAATTATATTATAATCTTGAAAAGTAACGTGTTAATATGAAAATAACAAAACAATTATAAATTTTAATCAATAAAATCAATTTTTGTTACAATAGCTATTTGTTTCATAAATTCGAAATGATCCAATTTATCAAAATTACCTACCAAATAAGATAAAATTTTAGTTTTAAAAAAATAAAATGTTTAAAGTATATAATGCTATTTAAAAGTTTATTTGCTATCTAGTTGAATTGCTTTTAGTCAAATTGAGCCAAACTGTTTTTAGTTTAATTAGTTTAGTTAAAGGACTTTAACGCATTGACATATTTTAGAAAGAGCGAGAATGAAAACACAATTGCAACTATAAATTGTCAAAAACAACATATCCCCAAGACATGCAATATGTTTAAAAATTATAAATTGTGTGTTTAAAAATCAATATTACACGATTTAATTTTTTTTAAATAATAATAATAATTAATAATTTTCATACAAATAAAAAAAAGTACCAATTGTTCTAAATTTTTTATCGTTTTGCTTGGAAATTTTTGTGAAAATATATTTTGAAAAATTTTTTATCTAATTAATTAATAATTTTTAGTTTTATATCACTCAGCAATTGAAAAAGATAAAGCTGATACAAGGGTAAATATATTAAAATCGTCAGCCTTGCGTTTTTATTTTGTAAAAATTAAAAAACCAAAAAAATAAAATAAGTTGAAAAAAAGAATATTCCAAAAAGAAACAATTAAATAAATAAATTCCAATAAATAAAAATATTCCACTTAATAAATATAAATTTTAATCAGTTTAGGAAATTCTTTAATGATATGTCCTTGGACAAGTTTTAAATGTTGTCCATAACGTTCAAAGCATGAATGCTGCTGACTTATGGAACAGCCAAATCACAGAGATGTCCTCGTGGACATAATATTTTATAAAAAATATTATGTCCAAAACTTTAACTTAAAAAATTATTGTTGTGGTAAAATTATTAAAATATTATTACGGAATAAATCATTTGATCGAAGAACCGTTATGGACGATTTACGAAGGAAATATACAATAAAGTTTGTTTTTATTTATTATATTAATATATTATTTATGAGGCCTAATTAAAAGTGGGAGCTGATACCCAATGAGAGAAAAGAAAAAAATTCTTTCTTCTTTTTTATGGCAGTTATGGGAAAATTATTTTATCTAAAGGCAAGAAAAAGCATTGTTTGTAGGATGCAAATTATAGCGGCTCTGTAACTTTTTTCTACTTTTAAACTAAAATTAATAGTTTATTTTAGGATAGAGAAATATTTCATATTTTTTTGAGTTTTTGGATACCGCTTTGTATATATATATATATATATATAATTGTTCCGAAATGTTGTAGTATTATTTATTTAATAAGACCTCCATTCTAAATAAGGTGGATTCAATGATGAATTGTAGCTAGTGTACACGATAGCTGGTTGAATAATTATAGACAACACATTTCTGTATGAATAATGTTTACTTTTTTTGTAATATTTTTGTCATTAATACAATTCCAGTTTCTTTAGTGTTTTTTGTCAGTAATAATCTGTTTCCATTCGACCGAACCGGTTGTTGCATTAGTTGAATTTCACCATTGAGTATGTTGTATACAAAGTGACCATATACTATATATGAACCTACAGTAACTACTATGGTTCATGTGTTCATTAGTGCAGTATATTGAAATAAATTCTTGTAAATAAGTAAATGGGAGTCTAACTATTGTTGGGCTTAGAGCCAAAATTAAAACAAAAATTACAAAACCAATTTAAACAAAAAGGTGAAAATTGTATAAGTTAAAACAAAACAATTAATGTCGTTTGGAAATTGTCAATATTGCTGCTGTAACATAAGCACTCACCGCAAGAAGATATCAAAAATAAAATAAAAACATATTAATTAAAACAAATTAAAAATATAACAAAAATTAAATAAAACAAATAATTAATTAAAATTCGGAAAAATGCCTACAGATGCAGAAAGAAACATACGAAAAATAAAATAAATTGCCAAAACCTTGCAAAATAAGGTTTAGAAAAAACACAGGCAGAAGAGGCGACCAGAAAACAAAATATTGGGGTTTAAAAATAATATTTTAAGAAAATAATAATAAAAATAAAATCCAACAATAAAATATTAATATATCAAAAAATAAAGAAAAATATATAAAAAATTAAAAAAATATTTTGAAATTAATAAAATAATTAAAAAACCTTAAAAATGGCGAAAAATCGCCCATTGGTCGCACACAGGCATAAAAATACTATATATACGGCAGTCATTTTCATAATTTCTAACCAAATTTAGACAGAATTTTAACAGACTTACAGACTTACAGAATTTTTAGACATTCTTAGATAAACCGTGAATCACTTGTAGTCAAAATTTTTATGCCAATTTATGCCAATTTTTCAAATCTGGTTGCATGATTGTGGATTGTAAGTACTGTTATTTTTTGTATAAATATATATTTCGAAGTCTTGTTACTTTGATTTTATTCTGGATGGTCGTGGAATCTTTTGGTGCCACTGACAAGTCCCCCTAAAATCTTATTTATAATAAGTATTTCAATAGATGGTCCATGGGACGGATCTCGGGCCGGCTAGTGGGTGAAAACCCTTAGTTGAGCTCGTGGGTCATGCCTCGTGGATCCCTCGGCAGTCCGCAGTCGGGTCTGGCGATAATGCACAGGACCGCTACGCAGGGCGCCGTTGTATGCTCGGGGCGGCTACTGAAAATGTAGCCGGAACGAGTCGGAATAAAATTCGGGAAGTGCGACTATAGTTAAGTGGGATTAAAGTTTTGCAAGGAAAATTTAAAATAATTATGGAAAATTAATTAAAAATCGAGTAGAAAAGGATAGGTTAGTGTAGAAATGTAAATTTGAAAGCGGTCTTCCAAAGGTTGAAGGATATAATCTGATAGAAGAGAGAAATGTTTATTGAAGTGATCGCAGAGGGTTATAATTACTTAAAATCATGGGAAACGCACCGGGAATTAAGGAATTGTTGATCAAAATTCTAATATAGGGAAAGATAAAGGTAAATTAGGAAAAATGTAGTCGATTCCGTGACCAAACAAATGAAATAGGAAATTTACCTAAAAATAAGGGAGGAACGCTGCCCAAATTTTTGAAGGATAAATTTATAAATAACGCGTAAAGATGACAAATAAGTATGGAAATTGTTGGAATAGACGAGTAAGGACCAGGATATAGAAAGAGAAAGACGTAAGACCTTCCATCGGCAGTCCAGAACCCGAATGTGAAAATATCATGGGGAGTAGTTCTAGCAATGGAGCTCACCTGCTCATGAATTTTCAACCTCTATGTACAGTACCAACATGGCAATCACCATGGGTACATAGGAGGGATAGAATAATAATCTTGCTGGAGTTTAGCGGTTAGATGCACAAAAACCCTAGAAAAAATAAATAAAAACCAACCCTATTCGCCAACACTATGCCAAATATTAAAATCTACCTAACAAAATATTAGATATGCATATATGTATTTGAGGACCAATAAAACAATAGGGCATATACAAGTGCTATAGAATACATTTAAATTTTAATTCTTTGTGTGATCTATGGGTTTCAGGGACAAATAATAGCTAATATTATGTTTTCTAATATTTTCATGACAACCAATAAATAATATTTTACATGCGGCGCAGTTAGATAATTATAAACCTCACTGTCTACGAATCAGTAAAGATATCGATGTTTTTGATATTAATGAATTTTCAAATACAACTCTGTACCACTTTTCTGTTTTAAATTGTGCATTAAATTATCATAGAACACAAGCTAATACAATTTATTTTTATACCTATGAATACCAACCGTACTCTATTGAAGAGTACAGTACTCTTTTGTAGTATTTCTTTTTGAATTTTTCACCAAAATTAACATTTTTCTTTTCGTATTAAAAAGATGTAAAAAAATATTTTCGAAACAACACAGTGCAGATAATCGGACTATTCCAGTCAATTTTTAAAAATATGCAATTATTATTTTGCAACACATAACGCTAATGTAGGAAAAGTGTACCGATGAAAGAAATAAACTTTTTCGTTCTAAAATTATCTCAAAAATGTCTATAAAATTATTTATTATAGGGATTTTTTTCAACTTCGGATGGCTACATGTTAAAAGTTTGCATGCATGTTTTATTATGGGTTGTGTTAATGTGCATTATTTTATTTCTCTGTCACTTTTTCTGTTTCTATAGTGTAGGGTTTGTCTCATTGACTATTTTACAAGCAACCTCAAGGTGAGTTGGTGTGTTTATATGCTATAAATTTATTGATTTTCTTTTATATTATAGGTGATTTATCTCAACTTCGCTTGGTGTTGCTATTTTTATTATTTTAGAAAATGTTGTCGTGTAAAACTATGTTTGCATGCATCTGTGATTTTACACATGTTTTTGCTTATAGTGGATTAAATTTGGTAATGATATATAAAACATTGTTTATTCACTAGTGTAATAATTTATTATTTACTTACATTCTGGTTCCACTCTAGATATTTAGTGAATTACCGGAAATAGAAAAGCTCGTATTTTTCACTTGCTATTTTCATATAAAAAGGTATATTTATACATTTATATTTTATTTATTTTGTTTATTTCATTTATTTTTAAATTTATTTATCCATTACGTTTTCGCATGAAAATGTAAGTGAAAGGTAAGTTTTGATAAGTACTGTGAATAGCCATGATGTCTTCATTAAATATTGTTTTCTCCAAGTTATAGAAATATAAATGAAAAAGAAAATGTAAACAATGCAACAATATTTTTTATTAATTAATGAAGGTTTTGTCACTTTAATTGAAAATCCATTGTTATATGATTTTTTAACATTAACCTTAGTGAAATCATATGATAAACATTTTATAATAAACATTTTATAAATATTCTCCAATAGAATCAAAAATAATAATGCGAAAATGTTTCAACGTGTTTAAAAATAAAAGAAGAGCACAATAAATGTAAAAAATATACTGAATGGCGGAAAAAATCTTTTTTTTCAATTTTAACATAAATTGTGATTTTTTGTTTTAATCTTACAGATTTACCGATGAATTTCTCCTAACTGCCGATACATATGAATATATTTTAATTAAAAGGTGACTTTTAATTAGAATAAATTTTAATTATTAATTAAATAGGAAACCGTAGATTTATAAATTATCCAAATAAACAATTTTTATTTATATTTAATTTATGTTGCATTAATAATGAATGATTTTCTCAGAAAATTGCACAATTTGGCGGCTTTACAATGGAAATAAATTTGCTTTTATTTCTGAATCTATTTGGTCTAATATAATTTTATAAAATATATTTTAATAATCATTTTACAAAATGCTTGATATTTCAAAATGATAAGATAAACTATTAACTAAAATTATTATTTTTCTTTAATTTTTTATTAATTTTTTTAAAATAAATTTTACACAAATATTCAGACGTATAACATTTATTCGGTTACTGCCTAACATGTTACTGTTTTAATAATATTTTATGTGTCTAATAATATAAATTTTAATGTAATTTATAAGGATTTAAATTATTATAAAATTTTATAAAAACGTTTTTAATTTAAAACTTTTATTTTTACAAAATATAAATATAAAAAATTCTTAATGAAGAAAATTGTAAAATATGAAAGTTGCAAAAGAATATATGGAAAATTCACCCTTTAATTTGAAATTAAATTCATCTTACAAAATGGAGAATAAAAAAAATTATTAAAAAAACAAAATTATAATTAAAGTGTACAGCAGAAAATTAATAAAAAATACAAACTAAATGATGCATATAACGACAAGCAATAAATGTAAAGGATTCAACTTGATAAATATACTTTATTATAATTAAAAAAATATATTAATGAAGAAATGAAAATTAAAACAAAAACCATAGATTAAAAATGTAATTAATATATTTAATTATGCAAAAGTCTTTTGAGGTTCTTTGAGGTATTAGGTAAATTTATTTTCTGCACAAATTGTTGCATAAATGATCTGTGCAATTATCTTTTTTGAAGAAATATCATATTTATTAAATTAATCAATTAATGAATTAAAGTTTATTTAACACAATTACACGAATATATTTTGAAAATTAATCATATGGTGAAAACTAGAATTAACTTTAAAAACTCGTTTGCTTTGATTTTATAATGTTTTTAATTTATATAATTATTGTATGTTAGTTGGATGGTAGTCGGGGGGCCCCAGACTTTATTCTTAATACTGATTTTATTTTAGCAATTATTAGTTTTCAAAGATATTGGTTTGCTTATTTCACTTGCGTTTAATTTATGTTGTAAAAATTTTTAATAAAAATAAGTTAATGAAATTTAAATTAATTACAACTGAAAAATTTGTGATATCTAATAATAATTTATTAATAAATTAAATATTAAAAATTATGTTAGTTATTTCATTGTTAGTTATTTCATTGTTGTTAGTTTGTTCCTATTGAACACTCGTCCGTTGACAATTCAATGTTCTTGACATCAAACCACTTCCTGTTGGAGAATGATTTTAGAAGTAACTGATCACTTTTGGGAACGTTGGAAGAAAGAGATAGTCCCATTATGGAGCACTAAGCGTAAGTGGTGGAATGAAAAGGATAATATCGCAGTTGGAGATATAGTATAGTTATTGGAAAAGTCCACTTATGATGGAAAATAGCCACTTGCACGGATAAGTGAGGTTATTCCTGGTCAAGATGGTAGAGTCAGAGTTATGAAAATTCGAGTAGATGGAAAGGTAAGGTGCAGACCCATCTCGAAGATATTCTCGCTCGAAGATAAAGTTGTTGGTGTTGACGAGATCAATGGGGGAGGATGTTGAGAATTTGGTTAGTTTGCTTCCTTAGCCCCCATGTAGTTTAGTTCTTATTTATAAGTTAGATTTGCACAAAAACTATTTTGGTTTTGATAAAAATCCTAATAAAAAAGGTGAAAAATCTTCGTCTAGCCATAATGTGCAGAAAGGCAGTAGTGATTCAAATTTATTTTCTCAAGAAAGTCTCTTAAATGCATCTAATGATAAAAATGAAAGTTTCTGGCAAAGTTTGCGCAATTTGTGGCGAAAGGAAGATTTCTTTAGTCAATGGAAATAATTTTTTCATAAAATTCCAAAAATAATGACAATAATTGATCAATTGGAAAATAATGTCAACGATATATCTTCGAAGGTTAATAGTATAGAATCCATTATTAATATATATGACAATAAAGTGATTAAAGAATTAGTTAATTTTATTTTAATTATGCAAAGTTTGGACAGCAGTATTTATGACAATTACCACAAATCATTTTCGTTACATGACAGTCATCAAAATATTGAAACTAATGATCTTCCTTATAGTAACAGAATATCCCAAGATCAGTGGACCAATAATAATAGAATATCGATCTCACTGAAGATTCCGTGTATCCATTCATTAAGCCACGCTCAAATATCAATTATTAACAAAAATGGGGTACCCATTATCGAAAAGAAAACCTGTATTACAGTTGCGAATTCACCACAATTTTATAAAAATCTTCAAGAGAAGAATTTGAACTGTGATTTGGAGCAGGAAGACATCGAATTTAATGAGGAAATAAGAAATATATTTAAATTTCCATTTAATTATCGCAAATGGATCAAGGAAAACATTGAGAACTGGCTTCAATGGATTCACCATAAATTAGGATTCAAATTTCCAAAACTATCCAAGGCAATAATCGACATTCTCACTCGACAAATTATAGTTGGTACACAAACTGAAGAACAAGATTATCTTCTCATTGCATCAGTGACTGTACCAAATGAATATAAATGCTTCGAATCCAGACATTATGATGCTGAGAAAGATAAATTTGGAGGATATGGTTTAGTCACTGCTCATACAGATATTAATGTATATTTGTTTGATTATACGAGACATCCTAGCAAGCCAAATCAAAGTTCCAAATGTAAGCCCGATCTCGTTCTTCAAGGACATTCTCAGGAAGGTTTTGGATTTTCTTGGAATATTAAAAACGCTGGTGTATTACTTAGTTCTGCAGTGAATGGAACAATTCAATTGTGGGATATTAAAATGGAGTTCTTCAAAGTTATTTCATGTGGTTTCAATTATTTTTAAAATCTATTTTAAAATCCAAATCATAATAAATAAAATATTATCATAAAAAAAGAAAACGCATCAAAGATGATCTCTATCCCTCCCTCTCTTTCTCTTTTGCAGTATATTTCTATACTCTCTTATAACCTTGAAAATTCATAACGGACAATTAAAATATGTAAAATATCACCAAAAATATCACTTTAAGGAGGAAAATTAAATTCCTAAGACATAATTAATAAAGATGCTATTCAAATAGATAGAAGTATGATAGAAGCAATTTTATTGTTTGAAACGACTTAAGTCTCAGAGGCTTTTAGGAATATGTAATTATTATTGGAACTTAATTAACGATTTTTGACACAATAGGTGAAATTTTATAACAACGAAATTCGAAAGGAAATGCTGGAGTTGCAGCGTTTGGATACGTTCTAATCGCAGTAAAAGACAAAATTCGAAATTCTGAAATAGAAATAGAAATATGTGTTTTATATATTCATAAAATTTGCTAAATAAGAAACAAAGAAATATTAATAAATTTAAAAAGAATTCATTAATTTCTTAAATATTTAAACAATTATCTCTATTTTTCTAAAAATTAACAAAAATAAAACTTTGGGTATTTTGGCATCTTCAATATTTCGTAAAATATATTTAAGAATAAAATAAAATTCTTTTTATATTTAACAATGGTTTAATAGAAATTTTGTATTAATTTTGAATAAAGTGGAATTTTCATTCCAAATTGCTATTATTTCTACTATCTTGAAATGCTTTATTTAAGTAGTAACGGTAGTTATGTTTTTAAATTACCAATCCTATCAATACAAAAGCTATATAATTACAAACATACTTCAATTTAAATAGATATATTAAAGTTATTTGCCTTTAAAAAATTTCAATACAAATATGAGTAACTTTAATAATAGATCAAATTTTAGATATCAGAATAATTATCCAAGTAACACTAAAAGTCTACCGAAAGTAAAGCATGAAGTTGTGGAAAATATTAGTTATTCACTTGTGAAGCCACATGCAATAGTTAATAAATCGGTAAAAGTCATTTACAATAGAAATGAATTATTGAAATCAATCGGACATGCGACAGAAATTCCAATGAAAGTTTTGATAGAATTATCAAAATTAGTAGATTCAAAGATGATCTAAAAGAAAATTGTTAAATTGCCTCATTTTGAAAATGGATATATAGCACCAAACCTGAGATCAAAATCCAAAACAAATGATAAGGCTGGAGGGTTAATAAATTTTGAGAGAAGTCTAAAGATGATTTTAAATAAAATGACACCTGAAAATTTTGAGACTTGTGTTTTAGAAATTAAGAAGATCAGATTTGAAAGTATTGAAAAACTTAATTGTTTTGCAGAACTGGTTTTCTCTACAGCAATTTTAGAAGAAGCGTATAGCAAAATCTATTCAAAGCTTCTCTCTAAATTCAAAGAGAAAATTATCAAAGACAAGGAAAACAAATAAATTTAGCCGGGGGCATAAAATTACTCCAGCGGATAAATTTAAATTATTTGTCACTGAATTATTTGAGATGTATAAAATCAATATTTAAAATTATTATAATAATTATTTTTGTAATTAAACCTTAAATAAATACAAAAAAACTAATAAAGTAGTACTGTATAATTTCATAATGGAATGATTATCTGGGATTTTTTGGTTAGCAATATATCATTCCATGTTTTAATATATTTTGCAAGTTAAAAAAATTGTCTTCATTAAATTCATGAAACTTTTTTTAAAATAAAATTAAAATAAAAATAGAAGTTTTTACATATTTACTACTATTGATATATATAAATGAATATTTTTTATACTTTTGATATGATGCTTATAAAATCTGACAAGCATGATATGATTTTTATCACTAATGCTTAATTTTGGTTGAATTAGTTGAATATTTTGTTTAGATCAACTAAATCATACTTTAATAATTTATTGTATGTAAAGTTACATTCCTCTTTTCTACATCATTGGATAACTAAATGAGTTTCCTAATGAGTTATCCAAAACATAAATTTGCTAGTCATAAAAAGTTGTAATTGACAACAATAACTACTTTTTTGGTATTTCTTTACATTTCAGCGGTTAATATTTTAATTTTGCATTTCATTTATTTTCATTGTAACTATAGATCAATTTCTGTAAAATTGCAGAAAATAAAATACATTTATAGTTCTGATGAAAAAAAAACTTGGAAAACTATCTAATTTAAATTTAGCTAATTTATTTAAATTTTTATTTTTATTATTTCTATATTTGTACGTTATATTTACAAAAATTATTTTTAAAGTTTTACAAATAAACCCTGGAAATAAAAGCTTGATAAAATTTCATTATTTTAAAATGTTTTACAGTTTATTAAACTGAAAAAAAGATTAATCACTTGGATAAATTGATGTTAATTTGTTTAAATCTCACTCATTGTGACAGTTTAAAATTTAGAAGTTCTTTAATTTTTATATAGTTATTACCAAGCGACTCTTTAAAAAAACCTTTAAAAAAAAGACTTTTAAAAAAATGAAAGAGAGAGAGAGAGAAATTATTAATAAAATTAATGAAACATGTCAAGAGTAATAAATCATGGTATATTTACAAATTGTCAGTGGAATCAAATTTCAACAAAACTATATTTATTGGAATTGTATTTATCAAGTAAATACGAACAAATAAACGAATCCGTTGTCAGAGAGAACAAATAAGCAAAAACCTTAAATTAAAACAATAAAATAATATATTTAGGAAATATTCATGTTACATGAATGGAACACTATTCTATATTTTTCTCTGTTACCATAGAAATATAATATTCAACGACTTATAAATTGATAAATTAAAACAAACTTGTTGATAATTATATCACTTTGGTATGTTTTAATTCGTTTGTTTAAATAAAGTTTCAAATTTAAATAAAATAAAAGATATATATATATATGTGTGTGTGTGTGTGTGTGTGTAATGAGAGAAAATAAATTTTAATCTTTGGTTAAATTTAACAGTTCTCTTGTGTCACGAACATCGCTAATCTTATCTGAGAGCTCGTGGATTTTATACAATGTTTTTTCGACAAAATCGGCATATCTTAAACTTTTATCTGTACTTTTAGTAAAACGGCAAAGTCTTTGATGGTAAAAGGTTTCTTTAATAAGTTTAATGTTTAAATTAGAAGCTCTCAAAGTTTTCGGCGCTGAGTTTAAGTTGATTGAGAAAAACTTTAAATAAATATATATATATATATATATATATATTAAAAGATAACGCCAATAAAAAACTTTTCGTACGATATATTTCGATAGCATAACTATCATCTTCAAGTACTCAAAACCAACTAAAATATTATAAATTAACATTTAATTTAAACAAATTATTTTTTATTAATTTAATTTTGTAATAAATAAATATTTATAAAATATATTCAAATAACTTTTAATTAATTTAAAATTTCATTTATATTATAAATTTTTGAAAAAATTAATGTAATTTAAAATTTCAATTATTTTAATAATATTAAAAAAATGTTTTTTTTTAAAAACAATACATAAACATGATTTAACATACGTAAACTATTTAAAAACATTCAATAAATTCGTAGTCACAGCACTTTGCACATTAATCTTTGGATCAAATGACCTTATCAACAATGCTTCATATATCACGCGTTCCCAATAATTATTAAAACTTTTCAACAAAATTCTAAAATCAGACATTCCAATTTCACTTTTACAGCCTCTATTGTGCTCACTAATATTGGTCAAATGTCAATTTTCTTTTCAATAATGAATGGTATCAACAAATAGATAGAGTCGCTATGGGTTCCCCTTTAGCACCAACGATGGCATCAATATTTTTGGCTAGTTTGGAAATGAAAATTGCTTCTTTTCAATATGAAAAACCTTTTGTGTATAAAAGGTATGTTGATGATATTTTTCTTATATTTGAAAACCAGAAACGTGTATAACCGTTTTTGCATTTTATGAACAGTTTACATAAAGAAATTGTATTCACATGTGAAACGGAAAAAAGTCCTCAATTGCGTTTTTAGATTTGTTAATTCAACGCAAAGATAAACATTATGAGATAGAGATTTATAGAAAACCAACTGATACTGGTCTTTATACTTCTCCAGAAAGCTTTTGAGAATTTAAGTATAAGAGAAATATGGTGAAAGGATTGATTTATCGTTCATGGTCTTTATCTTATACTTTTGCTAATTCGGTAAAAAGTGTTGATAAATTGGTTGAGTTATTGATAAAGAATGGATATTCTAAATCATTTTTAATGTTGATGATAAAAGAGACTGTTGACAAATTGATTAAAAATCCTAAGGATCCATGTTTTGGAAAGTCTGAATGTAATTTGTCAAATGAGTGTGAGTTGAGTGTTGATCTAAATAATAGTAAAAATGGATATAAAAAAATTGAGCCTAAATATGTGTTAGTATTATCGTACTCTGAAGGTTTTACAAATTATAAAAGGAAGTTAAGTAAACAGATGGGAAATTTAGAATATAAGATCGTCTCTAATTCGTGTAAGTTACGCAATATGTTTATTAATAAATCAAAAACTCCGGTTGGATTGTGTTCTGATCTCGTTTATCAATTTACATGTAATGGGTGTAATGCCACATACATTGGAGAGACTTCCCGTCATCTCTGTACTCGAGTTCTAGAGCATTGTCGATTGAAGGGTGTGACCAATATTAGTGAGCACAATAGAAGCTGTAAAAGTGAAATTGGAATGTCTGATTTTAGAATTTTGTTTTTAAAAAAAAATTTTTTTGATATTATTAAAATAATTGAAATTTTAAATTACATTAATTTTTTCAAAAATTTATAATATAAATGAAATTTTAAATTAATTAAAAGTTATTTGAATATATTTTATAAATATTTATTTATTACAAAATTAAATTAATAAAAAATAATTTGTTTAAATTAAATGTTAATTCATAATATTTTAGTTGGTTTTGAGTACTTGAAGATGATAGTTATGCTATCAAAATATATCGTACGAAAAGTATTTTATTGGCGTTATCTTTTAATTAAATCATTGGCAAATTTATTTAATTATTTATTTATATATATATATATATATATATGATATATTGTAGAAATTTCTGCTCCAGCTTACCGTGTTTCCATAATTGCGGTTGTTCTTAACTTGGCATTTGTCCCCAAATTGTTAAAAAATCAGTTTTCGTCATACCAGTACTGTGTTCGACTATAGTTAAAGTTCGGCATCTTTGTCAGTAATAGTTTTAATGATTAACACTTTAACGATATCCAAAACTGATGGACTTGTTAAACTTTTGTAGCGGATCTCGTCTAAAGCATCGTTTGAATTTGAAATTAATCCTTGAAGGAAAAATATTTCTTAGTTGGAATAGAAAGTGTTGACTTGTCTCATTGCATCATAAATTCGAAAGATAAAGACTAAATTATTTTCATCAAAAATCCAAAAGTCATTTATTTTTTAATAAATTCCAATCGAATACAAAAAAATCAAGAAATTGGTTTGACTAAACAACGAAACAATTATTCCAATAATCACACAATTCGATTATTTTCTAGAAAAGTAATATAATCAATTAATTTATCAAGCAAAAAGCAATATATCCATTCCTAGTTACTGTGGAATCTGAGAATTCTTTGCGCAATTTTTCTCAATCCTTTAGGATTTAATTTCGTTAATTCTGATTCATTGAATTTAGAATCTACCACTTCCTGTAGTTTAATACCAATTTATTCCAGTAAAGTATTATTTGCCTTTAGCATAAATCTTCCTTCATTTTGACTTGATTCATTTTTGTCAAATTTGCCTCCTCAATTTCCAAACATTGTCGTACGTCGTCATTTAACATTTCCGTTTTCGAAAAATAGCTCTGTGCCAAATGTGAATAACTTGAAGCTTAATCTCTGTTGATCTTGCCTTGACACGTCTACCAGAGTGGCATCAACCTCGCATATGGTTCGTTCTTCTCTACTTCGATTTATTCGATAGTTTGATGTAGGTGCGGGTAATCAGTGACAATTAACAAGTCTATCTGCGTCTGTTGGTTCAGAACTGGAAGGTCTATATTCCTCAAATACTTCCAGTTCCACAATAATTTCCTCCAATTGCACATTTCCAGATTTCCAGTGACATTCTTTACAACCATGGCGTCAAAGTTCACTTTCACTTCATTATTATTACTTGCCAATACCACTGTTACTGGCCTGATTTCTAGTATTTCCGATTTTCGACCAATTAGGTTAACTGGAGTGCTTTGCCATTGTCCTCCGAAACCCAGTTCTTGCACTGCCCAATCGCTAATGTAACTGACGTTGCTTGCGTCGTCCAGTAATGCTTTAAATCGAATCTCTTTCCTTTCATTATTAATTTTATTCTGATAGTCCGCAAAAGTACATAAATCTTCTGGCTCTGCCTCTCTTGAAAAGTCATTATTAAGGTATTTTCTTTGCTCGATTTTTGATTCCCATCAATTTTGTTAACAGTTTCATGGAGCCAATTATGATGCTTTAGTGTACAATTTCTGTTTACAAAAATTTGGTTTTTCACATTTCTTAACCATTTCAGCTGTTGGAAGACAGTTGTAACAGAGTCGTCTTGTCACAAATTTATGTTGTTCTTTGACATTCAGGTTGAGAGAATCTGTGCCTTTGTCGCGCGACACTAACTTTTGTTTTTTGCCTTCTGTCCACAAAGTATTTGAGTCTATTTGAATTACTAAAACTTGTTGTAACTTTTGGATTCCTGCCTTTTGCTGGTCTTTCTCCGAATAACACGCTAACTGCTCTTCGATGATTTTCTTCTTCACTTTCAATCCATTTAGTCAAGCTATTTTTCATCATTATTATTTAAAGTTTTAAACCTGAGTATTAAATTCTGGAGCAACTCTGAAAACCTCTCCAAATCTTTCAGCTCATTGTTTCTTATCGAATAAAATCGCTGTACTGACTCCATCATCATTGAATAAGATCACTGAGCTTCTCCATATTATTGGTCTAAACGTTTTGTCGGAGTTTAAAAGGCTCACTCTTCATATGATTTAATATTTACGATTAATCTTAGGGCCTCTCCTTCCAAGTACTGTCATAGATACAAGTATTTCGTTTGACTGGCCTCATCCTTGCACTATCCTCAATGCAATAGGTAATTGTAACATCAACGAATTTGGTCGTTTCTTACACTCTTCACTTTTAAATGATCTTTCTGTGACCTTTAGAGATTTTATTTTATAATTTTTTTTCTTTTTTGGGATGTTTAGATCATTTAAAATTACACAACGCGCACACAGACAATTTTAAAAATATTTTAAAAGTCTCACCATATAGAATATATAGAAATATAAAAATATATAGAATATAAGTGAAACTGCTTATGTATGCATAAATTCAGTGCTATGCATTTTCTATAATAAAAATGAGTGCGAAAATCAACTTGATGAGATATTCATTTTTACTGACCATGGGGATTTCAACCATAGTTAAAATGGCTGTTATGTAAGATTCATTTAAAAGTAATTTTTACGGCTATTATATAGATTTCATAAACATTGAGATCATTATTCAAGCTCTTGAATATTATACGGTAAAACTCTTTTGATTTTTATTGGTTTTTATTATTAAAATTGATGGGTGTTAAATAATCTAAAAATATGATTTTAATGTGATTTTACTGGTTGGGTAATGAATGTGTTGGGGTATTACGAAAAAGCACGGTAAAATCAATAAAACACCAAAATAATAAAAGTGGAACATTAATTTAAAAATTTACAAAAATTCGAAATTGATATGGTTGAACGCCAAATTGAGAGACGAGTCCAGAAATAATAATAAAAATTTAGTGAGGAGTCCCTAGAAAATAATATAAGACAAAACACATATTAATTTTAAAAAATTAATTACTAATGGGAAGCCCGAGTCAATGGGAAGTCCGAGGCAATGGGGAACCCGAGAGATGAGAAAAACCCTGCTTGTAAACAAAAGAATAGAAAGAGTAAATTGGCCTAAACAATATTAAATGGACGCCACTGATCTATTGGAGGTAATTATTTTCTAATTTGTAATTTAGTAATGTAGCAAACGTTGTTGACAAATGTCGGCTAATGTGGTTTGTGGGAACTAATTATTTTTAATAATTTAGTATGGCAGCAAATGTTTTTGAAAATTGTCTGAAAACAGTCTGAGCAGGAGTATAAAAGGAAAAGGGACAAACATGAAAAAGACCAGTGGTCGAAGCAAACGAATAGTCTAGTCAGGTCAGTAAAAGAATCTAAACTCAAGTAAAATCAAAAGTTATCTTTCAGAAAAGGTGATTATCCATTGTATAACCTACCTTAAGATAATCAAATTAATTCGGTTGTTGAAGGGTGCAAATAAATCACAAATTGTATTTACAAAACATTGAAATAAATTGAATTGAGTTGTAACTGTGATAAAGTGCAAATAAAATTATTCTGTGTTGGGCTTACTTATTTGATTCGAAAAGGACACGAGGAGTCAGAGGGAACCGACTTTCAATAATAATAACCCAACAAATGGAAATATGAAATAATTCATTTAATAAATTTAAAATTAACCTTTATAGGCCAAAATATTTTCAGCAGTAAAATATACATTATCTGCAATTAGTTTTAATTTTTTTTTAATTTTACAATTTCATTTGATTTGCCTAATAAGCTGTTGGGAGAGTTTTCTGTGAATTTTTATTCATAAAATTGTCATTAGGAGACATCTATTATAGAAATTTATTTTGCGACTGCCATTTCTCTTGTTTGCTGATATAAATTTCTTTTAAAAATAAAATTTGTTAACTGCATTTTTTGAATAAATATTTTTAATTTGTTTACTTAAAGTAACAAAATGCTATTTTTAACTTATTTCTTGAATTTCACTCAAATGTAAAAAGCAATAAAATTAAGATTTTTAACCAATTAAATTTGTTTTATTTGTATATTGCACAATCCAAATAACAAATTGTTTAATATATAATTTTATTATACTAATCTATTATGCGGTTAATTAATTATTTACTTAATAGATCACAAAAAAACTGAAAGTTATGAACTGTCAATTTTTTAATAAATAAAATATTCACTGTTTGTAGAAAAACTTATTTCCCTTAAAATCTAAAAAAATGGTCATATTATTATAACTTGCGTCAGTCACGCTGTTTTGCCCAATGTTTCTATTACATTTTTCTGTTATTATTACTGAATAGTCGAAAAAAAAACCCGAACCAAAAGACAAACTTAATTTAGTGAAGCTTTAATTAAAAAATCTTAAATGGTAAGTATAAAATGATTTAATTTTTTATTTAATTTAATTATTGAATATTATCTAATGTACGAATAAATCATTGTACGAGTATTTCTTAGTATTAACATAAATTGAAATTTCAAAGAAAATAATAAGATAAGCCTGTAAAATATATATAAAATGGAAGATATAGTTTTTTGATTCATTTAATAAATACTTTGTAGCAAGGATTATTATTATTTATTTGTTATTATTACTAATATTATTATTATTATTATTATTATTATTATTATTATTATTATTATTATTATTATTATTATTATTATTATTATTATTATTATTATTAT
The DNA here is from genome assembly GCA_022537955.1 of Schmidtea mediterranea. Lineage (NCBI taxonomy): Eukaryota > Metazoa > Platyhelminthes > Tricladida > Dugesiidae > Schmidtea > Schmidtea mediterranea. Next base: position 245,401,040 of record CM039679.1, on the reverse strand, counting down.
TGTTGTTGTTAGAAAATGTACACATCCAGATTTAAAATCATTTAATAATAGGATTAAATTAGGTAAAGGTTGACAAATACGGTGGGTAAATATTTATGTCTATTTTTCGATATTTGTTCCTAAACATTTTTGTAATTTTAAAATAATTATGTCTATGTACATAACATATTATAAATATTCAGTTGCAAAATTGATAAAATATTATAATTTCTTTAAATATATGTATAAAAAAAGAGTATTTTATCTTGATATTTTATATATGAAATATGCATTAAGCTTCTGCTTTATAAAATCGAAAGTAAATTTATATTTTCTTTAATGTTATTTCAGAGAGTTTTTTTTTTACTTTCAACTCAATCCGATAATCTGTGAATGGCTTATTTCGATAAAATAATATTTTGAAGTTTTATTTAATAAAATAAATTCATAAATTATATAATATTACTAATAATGTTAAAGATAATTTTAAAAAAAGATAATTTACCGAATTAATTGGATTATTTAAAGATTTGAATTAAAACAAAACATAATTGTTAAACAGTTACTTATTAAAATATTGAATTTTTGTGTTTTATTACTATTTTAAATCGAATTCGGTGAAAATGGGTTGATTGTGTTTTCAGTATGACAATGTATAGACAAAATTTAATTCTCTTAATAAGATGGTATAAATACAAATTTAATTAATATATGTCTAAATGCACTGTATACAAGTATATAAATTCAAACATAACGAAATAATTAGAAAAACAATGTTTACTTTGTATATTGAAATGTGGATTTGATTTTTTGGAAATCTATTTATGCAAATTATTACAATTTTTATAAAAATATTTTAAAGTTTTTTTTCATTATTGTAATTTATTAAACTATTTACTGTCAATTAATGTCAAATTTCTTTCAATTTTAATGCATTTTAATAATATTATTACGATTAAATTCATTTGTAATAAATTTTTAATAGTTAAATATGTTTTATTAGGTATAGTTCTTCTTTGAAACAACTTTGTAACTATTTACATTACTTTTTAATTTTTATTAATATTTTACTTATTTATTTTTTTGTTATAATATAAATTAATACTTTAACTTAATGTGATAATGAATGACCAATATAATAATGTTTATGCTAATTGTTTATTACGATGAACTTGGGAAATTAATTAAACTAAATTTATTTATAAATTGTTCTAATAAATTAAAATAAATATTAATTTGCACAATTACTAATTTAGAAAACTTTTAATCTAATAATTTTAAATAATCTTTATTTTAAATTAATTTAAACTTTAATTTAGACTTTAATTATTATAATTTATATAAATTTTAGTAATATTCTCACATTTTTCTAATGTTTGACATTTCATTTATTTACATTTTAACAAAAGATCAAATTTTGTATTATTTTACTCAACACAGATTTTCGGCTTTGGCTTAAAACGCTTGATAATTTAACTTTTAGACAAAATAAAAATAAATAAAATAATATAAGTTTATTATTTTTGATATTTTAATATAATGTGTAACATTTTTTTGCAATAAATATAATAAAATAAAATTTAAATAATTTAAATAAAAGTATATTAAAATGAAAATTTATTTGAAATAATTAAATATTAAAATTTACACATTTTGCATTTTTGCTGTTGTACTTTCAAATATTTTTTACCTCTTGAAGTATTGCTGTTAGTGGTTCAAAAGGCCTCAAAACTAATTTATGTTTTGTAATCTAAAGACAAAACGTTTGAAAAAATTTTAAAAACAATCAATTTCAAAGATTTTTCCTTGGTTATTATTTAGAAATATTTTATTTTCAAAGAAATCCATAATTTCTAAACAGATGTGCAAATGCCTGGGAGACATTTTTATTGACTCAAATTAATTTTATCCTGTTACCTACTTTTAATGATATTAAAATTTTCTAATGAATTAATATTTTGAAAAACATTTTATTTTTTAATTTTTTTTTATTAAAGTCTAGAGAAACTCGATTTTTAATAATAATAATAATAATAATAATAATAATAATAATAATAATAATAATAATAATAATAATAATAATAATAATAATAATAATAATAATAATAATAATAATAATAATAATAATAATAATAATAATAATAATAATAATAATAATAATAATAATAATAATAATAATAATAATAATAATAATAATAATAATAATAATAATAATAATAATAATAATAGTAACGTTTCTATAATAAAACATCGCTTTATCGTATTTTAAAACCCATTCGGTCAATTGTAAACTTGTCTTCTTTCATTCCTACTGAATTTTGAGAAATACTTTCAAACCGTTGTCAAATTGGTAGATTTATTCTTCTTTATAATTATTCTTCAGCTTTCAGGTTTTTGTTATTATAAGAAAAATCAAAAATATTCTAAGACATAAAATATAATATAAAACATAGTAATATAAAAATATAATTATATTAAAAATTTGAGAAATTTCAAATGATAATTTTTTTGACATAAAAATAAAAATTTTATAATTTAATTTTTTTTAAATTTCTAATTTGTAAACAATCGAAATATTTTTAAAAACCCAATTAAATCATTTTTTTAATTTGATTTAAAAAATATTCTTTTACGAGATAGAAAAGCAAATGTCTAAACGTGTCTAAATTCCATTTTCAAAAAGACATATTTCTTAAATTTCTTTTAATTATATATATGCAATAATGAAAGTCTCTTTTAATGTAAATTTTATATTTCTGAATTATATAATTTCTAAATAATAATTATTGTTTTTAATTCAATTGTTTCAATTTATTTATAACTTGAGTGTGAGCGGTTTTAATTAAAAAATTCAAAGTTATAGAAATAGTATATTAATTATCATAATATAAGGTAATGAATTGGCAATTTCAATATAATTTATTTGTAAATATTATTATTATTATTATTATTATTATTATTATTATTATTATTAGTATTATTATTATTATTATTATTATTATTATTATTATTATTATTATTATTATTATTATATTAAATTATATTTGTTTTAATTTGTATTAGATTATAAATCAAATCTATTAAAAAAATTAAGGGTTCTCAAACGTTTTGGCTATTGGCTATTGGGACTTTTTGATGACTGGTGTGACTAGTAAAGATGCGACAGGAAGGTAAGTAAAACTATCGACTTATCATCCGTTGTATATTTTATATATTTAATTTAGAATTAAATGACTCGCTGACCAAACTTAAAGTAAACGAATAAAAATAGAAATTTTTATCAGGATAACCTAAATGCTCATTTCTTAGTAAATAAATTTTTTAAATTTTTCGTGAACCACCTAAACTCAGTCTGTGACCCATAAAATGTTGGTACGCTCTACTTAAAGTAATACTGAAATATTTATAAGTGATAAAAACAAGAACACTTTGCCATCCAACCTTTGATTTAAGCTTTTTAATTTTTGTTAATTCAAATTTTCAATGTCTTTAGGTAATTTATTAATATTTGTTTTAAATAAGATGTGGGTTTTCGATATTTTTTACTATAAATTTTGTAATCGGTTTGAAAAAAAACATTTCATTTTACTTATTTTATATTTTGTTTTTTATATGTAATAAATTGTAATAAATTAAAATTGAATAAATGCAAAAATTAATTATTGAAATCTAATTACCATGGAAATTATTGCAATTTGGCGCTCATGAGCTTTCCAGTGAGATCTTACTGAAATCTTGATGTAACAAATAAGAAAACCTTTTGGTTCTAAATCAAATTCAGGAATGTTACCGGATATAACTTTTCAAAAAATATTTAGAAAATAAAATGGAAGCAATTTGCAAAATTATTTTACATGATAATTCAAATTACTAAGTAACCTCTCATAATTATATAAATAAAAATATATATATATATATATTTATATAAATGTATACAACAGCTCTTTTTTCTTTTGGATAAAAACGAATTTTTGTAGAACGACCTAACACACATACTATACTGGCCACTGTCGTAGCAAAGTTACTGTAGGAATCGATACATGACATCACTAGTATTACATTAAAAGCACGGTACAGCACGATATACCACAAAACTGAAAGAACACAAATATACAATTTGTTGTATAAAGAACTAAAATGAAAAATAACTTAATCAGTTTTTACATTAAAAATCGATTTTAGTTTTCTAAACTTTTCCTGAAAAAAAGGTTTTAAAATTAACGTAAACAATATAAGAATAATTGTTTTTTAATTTAATTTTTTTTTGAAATGTGGTAAATTATAATAAAAGTCCACAACCCAAAGTTTATATGTATATATATATATATATATAATTATAAATTAAATTAAAATATTAATTATAATTCATCAAGATACATCAATTTAATTCAAGTTAAATATATATTTTAAATGAAATTCTGAACAATTTAAAACTCTTCTTACTTTTTCTAATTGCATTTGTGTTCGAGCCAAATTTACTCCAATTTCAAACAAATACGGAAACTAGTTAATGAATTAATTGTTTAAATCATTTGATTATGCTATGGATAATTTTCCCAGTCCCATAAATTGTTTGATTTGAAATTTATTTGTTGATAAAATCATCCAATCAGATTTTGAGCCGTTTATTAGTATTCATCAACAGTTTAAAATATTTTTCGTAAGCTATCAAAAGCTTTACTGTGAAAATGGAAATGCTATTTTTAGATCAACCAATCAAATGAATTGAAAATATAGAATAATTTGTTTTAATGTTTATTTTAATTTCAATTGTTAAAATATCGTTTAAAAGTTGTTTTTATAAAAAAATTTAGAAAAATAAATTAGACATATGATAAGTTTTAATTAACATTTTTTCAATTGAATTAGCTTTAAAAAAGGACCACTGTCAAGGAAATTCAAATTGACCAGAGGTCGAAGGAAGATTTTTTAAAAATTTAAATAAACATTTAATAAAATTTGCTGTCATTTGCGATTAGTTAGAACTTTATGTATTTAAAGCGAGAAAGAAATTTCTTGCAAAATTAGATAAACTTCAAAGCAATACGTAGGATATTCAAAATATATTTGTGAAAATTAATTTTTGGTAGGGCGTAATGATTACTAAAAAATTATTTAATAAAGGTTGCAAAATCTGATTAATACATTTATATAAATTAAATTATGACTGTCACATTAAAGTGTTAATTTCTCAAATCACAGTATCACGATATTTTACATCTATTTTATATTTGAACACTAATGAAAGTATTCATTAATTTTATGAAATAGATATCGGAGTAATTATTATGTTTGTAGATTTGGTATTGTTTAATTTTCCAAACAATCAGAATCATGCTTTCGTATAGCAATGTCTACGCATGTATGTCGCAGTGTCTTCGATAATTATACATGTGTCACACATGTGTGTCACATGATGTGTGTAACTATTGTAAAAAATATAAAAAACATTAATCAAATGTGTAAATATACCCTTACTATTTTTGGTCGAATAAAGATAAAAGACCACTTGTCTCCTTGATTTCGTAAAAAAATATTGGTAGCACCATAGAGAACATGGTGTGCCATACATTTGAATAATAATAATTATTGTAATAATAATAATAATAATAATAATAATAATAATAATAATAATAATAATAGAGATAATAATAATAATAACTTAATTTAAAATTTTGTGTGACTAAAACATGCAACTAGTGCCCTACTTTTGATAAAAGTTGTGCATTAACTTATAATTAAAGTGGACAAAAATTAAAAGTGAAAAAACAGAAATTAAATATTATGATAGAAATGTAAAAGAGGGAATTAAATTAATTTTTTGCATTAAAAAAAAGATATTGTTCTCGCAATTATGTCACAAATGTTAAATTTTATTTATTATTATCATTCAAACTAAAACAAAAAAATAATGATGACTCTTCAAGCAGATCTGATATTAATTAATTTTCTCTGTATTAATTTTAGTGCTTCTTTTAAAAGAAAATACATGTCGATTCAAAGTAACTTATCTATTTTTGTTTTAATGCATTTCTGTGACATTGTTTGAATAGATTCAGATTTGTCAATCTCTAGGGAGAGTTCATTTTATTGTAATAAAATATAAATTAATTTTCATTCAACGGAAATTGAGTAGAAATATTTCAGTTACATTTATTGTTTTATGCTTTATTTAGATTCATTCATGCATTAAATCTTTACACCAGAAATTGTTCGTGAGTTTTCTTTCGCAATTGATGTCCCATACAAATGCAAGGCAATTGAGAGAAAAAGGAAAAAAATTGTTCCGTTGATCTTTTCTATTAGGATTTTGAGAATTCAAATTTTATGGTAGTTTTTATTTTGTTTTTCTATTTTCAGCAAATATGAATTAAATACAGCAAAATCTAATTTAACCATTTTTCAGATGTGGAAATTTTAATCTTTTTCTCATTCGGCAGTAAAAATATTAATACTAACATTTATTATTTTCATAGAATTATTCAAACATTTATTATTAAAACAACAACATTTTACATTTTACATTTTTTCGTAGGCTCAAATAAAATATTGAATTAATAAAATTCAAACAATTATATTAATTTAGCTTAATAATAATAAATATTTCTGTCTAATCAACAATATTTTTTTGATTTTAATTTGATTTTAAATATATTGTTAAAGGTTTTGAATATTTTAAATATTTTAATTATAATAACTCATCAATTGAAGGTGACTTTTAATCTCTATTTATAATAGTTGTAGGGGTAGCATTAATGGGTTCTGTAATCATCCCTTGAAAATTAAATATTGCAAAAATACGTAAATTTTATGTATAATAAAAAACTAAAGCTTATACTGGATGTAAAGACAATGTGGAACAGCATTCTTGCAGCGTGTATTTTGAAAGATTTATTGAATTTGAAGCCGGCTAATATTTTCTGTATTTCAGAGGACCAATATTTTATTATTGGGTATTAAAAGGGGTTGTTTCGGCCAATTAAAATGAAATGATTTATAATTTATGAAAATTGTTTTACTAGATCAATGTTGTTTGTTTTTTTCGAGCTATTATGAATTTTTTTGAATAAATAAATTTTGGAATCTTAAAAATAATTCTTTTGTGCTTTGAGTTTATTTATTTAAAAAATTTATCTCCGATTGAAGAATCTCACCGTAACGATTTGTTAGTATTATCGACACCATCTAAATCTCAATTGATGAATGAACTGAAAAATGAGAAAAAAGATGACAGTTTACTCAATTCTATTAATGACATTGGATCGTCTGTTGATTCTGTTATAACAGATATTAATGCAACTAAATGTGGATGAAAAGTGTGACTTCGTTTTTATTGGTGAGAGAAGTAAAATCAGCGAAGTTAATGGAATCCGATTTCGAAATTCAATCTCAGTTATTTGTCTCCAGTACAGATTTCCCATATCATTGATCGAGGCGTGGAACCGGAATCAAGTCTCAATCAGTCATTAATCGAGGAAATAGGGGTAGTTGGTTTATTTCGAGGAGTTCGATGGAATGTTTGATTGGTGTTATAGACTCACATCTATGTACTGAATGATCTTCCTTTGGATTACCAACTTATCGAATCAAACTTTGTGGTTCGGTCAACCGGTTTGCTTGGTTGAGTTATTAGTTTTAGTAATTCGTCCGTGAAGATAATTCCCTAATAGCGGTTGATTTTGATCGAAATTCCAAAGTCATTTTAGTTTTAACATTGCAGCTCCACTATGTTGACTCACTTTCCACATAACTCCACATTAGCAAGAATATCCCAATTGATTGTTGCATTTTTTTTCAAAATTTGTAGAATTTTATGGACCTTGAAACATTACTAATGTTTTCATGACAAAAAAATTCGTCGTGATTAGTGTCAACGGAGGCAATATTTCGCAGTGAGATCAATAATTATTAGTTTTACAATTCACAGACAACCCCACAATTGAAAGATTTTCCCTGAAGCTTAAGCTTGCTAAGGAATATAAAATTATATCCAAAAGAAAAACTTTGTAAAAATTCAAAAAAACGCAAAATAAAGGACATAATTTAGTGATTGTACTCCAGATAAAAGGTAAACTAACTCAGAAGACTTGACTGCTTCAAAATCTTTTGAAAATTAATGAAACATTTGATAGCGGCTCATGATAAGTCTAAGAAAACTTTTTTTTAGATGTTCGAAATTAAAAAACAAATCAGTTGAATCACAATTTTCATGAAATCGGTTGGTTACCATTTGGTCCCTTGGCCTTCACTGAATTTTGTTTTCTCAAAATCATCACAAATCAGATCGTTTTTGGAAGTAGTTAGTGTGAGATAGTTGATCTGGTTCACAATTCCTTCCTCATTATTTTTCGAAACGGATTAATTTTAGTGTGTTTTTGAAACATTATGTGCACTCGAATCTTCATCTGTAATTCTTTGAATTGACTTTTTCATCGTTCCAAACAGTAAATGTCCCGATCTGGGATTTTAGAAATCTGTAGCACTTCTAGAAACCATCATTTTATAAAATAAAATTTAATTAATTGTTTAAATTGAATAAAATCAATTATTTATATTGATTCAATTTTTTCACTGAATTTATTTAAAATAAATTTAAAAAAATTAAAAAAATAAAATTTTATTTCATGAAATAAAACATTTCCAATAATTACACTTTTGTTAAATTAGAAATTTTATTGTCAATAGATTGGCTCAGGATTTCTGTTGTTAAAACTGTCGAATCTAGATATTTCTCCAGTTTCAGAAGATGTTTTCTCAACCAAATTAAATGGGGAATATTGTCAGTAATATCATCAATGATATTTGGTTTTTCTGTGCCTTTCTGGTCGTGAAAATGACACTGTGAGATTTCCGTCAAAGCCCAATACAGGTCGAGCATTACTCGACAATCTTCATCGGTCAGTTCGATTTTGAAGGCTTGAATATCATCCCAAATCATGGTGCTTTGCAAGTGTTTCAAAGACACATACAATCTTGTGAGCATTTCTGTATTTTTACTTTTGACAGAATTGAAATCTTGAATGATCTTTGTTTGAAATTCTGTAATCAAATCTTTGCTTTGATTCACAGTTTCAACAATAGCTGCTCTCAGTGGATCAAAAGAACCAACAAAGAACCTATTCCCAGATGAAACTTGATAGAACCAGTAATATTCCACTTGGCAAATCGAGCAAGAATAATGTTTCACGTCATTGGTGAATTGCGCACAATCTGCGCAAAAGCGGTGTTCGCATGCTGACAATCCTGTAACTTCAAATTCGTTTAGGGACTTTTTGCATTTTTGGCAACTTGTTGAATGCTTGGATAAGCTGATTTGTGGTGATTTACTGCTGTTTGCTTTATCCAAGAAAATGATGGAATTATTTTGTTCTGTCGCGTTGAATTTGCGTTTTTTGGCATTTGATTTATTATCAATTGTCGGCTCACTGGCGCCTGCAGTTGACGATTTATTCGCTTCTTCTAACATCGTAATAAACTTTATTTTAAATTTTTAATTATTTATATTTATTGATTACTTAATAATTTATTAAAATTTATCAGTAATTTATAATGAAAACTATGTGACAAGTTAGTCAAAAACATTCAACATACAAAATGTATTTTTCTGCTTTTGACAATCGTTGTAATGAACACTTTTTATTGCTTGATGAGAAGGGTCCACCTTCAAAAATGGTCACCTTGTATTATTCCTTCTCACAGGCAACATCAAAAAAGTTCAAATTATTTAGATTTCCTCAAAACTAAAGGGTTCTTAACTTTTTATGGTAGAGAGCGTTGTGTGTACTCTATTTTATTGTGGTACTTTGGCCTTCCAGAATTCAACCATGATGAGTCAAAACAATTATTGACCTATTCATGGTTCAACCGTAATTTCGAAAGTTTAACAAAGGTCGAAGGTTACTAAGATAAAAGTTTCGAAAACTTAAACATTTTTTGTGCATATTTTAAATTATTTTTTTAGTTGTAAAAATCTAATAGTATTTTTCTATCATGTTGTAATATGTTAACTTATGATTAAATTTATTATCGTTAATATATTTTTAATTTTAAAAGATTTATAAAGTTTTTTCTGTTTCACAAAAATTTATAATGGAAAATATTTATTTAAGAAAAGAAAGGGTTATGTAAAATTAAATATCTTTTTAAGCTATGTCTTTGTTAATCATGCATTGTTTATCATTTACTTTGTTCATCAACTGTTATTTATTCCCAGTATTTCTTTTAAAATTTTATAATTAATTTTAATATTAATAAAAGAATTTCTATTATAAGGACCTTTTTTGTTTTTCACCTCTGATTTCTTTATAAGTGACACAATATTTTCTACACAATTTGACTATGAATCAGAATTATTTAAAGTATTCACGAAAATTCGTGAATACCTTAAATAAATCTGATTCATAGTCAAATTGTGTAGAAAATATTAGGAAAAGAATTTCTTTTAATTTTCAACATTGATTGCTTGTCATTTTCAAATGACAATATTTTTAAAACATATTTGACTATGAATCAGTAAAGATATCGATGTTTTTTGATATTCATGAATCTTCGGTACTGCTTTTTTGGAGTGATTATGATCATAAACCTATTAATTTTTTCTTATTTTATATAAAATCACAATCACTTGAAAAAAGCGGTGTCGGAAATTCGTGAACATCAAAAAACATCAATATCTTGATTCATAGTCAAATATTTTTTAAAAATAATGTCAACTTTGATATTACTTGATAAATTATTTTCTTGCCTTATTCCGAGGGTTTCAGAGAATTTAAAAATAAGATTATCAAACATGTAGATAAAACTAAACTTAGGATTGTTTCAACGTCTTGCAAAGTAAGTATTATGTTTACTAATAAGTCTCCAACCCCAGTTGGGCTTTGTTCTGAGCTCATTTATCAATTTTCATGTGATGGGTGTAATACCACATACATTGGAGAGACAGTCTGTCATCTCTGTACTCGAGTTCTTGAGCATTGTACTAGTAAATGTACTAGAAAATGTACTAGTAAAAAGATAGGTATGTCTGACTTCAAGGTAATTGCAAAAAAACTGAGTAATTATTGGGAAAGAATAACTTGCGAGGCTTTGTTGATAAAATCTTTAAATCCTATAATTAAAATTCAAAATGTTTAGTCTACATGTATTTGAATGTATTTAAGTAATTGAATGTGAATTGTGCGTATGATTTTTTTGATGTTTTGTAAAAAATAATTTTTAAATTTAAACTTTTATTTTGCGATTTTAAATTTAATTAATGTTTTATTTAAATTTTATTAAATATTTAAATTTAATGAATGTTTGATTTTTATATTTTTTGTAAAATTAAAATTAAATTTTGAAATTTCAGTTGAATACGATTAGTATTGATTAATTTGTTTGGATTTTTCTAATTGCATTTAAATTTTGTTAATGAGATTTCCAAACTGAGGAAGACTGATAAACAGTCGAAATATATAGTGAAATGATATTTTATAGAATATAAAGTTGGTGTTTTAAATTATTATTATTATAATTATAATTATAATTATTACCATTATTATGATTATTATTATTATTATTATTATTATTATTATTATTATTATTATTATTATTATTATTATTATTATTATTATTATTATTTTTATTATTATTTGAAATAAAGACATAATATCCAAATTTATTAATTAATGTCTTATTAATTAAATCGAATTTTAAACTCGGAATTCAACCTGGAACGTTTTGTTCTATATTGTACGTCCACAAATTAGGGTTAAAATATATTATAAAATATAATTTATTACTTCATAGAAAAAATAATCACATCTACTTGAAATAAGGATTTGAAATTAAAATAATTTTAAACATTAAACTCAAAATAAAATTTAATTTTTCAATATTAAAATATGAATAAAATTATACATTTTTTAAAAATTTTTAGCTTCGAATTTGCAAAGTTTTCGCTAAATTTTAGTAGAGACGATTTATAAACCAATTTTTCTGAAATTTTGTCTGAGTGAAAAGGAAAGGATAAATTCTTTGATATAAAAGATAAAAGTTTATATTGCAAAAAATATTAATTTTAGATCTTTTGGGAAATATATAAAAATATACAATGAAATATATATAAAATGAAAATCGATCAATGGTGAACAAAAAATAAAAGGTTTTCTGTTGATTAATTTATTCATAGTTTACTGATTTTGTTGGTTTAAATGTAATGATTCAATGTAAAGATTCTTGATATCTTATACTGTGACCCTTTATAATTTGCAGATAAATGTAAATATGTTTGTACATCAGTATCAGTGACATCGGTAGCCAGGCCCGCAGCGAGTTTCAATGGGTCCGGGGCCACTTATATTTCTCGAGACCCACACATTATATTATTTTTAAAAATGTAATTTGATCTTGATAATTGAATTATAACAAAAACAATTATTTTTTATTTACTAATATGCATTTTATTTAATACACAACAATTTAATTTCTTTTAATTATTTTAGAAATGCTTTGCGCGCTTTTGAATTAGCAAATTCTTTAACGATATTTGAAAAATCAACCTTTCGCACATAGTCAGAATTTATATTGAGCATTGATAAGCCATTTAATCGATGCGTTTGAAATCTAAATGTTGAAAATCATATTTTCAAAGTTATTTGGTGTTTCCCCTTTTAACACAACATTTTAAATTTTAAAAATGGTATAAATAAGTACTAAATTATTTTAAGAGATTTCGTTATGAAATTATATATACAAAGTATTAAGCTTCATAAAAAATGTTACAAATAAGCATGTATTAAATTTTTTTCAGAAATGTCGTTATCTAATGGTTATTTATAATTCGGATTAATTTTTATTACTTCACAATTTTTAAATTTTTAAAAGAATCTTAATGATCTATTTATGAGATAAAATATTTTCCTTCGTTTAAAAATTGAAATTTTTATCCTGAAATATTTGAAATTGGGGCTCGTACCATATGGCCCTCCTAGACCCCTCTATCCGGGCATGTCTGTAGCTACTCCATAAAGAATCAAAAAGTCCACAACTGATATTCTACCTTGAATGTAGCGACATACATTAAAGAAGTCTATTGAATATTTCTACAGAGTAGAATCTACACTGTGCATCTAAATTCGGCAACTGCCTTGTAAGTTTTGTTAAATATTGCATATAATCATATTTTCAATGAGCAACAATTAAATGTAATAGTCTACATTCATCATTTTTTTCCTGTACATCAATATTTTCTTCCGCTTCATCTTCATCGGAAATTTCAAAGACTTTATTTAGATAAGCATGCATGTCTTTACAACCGCTATTTGAAGCTTTACCACTGGTGAAAATAACATTCATCATTTTCTTCGCATATTCCATTATATACAGTTATAAATTCAAAATTAATACAAAATATAATATTAAATTCACGAAATCTTAAAGCACTATTTTTGAAACATTCTTTAGCAAACTCGAAATCTGCTTTATTTTTATTTAAAACCCGATTCTGTTCAATTAATTTTTTGAGCATTTAAACAACATAAGTATAATAAACTTTATATTAACAAAAGTAAATTGAGTGTTGGGCCAGAATAAAAAATTAAGAAATTAATAAAAATTTAATTTAGATAACACAAATAATTTCAAGGTCGAATTTTGTTCAATCGCAATAAAAATAACACGCAAGGTTAAGGTCAAATTATAGGTATATAAACTGATGCGTTTTGATAGATTTTTAATCTTATGTTTTAGTCTTATGTGTACAATCTTGTTTTTTCAGTATTGAATTTCAGTCTCACTTTAAGACTTATTTTGAGAAATTTTATTTTAGTGGTGTGCGTTACAGCTAAACGCATGGGTGACTATGAACTGATTAATTGATAACTAATGCTATGAATTGAAAATGTTATGAATTATGCTGCTGCAAATTTACCAATGTATACTGACGAACTTCTGACGATTATATGAATAAATATTTTATTGCATCGAAGCTTCTACCGAATTGGTATGGTAATATTTATTTATTTCTTTTTTTCCTGGCCCGCAGTCAAAACAAATTTCAAGTTATTAAAGTTATACATAAATATCGAACTGTGTAAGTGCGGTGTAAGTCCGCCAATAGTTCGTGCCCGTGAAGGCTACGGCGTGAGAACGTAGTAGCTGAAACGTCAATATTATCCGTTTATAGGGGAAATTGGAAGGTAAGGGAGTAGTATTTTGGCTACTCCTTCGTCATCCGTTTCGACAAAAAATCTTTTTTGAACAACAATCGGCTAAAACTCACTAACACCGAGTAGTCAAGTGGGCACTCATTAAATATAACATGAACATACATAGATCTTAAGGACAAAGAGAGGGAAAGGTAGCGGGGAAAATTGCGAAATCGTTTCAACAGTTAAGATGAATAGCCATCGGAAAAAGATTAATCCGAACGACTAAAATCATGGAAAATAATGTTTTAAATAATATATAAGAATTAAATAAATGATGTTGAATTGAGACGGAAAATATGGGTTGAACGCTGCGCAAATTTTCGGAAATAGTTATAACATTTATCATAAAACGGTGAAATCAGGGCGGAACGCTGCTCAAATTTTCCGAATCAATTAAATTACTTATCAAAAATACCAAAGTAAAAGTAGAATACGGCTCAATAATTGATAGAATATCAGGAAAAGACTGTAAAATAAGGGCGGAACGCTGCTCAAATTTTCCGAATTAATGAAAATACTTCATCGAAAACTGTAGAATAAGGATAAAACCGTAAAATAAGAGTGGAACGCTGCTAAAATTTTTCGAATTAACAAAATACTTTATCGAAAACTGAAAAATACAGATGGATTACTGCTAAATTTTTATATGAGAAAAATATTTTATAAAACTGAGGAATATGGAAGGATCCCTACAAAAAACTTAATAATAATAATGATAATAGCAAGGATAATGATAATTATGATAATAATAATAATAATAATAATAATAATAATAATAATAATAATAATAATAATAATAATAATAATAATAATAATAATAATAATAATACTGATCATGGTACTTATAATGATAACGATAATAAATATGATGATAATAATAATAGTAGTAATAAAAATAAATATAATGGTAATTATAGTAATAAGAATAATAATAAATGTATAGTAGTAACAGTTAATAAAGGTAATACATGTAATAGTAACAATGATAATGCTAGTATCAATAATGGTGAACATAGTAGTTATAATAGGGATAAGGGTAAGAGAGATACTGTATGGATATTTAACCTAACAAAGGGTTTACAGGCTATAGAAAATCATCAACACGGACAACGATAAGAAGAATTATGGAAATGGACGTAATGATAAATGATATAACAGTATGGATTAACATTTGAACAAGATAAAAGAACAAGGGGACCTAAAAACCGAAATCGAGCACAGGCCTTCTATTGGCAGCTCGTTGGACCCATGGATCGTTCGGTCAATTATAGCATTAGCAATAGCGCTCACTTTTTGCAGACGACCTACCCACTCGAACATAGTTCCAACGTTGCTTAGCAACGAGTGCCGAGTGGTAAGCAAAAGATATTTGTATGGGGTTGCCTGGGTAACAACCATATAGTTTTAAAATATCAACACCCAGAAACCCACCATGAGTATCTAATCTCAGAAAGAAGATATAGAAAAAATGAAATTTGTAAATATTTGCATTCAAGAAAAATTCTGTTTTATAATTTCTTATTTAAAAAATAATTTAAAATAACTTAGATAAATAATATATTTTATTTTCAAAATATTTAATTGTGATAACTTTAACAAAAAAGACATGAATTATTTTGTTATTAATTTAATTGTTTAAACTGGAATTTATTTCAAATATTTCTCTATAATTCTATTTTTACGATTATGACTGAGATAATGATAAATTTTTGAATTCTTTCTTGTCATAAATAATTTACAGGAAACATTTTCCCCCATTAAACCAGGATACATATTTTAGTTTACAATAAACAGGAAAAGGAAAAATTCCAAAAAATAATTAAATTTAATAAAAAATAATAATAATAATATAATTTCATTTATAAATGAAAAAAAATCAGAGGTGAAAATCAAAAAAAGTCCTTATATTATTATTATTATTAAATTTTTTTACAAAATACCACTAAAAAGTTAAATATATATATATATATATATAATTATTACACTTATAAAATTTTAATGTTTCACAAATTGTGTAAATTTTTAACTATATTTATTTTATAAAGTATTATGCCATATGTCATGTTATATTTTCCTATTGTTTTCAATGCCCATTTATTTGATAAAAGTTGAGAAAATGTTTTATAATCTTCATAATAAGTTAATACCAAAACATGTTTAAATAAAGTTTAATTATCCATTACATCCCGAAACAAATTTTGCAGAATTTTCAGACAAAACAGGAAAATTGTATCAAACAAAAGAATCCCTACATTCACATATAATAGTTATACATGTTTTAATCAACTGAATCTTTTATACTTTTCTGATTAAAAGATTTTGAATATACATTGAATAGTGGGAAATTAATGTTTGGCTACGAGCCAAATATCCTATGATTTTTTTCAATATTTTGTTTTTTTCCATACTTTGTTTTAATCAAATACATTTATTGCTATTTAGGTTAATTTTTTTTAATTAGATTTTTTGTAAAAATTAATTAATTTTTTATTTTATTTTTAATTAAGATTCAGAAATATTATTAAATAATAATAATAATATTATAAGGACTTTTTTTGTTTTTTTATTTTTATTTATAAAATACAATGTCTTTTATTAATAGAAATAATAAAAAAAAAATTGTTATGGGTTTACATGGGTATAGCAGAGGTTCTGTGTTTATTTTTTTCCCTAAATTGTATATGCCTATTTTGTTATTGTAATTGTATATATAAATGAATTGGAGAGCCCGCCAGAGTGTTCTTTAAGAATAGTTCGATGACCATCGGGATGAATTTTCGTACATGTATGGATTGGCGTTGTTTTTTTGTGTCTTTTTTTATTTTTATTAGATGATAAGTTTGTGGTAGATCTATCTTTGAAAATTATTTTACGCCTTGAAATATGTTGATTATGTCTCTTATGATTGGCAGTGGGTAATTATTTGGCTCTAACTTTTTTAAGCATTCTGTAGTCCCCACAGGCTGATATTTTTGAACCATGG
The DNA here is from genome assembly GCA_022537955.1 of Schmidtea mediterranea. Classification (NCBI taxonomy): domain Eukaryota; kingdom Metazoa; phylum Platyhelminthes; order Tricladida; family Dugesiidae; genus Schmidtea; species Schmidtea mediterranea. The sequence continues at coordinate 245,383,889 of CM039679.1, read as the reverse complement.
TTGATTATTCTGGTTTGTTTATTGTTTTGCGTGTCCATTTGGATTACTCCGAAATCAATTTGTGTGCACTGCATTGTTATTTGATTTGTTTTCTGATTCGTTACGTAATTTATAGTTTTGTTTATAGTTTCGTTTCTGCAGTCTACTATCAAATTAGAGTGTAATAGAAAATCGGCACCAATTATAATTATATACTTTTTATTGTCCGATTATGTCAGTTTGTTGTTGGTTGTTTTGAGGTTTTCGAAAAATGTTTTGGGGTAATAGCGAAATGACTTAACCTGTGTCAATTAGGAAATTATTATTTTGTGAGTTCTTTGTAAATGTTTTGTTTTTGTCACCAAATATCAGTGAGATTAATGGCGACTAAATCAGTTTGTGTAATCACATGGGCTATTAGATTTATATGCTTTGTCCCCGCATCTTTGATGGAAGCACCAGATGCCTTCTTCGATGAACTGGTTATCATTTATTGTAGGGGTTTAGTTTATTTGTTAGTTGTCCGAGGATGTCGGATGTTTGTTGTCACCCAGTTGAGTGTTAGATAAACAGGCTTCTAGCATTTGTCTTTTATTTGTTTTTTCCTTGATGTTAGAACATGACATATTTTACCGAATGGATCTTCATCTTTGGATGTTTCATTGATTTGATCTGCTATTTATTTGACCTGGCTTGTTTTTTCTTTTAATTGCATATGCCTATTTTTATAAGTAATAATATATGCAGATAGATCTAAGAGCCCGACAGAGTCTCTTTTAAAAACGTTAGCGGTTGGAGAGCCGGGATGAATGCTGTGCACAGGTAAGGAGATTAAACTAGTAATTCCAAATAATAACAAATAACTTATAAACTATAAATTTTATTGGAAAAACAAAATAACAAAATTAGATATTCCCGGTTCAGCTACTAGACAGGTCAATTAGTGAGTAAAGACGGATCTATTCGGAAAGGACCGGAAATAACTGATCTTCTTTTGGTTATATAGTTTCGCTGTAAATAATTTTGATCATTTTGTCTCGTGTTGTAGGTCAGTGATGTTATCCTTCCTAGACAATTTGAAATATAGATCGACCAAGCGTGGCAATTTCTTGTTTTTCTTTAAATTAAGGAACAATGCGATAGAGGATGAATACGAAATACTTCCAACTAATTAATCTTTCTTTATTTTTGGTATTGCTTTTTTATTTATATTTTTTTGACGACTTACTATGGGGAATTGATTATTATTCGCTGACCCGCAAAATACTAAAAATTAAAATAATAATAATGATTATAATAACTATAAAATACAATACCATTACATAATAATAAAAATTATAAAAAAAATAAAAAATAAAAGAGTTGATAGAATTAAGAAATATAAAAAAATAAAATAAATAATTAAAATTGAGTAGATAAAAATTTATTTTAAATTAAATACATCACTGCAATGTTCTTTGTGCATTTCCAGCTTAACCTAATTGTATTATCCGACACGTTCAACGTCTGCCGATACCACATGCATCTTGTCGTATGAAACTGTGTTATACGAGACTAAGAGCCAAACATTTTATTAAAAATATAATTATTTAAAACAAAAAACGTAAGTAAATAAAAAATTGCTGTCCTGACTTCCTTTTTACTGTTCTGCACAATGAGACGTGAGCGTTGTTTTGGTCGTACGTTATTACTACTTTCTTAATATTCGGTCCTCTTAATACTCCGCCAAGTAATTCTATGTTAAAAAATAGTTAGATAAATTTTCAAAATAATAATAACTCATCATCCCCCAAGAAAGTCTTTGTTTAAAAAGAATTTTTAAAAATTTAGAATAAAGTATGACTTCATCACCTCCGGGGGTTTTTGTAATTACTTCGAAAAATTTTCGAAAAAGAATTATTACTCATGCTTTTTAAATAATATGACCTCTTTGAGCAAGTGTGAGTTATACCACGAGTTACACAAAGACGTATAATGCATCAAAATGACCTGTGACTCATCCTCTATTAAAGGAGTTATTACAGTGATGAATCATACTTTCCTTCAGCTAATCAGAACGCTTTGTGCCAGTAGGCTCACATTTGCTTACTAATGAGATATTTTAAATTTCATTTTTTATTAATTTAATTTTTGCATGCTTGTTTAAATTTTAACATTAAATCATTATAAAATGAATGAACTATAAAAAACAATAAATAAACTTATTTTTGTTAAAATATTTTGTTTATTGTTTGTCTGTCAACAGCCACATCCGTTTCGGTACTTTTATATATATTCCTTCAACTGATTATCATTCACTTTAACATTAGGTTAAGAAAGAATTAAAGCGATAAAATCAAAATTACAATATTAATCTTTTGAAATTTAAATATAACTCATAAACAAAAAGAGGAGGCTTCTTTAGAGTGCGATCTACCGATCTCTTGCTTTTAATTCGGAATTTTAATTATAACTTTTCATTTTTAATAAATTATTTTCAATAATAATGCCTGGTTTGCAGTACTTTATTTGTTTAAATATGTAAAAATAGAAAGTGAATTAGTTTATTATTTTATATTTTTTCTTTTCAGTTAGAATGGAACTCCTGTCATTCAGTCGGAAGGTGAAATAAGTTCAGATATTCATTCTGACTAAATGTCTGCTTTGGAAATTAGTTATAGTCATTTTACTGTGAATCCCCCCCCCATATAAATTAGATACGCATTTTGAGTAAAATTATAGAGATTCCTAATAATTTGTTTCAATTACACTTTGAAAAGTTTCCAAAAGAAATGCTAGTAACAAGCTCATGTTTATATCACTAAAGAATTTATTTAGATAATTTTATAAATTTTTATGAAAATGAACTAAAGTAAATCTATTCAAATAGTTCACAAAATAAATTTGCAAAAATGTATGCATAAAGTCCCCGAGAAAGGTTCCCAGTCCGCATCAGGAAAAATATCCTAAAGGGTACCCTGAAATTTCCACAACCTCTTAAATAAATGAAATCATATTTATGAGTTTCGACGCTGAGTCTTAGTTTCTTAGATTTATATAAATATATATTGATTTTTAAAATACAATAAATTATTTAAAATAAAATTATATATTCGATATATTGGGGTTGATATAAAATGATGGGAAATAAAATAAAAGCACGGAAAGCCAAAAATGAACAAAAATATATTCAAAATATTCAAAATTCAAGTACAAGAAAATTAATTAAAATCTATAAAATTTTGAAATTAATATTTTGGGAAACGGGTGTAGTTGTACGCCGAATCTAGTGACGAAACCAAATATAATAATAAGAGTTTAGTGAAAGTTATAAGAGATAAATTATTTAATTAAAAGTAATTAATCTCTATCAATGGAAAACCCAAACTAATGAGAAACCGAGCAGTGTGGAAAACCAAAGACGTGTAGAGAGCCGAACAGTGAAGTAAACCCGGGAAATTATTAAAACGATTTATTTTAAGTTTTAAATAAAATACCAAAGATCGAACCGAACAATTGGTTTTTTTTGGAACCAATTAGACCTCAATTTTGGGAAACTTTGTTTGACAATTATTAAAGTGTTTTCGCAGAGATGCTATAAAAAAAGAACTGAAGATAAGCTAATCACTATTACAGTTGATGGCAGGAAAGATACTAAAGTTATCTATTGAGACTTAAAACGAATTTATGTTTAGTCGTTTTGTGCATGAAATGAACCTATTTGGTAAAACATCAACATCGAAAATTTACCCTTGAGTTAGAAATTGTACAAATAGAGTAACGATTTGTAAATTTGTGATATGAATCAATAAACGTATTCTGTGTTGCGTTTTTGTTTATTTGATTTATAAAGAAAGAGCAAGATGAGTCAGAAATTAACTGACTTTATAAAATAAATACCCAACAGGTGTATTGCAGACGAATGAATATGGATTAGTTTTCGTGTCTTTTAACTTTTACTGACATATTTCGAATCTTCACTAGATTTAGATATTGACAGAATTGTAAAACTCTTCAGGATACAGAATGGAAAATAAGCAGATTTCGTGTGAATGTTTGGTTAAAATAAACAGTAGATCTTTAAGCAATCACTGTCCACCTTTAGAACCTTTCATTTTTAATGACAATTTTATAGAAAATCTTTGTGCTGGTGATCCAAATATCCAAATAGTATAGATTTTACGGTAAATAGATATTACAAATTCAAAGAAAATACTTAAATATTTAAAAGTAATAATTTATTTCATTATATAAACTAAATTTTATTATTTAGGTGGTTTTTTACCTGATGATGACAGTGAATCAGCCGAAATATATCGTTAAACGTGTGATCTAATGGCGCTTTCTTATATATATATATATATATATATATATAAAACTTGCAAGTGAAGATGAAGTTGTGAAGTAGTTTCCGCTAGTAAAGTTAATATTATTTCAACCTTTTATTCAACTATTTCAGAACTAGAAGAAGCTGAGAACTAATAAAAAATTTTAGGTCCTAAGTTTTTTTTTAAAAGATGACATTAGAGTCAGTAATTAAAATACTCCCCAAGTTATGTATTTACTGAAAAGAGATATAAACATCGATTTGGAAACATATGTATCAGATGTTTACAAACGGGTTAATGTAAATGTTTACTGGTGTTTTAATTAATTAAATTAAGAATTTTAAAAAAGAATATTTTATTATTTTTAAAAAAACTAATTTAATTAAATTATATTATGTAGAATTTAACCATTATATATATATATATTCTTTCAAATAACTATTATGAAAAATGTATTAGGAATAATATAACATGAATTTATAGAAAAATAAAAACATTAAATGAATTAATAATGTAAAGATCATTTTTTTCATTAATCTTTATGTCAGAAATTTGTAAAAAATTACAATTTTTCTACATTAATTCTTTATTAAGATACTTAGATTTTATAAATATCTTTTGTTCATTGTTTTTAAATTTTTATTTTGTATATTAAAACTGAATGGAAAAAAGTAAAAATGGCTAAATGAATTTAAAATATTTATTTATTCATTAAATTTTTGTTTAAATGAAAATGATTATTCTATAAGTGTAATTATTGCATTTCCATTTTTGATCTGAAACGATCATATTATTTCCAGTTGCGGCGTGACCAGGTCTTTTATCTCCAAACACTGCGTAGACAACTCCTCCTGAGAACTTTTCTCGAATTGTTTCCACTTGTCTTCGAGCTTCATTGTTACGTAATCGTGAAGAGCCACATTCATTTGTGTTAAATATCTTGTTTTTTTGTTCATTAATTGGTTTAATTAAATTCTCTAAATTTGATCCGGTTAACTCCTCTTGTCTCGGTGTTGAAAATATTGTAACGTCGTGATCTTTCTGATCCCAAACCTTTTCTGTTTCATAATAGGATGAATATGTATGTTCTCCAAATCCACTGGCGTCATTATATACAACTGCCAACCAACTTCTTTGAGGGACAACATTGTTCAAATCTTGTGCAATTTTCTCTGCGAATTTTTGATTGTCTCCTCCAAGTTCTCGGTATGTATCTTTGAACTGTTGATAGCCATAATCTTTCCAACTGTTTTCACAAGATTCAATCAGCGAGGAACATTGTTTCATCAATGCATCGATTTTCACTTTCCATGATTCTGCTTTCGCTTCAGCCTTTGAGGAGAAGTTAAGATAACCAATATAGGCACCTTCAATAGTCAGTCCTTTGTTTATTAAAGATATTCCCATTGTGCAGAATTGACTTAAACGAACTGGATTGCATTTTACATTTGTTTTGTATAAATTGACCATATTGAATCCAAAAGGTCCTGTTGATCCAGTCATTGCATCATAAATATTTTCCGTTGCAAATTCAAATGAATTTTCATATTGCTTAGCAAAGAATTGATATCCTTCCTTTGTGTTTTCTCTCTGGGCATCTTCAAGAGCTTTGTAATTATTGTTGATATTTGTGACGGTTTTGACGTACGCAGCTCTGGCACTACTTAGCTCAATTATGTTTTCAAGATTACCAATTTTTGAGGTTATTATGTCCAATTTATTGTTAACTTTTTCAAATCCAGCTTTGATGGCTTTGAGTTCTGGACTATCCTCTTTCGGTAAGAACATCGAAACAATACTTAAAACTGCAGAAATGGCCATTGCGGCGGGACCCAAAGCTCCAAGAACCGTACTAAGCTTTGCAAACAGTTTGCCAGGATTTATTGCCTGAATTACTTCATTCAAATTCGAAAAGACTTCTTTACTCGAGGCGAGCACAGCTTGAGATTTCTTGATTGATTCGTCGGCAAAATTGCAATTAATTACATTGACCAAACTGACCAAACAAATTGCAATTAAAACAAAAGTCTCTAATTTATTGAACACATTCATTTTTATTTTTTTCTGACTCGTTTTTTGACTTTTATATGTCAGTGCTATTACTGAATGTTTTTTTAACAATCAGTATTGTTATTTTTATATGAGAGGTAATTTACATGTAAATAATAATATTCTGAAGAAAGAATTTATTCCAAATAAAAAGTATTTTATTATTTCTTTAATAACAATAATTTACTGATCAAATTTAAATTAAAGTTTATTTTTATGACAAAAGAAAAATACAATATATTATTATGAATTTTAAATAAAACAAGTGCAAATCATATATATTTTTAATAACTTTTATAATAATAATAATAATAATAATAATAAAAAAAAAAAAAAAAAAAAAAAAAAAAAAAAAAAAAATAATAATAATAATAATAATAATAATAATGGTGGTCTGACGTTCGAGGGGTCTTTATTCGAAGAAGAAATATTAATTAATAAATAAATAATTAAATAAATTTGGCAACGATTTAATTAAAAGATAACGCCAATAAAAAACCTTTCGTACGATATATTTCGATAGCATAACTATCATCTTCATGTACTAAAAACCAACTAAAAATATTATGAATTAACATTTAATTTAAACAAATTATTTTTTATTAATTCAATTTTGTAATAAATAAATATTTATCAAATATATTCAAATCACTTTTAATTAATTTAAAATTTTCATTTATATTATAATTTTTTAAAAAATTAATGTAATTTAAAATTTTCAATTATTTTAATAATATTAAAAAAACATGATTTAACATACGTAAACTATTTAAAAACATTCAATACATTCGTAGTCACAGCACTTTGCACATTAATCTTTGGATCCAATGACCTTATCACAATGCTTCACATATCACGCGTTCCCAATAATTATTAAAACTTTTCAACAAAATTCTAAAATCAGACATTCCAATTTCACTTTTACAGCTTCTATTGTGCTCACTAATATTGGTCAAACCCTTCAATCGACAATGCTCTAGAACTCGAGTACAGAGATGACAGGAAGTCTCTACAATGTATGGGCATTACATCCATTACATGTAAATTGATAAACGAGATCAGAACACAATCCAACCGGAGTTTTTGATTTATTAATAAACATATTGCGTACCTTACACGAATTAGAGACGATCTTATATTCTAAATTTCCCATCTGTTTACTTAACTTCCTTTTATAATTTGTAAAGCCTTCAGAGTACGGCAATACTAACACATATTTAGGCTCAAATTTTTTATATCCATTTTTACTATTATTTAGATCAACACTCAACTCACACTCATTAGACAAATTACATTCAGACTTTCCACAACATGGATCCTTAGGATTTTTAATCAATTTGTCAACAGTCTCTTTGATCATCAACATTAAAAATGATTTATAATATCCATTTTTTTTCAACAACTCAACCAATTTATCAATACTTTTTACCGAATTAGCAAAAGTATAAGATAAAGACCATGAACGATAAATCAATCCTTTCACCATATTTCTCTTATACTTAAATTCACAAAAGCTTTCTGGAGAAGTATAAAGACCAGTATCAGTTGGTTTTCTATAAATCTCTGTCTCATAATGTTTATCTTTGCGTTGAATTAACAAATCTAAAAACGCAATTGATGACTTTCTCTCCATTTTACATGTAAATACAATGTTTTTATGTAAACTGTTCATAAAATGCAAAAACGGTTATACACGTTTCTGGTTTTCAAATATAAGAAAAATATCATCCACATACCTTTTATACAAAAAGGTTTTTTCAAATTGGAAAGAAGCAATTTTCTTTTCCAAACTAGCCAAAAATATTGATGCCATCGTTGGTGCTAAAGGGGAACCCATAGCGACTCCATCTATTTGTTGATACCATTCATTATTGAAAAGAAAATTGACATTTGAAGTAGCAAATTCAAGAAGTTTACGAAATGCCCTCCCTTCTATCCAAAATGTGATGTTCCTAATCATTTTCATCCCACAACGCACAGCATAAGTCAATCGTCTCAACTAGTGGTACATTCGTAAACAAACTACAAACATCAAACGAAACCATAACATCATTCATACTTCGTTTTTGTAGCTTTGCAATACAAGACACAAACTCAAAGCTATCCTTACATTCAAACTCTGATCGCATTAACGGTTTTAATAATCCATCTAAAAACTTTGCTATTTTATACTGGGAAGTACCAACCATCAAAACTGTCTCATAGGTACACCATCTTTATTTAATTATTGGGAACGCGTGATATGTGAAGCATAGCTGATAAGGTCATTGGATCCAAAGATTAATGTGCAAAGTGCTGTGACTACGAATGTATTGAATGTTTTTAAATAGTTTACGTATATTAAATCATGTTTGTTTTTTTAATATTATTAAAATAATTGAAAATTTTAAATTACATTAATTTTTAAAAATTAGAATATAAATGAAAATTTTAAAATTTTAAATTAATTAAAAGTGAATTAAATATATTTTAAAAATATTTATTTATTAAAAATTGAATTAATAAAAAATAATTTGTTTAAATTAAATGTTAATTCATAATATTTTTAGTTGGTTTTGAGTACCTGAAGATGATAGCTGTGCTATCGAAATATATCGTACGAAAGGTTTTTTATTGGCGTTATCTTTTAAATATTAATTAAGTTATTTTATTTATTTTATTTTATTTTATTTATTTATTTTCAAGATTTTGTAAATTAAAACACAATAAAAATTCGAATGTCATACCTGGTTTTATTTTCGAAGCAAACCGGTAATTATTAACAGTATCATGATACTAATGGATAAATTTGTTATTTTTAATTGTACTAAATTTGTTTTCAAAAGTCAATTATATTTGGGTACTACAAAGTTGTCTGCTATTGGTCACATTGCCTAATATATTATAAATTTTATTTAATTTTCACAAATAACTAATACGTTTTATGTTAAGCTTTATTAAATAAAACATAACTTTATGAAAAATTATTTTTTTCGTCATTGTTTTTATTTTGTTTTTGCTATAGTGTCTATAAACAAGACTTTTATTCTTCTTGATACCGTTTGTTTTATCATCTGAGTTTGTCGCTTCAACTTTTGACTTATTGAAACTAAATAACTGATGGTTTTGAAACCAATTCGATATTGTGGTAACGTAAACATTTATTTTTGTTTTACCAATTTAGGTCACGACTGAAGTTTTATGTCTGTACCTTTTATGGTTATTCTTTTAGTCTTCATCGATTCTTTGTTACTCAATAAACTTTAACATTTTGATCTTATCATTTTCCTCTACTTTTATCATTGAATTTTCCGATAACTGAATCAGATTGCCTTAAAAAGAATGGATAATCTGTAGGATAATTTGACATATCCAAATGATTGTTATTAGCCATTGCTTGTAAAAATGTGTTCAATTTGATTTATTTACATTCCAAAAAGAATGAATTAGTATCTCCGGCAATAATATTGATCTCAAAATGAAATTTTGACAGATACTAATTACTGATATTCTACCTGATACATGCGGAGCTTCAATAAATTCAAAACTGAATGACCAATATCACTTTGTTAATTCAAAGAAAACAGAACCTTTATTTAATACGAAAGCTATTAAATCGTTATCTATCTCAGAGCTCCGCAACCTTTCTATCTTAATACTTCTTCCAAAGGTTGTCTTGACACCAAATGTAATCTTCTTCTTTTCTGTATTATGTAGTCTTAAATACATTTTTTTTAATTTTCAACGGTTTTTCCGTACAGACTGTTGTTCAGCAATTTGTAATAATTCACATCAATACAATTATTTGATTCTTTATTTATATTTGTCTTAGTATGAAAATATTTCTTGAGAATAACAGCTTGTTTAAAAGTTTAGATCATACAGGAATAATAGATTTATCAGAAGATTTCTAGATCAACTTCCACAGTATAAGTATGAATTATTACGCTCATAAGATTGTTAGAGTATTAGCAGTCTTTCCCGGAAGAGTCACATTTTAATAACATTCCACCACTAGAGCACATTACTGACGCCACTTATGAAGGACATTTAGTGATAACGTCTTGTTGTACGGGTACTTAATATGGATTATGTATATACTTGTATAAATTTTAATTTTTCGCTTATCAGTAAAATAAATTCTTATTTAAAAAAGTTTATCAAGACCCCCATAAACACGGTAGAGTAGTGACAGAATTCAGTTTAACATCAAGCGAAATATTCCTGAAAAATAATATTGTGTAAAAGTAAACAGTAACCCATCCCCAGGCCTTTCAATTTATATTGTGTATTACATAAGATGTCAAAAGGTAATAATGTCGTAAGATGTCAAGTGCCAATCATTACATGAGTGGTGAAATGATAATTACTATGTAAGTTTGGATACTGGTGATACTGCTTGGATACTGGTTCAAAAGCCTCCTAATTTCTGGAAAAATGTCATTTACAGTGACGAGAGCTTTCTTCACAATTTTTTATATTGGTGCGGCGAGGATTCAATCAGGAGAATGATCCCAAAAGTATACAATCCACAGTAAAGTATTCTTTCTCTGTCATTACTTGGAGTGTTATTTCGTTTTATAGTCTAATTAAATTGGTGCACTGTGAAGGATTTCTCAACTCAAGGATATTATTCTAAAATTTCACAAAAATGTTTACTTTCTCTTTATTGCAAAGTAGGCATATTCAAGCAAGATAGTCTGTTTATGCAAAATCGTTCTCCAGCTCATACTGTCCAAACAACCATTTTCTGTCTACAACAGAAAGGGATTCATTATTTTTCATAGACAATCCAGTCATAAGACATGAACCTAATAGAGAACATATAATTTATTATCGCGTAATCAATAATTGTGTCAATTTGTTGAAAATTCTTCAACCAGAATGTGAAGCAATTTCATAAGCAACTGTCAACTAATTTATTCAATTTATGTCCAAATATGTTTGATCCTTATCATATACAGGAGAGTCCACAAGATATTAATTAATCACATATATTTGGGATTTTACAGTCTTTCCTCTTTTTATTGATGTTCATTTACATATTGGGAGGCACTGTATATATATATATATATGTTTACTGGTGTTTTAATTAATTAAATTAAGAATATTTTATTATTTTAAAAAAAGTAATTTAATTAAATTATATTATGAAGAATTTAACCATTATATATATATATATATATATATATATATATATATATATACATTGAGTATAATATTTACATAATATGAGAATTCAATCGTAAAAAATCATTGTTGATTATTTCAATTCAGTTCATGTCAGTTGCTGTCACTTCGAAAAGATTTAATATAGCAATTACTTTGAGTGAGATTGTGATTTACTTTCTATTGGCCAGTATTTAATTATTTGTCAGATTTACCGAAATTATACATTTTGTTAATTACCTTAGTTGGTTAAACTATTTTATATAATTGCTTGCAATTAATATAACGGTTCTGTATATAGTTGGTCTTCAGTTATGCAATTGAAAAACTATCTTGTAATGATATAAAATATAAATATCTGGATTATCTTACCAGTAGTCATATGTTTGTATTAAAGTTTAAACTATGCATATTTAAGTACATGATTTTATATAAAAACCACGGATGGTTCATTAAAACAGTTAGAATTTGAGAGATATTACCATAAGATGACTGTGGTACTTCTAGAGCTAATATTTTATAGAATGTCATGACTCACGAAGTGGCGGATTTATTAGATCAAAATTAACTTGTCCTAGACAGTTATTTGGTGACTCTGGATAACTTTAAAGATCATATGACTTCTGTGTTTACGATAAATCTTTTGAAATGGCTGACCATAGTTGAAATGAGTAACGAGAAATCAGTGTTCAATTCCAGAGAGAGCCTGCGAAACGGCTAGCATATCGATGAAAGACAGCAGCATTAAAATTACCTAATATCAGTTCGGTGAGGTAATGACAATGAATAAGAATATTTTCGGTAGTGGTTTCATAATAGTAATCAGATTATTTTAAATATTCAATTGGAGGTCAAGCTTGGTGCAAATAAAACCATTTCACATTATGTTTACAAAAATTAAAATCAAAGGGATTTAATAAATTTTATATTTAGATATTATTCAAACAAACTAATTTAAAAAATTATAAAATATAAAGTTAAATAAAAAACTCGTTTAATTATTATTCAAAAATATGACAAGTTAAAACTGTGCCCTAAATTATTTTATGTTCCCATACTAATTCCAAATATGAATAAATTTATTAATAACAATAACTTAAATTAAAACTGAATTTAAAAATTGATAAATGTTTCTAATTTCTCTTGATTAAATCTTCAAAGCATTCTAAGAACAAATCAACATGTCTAATTTTTAAAGTTAAAGCCGGCCGAAATCTGATTGAGACGTCTCCACAACCTCCTAACAAAAATCCACGATTTCGAAGCTCCTCCAACATCTTATCTCTCGCTGCTGAAGTTGTACAATCAATCGCACAAAATGTTCCGCTTCCTCTAGCATTCGATAATTTATTCTTGGATAGTTTCTTAATATAAAAAGAAATAATCTTAAAAATATTTTCATTTTAATAAATTTAATTTAAAAAAACTAAGAAATGGTTATAATTAAAGCTAAAGAAAAAAAGCTTTTTTTTAAAAAAATTCTATTTTACAATTAATTATTCAAACAAAATAATCTCTTCTTATGAATCTTCATTTACAAGTCTTATATCTGCTATATGTCGCGGGATTGCCATAGGTCCGTAATTTACCAGTACTTTGGGTGGAGACAATACCTTTATGATCTTTCCTTTGATCCATGAAGCTGTATATGGTTGAATATGAGAAGGTTTAGGGAACCTATTATCTACAGTTTGATGTAAATTGTCTTTTTCCTTTAATTGAAGTCTTGTTTCATATGCAGATATAAAGTTTGCTGGTGATTCGAATGAGCCGTTCACTGTAGTATTGTTGTACCAGTCGATTGTTTTCTGAATCTGACATTGTGATCTCCTAACAGATATTTTAATCTTTTTGCGATTTTTTTTATACCGTTCCCTGCTTCTCTGTTTGTGCATCTGTATTCAGTTTTAATTTTTTATTTTATGATCAATGATAAAAATGTTTCCGATCTAAAAGATAAATAATTATCTAACAAAATTTCAACTGGCAGCCCTCGTTTCTAGTTGTTTGCATATTTCATCTGCACTTGCATTCTTTATTTCTCTCAAAATCGCAAAACAAAATGACTCGCAATCAAGAATTTTACTTAATTAAGTTTTGTCACATCAATGGATAATCTTTTCCACGTTTCCTCTACATTTGATTGTACCTTGTTTGTTTGTACTGGTTGGCATTTATCACATTTCTCTACAATTTCTCGTAACTCTTACTCTTAAACTTAAGCCAAACTAACTAGAGATATGTTATCTGACATAATTTTGACATTTTTATGTTCAATTTTATGAATAAATTCAAGCCTTTAACAACTGCTTCTAGTTCACATAAATATATATTCCTGGCATCCTATTTCTTTCGTAACCAACAAGCATATTCCATATTTTTTTCGCCAATTTCTAATGCTACTCCTAGTGCAATGGAGCTAGCGTCGTACCATATTGTGTTCCATTTTGATGAATTCCAACTTCTACTAGTAGGAGCATTGTTTGCAATTTCTTTTGTGAGCCATTTCATTTTTTCTAATAACTTTCCATAAATTAATTTGTCCCATTCTCCCTTGCTTAGTCGTTTAAGATAAGAAAATGCTCGTCTCTGCCAGTTTCCAACTGGGCAAAATGCCGACCAATTACATTTTTTAAATTTTTCTAAATTATTATTTTGCAATTTTAAATATTAAAATATTTTTAAATAAATTTTTATGTTATATGTCGAAACTGTTTTGAAATTTTATCCAAAATCTGTGGAAAATTACAATTAATAAAAAATTACCTGGACATTTTTCAATCCTTTTAACAAATGATTTCCAGTTTCTTTTGTTTCGTTTATTAAATCTTCCGTTTTTATGGTTTTCAGAACTGCTTCTAAAAGTAAAACTTTGGATGGTTCTCCAAGCCAAGTGTTAAATATTTGATATGGCTGTACGAAATAATAATAATAATGTGATAAAAGTAAAATATATCAAATATAATATTATGATCAACCTTTGTTTCTTTTCAAAGGTGTAGCCCCTCATCTAGTGCTTTCAAACATTAATTATCAGGCGTTGAAAAGGAGGAAAATTGAATTATTTTATCCCAGCTAGACAAGTTGTCACCATATTTGTGAAACTCGGAAATTTTGTTTAATAATCTAATTGATTGTTTTATATTAATTAATTAATTTGTATTTCTCAAATAACATTGCATAGGAACACACTATACCCGTGTGTCAGTCTTTTCATTTGCTACTTTTTCCACCGAATCATATTAATTTTCAATTTAATTTTTATATCTTTAATTAATATTTTCCTATTCAATTTATTTTTGCTAATTTTGTATTTTAATTGTTCTGTTCACAATTCTTAATGTATTTTACATTAATTTATGTAACGCGAGCGTATTTGGTTTAAATTAAATACTTTTTACAATAACTTATACGCAATAATTTCTCGGATCTTCACTGTCTCTTTGCCGCAAGACCGCGTCCCACCACTCGAAGAAACCTTAAATCAGAATTTCAATTTTTGTAAAAATCCTGAGGTTATCCTACGAGTTCTCAATGTTTATATATATCGTCTCAATAGCCATAGGATGTCGTACTCTAAGCCTATGAATTGAAATTTTGATTAAACATAAGACACTATCATAAGTTATTATACGTTACAGAATCCAAGAAAAATATGTAAATGAGCCAAGTTTCAAAGAACATCACAGAAATAAATTTAGTAATACATTTCTCTTATATAACAAGAGTTGTTTACATATTCATATAAATGTTCAAATAACAGATATTGTAAATAAACCACAACCATTTCGAGGAAGCTTACAAATATGTGTTACGTGTCTATATGGAAAGTATTATAAAGATTAAAACAAACCCACTGAAACTTTATTATTTAATTTTAATAATAAAAACTCTGAATTAAAGAAAATGTAAAGTCTAACTGCAATGGGAATATAATCTTTGGTTGTAAAATAACCACCGAGAAGCATTTTCTTACTAAAAGTAACAATATCCGGAGGATAACATAAATTCCACTTTTCATGAGCCCAGAATGTACCGGTAGGTCCGCATCCTGTTTGAACTTCATCTACAATAAATGCGATCTTTTTCTGAAATTCAAAAAATTAAAATAATAATAATAATAATATTTAAAGAATCACAGAAAATTGGCTTTGAATTAAATAAAATAAAACACCAATCCAAAAATATATATTTTACTACAATATATTTTGACATACTCACTGTCATTATCAGGTAGTTTTGAACTTAAAACTATATTGATTTGAAATGCTTTATTCAAACAAATTTCTTCATTTAAACTTTAAAAATTATTCTTATTGAAGATATTAAACTCTCTTTTAAAAATTCCAATTATTTTAAAAATTTAATTTAATAAATTTATAAAATTGAAATTTAACAAAATTTTAATAAACGTTTAATAAAATATTTTCAACACTTTAAACAAAAACATTTTACCTTTATTTTCATCTTGCAGCACGAAATTGCGTTTACTAATATCAATCAATTCCATACGTCGACTATGAACCAAAACTCAAGTTCTTGATAACTGTCGACTCAAAGATTGAATAATATGAGTGAACACAATTGGTGTCTGGAATTTGTGTTTATTGGTGGATTTTAAGTCCTACTTAGATTGTGTTCGGAACTTCGTTATAAAAATATATATATTTATATATGTGTGTGTGTGTGTGTGATGGGTGCAATGCCGCATACAATGGAATGATTGCCAGTCAGTTCCGATCTCAATTTCGCTATTTCAGTCGAAATAGTGAATTGGTTGATATTAGTAAGCGCAATTTTGTGCTGTATGATGAAAATAAAGATAAAGTAGAATGTTTTTATTTAAAAGTTGGAAAATATTTTATTAAAATTTTGTTAAATTTCAATTTTTTAAATTTATTAAATTAAGTTTTTAAAATAATGGAATTTTTAAAAGAGAGTTTAATATTTTTAATAGGAATAATTTTTAAACTTTAAATGAAGAAATCTGTTTGATTAAAGCATTTTAAATCAATATAGTTTTAAGTTCAAAACTACCTGACGATGACAGTGAGGCTGTCGAAATATATTGTAGTAGAATATATATTTGTGGATTGGTATTTTCTTTTATCAAAAAATAATAATAGTAATTGTTCTATTTCACCTTGCGGCAAATTTCTCTAAGCGAATAAAAGAAATTATTGGAACCGTGTATATCCCCGCCTTCAGCCAACACTGGCTCAACAATAACTCCGCATACTGGAGAAATTTCAGCACATTTTCTAATTGTCTCTTCAACCTGAATATAAACAAAATTTAAAATATCTAAATTAAATTAATTGAGCTATATAAATTATTTATTTTTTGAATTTTCAGCATAAACTAAATAAAATGAATTTTACAAAATTTATTTATTTATTTTTCAGTAAATCGGAGAGAAAAATTATTGATTATTAAAAAGAGAAATTTTGAAATAAAAAAAATCAATATATTTATTTTAAACAAATTTCACTTAATATTTGATTTCTTATTTAAAAGACTAATTTCATATTTTGGGCTTGAGTTATCATCTATTGATTTTCTTCAATTAAAACAATTTCTCAAACGACACCGAAAAGAAAATATTTGAACAAATTATGTATCATTTATTGTTTCAGTTGAATAATTTAAAATATCTAATGAAATAATTTATAAAATATAAAAATATTTTCAATTAACAAATCTTATTTTTTTCAATTATTATAATTTTAATATATTTTTTAATTAATTTTACCTAAGATATTATATTAGTGGTGGGCTGCAAATATTTTATTAATTGTATATATTATTTATTTTGAAACTTCAATAACGTTTTGCACCAAATTTTAATTTTTTTCAAGCAAAGTATTTTTAATTTAAAAGGCATTAGTGTACACAAATAGATAGATAGTATATAGTATGGACAAACCCCTCTTAATAACTCACAAAAATGATCTAGTGAGACTTAAGTCAAGGAAAAGCAAATAGCGTCATAACTTAGTATAGAATAAGTAGTTTAATTTTTTTTATTAATTTTTAATTTAAAATATATTTTAATTATTTTTATTAAAATTTATGAATATCATATAATTGCAAACAAATTTTATACTTTAAAGCAAAATCTTAAATTTTCTTCTTTTCTACCTCCTCTTATACATATTTTCTTTTCTTTTCATTTTTTTTATATTTTTAAAAATAAAAAAAATATCAGAAATTGTGAAAGTCATCGATTTAGTTATTAAAATATTAATCCAAATAATCGCAGTGAGATTTTTTCACAGTCTGTTTTTTCTTTTATGGAATAATTGAATTTTCAGTATTCAGATTTAATTTGCACTATGAATCAGTAAAAATATCGATGTTGTAAAAATTTAGTTTTTTTCAAGTGATTTTCAAAAAACATCGATATTTTTACTGATTCAGAGTCAAATCTTTTTTAATAAATATAAATATAATGTCATTATTATTATTATTATTATTATTATTATTATTATTATTATTATTATAAATATTATTATTATTATTACTATTATTAAAACAGAATCACACAAAATTGGCAATGAACTAAATTAAAGAATAGCAACCCCAATCCAAAAAATATATATTCAGCTACAAAATATTTCGACGGAATAACAGTCATCGTCAGATAGTCTTGAACTTTAAACTATTTAGAGTAAATCGTTGTCAAAAACAAGCAGAAATAGCGAGGTTTGTTTTTGGGATTGTATTTTACATTATGGGATCGTCATCGTGTGTAATGATAGATTTCAAGTCTTACTTAGAAGGTATTCAGATCTTGGTTATGAATATTTATGTCATGGTAGTGTAATACCACATGCATTGGAATGACTGCCTGTTATCTCCGTTCTCAAGTTCTTGATAACTGTCGACTAAAAGAATTGATTAATATCAGTGAATACAATTGTTGTCTGAACTTTGTGTTTATAAGTGGATTTCAATTCCTACTTAGATTTTGTTCAGATCTTGGCTTTCAATTTATATGTCATGGGTGGAATGACTGCCCATCATTTCCACTATCGAAGTTTCGATCACAGTCGACTGATGGAATTGATTGATATTAGTAACCGCGCAATTTTTTGATGCAGGATGAAACTAAGTGTAAAATAGTTTTGGTACAATTTTTAAATATTTTTGTTGAAAATTTTATTTAAATTTTGTTAAAGTCTCGGTTTTCTAAAATTTTAGAAAATTTATTTTTTAAAATTTTTTAGAATTTTAGATGTTTAAAAAATCATAAATTTTAATTTAAAATGTTTTTGAGAATTTAAAAGCAGAAATTTGTTTAAATAACAATGATTTACTCTAAATAGTTTAAAGTTCAAGACTACCTGACGAAGACTGTTATCCAGTCGAAATATATTGTAGCTGAATATATATTTTGGATTGGTGTTGTTATTCTTTAATTATAATTATTATTATTATTAAAAATAGCCAAAAATATTTTTAAATTATATTATCTGTTAACTTTAATAAGAAGTAATATGTTAATTTGTTAATCATATTTTAAAATATTTAAAATAATTAATTTTTAAAATTAGTATTTAATTTTTTAAATTTATACTCACATTTTTTTAAAGAAGCTTCAATAACATCTAATGTATTAAAAATACATTCTTAGAAATAAAATAAACTTACCATTTCCAGGCATATCTTGTCTTGGTTATTATTATATTCCAAATTCTCCTCTAAATCATATTTGTAAATTGGGAAATCTGCTTGCGGCCAATTAAACAATGGAATATCTATTTTATGAATAGCTTTTGATCGAGTCAAACTCAGTGCGCCTGAATACCAATTATATGACTATTTTTAAATTTTATTTTACTATTTCATTATTTCAAATTATTAATTTTAAAAATATTTTTTAGTTTTAAAATTACCTCATTAACTTTTTATAATTTTTATAAAATATTTTGCCTACAATTAAGAAACTACATTTTTTAATAAATTTATTTAATTATAATTTAGAAAAATTCAATTACATCCAAAATAATTTTAATTTTAATAAACAATCAATAGATTAAAAAGTTTTAAAATCAAAGTTATTTAATATACCAATTTAATCATTCTGTATAATAATGATAGAATAGTTGATTTTATTCGAAGTGGCATTTTTCAAACTTAGAATCCTATTTTAAAAATTTTGATTTGTCAAATTTTTAATGGAAAATCACACATTCAATAAATTTGAAATCTAAAACAAATCACATACAACAAATTTAACACCCAAACTATTTTAAAAATTTTGAAACACACGTGTTCACAGCATTTGCACATTTATTTTCCGATTTTAAAAACAAGACTTTAATAATCGCACGTTCCAATAATTATTAAAATTTTATTTCTCCCTCTGTTCCGAAATAATGTTTACATATTACCCTGATTTTTTGTTCCTAAATAATGTTTACATTTAAAAAATTTTATAGCATTATTAACAAACAGTCATAATAATTATTGTAAAAAATGTTAATATTTATTAGATAAAACATTTTATTTGTGACAAGGAGGGAGGATTCAATTTTATAGGCTCTGTTCATCAATATTTTGGTGAGCCGTAAGAATCGCTTCTGGTTTACAAGTTAAGGATACTGGTAGAGTACCATTGTTGCGGAGCTTTGCTTTGCTAATATGCGGCAACTTATAATTATTTCCCCCATTTGCAAGCATCGTCTCCTCCAGGCACTGCTGGAGTGTTAAAAATACATTATCCAGTTTATCTGGGTGTAGCTCATCAAAGGCATTACTCACACAGCTAATCAATTCATCAATGGTCTTCGAAGAATGTTGATGCTGAATGGATTGAATGGCATTGAAGAATCCAAGATCTAATACGTTCATGTCGGGACTATTAGGTGGTTGATTTTTAAACATAATAGAAACCCATCTTTTGATCCTTCTTCGAGCATATCTGGATCGTCTTCATTGAAATGCGGTTTTGCATTATCTTGCTGAACGTAGATGATATCATTTGATCGAGGAAACTTTGCTCTGATCATTGGAAACACATTTTGCTTGATCGAATTAATTCATTCGAATTAATTGATTCAATATTTTTAGTGACGTAAGTACCTTTCATTCGGTTCTTGCTATTTCTTTTGGCTTCTTCTTTATAAACAAACGGCCAGATGTCAATCTTGCCATCAAAATAATTCTCAGAGCCAATATCACCTCGGGGCCCAGCAACTGCTGCCAAAAACATTACCTTTGTTATGAATCTATTGCTTTGACATGTTCTATGAGGAATCTCTTCATCCATGGTCAAGTAATAGCTGCGCTTAACTTTCGAAAGATAAAACCATTTTTCATCAATATGAACATGATTGAAAAAATTATCGAAGCATCCATCTGTTTTTATATAAGACAGACAAAATTTCAGGCGTTCAATTTTATTTCTATCTGTTAGTAATGGCTTAACTGTAGATGAAACCCGTCTTAATAGTTTAAACTCCTTCAAATTCCTGAATAATATTGTTTTTGGAATACCACTGGCACATGATAAACTTCGAAGCGTTCCTCGCCGGTTTAATAGAATTTTCTTGATATCGTTTAATTTATCATCATAGTTTTTCCTTTTTCGTCCACAATTTATCTTCATTGATGATGAATCAATAACTATTTCATCTGTTCGAAGTTGTTCGGAAGCATTTCTCCAAAGTTTCGAAAGTGAAGCTCTCGATACGCTGTACTTAGCAGAAATGCCATTTATGGTTCCATGCTTCAGCTTGGTCGGATTTCTGCTGGACATATTCATTAAAAAATCTTGAAAAATCAAACTTCTTTCTTCATTAGATAAGTGATAAGTTGAGTGTAAATTTTCTATATTCATTTTTTATTTGTATTTTAGGAGTATTTAAAATTTAACAATAAAAAAAACCTATAATCATGGAAATTTTTGTCAATCCATCCACACTAGATCATTATCTATCTATATAAATTAATAAAGTTTAAAGTTGACCAAAAACATTGATAATCGGAAAAATTTATTTCAAATGTAAACATTATTTTGGAACAGAGGGAGTATTATTTATCAGATAGGGCCAAAAGTTTCCCTTGGTGAGTAATGAGTTGTTAGCCCACTAGCTTAACCCTTGCTGAAAAAAAGTCACCGAACTGATAACGAAATTAAAGGTCATAAAGTTCATATAGATAATATAGCTTATATAGTAAGGCATATTTTATCCTATAACCAGATCAACGGTCAGGCTATAGTGAAAGTATCTTCAAAGGTGTAATTGGACCGCTACAGTGAACACTTTTTGAGCCTGTAATCAGTGATGTTGGAAGTGGTTGACTATATTTAGAAAATTGATTGATCATTGCACTGTTCTTAAATTATTGTTCCTTGACTACAATTTTATCTTTCCTTAAATCATATAGTCCTTACATTTTGACCTAATTTCTTAAAAATATATGTGCATTATTCAAAATATTTTTAGATGTGTAAGTATATATTTAAAAATTAAATAATAATTGTAAATATTAATTCTGTAAAATATTATTAAAATAGCATTTTCAAAATAACATAATGTTTTGTAAATAGATAATAAATTTAGTATATTAATTTGAATTGAATGTATGAATAAACAAATCTGTCCTTCTGAAAATATCAATAGTTTACAGTTAAGAAAAACTTCTCAAAAATATTGTGTTTGAATAATATTGAAAAATAGCAGTTTATTTGAATTTCGTGAAATAAATTATTTTCTCAGTGTTATTAATAGATGTTATGAATGAATTCAAAATGTTATTCTCTACTAGATAGCACTTTAAAAATTTAAATATCTCATCAGTTTCTCCGTGAAGTATGTGTGAAACATAAAGTATTATTAAATATTGTGTGTGCAGTTGCTAATCAAGTGCATGATTAACCAAAACTTTGCAATACATATGCATGATTAACAAAGACAATGAAGTTCATATGCTTGATTCATACGCGGAAATACATGGTTAATAAAACCTGTTTATTATATAGAGATATATTTCCTTAATTTCTTTGATTTTTGATTTTTTTGAAGGTTTTGACTCACTATGGTTGAACTCTACGTACCAAAATTGTAAATAGCACTCTATTTACTCACCAAAAACCATAAAAATTGATTTTGGGAAGATAACACATAAAACTTCATATACACATCAAATACTGTAATCATAAACATTTAAAACCCTTTAATTTGAACATATTCGATTCTTTTGAAGATTTTGACCTACTATTGTTGAACACTTTAAGTAAAATTTTTGAATAAAGCATTCTATCTGCACATTAACAGTTGTAACCGTAAAATATTGAAAACTCTTTAATTTGAAGAAATTAATTAATTCAATAGATACATTTTTGAAATACACACTTGGTAAAGGCTCTGTTGAATTATTTTGATATATCACCTTATAAATATTAATTATTAACTTGAAAAATTTCTCAAAAATGATGACTTGTCACAATTTTTGACAATTTGTGACTACGGGGCAAATACCATTTTGAGTTCATTCATCAAAGGTATTTTGAAATATACATACACACACTTAAGAAAGTAGGTAAAAGTATTCACGGAAAACTTAAATGACAATATTTATGGACAGTACGATTATCCTTGAAAAATTAAAATGTAATTTATATTTGATCAGTATTCTATATATTGTGCTGATTGTGCTAACAAGTGTCTAGCTAAAGTTTCTGTTACAATTAAAGCGTAAATTTCCGTTTGTGTATATACAGAATGTATGCGTTCACTGTCAATTGTGAATTCCTTCAACTTACACTTTAGTTAGTGTTTACTTCACTAGATTAAGACTTTAACTTTGACATATATACTCTTCAATTTAAAATTCTAAATTCGCATATATTTTATATTCATGAAAATAAGAAATTTTAAAAAATTAATTGTGGTAAATTCTTTGGTTTTCAGATTAAATGTTTTTGAAGTTCCAAGTCTCTTATAATACGATTATAAATTACCAGAAGTTTTCGATTTTATTTTTTAAAAAGTTAGAAAAGAAAGAAATTATTTAACAGATTATAAAGGTATATGGATGAGAGGTTCTTTCAAGAGCAATAATATATAACTAGATTCAGGAGTTTTACCCGTGTAGAACAAGTATGTATACAGTCAAAGAAGTGGAAAATGTGTAGAATTAGAAAAGAATTGCACAATTGAAGGTAATAGTGTCTGAGAATAGGAAAATCATACACATGAAATTGTCTATAAAATGAAATGTCTGCGAACAACACAGTTTATGTTGAATCAATTGGGAATCAGAAAATTGTGTTGGAGGTTAGTTTCACTTTATTTAGCGGCATGGATGATAGATAGATGAAAGGTTGATTGTAAAAAACACCTTTTTTATTGAATTATATTGTATCAAGATTTATGGTAAATGTCATGACAGAGGATGAGATACATATGAGCCTTTAAATACCCTACACTACCGAAAACATTTAGAGTAGGTATTACTTAGATAAAAGCCTTGAAGGATTTTTGTTTATGGCACTTCAATTCGCAAATTAGTGATGTTGAATTGATTTTGGAATGTTAAGGGAGTAGAATGTAATGGCTATATAGCTCGCCCTTTACTGGTAACCACCAATTTCCATGGTACAATGTCCTTATGTGTGTATCTGATGTAAATCTCTTATATGTTTTGATCCATTTGGTACCCAGCATTATTGTTAATGCTAATTACCGTTATTTGATTTTTAATTTTTTTTGCATCATATTTCTTTAGTTTTTTCTGGAAGTTCTCAAGGAGTAGAAGGCTAGCTTTCTCAATATCAGCATTAATTCAGAGCGCCACATACATGTGCATTTCGACCATCCACCATACAGCCAGATTTTGAACCTAGTCAATTTTTGTTGTTCAAATAATCTGAAGGTTTGAGAGGTTAAATATTTGAATCAAAACATGATTAAAAAGAAAATGTAGAGAAATTTCTTGTGACGAAGGGATAATGATTCTTCAAAATGGCTTTTAAATATATGGTGGACCATTGAAAAAAATAGGTTGACTTCGGTGTTTATTAAAATTAGATTTAAAAATCTTCAATCCATATAGATATGTCGTGAAAAGGATAAAAGGGTCGTTAAGTGATAATCTTAGTAGATCATGAAATTATTTTTTCCATATTTTTTTATTATTAATTTTTTTTTTTAATGTGAAAATATATAAAAAGAACTATAATATGACTTCTTCTTAAAATTTAAAACCTATAAATCGGTTTATTGAAAATAAAATGAATAAAATGCGGCTCACTCGGCATCGGATTGGTTGAAAAGTTCGGAGTTAATCCAAAATTTTTTAATTTAATTAGAATATAATAAGCTGAAATTAAGCGATATATAAAACACCTGGGAAAAACTAAAGCATGGACTTTTATCAAAAATGAGATACGTAAATTTATTTTAACTAAATATTTATACATTTCATGTTCTGATTACCTTGGAATGTAGATTACAAAAATTTGAACTTTGACCTCTTTACGGTGACCTTTAATAGTTTTATAAATTTAATAAACAAATGTTTAAATGTGAATAATAATACACAAGATTTTCTCTACAACTTTATTATTAAATAATATAACTTTAATAAAAAATTAAAATTTTAATTGAAATAATAAATATGATAAATAATAAATATGACCAGTTAATATGGGCACCAAAATGGATAATGAATGCGAATTACTCAAAGGAAATTTTGAGCAGCCATAAATATGATGGAAATATGGAAAAAAAATCTGTAACAGGAAAAAAATTTCCAAATTACTTTTGACAAAAAAACATTTTATTAAATTTTTGAAATGTTTTAAAACAAGGTTGTTTTATTTCGTTTGCAATTTCCGGATTTGCAATGACAACTGACCATAAGTGATCATTTCATTGCATTCATTTCTCAGAAAATCATTTTGTAGACGATTATTTCTTTTTTTATTTTATTTTTTATTATAAAATAATTTAGGAAAATAGGTAAGCGGAAAAAAGAAATGAAAATGTTAAATAAAAAAGAAATTAATCCACTTTTTTGATTAATTAAATTAAGATTTCGATTTAACGATCATTCACTGAATGGTTTGGTATTTTTAGAAGTTTACAGAATAAGAAAAGCATACATTTACACCTTAAATCGATTTTTTTAGATTTTATTTAAGGTTTTCAAAGAAATGTGTTAAATTTATCTTTACTTCATTTTAGTTTTTTTATTCATATAAAAATAAGTTTTAATACAAAACCAGGGAAATTATAATTTATTCAAAAAAATGGAACTCCTCAAAAACTCGATAATAAAATTCTTCAGAAGCAGACTGGTCTATTTGACCGGCCCTTTTAGGATAATAAAAAATTAACAGCATATATAATAGTAAAAGGTTGTTATTATTAAATGTTACAAAGTAAAGCAAATAAATATTACATCATTAAAAATAATTATATAAAAACATTAATTAATTTTTTTTATATTTTATATATATATATATATATATTAAATTCACCAATCTTTCATCTGACTTTTTAAACCGTCCCACTGTGAATATACCAGTTGCCCCACCGTCCCAATTCACACCTGATAATGTTTTAATAAAAAATGCGAAATGTTTTCCAATTCAAAATGAAGTGTCAATGACACCAAAACCGCGGCTTTTAAAAATTCAGTTTTTTGCAAATTTTAATAAATATATTATATAAATTTTTAAAAAATTTCTATTTAAATTTTTTGTTTGTTAATTTTTCTTGCCTTTGTATTTAGATGCAAATAACTTATTTTTACACGCTTGCTGTTACTCTCTTTTGCACTTGCTCAATGCATATTAATTGAATTGGGATCAAACTTTATTTTCTTTGCTAAATTTTAATTCTAAGCTTTCAGTGATATGTTTTGTCAAACTTTTTTTATGGACATAAAAATCTTTTACTTTATATACTCTTCATCATATACTAAAATTAAGCACGACTCTCTTAAGATAAAACATATTTCTTCATCATTTGGTTATAGAATTGTTAAAAATGAAAGTAACTTCGAAATTTGTTATTTTTAAAATAATATAATTACGTCCTTTTGTCACAATAGTCGGATACAGACGTCTCTTCAAAAGACCATAAACATATTTATGATAATATGGTCAAAGAAAAAAGAAGCTTCGTTACCAATTTGTTTCATATCAGTTTGGTAAATTAATGCAAAATAATTTTTGTAAAATAATTTTTATTATTAAAAAGCTGTACCTAATGTTCTACCATGGAATCCACCTTTGAATGAAAGAATAGAATTTTTAGGACAACCAGGGGGTTCGTTTTTCATGCAAGATTCCAATTCTTCATTAGTGAATTCTTTACCTCCTCTTTCAATACCCTTAGATTTATAAATTTTAACCTGACTGTTAAGTTACATAACAAACCTTTTGCCTAATGAAGACTGCTTTTATTGCATTTTCAATTGCACAGGAGCCACACATCATTGTTTGGACGTGTGTCAAACCTTTAGGAGCTACTGACATGAGGGAACTTTTCAATAAATCTTTATAATCTTTAGGTGGAAACATCCCCAAGCAAGGCCTGTTGATTGCAGACATCTGCAAAAGTATATATATAAAAATACTTATTATTAATTAAATTTTATTAAATTTATCTACTATTTTCAGACTCTTTTTCCAATATTTTTAATTTATTTGCTTTTCATTTAAATAATTTGTAGATTATTTTTTCCAGAATATTTTATTACAAAATCCAAAATTTGCTAAATTCATCTTGTCTAAAATAAGGGAAAAATCAGTGACAATACTGGACTTAAAAGAACTATCAACTAATTTTGTAATAAAAAAGTAAAAATTTAATAAAAAAGGATTTTGTTATTTGCTATCCTGCAGATCGGAACTTCCAATTCGGAAGGTTCTCAGAGTGTGCCACGAGGTTTTTAAAACGTAAAAAATATTAACTTTAAGAAATTTTATGTTAATTATTTCTTAAGAGATTTAACAAAAGTGAATATAATTGCAGTTTAATAAAATTAAATATCATAGTACATATTTAATTAACGGGTCACTCCTAATAGTATCACTCATACTATTGGAATAGTATCATGAACAACGATTAAAAATTTTGAATAGTGATACTATTTGGAGGTATTGTATTGAAAAATTGTAATATTTATAAATTTAATACATTTATTCATCAACGGCATGCAATTTATCTTCTTGATCAATAATTTCCACTTGACTAACATCTATTCCGTTTAACTCAACTGTTTCCACAATTCACAAAACTGGCGTTATAAATAAACTTTTCCGCGTGAAAAAATTTTAATGATTCTATTAGGATAGTGATACTATTAGGTCTAGTGATACTTTTAGGAGTTACCCATTAGTTCAAGTGCGTAAAAATGTCATAAAATATCGTATTAATTGCTGCTGTTAAACGGTATTAAAAATTATATATTAAGTGGAATATGTAAATGGAAAAAGTTTTAAGTATAATTTAAAAAGTGATGTTTATGTGCTATAACTTAGCTCACCTTGAGAACGACTACTGTAGATGAATAAATAAAAACTGAAACAGTTAAATAGTGAAAAAGAAAATATTTTACTGATAATTCACATATCCTTTTTTTTTTCTTAAATAATCTTATTAATAGATTGTATTAATAAGATTATTATAAGATTATATTACATGTATAATATTTGGAAAATATATAATTATTTGGAAAAATATTTTCTTACTTTCACGAAATAAAATGTATTATTATTATTAGAAAACGGCAATCGAACAAAACTTTTACTATATATTTCGACAAATTCACTGCCTTTATCAGGTAGAAACAAAAAATTATTTTGATATTAAATTGTTTATTTGGAAAAAATTATCGAAATATTTCAAGTTATTCTGTATTAAGATGGTCTCTGAGTCGTGATGTTTGTACTTTTCGTTTATTAGTGGATTATGAATATACACCAAGCCACATTGAGATAAATTCCGCTATAATTCAAGTTGATACATAAATCAACTTGTCGGAATTTATTTTTTGTGAAAAAATAAATGCATTTCAGCCATTTTTAAATGGCTGCTAAGTAAGTTTTTTTTATATAGTTATAAAACTTAAAGTTAAAAAATTTGAAGAGTTGATTTCTTAAGGAAATATGATCATAACTCAAGCTCTTAAATATAACTTTGATCAACAATTTCATATATATTACTATAAATAATATTTAGGAAATCAAGTAAGTAACAACAACTAATCTCCAAAAATATGTATTTTTTTATACATTTTGGAAAAAATCTCCTAATATGCACAAAGTAATTTGTTAAATCTCAGTAGTCTTCTTTCCCCAGATCGTTATCTAGTGCGTCCTTCAGAAAATCGAATCTGGATTGGAAATTCATGGAACTGAATCCACCTGCTCTTGATATAGATTTCCGAATATTGAATTTGATTTTACTGAACACACTTTCGATTGGGTTCAGAAAAGGACTATATGGTGGTAAATGTTCAATAAAATTATTTTGAGATATTGCAACACCATGAATTGAAGCATTATCGTGAAAATAAAATATTTAAATTTAATAAAAACTGTTTTTAGTAATTTAAAAATAAAATAAAGTTTTTTATAAATAGATAATTAAATAAGCATTGCTACTATTTTTTAAAAGAAAGCGAGATTCAAACTCTCGTTTTACGACATATTTCGACAATTTAACTGTCATCACCTTGTACAAAAACCAACCAAAATATTATGTATTAATTTATAGATTTTAAACAAATAATTATTTTTTACACTAATTTTAAAATTTATATAAATAAAATAAATTCATTACTATAATAAAAATTTCAAATTGATATTAAAAATTAAAAAAAATTTTAAACACACATAAAATATATCGTAAAACGTGTGTTAGAATGACGCATAATAATAATAATGATAATAATAATAATAATAATAATAATAATAATAATAATAATAATAATAATAAATAATAATAATAATAATAATAATAATAATAATAATAATAATAATAATAATAATAATAACAATTCACAATTCGTATTAAACATTAAAAAAAATTAACGCAGACAAACAATAAATTCATCCGATTTAGCTACAGACTTCAAATTGGGGTGATTGTATCCTAAAAGAGTTGAATTAAACTCTTCCATTTATCACTATTATCAATTCTACCTAATGGAATGCTAGAAATTTGACAGAAAAGATCCAGCATAAGGTTATTATCAACATCAGCAATATAATTTCCAATAGAGTTTTCGTAATTAGCAATAAATTTGATCCCATTCACCATCTGTTATTTGAAAAAAATATTTCTTGTTATTATATTTACTATTATATTCAATATTTACTTGAAAATCTGACAGTTTTTTTATTGTTTCCATTGATTTTGGACCTGGAACTGCAGTTTTCATTATTGGTTTCGGTGGCTCATTAGAAAATTGCCTTGAGACATTTTTGGTCAGAAAATCTTGAAGCAAAGTATTGTAGAATATAAGGAAAATAATAATAATAATAATAATAATAATAATAATAATAATAATAATAATAATAATAATAATAATAATAATAATAATAATAATAATAATAATAATAATAATAATAATAATAATAATAATAATAATAATAATA
This sequence comes from Schmidtea mediterranea, assembly GCA_022537955.1. NCBI lineage: Eukaryota > Metazoa > Platyhelminthes > Tricladida > Dugesiidae > Schmidtea > Schmidtea mediterranea. The sequence continues at coordinate 245,353,781 of CM039679.1, read as the reverse complement.
ATAATAATAATAATAATAATAATAATAATAATAATAATAATAATAATAATAATAATAATAATAATAATAATAATAATAATAATAATAATAATAAGATTAATACTTACATTTTGAATATCTTATGTTGACTGTTTTTTGCATAATAAACCGGTTTACTTGAATATTATTTCGAAAGTATTTATAAGAATATAGTTAATTCAGAAATAAAATCAGTAAATTATTTTTTAATTCAGAATTATAATAATTGCCAAATTTTTCGTGAAAAAATAAATTATTTAATATTTAACCGAGCTTTAAACCAAACTATTACATAATATAAACAATTTTCAAGGTAAATTTTAGATATGACTTTTTATATAAGTTTAACGATTAATTTTACTTAATTATCAAAAATATATTATTATTTGTTAAAATAAAGTACAAATCATTAGTGGTCAATTTCGAAAAAGAATTTTTTGAAAATTAAATTAAAATTTGATAATTTGAATGTGTTTTGGTAAAATTAATGGAAATTTTGGAATTTGTTTGTAATTCTTAGAAATTTTAATTTAAATTGTCTATTTTATGATTTTGTGAGTGTTTGTTTATTTGGAACAATTAGAAAATTTTTAGTGTTTTATTTTGAAATTTGATGGTAAAGTGTTTTAAATGAATTAAGTAAAATTGGTAAAGTGATTAAGAACTTTGTGTTTTTTATTTTGAAATTGGATGATTTAATTGGAATTGTATGCACTTTAATTAGAATGGTTTATGAAATTGGACTTTGATATTTATTGTTGCTTTGAAATTAGAAACTATCTTGTGAATTTGGTCTCCAAAGAATAAAATTGGTGGGTTTCTGGGTGTTGATATTTTGAAACTATATGGTTTTTACCCAGACAACCAAATACAAATATCTTTCGCTTACCACTCGGCACCCGTTGCTAAGCAACATTAGAACTGTGTTCAAGTGGGTGGATCATCCGCAAAAACTGAGCGTTGTTGCTAATGCTATAATTGACCGAACGATCCATGGGTCCAATGAGCTGCAGATAGAAGGCCTGTGTTCGATTTTTAGGTCCCATTATTCTCCTATCTCTTTCAAATGTTAATCCATACTGTTATATCATTTCGTCTATTCCCATAGTCCTTCTTATCGTTGTCCGTGTTGATGATTTTTATATGGCCTGTAAACCCTTTGTTATGTTAAATATCCACACAGTATCTCTCATACCCTTATCCCTATTATGACCACTATGTTTACTATTATTGTCACTAGCGTTATCATTGTTCCTATTATGTGTTATCTTTATTGATTGTTACCACTATTACATTTATTATTATTCTTATTACTATAACTATCATTATTTTTATTATTACTACTATTGTTATTATTACTATTAGTGTTATTATTATAATTATTATTATAATTACCATGATCATTATTATTATCATCATCATTATTATTAAGCTTTTTGTAGGGATCCGACCTTATTCCTAAGCTTTATAAAAATATTTTAATTATCTAAAAATTTAGCCGTAATTTATCCTTATCTTTACAGTTTTCGATAAAGTATTTTTGTTATTTTGGAAAATTTTATTCTGATATCCTATCAATTATTGAGCCGTATTCTACTTTTACTTTGCTATTTTTGATAAGTATTTTAATTGATTCGGAAAATTTTAGCAGCGTTCCGCCCTTATTTCGCAGTTTTATGATAAATGTTTTAATTATTTCCGAAAATTTGCGCAGCATTCCGCCCATATTTTCCGTCTCAACTCAAATTAATTTATTTAATTCTTAGATATTATTTAAAATTTTCTTTTCACAATTTTGGTCGTTTGGATTAATCTTTTTCCGATGGATATTCGTTTTAACTGTTGCAACAATTTCGCCATTGTGCCCGCTACCCTTTCCCTTTCTTTGTCCTTATGATCTATTTATGTTCATATTGTATTTAATGAGTGCCACTGGACTACTCGGTGTTAGTGATTTTGAGCTGATTGTTGTTACAAATTTTTTGTCGATTTTATCGAAATTAAGTGCAAGAAAGTTAAGCCAAAAGACCGACTCTCATGCTACTCTCTTTCGCTATTTAGTTCAGTGATTTGACGTTCGGGTTCCTGCGTTGCTCACGCCGGAACCTTCACGGGCACAAGCTATTGGCGGACGAAACGCATTTACACAGCTTGAATTGATGTGATTATTTTGCTTTCTTGTTGTATGTTTTGGCTGTGGGCCGGAAAAGGAATAAATAAATTTTACCATATCGGTTGAGTAAAAGCTTCAATGCACAAAGATTGTTGGCTTTAAATTTTTATTCGGCATACTACATCGTCCATACATTCGGTCAAATACGGCAATTGGAAGTTCATAAAATCACCGTGAACTATTCATCAGTTCATCCGGCATTAATTCATAAAATCATAGTTAGTATTTCATCAATTTATCTGACATTAGTTCAAAATCGATAATCATACACTAGCTGTGAGTTTTCATGTTCAGACAAAACACTTACCAGTGTTGATTGTCTGAATTCACGGCTCAGAGCTATAACACACCGATCTATTAGACTGAAAATAAGTTGAAAATTAAGTTTGTAAAGTAAGACTGAAAATTTGTCAAAACACATTAGTATAAATACCTTTAATCTGACCTTAACCTTGCGTGTTATTTTTACTGTGATAAAACAAATTTGACCTTGAAATTATTTGTGTTATATAAATTAAATTTTTATTAATTTCTTAATTTAAATTGGTAATTTATTTTTAACATTTTTAATTAAATTTATTCATCCAAAAATATTTTATTTTTATTCATTTAATTCATTAATTTTTACTTTTATATAATTTGTCGTTTTTCGGTCAAATTTTCTTGTTATTATGTTATTTTTATGTAAATTTCGTGCGGTTCTTGATGCATTTTGTATTTATTTTACTTTTATGTTTTATATTCTCTAAGATTTTAAAATGTTTGGTTGGTGTTGTATGTTGTATTTTAAGTTATCTTGGTGCTGGGTTTTTGTGCTGTATTGCTGATGCATTTAAACAATCTTCAAAGCTATTTGTGTTCTGGCCAACAAAATTTTGGAATTTATTATCGTCTTATTACTGATTTTTATATCAATTTGTTCAATTGAAAAATGTCCGCTGAAATTATGGCTAGTAATCATGGAAACCGCACAACTCCCAATTATATTACATTTACAGATATAAAACGATTGATTGAGTATGCCACAAAACATCGAGACTCGATGAACCCCAGTGATGAGATTTTCAATGCTAGGATACCGATCGGAGTAAAACATAAAAGTACAGTCGTCGAGACAGAAATATACTTAAAATTAATACGTTTGCAGTCTTGGACATATTCATGGAGGCAAAAATACTTACCAAGATTATTGTGCTGAGTACTGACAGTCAACAAATTGAAACTCACTCAAGTATTTCTTACAGATTTTCTATCTAGTGTGTACAATAAAAGATATTTTCAACAGCTACTCGTCAAAAATGACGATGGCATTGTGTGCTAGTGGGTAGAGTGTTAGTAAAAGGTGAGCCTTTCTAACAAAATTGCTAATACCCTAACAATCCTATGGATCCATGGAATACAGTAGAAAGTTTCATGTTCTAACTAATCTAAGGTCCTTTTTTAACTAGCCCGATCGATAAAAGGCATTAATGGTAATTATGTGAAGAGGTCGTTAAGTGCAAGTACGATGGAGTATATCGATAAAAACAAAAAGCAGAATATTAGGGATTTTATGACTTTAAAAAACTTAGCTAAAAAAATATAAATATCTGTAAGTTTGACAAAGGAAATGGGATCGTTATTCTTGACCACGATGTGTATGTAAATAAGTTGAATGATTTGTTAAATTTTCCTCAGTTTGTGAAATTGCCAAAGGGTCGGAAGAATGGAAAATTGCCTCCTATTAAGGATGAAGAGTTTGTGCAAAAAATGTTAAATGGTTTTATTGAGAAGAAGCTTATTGATGAAGAGGTAGATGAGTCTATTCGTCCAATAGGATCGCAGCCAGCAAAACTATATGGGCTTCCAAAAATTCATAAAGATGGTGTACCTATGAGACCAGTTTTGTCGATGGTTGGTACTTCCCAGTATAAAATAGCAAAGTTTTTAGATGGATTATTAAAACCGTTAATGCGATCAGAGTTTGAATGTAAGGATAGCTTTGAGTTTGTGTCTTGTATTGCAAAGCTACAAAAACGAAGTATGAATGATGTTATGGTTTCGTTTGATGTTTGTAGTTTGTTTACGAATGTACCACTAGTTGAGACGATTGACTAATGCTGTGCGTTGTGGGATGAAAATGATTCGGAACATCACATTTTGGATAGAAGGGAGGGCATTTCGTAAACTTCTTGAATTTGCTACTTCAAATGTCAATTTTCTTTTCAATAATGAATGGTATCAACAAATAGATGGAGTCGCTATGGGTTCCCCTTTAGCACCAACGATGGCATCAATATTTTTGGCTAGTTTGGAAATGAAAATTGCTTCTTTCCAATTTGAAAAACCTTTTTGTATAAAAGGTATGTTGATGATATTTTTCTTATATTTGAAAACCAGAAACATTTAGAACCGTTTTTGTATTTTATGAACAGTTTACATAAAAACATTGTATTCACATGTGAAATGGAGAGAAATTCATCAATTGCGTTTTTAGATTTGTTAATTCAACGCAAAGATAAACATTATGAGACAGAGATTTATAGAAAACCAACTGATACTGGTCTTCATACTTCTCCATAAAGCTTTTGTGAATTTAAGTATAAGAGAAATATGGTGAAAGGATTGATTTATCGTTCATGGTCTTTATCTTATACTTTTGCTAATTCGGTAAAAAGTGTTGATAAATTGGTTGAGTTGTTGAAAAAAAATGGATATTCTAAATCATTTTTAATGTTGATGATAAAAGAGACTGTTGACAAATTGATTAAAAATCCCAAGGATCCATGTTTTGGAAAGTCTGAATGTAATTTGTCAAATGAGTGTGAGTTGAGTGTTGATCTAAATAATAGTAAAAATGGATATAAAAAATTGAGCCTAAATATGTGTTAGTATTATCGTACTCTGAAGGTTTTACAAATTATAAAAGGAAGTTAAGTAAACAGATGGGAAATTTAGAATATAAGATCGTCTCTAATTCGTATAAGGTACGCAATATGTTTATTAATAAATCAAAAACTCCGGTTGGATTGTGTTCTGATCTCGTTTATCAATTTACATGTAATGGATGTAATGCCCATACATTGGAGAGACTTCCTGTCATCTCTGTACTCGAGTTCTAGAGCATTGTCGATTGAAGGGTTTGACCAATATTAGTGAGGACAATAGAGGCTGTAAAAGTGAAATTGGAATGTCTGATTTTAGAATTTTGTTGAAAAGTTTTAATAATTATTGGGAACGCGTGATATGTGAAGCATTGCTGATAAGGTCATTGGATCCAAAGATTAATGTGCAAAGTGCTGTGACTACGAATGTTTTGAATGTTTTTAAATAGTTTACGTATGTTAAATCATGTTTGTTTTTTTAATATTATTAAAATAATTGAAAATTTTAAATTACATTAATTTTTAAAAATTAGAATATAAATTAAAATTTTAAAATTTTAAATTAATTAAAAGTGAATTAAATATATTTTAAAAATATTTATTTATTAAAAAATTAAATTAATAAAAAATAATTTGTTTAAATTAAATCTTAATTCATAATATTTTTAGTTGGTTTTGAGTACCTGAAGATGATAGCTGTGCTATCGAAATATATCGTACGAAAGGTTTTTTATTGGCGCTATCTTTTAATTAAATCGTTGCCAAATTTATTTAATTATTTATTTATTAATTAATATTTCTTCTTCGAAAAAAGACCCCTCGAACGTCAGACCACCATTATTATTATTATTATTATTATTATTATTATTATTATTATTATTATTATTATTATTATTATTATTATTATTATTATTATTATTATTATTATTATTATTATTATTATTATAAAAGTTATTGAAAATATATATGATTTGCACTTGTTTTATTTAAAATTCATAATAATATATTGTATTTTTCTTTGTCATAAAAATAAACTTTAATTTAAATTTGATCAGTAAATTATTGTTATTAAAGAAATAATAAAATACTTTTTATTTGGAATAAATTCTTTCTTCAGAATATTATTATTTACATGTAAATTACCTCTCATATAAAAATAACAATACTGATTGTTAAAAAAACATTCAGTAATAGCACTGACATATAAAAGTCAAAAAACGAGTCAGAAAAAAATAAAAATGAATGTGTTCAATAAATTAGAGACTTTTGTTTTAATTGCAATTTGTTTGGTCAGTTTGGTCAATGTAATTAATTGCAATTTTGCCGATGAATCAATCAAGAAATCTCAAGCTGTGCTCGCCTCGAGTAAAGAAGTCTTTTCGAATTTGAATGAAGTAATTCAGGCAATAAATCCTGGAAAACTGTTTGCAAAGCTTAGTACGGTTCTTGGAGCCAGGTTGACTCTTAAGATGAGTAATGTGTTTTTAAGAATTACTCAGGCATCATTTCAGCGTCATTTATTACTTTCTCTCTGGTTTTGTGGTGGAGCACCATTCTTTATTGACATTGACGCCAAAAAGAATGTATGGAAACCAGTGAAAGTTACTGAAAAAACCAAAACAGCCTGCAGTTCAAAGGCAAACTTTAATTGTCCATTATTTTGGATCAGAACCAGTCTCCTTGAACGTGGTTACTGATTTTCGAAACATTACTGGAAAGCTGTAACATAACTTCATCCAGAGATACATTTTATCGAATTTTATCTCTTATTCCGCAGTAACATTTAGGTCGTCTTTCTTAAGTAATACGTCGCACGACTCCAAAAGATTTTCAGACCACTTTTGAGAAACTCAGTACCGGTTTACTGAAACTATTTAAGGTCCCCAGACAGGAGATTTTCTGTAAATATTTCAACACTTAATCATTAGGAAGCTGCAAACCGTCAGAATTTCTTCAGAAGGCTATCGCGGATCTTGAACAAATGCAAGATGGCACTACACCTGACAAGAACATACTGCGCCAATTCTTTTTGAGTGTCTTACCAACGCAGACAGAACAAATTCTCTCTCTATCTTCTCCTGAAGATATTTATGAACTCGCAAAAATGGCTGATAAAATTCATGGAATCGTCTCTTTAGGCGGTACTACAAGCCAAACAGTAAATTGTCTTCCGGTAGTAAGTCCACCGATTCCTTCAAACACAGAAAACGCTCTGCTTTGTGCAATTCGTGACTTGAGAGACCGTATCACACATCTCAAAGATCGCAGGTCACCTTTGCCGAGCTTTAACACTGGCAAATCAGCATTCCATAGACACTCAAAGTCTTCAGGCTCATCCAATATCTGCGTCAATCATTCAAGATAAGGCATGAAAGCAAACTGCTTAACATTAACTGTAGCTGTCGAAATAAACTAGTTACTCTTAAAATCATCGATAAATGTATCTACCACGCACGGTTCGGTAATGTATTGTAGGTTGTAAATCCAACAGTTTCAATAAATGACCAAAAAACCAATAGTGCCATCACTTTTTGCGGCTGAAGTCGATGGCAAACTTCCTCCAGCACTTGATTTATTTTAAGTCACGACCGTCTTTCAGCGACACTCCTAACTTTTCTAAAGCGCTTGATTTCCTCGTTGACACCGAATCCAGTCTTTCCATTTTGTCATTGCAATACGAACCTCTTTGCGATGATTCCATTTTTATTTTGAAAGCCGCAAATGGAAATACGATCAAAACATATGGCTTTTTTTTGACCAATTTCGTTTTGCCATCTTTAAATCGTTTTTTTGTGTGGAAGTTTTGTGTGGCAGACGTTATTCACCCAATTCTTGGCTCAAAGTTTTTGAGCTCTCATGATTTGTTAGTTGACTGTCGTTCACATCTTTTACGAACGTGTTCTCATGCAAATCTCACATTACTCACAACTTGCATAAATTGCAAGATGCTGTTACAGTTGTATCCACAAAAAACGTACATCCTAAAATAGCTGTCAATATTTTAGAGAAATATAAAAATAAACAATTGAACCTAAAACTCGACTCTTTGGCACCTTTTTACCATTTCATTGAAACTACTACTTCTCTATCTATTCGTTGTAAAGTGTGCCCACTTTCTAATGAAAAACTTGACTTTGTTCGTGCTGAATTCTTTGAATTATTAAATCAAGGAATCATTCTGAGATCGAAATCACTTTGGTCTTCACCGCTATATCTCGTTCAAATTAAAGATAGTACTTTCCGACCTTGTAGCGATTACCGTCGATTGAATATGATCACAATACACGATTCTTATTCCAACTGTTTAGTCAACGACATTCTTTGCAGGCTCACGGACGCAACTATATTTTATACAATAGATCTCGTCAAGGCATGCCACCAAGTACCCGTCAGAAAATCAGACATTCAAAAACATCAGTGTTAACCTTTATCGGTCTTTTCGAATATACACACAAGCCATTCGAACTTAGGAATTCTGCACAAACCTTCCAGAGGTACATTGATCTGATTTTGATGGGCCTCCATTTGCTATGCCTTATATTGCCGATATCCTTATCGGTTCCAAAGGCATGGAAACACATAAACATGACTTAAATGCAGTCTTCAGCTCACTAAACGACCACAATCTACAAATCAACAGTGATAAATGCTCATTTTTTAAAGAGGAAGTAAAATCCTTAGGTCACGTTATTTTTCGCGACGGAGTTCATCTATCTTCAGATAGACTTGACAACATTTGCAATTTCCTTATTCCTAAGACAGTAACTCAATTGAGAATTTGTTTGTAAACAGTAAACTACTGTCATCGATTTATACCAAAAATTTCCGAAATTCTCTCACCACTGTCTGGTCTTTGTTCAAAGCCAAAGAAATTTTTAGTTGTTCGAAACGAAGCTTCGCTGGACGCATTTGAAAAAGCTATAACATCTATAGCTAATATCCAAACTGTTTGGGTTATAAGAAAACATGAATAAAAATAATAAAATTTAAAAATTATCAAAATCAATTAAAATTAATTAAAATTTTGAAAAAAGTAAAAATCAATATTTTTCGGGGGAAAAGTGGTAACCGGTTGCAAATTTGATTGTGAAGACGAATAAAATATTATTAGATTGAGATAAGGTATATTGAAGGGTCGGAAGCCCAAAAACAAATTAATTAATTAATTAAATTATTTACCGACGAACCCATTAATCAAGGGCCACCGAGCTAAAGGTCAGTTTAATAGGTTTCCCGGCATAAGTGAAACGGCAATAAATTGTCCGAAATGGAAAATTGTTTCCTTAGCAGTAATCCAGATTAATAGGAATCCAAAAACTATAAAAGCAACTGACAACAAAATAAGTTGCCAGTTGGTCGAAGAGAGAATCTAACAAATTGGAGAAACGAGTGAAGAGCAGTAAACCGATAAAAAGTTAATCAGATTGCAGTACTTACATCGGGATATCCTTAGGGTGTGTACGAGAAGTAGATAATTGTATATCGTGGTGAATATTTGTCAATAAAGATTTCTTTGTTGGTATTTTGTCTTATTGATTATTGAACACTAGGAGTCGGATCGAGAGACCTATTCATCGAAGAATATTTACTATCCCATCAAAACATTACATTATCCTTAAAAGGATTTGGCGTAACGTTTAACAACTGATGCTTCGAATATAGCGTTGTGTTACACCAAATTAACAGTTTCATTGCAAAATCATTAGAGTTTTATTCAAAAAACCAGAGATATTCAACATTTGATCGCGAGATTCTCGCCCTTTATCAATCTATCAAACATTTTAAAGATCTTCTTAAAGGCCGTTCTTTTAACGTACACACAGACCATAAACAGCTGTTGTACCTATTTACCATGAAAGATCCTTCACCTTGTCAACAACGTCAGATCAGCTTTATATCAAAATTATCTTGTCAGATCTTTCACATTACTGGCAAAGAAAACATTATTGCAGATTGCCTCTTGCGTAGCGTAAATGTCATTTTTCACGAACCTTTATTTTCTAGTAGTGAACTTCAAAATAATCCTCTAATTTCCACAGATATAGCGAATTTCGGTAGTGAAATTAATAATACTAATAATAACAACAATGTTGGTAAGCTTAATAATAATAATAATGCTCACCATGAATATGAGGAATACAACAGTAATGGCAATTACAACAATAAAATTTATTTTCACAATTTGAGATAGAAAATAATGAGTAGAGTTCAATTACCCTCACCTTGAAAATTGGCTGAATGCGGTGGGAGATATTGTTAAAATAAGAGGGCGGGGCGCTGCGAACTAGGTTTCTTTAAGAGATTAAATGAATGGACTCTTAGAAGAGGAGCAATAAATCGAGAACTGGGGTTGAATGAGAGATCAAGAATCTGTAAACAATAATATAATTTAAAATAACTCATAATGGACAGAGAAACAATTTTATAACTTATTTGAAGTCAGTAAGCGACCATAACATGATCAAAAATTCGGCTGATTATCAAAAATTCTCGATTTTACAAATGTTAGTGTTATATAACCGATGATATGGCAATAAGTAAATTCCATATAAGATCAACAACTAAAGGAATTAATTAAACCACATGGTAAAATTTAGGGGAAAGAAATATACGAGAAAATAACCATCACCAATGAATGACGAATAATAAACACTCTAAAGATAAACCTCAAACGAAAGGAAACGTTGGGGTTCGCCGATGGGGTATAATAGAAGAAAGTTGAATTGCTTGAGTCATACATTGTACCATAAAACAATCAAACCTGTCGAGGACAAATAATAGGCAATAACTAAAATCTATTCAAATAATATAAAATCGACTAAAAAAAAATTCAAAACTCAAAGGTAACGAGCCTACAAACCAGGTTAGGTTAGCCTTTCCGGGAAATCATCAACTTCGAGGAGTCTGCAGTGACGATCGACAATAGAATGACCCTTTTCCGAGAGAAATATTGCAGAATTGAACGATCCAGTTTTCTTTGATTACTGTCACTGCCCCCGCTCCACGCCAGGTTAATCACACCTCAACGACTGTGAATGGATCAAATGTTAATATGATGAAAAATTCTTCATTGCACTGGCCTAATAGGCTACTTGGAGACTATTTCTTGATGGAGGAATAGTTACTAAAGTCAATCAAAGCAACAAACTCGATAATATATAGTTTGACCTACCATTGTTTATATAACCATGGTGAACGAACTCCGTGAAAAGACACTAACCAGCAATATGCCTTCCAAAAGTAATAACACGCAGAGTGAAATTTCCAATATATATATATATATGTGTGTGTGTGTGTGTGTGTGTGTAAATGTGCCATGTGCCAACGTAGAAATAAACTTATACCATGTCATTTGAATCTACAAAATTAGAATTATTGAAAATAAATTCCACACACTCCTACAAAGTTAATTGAATATCATGATATTTATCGTTCTAAAAACAAAACAAATTACTTCAATTATTTAGAAATAGTTCATTTGAGATTTCAGTCGGCACTCATAAAATTAAGAGGAATTTCAACAATTGTGATTTGATCGTAATTTCTACCCGCGTGAAGTGGACAAATTAGAAATTTCCTAAAACTCCAGATAGATATTAGTGACGATTGTACAAAACCTAAGATTATGTCAACTTAAATTTAATATTTATAAATAAAAATAAATAAGATTCACATAAGAACCCACTTACCGCATACATAAATAAAACCTAAAACATATAAGTAGTAGATGATTCAGCACTATAAGAAACACAAATTAATGTTTAAATAAATGCTACATTTATAATAAATCAAAAACAGACATGAAAGTCAGGAATAAAAACCTACGAAGACAGGCGAGGAAGAGGCCAGGACGATACAGTACGAAACACGGAAGGACTTGTCGGTGTAGAAGTTGAAATTAAGGAATAGTTCCGAAATTATATATATATATATATATTTGTTAAGTTTTTGTGTGTGTGTGTTTATTTCTTTTAATTTTAATACTACAATAAGTGGAAGGCGAGAGGAAAGTATGGAGCTATTGAGAATATGGTGCGTAGACCACGCCAGAACTCCTTGTCGGGCTCAAAATACTGATGAAAGAGAAATGAGCATTAAAATTATCAAGCCAGACGAAATGATGAAGATTTAAAATTCCTCAATTTTAGGCACAACTTAGCGGATGACTGAGTAATCATGTTTAGACGAGACTTGGAAGGCCGTCCGATTCCATATCCACTCTATCCCCAGATATTGCAAGGCGTTATGGGAGGTCAGTTACATAATAGTGACAGCAGGAGAGACAGAATGGCGGACCCGAAATTCGATCATGGAAGAAGATCTGTACTACCCAGCCTGGTAATCGAGCGGAAGACCGCAGCAATCCAACCAGAGAATCTCGTCAACGGGCAGAGTAGACTCTACAAATGACCGAGGAGGATAAGCAAAATGCTCACTGGAAAAGTACGTTGGCCAGGATGAGACTAAAACGAGTCAATGAAGATATAGCCAATAAAAGTATACTCAGCACTTGAGCTAACGTGTTTGGCTAACATTTCCATGTTACATTACCAACGATGTCTATCAACGAGTAACAAGGAGCAGGAAAGAATAGCTATAACCCATCAATTGGAAATTGTTCGCTTTAAAATGGATAACTTTAAACCTAAAACTTTAATAAATAATAACAAATTTTTAAATTATGAGTTTAACGCTAGTAGATATTTAAAAATGTATAAACCAGGACTTTTTGGCTTCCGAAAGATAGATTCGAGACAACGGAACAGGATACTTTAAAGTGGTGACGATCCTTATTAATCGAAACGTCTTGCAACTATATTAATTAAAATTTCAGCATTGACTTAATTTTTAATGTAAAAATATAATAATATTAATCAATCAAAAACGATTATTACGTTGATTTTGGATTCATTTTAAATAATTGTTTTAATTTTATGTCTATAAATTTTTTACTACACCATTTTGAAAAGTATTTCTTATCAATTTCTTTAAAGTGATTGAAAATAAATACTAAAAGTATTTAAGAAGCAATGTCTTCGGACGACTCATTAAGTTTAGAAGAAAATGAGTCAATTGAAAAACGTTATCTGAAAAAAACTCAGTTAGAGCACATTCTTTTAAGACCAGATTCTTATGTTGGTTCAATAAAGCCAGAGGAAAAAGCATTATGGATTTTCGACTCTGAAAAAAACTGCATGGTTGAAAAACGAATTACATATAATCCAGGGCTTTACAAAATCTATGACGAAATTCTTGTTAATGCTTCAGATAATAAAATAAGAGATCGAAAAATGTCTTGTATTAGGATAGATATTAATGGGTAATAAAATTTATATTAATTGTTAATTTTAATTTTCGAAATCAGACCAAAAAATATGATAAGAATCTGGAATAATGGGAAAGGAATTCCGGTTGTAATGCACAAAGATGTTAACGTTCATGTACCTACGATGATATTTGGACAGCTTCTAACATCAACTAATTTCAATGATGATAAAAAACAAGTTACCGGTGGCAGAAATGGCTATGGTGCTAAATTATGTAATATATTTAGTAATGAATTTATTCTGGAAACCTCCAATAAAGAGTATGGAAAAAGTTTTAAACAGGTAAATCTTTAAATTTTTTTATAAGTCTTTCTTATATTTAATACCGTTTTAAAGTGGAAAATGTAAGTATTGTAATCAATATTGAATTATGAGTTATTTTATTTAATTATTTTATATCATTATTATATACATGTAGTTGTAAAATGATTTAATTAGAAATATTTTCTTTAGCTAGCTCAAACTTTTTCAATCTTTAATTTTTTCTATGTCTTGAGCGTAGTATTTTGTTAACTAGACTATATTAACCACACTATTCCCCAGCAGTGGTACCGAGAGCACTCGGTTATTTAAGTTTAATGAAATGAAAATTTAATCATTTTTATATTTTACCGCGATTTGGGATGAACTTTATTTTATCAATGACAATATTTGAAAAGTCGACGAAATATATTATTCCAGTAGTAAAGTATCATTTAAAATATGCGATAAGGGTTACATGCGTTTTGTTGGTGTTTTTCACATTTAAACGATTCTTGTCGTCCAAATTTCTTTCTACTATGAACCAATACAGATATTCAATGAAAATAGAGGATGTCTAGAATTCTAGAATAAAAATAAATATAATAAATTACAATTAAATCATTTCCATGATTATATTATTATTTGATATAATAAATAGTAGCGAGAAAACAAAAAAGCAAGACAAGGAAAAAAGTTGAAAAATGATGGTAGAAAACAAAAATAATTATTATTATTAATTTATTTGATTTTCAAAATTCAAATGAAATATAAATTCAGAGAAAAATTTATTTGTGCATAATTTCATAAGCATATACACCTAATTCTGTTTTTACACGAATTATTTTTACACGAATTTGAAATAACACGAGTAAATACGAAAAAATATTTCTATTTTTACACGACATAATTTGAAATAACACGAATACAAAAAAAACAAAATTACTTTTTTTACATGAATTATTGGATTTAACACGTTTTTTTTCAATGAATTTTTTTAAAGTAAAAAGAGAGCAACTCACCACGATGACAGTCAACTCACCACGCTAAAATAGCTTGAACTTTACTAGAACAATTTTATTTTTATCTATTATTTTTGTACTTGGCCAGTATCTTTTTTTACACGATTTTTTTTTACACGAATTTCTCGGGAACCATTCTATCGTGTAAAAACAGAATTAGGTGTACATATAATTTAACAAAATGTATAGTAGAAAATCAATAAATGATTTATCTATCAAAATTTCATAGAAATTGATTTTTAAAATGATTGTAAAAACTAATGAAAAAATCGAATATTTAATACGTTATTTATTTGTTGTCCTTGTAGACAGAGTCGTTATTATGAGGTCCGATTTCATTGCCTCGATTTAATTGCTGAAATCGTTGTCACTAAGCCTATTTCAATAAATTACCGTGTTCATGTGAAAAAATTAATTTTTGGGTCATTGCATTATTATGTCAAGCCAAAAATGACCATTTTTGTCCACCCTGTCACTCTTGGTCACATTTTCTTAGACCCCCATCGTGATGTCATTTTCTTGTTTACAAAAAAGGAGTAGCTTAGTGGTATCATAATAATATGTCAATTGCGTTCAGCTCAACTTATCCACCCACCCTCAAAGACAAAAAGTAAAAATACTGTTTTGCGTGTGGATACAAATTATTGTAATGGAAAAAAGCGCAATTGATAACTAGCTTAATAGAAAAAAACAGTCGATGGTTCTGTATTACAGTGTATAAATAAACTGACATAAAAATCCCTACAATCTAAAGCTGACTTGGATTAAAACTTGTTCTTCAGATATTAAATAAATTAGTGAATTTGGAGTATATTTTGATGTGCAATGATCAAATATGGAAAGTGATTTCCGCAGATTCTCAGGGCTGCTATAATCATGCGATACATTTAGCAGTTCTTGAGCAAAATATTCTTGTAGGCGACTTATTTTAGGGCCACTAGTGAAATACGGAGAATTGTTACATTTTTCAAACACTCCTCTGTTCCTAATGAACAGTAAACAAAAAATAGGCTCCAATTAGATGTAAAGACCAGTCTATCAGTGATGCTAACTCGTTTCTTTTTGTTAATTAAAAACTATAAATCAAGCATTGTGTGAGTTAGGTGTAAATCAACTCCCATTGGATTACATTAAATTATTAAAAGATATGAATCAAGTTTTAAAGTCAGCTAAATTATCTGTGATTGAATTGTGGAAGTAAAGAAGTAACTTACTAGTAGCATAAATTGTTTGTTTTTCCTAAATTAGAGGAATTTAACACATTTTGCATAAATTTAAAACCAATTTTAAATTTTGTCATGAAAGTAAATGCTTTGTTCCGTTCAACAAAATGACAAGTTAAACCATATATCAATACCTACTTTTTGTAAACGTACTCTTTGTAAATTCAAGCTGTGAAAATAGTCAAAATGATTTAGATAAGATAGTGGTTGAATATGAACCAAATGAATACAAAAAGTTACACGAGTATATTGATTCTTTCAATAAACTTATACATACCCAACTCTTATTGCCTTTTCTTAACCATCCTCGTTTAAATGGGTTTAGCCACTCAACTTTTCTTATCAATCGCTTTCCATTATCAAGCTTTATTTCATAGTTTCTTTCATGCATTTGTTTCAAGACTTCTGCAGTTCCAAAACATCCTTCATCTTCTTTGTTATTGGTATTGCTTTTAATTAAAACAAAATCTCCTATTTCAAATTTCCTTTTCGTAATTGAATCAATTGTTTTGTTTCTCTCTGAAATATTCAATAACCATTCTTTGTAAATACGCTTTCCAAATACTCTTTCACAAGGTGCTTGACCAATTGTTTTTTGGTAATTAGAGTTTATCATAAACTATTATTATCGGTTTTTCCCTGAATGAAATATGAATTGGGTCAAAAGATTTCCCTCTATCACAGTGTATAACCTCTGGATCACCATATTTTAATATTCAACTGGTTTTTAAAATTGTAACAACAGTATATTCGCTTTGCGATTTAACTGCATAAAGGGATACGTACTTACTATGCTGATCGATGATTCCAAAAACAAATCAGAATTTTATTCTTAATTAGTGCATTTTCAGTAATTTCTTTAAAGCTTTTTTTTGATTTTAAATTTTACATATGAAAATCCCTATCACCAGCCATATTTAGACTTGGACAAAAAATATGGGTGTCGCAAGTGATCCAATTATCAGCAGTTGTCAGAAAGAAGATTTCACCTGTGTCACATTTTACCCAGATTTAAAACGATTTAATATGAGTCATTTGGACGATGAAACTATAGCGCTTTTCAGTCGACGAGCCTATGACATAGCTGCTTGCACAAATGGAATAGTTGTATATTTAAATGGTCAACAGATACCGGTAAAAAATTTCAAAGATTATGTGGAATTATATACGAAAAACTGTCTTGACAGTAATGAGGAGGAATTGAAAGTTATTTATGAGAAATTTGGTGATCGTTGGGAAGTTGCCATGACAACGAGTCTAAACGATAACTTTTGTCAAGTTAGTTTTGTCAACAGCATTGCAACTACAAAAGGTGGAACCCATGTTAATCATATTACCGATCAAGCAGCAGTTAAATTATTGGAAATCGCGAAAAAGAAAATCAAAAGTGACAAACAGGCAGTAAAATTAAAGGTTGCCCAAGTGAAAATGAACATGTGGGTATTTGTAAAATGTCTTATTGAAAATCCAAGTTTCGATTCACAAACCAAAGAAAATATGACTTTAAATGCTAAAGATTTCGGTTCAACTTGTGCTCTGACAGATAAGTTTATATCCCAGGTAATATTTTGATTTTTTCTTCAATGTAAATGCTTTTAATAATTTATATAATTTAGATATAATTAATTTTTATATTTGATTAATCAATAGAAAAATAGATTTATATAATTCAATAAAATAATAATAAATTATTTTCCTAATCATTTTTTAAAGTTAAAAATTGCCATAAATATAATAAATGCAAAAATTTAAATATTTTGGTAATTACCACAGAATTGCATACAAACAACCAAAAAATTTGACTTTATGACTCGTTCATTGTATTCATGTACAACAAATTGATGTATTTGAAAGCCAACCTTGAAAAATAAGCGCCTCATTTGCCTATAATTGCTATTTGTACAGAGATAAACTATTAAATATTGAAGTTGTTGGAAGTTTTTATATGAGTTTAATGTACATTTTGTTGTTTGTAAACGATCGATTCTGACTCTTGTGCATTTAATATATGCATTATATAACTTGAGTAGTGGGATTGTGGCCATTAGCTCACATACCCCCCAGGCAAATTTTTTTATAAGTTTAAAAGTACAAATTTTTACAGAACAAAGACCATGACTCATTAAAGGTCATTGGATGACTCATCAAATTTTTCAAGGTCTTTTAAACAAAGACCATGAGTCACTCAAGGTCATTGGATAAGTCACCATAATTTCTCAAGATCATTTAAACAAAGACCATGACTCATTCAAGGTCATTGGATGAGTCATCATAATTTCTCAAGGTCATTCAAATTTTCTCAAGGTCATAGTATTTTTAAACATTTTTTAATTTTAATTTACTACTTATTTTTATAAGTAGTATATATATATATATTTTAATTTACTTATTTTTATAAGTAATCTTTTAATAATATTATAAAACTTTAATTATTGTTATTAATATTATTATTATTATTAATATGCTTATTACTTATAAAAACTTTTATTAATATTTTTCTATTATTACTTATAAAAACATTATTATTAATATTATTACTTTTTATTATTCTATTATTACTTATAAAAACTTTTATTAATAATATTATTACTTTAAAAACTTTTATTATTATTATTAATATTATTATTACTTTTTATTATTCTATTATTACTTATAAAATCATTTATTATTATTAATATTATTATTAATATTAGTAATATGCTTATTACTTATAAAAACTTTTATTAATATTATTATTACTTATAAAACTTATTATTATTAATATTATTATTACTTATAAAATACTATTATTATTATTATTATTATTATTATTAATATTATTACTTTTTATTAATAATAAATACATTAAAATATATTTTTATATGTAAAACAAATATAAAAATATAGTTATATTTCGCGTTTCGTCACGCTGGGGCTTTGGCATGAAATAATAATAATATTATAAAAATGAAAATTATAACAAATAAATTATAAAAATTTCATCTAAATTTTCATAATAAAAATGAAAATTATTACAAGTTTTCCAAATAAATTAACAAAAACTGCTTTTTAAAAAATATTTATTAATCAGATAACAACACGTCATCAATATCAATGTTATCTTCGTTAAAACTTAAACCATCGAAAAGCTGCCCATAATCTTCATTATCGCTGATTTCTGTAGAGTCATCAAAACTGGGTCTCGAACCACCGAAAAGCGGCTCATCCAAGAAATTAACTATTACTTGGTAACTATCTATTGCATCAACCCCAAAATAATGCCCAAATGCGATACTGGTATTTTTCCCCACCCATAATCGCTTATAATCGTTATTACTCAAAGCAATTTTACTGTTTCTAAATGTATACAGCTGATGGTTCCGCGTCTCTATCCTACTTTAAGGTACTGTGAATACTACGTTTTTATTGTAGCAATCCAAATACGACGGATGTTTGATGTCAGTCCCCAACAACTTCACCCCCCTTAGCCCTCATTGTATCAGATTTACCTAATAAACTATAGCACTTGGGTCTTAAAAAAACCCACTCCTTATACCCGAGACCTTTACTTTCATCTTTAAATTTTAATATAGTATAAGGGATGTGCCGGGTCGTAATTTGAGGTATCTAAAAGGTTGTCTCTTATCATTGCCGGCAAAAGAATGTCAAGCTTACAGTGCTTCAAGGAAAAACGAATGAGTGTCGCCGGCAACGATATTAATATCACAGTTAAATTCTGATCTATATTTTGCCAATTATATTGTAATTGGTACATCCGTAGCTCAGACAGGTCTAGTACTGATTGACCGATGTAGCTAGGCCTGTCTAAACATATAAAGTCTTTGTTCAGATGAGCAGCAATCAAATCATCCACTATTTTAATGAACTTTTTGAAAGTCGGTTTTGAAGCATATACAATCATCTTTTCAGCTGAATTGCATAGCCTCAAATTCATCCATTTTTTCAAATTCTCAACGGACTTCCCATATAAACTATTAAATAATTTATACAAATCTCTATGAAGCTCGCACTTTGAGTTTGAGCGTAAATCTGTATTTCTTTGTATATATTCTTTAAAAATAGGTGCTTGTTTAAATTTAATTGCCCTATGAATACACTCAGCTTCCGCACCCAATTCTATATACAGCTTGAGAAGTCTCCATTGAAGAACATGGTTCTTCTTACTGTAATGCGTGAGCATTAACTTCTCAACTTTTGAATTAAGCGGACACATATTTTCCGGAGCAAGCGGAAAGTCATTCAAATACTAATGCACACGCTCAGGGATATTGATGTCAACTTCCATTGTATAACCATACGGAAAGAATTCAATATTCGCATTCACACATTCACTCAGCACATCATTCAGATTATCATGTACCCAAACAAAATCACCATACGGAAGGTTTTGGCTAAGTGGCCAACCATATAAATTATTAATGTCTATATACAAGAGTTCTGTATCTTCAGAATTTGCAACATAATGTTTGTTAACAAATGTTAACCCACCCCGTATTCCACCCTCAGAAATTAAACATTTCCATGTCCTGCAGAAGTTTTATGGGTTCCTTTAATGTCATGAAAGCCCATGATATTCCAGGAATTCCATAAAAATTCAGAGGTTCTAAACCATTGTAAGCAATAGCCTTTGCGCGAAATTGCTGAAAATAGTCTGCAAGGAGGAATACGTCTAATTTTAGGTAAGTTAACATATAGTCTAACATTGTAGTGCAATTTTGCTGTGTCCAAATTAGTTGGGCGGTAGCATATTCATCATCAGATACAGAATCCCATTTTGGAGGTAGTTCATAAGTCGATTCAAGGACCTCTAGTGATATTGCAAAATCATAAGGAAAGATACCCTTTGCCTTAACTATAAGACCATCAAAAGCAGAATAAGTTAGAGGTAGATCAGTAAGAATTATCTCAGCCTTGGCTAATTAACAAATTGCATACTATCTATAAATCTAACAGCCAATTTCTTAATATTTACAATCAAAGATATGCATTTCTCAGTTGTTGCAGGAATGATATTTAATTTCCAAGATGGAAATTCATTCAAACCATACTTTAAAATATGATGAAGGTCATACCCTCTCAAATTATGAAAGACAATAGGTATCTGTTTACTTATTTTCCTATTAATATTAAAGTTACGACAGGCAGCACCAAGATACTGACCTGTAAAATGATCATAGTCCTTAACCTTATTTCTAATAAGTTTTACAAAGATAGCAAGCTCTACATGAGCTGAACTCTGTTCCTCATTAGATGTAAGATTATTCATAGGTTTTTTACCATGATTTTCATAATACGGTAGGACAATTGTGACAGCAATTTCCTCTACTTTCTTTAAAAATTCCAAAACACATTCCAAGCCTATAAAATTGAAATATTGTGTAGTATTTATGTAATTATTTATTAATAATAAGCCTGCTGATATCGGCATGTGTATTTGGTGATGTTTTATATATTTGGGCAAAACAGCCTCAAAATCCGCATAAATTACGAATGGTGGGGTAATCATTTTAGAAAAATTTTTAAATATCAAGTTTTTATTTTCAGCGAGCGTGTATATAGTTGTTCCTATTTGATTTTTAGCGCACAAATCAACATGTGCCTTAAAGGTTTGATCATAACATTTCAATAACATTTCGTAAAATATTTTATAAAAATAAATCACATATTTCAATTCTTATTATAAATCAGATATTTCTATTATAAAAATAAATCACATGTTTCAATAACATTTCGTAAAATAATTTATAAAAAATAAATCATATATTTCAATTCTTATTATAAATCAAATATTTCTATTATAAAAATAAATCATATTTTTCAATAACATTTCGTAAAATAATTTACAAAATAAATCACATATTTCAATTCTTATTATAAATCAGATATTTCTATTATAAAAATAAATCACATGTTTCAATAACATTTCGTAAAATAATTTATAAAATAAATCACATGCTTCATAACATTTCGTGAAATAATTTATAAAATAAATCACATATTTCAATTCTTATTATAAATCAGATATTTCTATTCTTATTTATATTCTTATTATAAATTAATGATATTTAAAGTATTATATTATAATACTTTACATATTATTAACTTATACTCATTAAAAATATTTATATTCTTATAAATTAAGGATAAATTATAATACTCAATAAAAATATTTAAAAATAATAAAAATATTACATTTTTTAAACGAAATCTCATCCAAATCTTCCCCAGAAACGTTGGCTTCCATAGAAATGTGGGCATCGTCCCCAGAAATGTGGGCATCGTCCCCAGAAATGTGGGCATCGTCCCCAGAAATGTGGGCATCTTCCCCAGAAATGGGGGGATACATCGAAATTTCATCATCCAAATCTACTGTAGCTGTCGTATGAATAATTTCATCGATATCTTCAGAAACATTACTTATTTTTGAAAAACATTTAATAATTTATTAATTTAATAAATAAATTTACCGATATCATCATCTGAATCCTCGATTAAAATAATTTCATCATTTGAAACATTCTCTAAAATTATATTAAAATAAATAATAATAATAATAGTAATTACCAGGAACAAATTCGTTAACTCCGTCAATTTCATTTTAGATTTTGGTTATTGTAAACCAATCTAATAATAATAATAATAATAATAAAATGAAATAAAAAATAATTTACCAGTCTCATTCATTAGAAGTCTTCATAAAATATTAGTTTTATTATTTTGCATTTCGCGCGAGTAAATTTTTGAATTAATTGTGACAAATTTGGAAATTGTCAATGTTTATAAAGAGAATATTTTCAGGATTTAGCCAATCACATTAAAGCAATACACACATAGATGAGAGATTTTTAGGCATGCTTTCTTTGTAAAACACATGCAGTCTATACCGTGTAAGCATGCGTTCTTTGTAAAATCACATACAAACTCTTGTTTGGATGTGTTTTCTTTGTAATCCACATACAGTTTTTGTGTGTGTGTTTCTTGTTACTAGTCACGCACTTATCATGTGATGATCACGCACTTATCATGTGATGATCACGCACTTATCATACAATGTCTTTGTATATCATGTGATCACGCACTTATCATCCACTGTCTTTGTGACCATTAATTAATTAATAATAATATTAATAATAATAATAAAATATAACAATAACAATAAAACATTTATTAAACATCAAATCGCTTGGATAATAACCAAGCTAAACAATGTTGACCACATGTTAAGGTCCATAGTTTACGAAACATAGTTTTATTATATACAATAGGTTTACCCATTGTTTGAAGTTTCGAAACCATTAAAGCCGGATAATAGAAACCCATAGGATCAAATACAAATATCTTGATAGGTTTCATATATATTGGTAACCAATGTTCTCCACCAAGATGAGACGATTGAGTATTGACGATTATGGCTTGATTATTAGGTAAATATAGAATTTTATCAAGAGGAAAAAACCTTAAAAATTCATGTCCTAGTATTTGTTTTCCAATTTGATAGACCTGAACAGAACTACATCAATAATATTAATAATACATAAAAACTTAATCCATTACAAATTATCATAAATTATCTATACATTTATACCATTCAAACCAACATTTTCAAACTAGTAATGTTCGTTCAAACTAGTACGGTTCTGTTTGCAGTTATTTGAACCTCATTTTCAAATACTCCATATATTACAACATGCACCGGTTCAGTTGTAGTATAATCCATTATATTGAGATTCACTTTGAAATGTTACCAATATAAAGTTGGGCATTCTTCTATCTCCAAATATTTGTTCCTTATAGAAAGAAGCTGAACCTTTAGCAATAGCAAATTGAACAATTTCCTTTGTTTTCAATGGATATATTGCATGCTTAGAATTAAGCCCCAGTTGATAACCGGATAATACAGAGGGTTCAACACGAACTCTTCTCACCAATAATTTTGCATCAACTAATTTAAGAATTGGTGCTGTGGTGGCACTTGTTAGTGATAATGCCGACTCAGATCTTTTCAACCTAATGTGTACATTAACACCTGGAAGTAAATATTTCCGTTGATCCATAAAATCGAGTTGTAATGATAAGCACATGGTAAATAATTTCGAGCCTTTAATCCACTTTTTCCTATCGTCATCACTACCATAACCCATAGGAGTTAAACATGTATTTTTAGTATCGCTATTGTAATTTATAATAGTTTCTATTAGAGCTTTGTGAATATATGTACTGTTACCACCCTCAATCTTGATATTATTAAATCCAAGAACTGCATCTTTAAAAAGTGTATGAAATAAGAAATTGTTTGGTATTACATCACTAGGTTCACCCAACGGTTTTCTATCTTAATCTACAACTTTAATCTGAACAGTTAACAATGTATCGTTCAAATCTAGATATTCAGTTTGGGAACCATTAATATAAAATTCAATATCAGTTCTACTATCCATAATAGAATTCATCGGGAATACATCTTCAAAGGCACCCATTTCAATTATTGCTTGGGGAGATGGTCTATCAAATAAACACAATTCAGATTTATCACAAATCATTTTTGAAATATAGTTCCATGTCCTTTCATTCGTTTTTTTATATGTTTATGATGTCTGAAATGATAATTTGAAATACCTCATCACTCCAATTACTATCGAAATTTTTGATCTAAGATGAAGCAGATATTTTACTAATTCTAACGTGATCACCAACTTTATATTTTGGTTTTGTAATTTTTACAAAATTTTTTTAGATCGTACTGATTTAGCTAATGTTTTCGAGCTGATATCTACGGGTCTCAAACCATTCAGACTTCGATGTAATGAATTATAACTAACAAGTATTTTCGGTAATACATTTATCCATATTTTATTACCTTGATGCACGAAATATTTCTTCAATCTATCTCTCAATGTCCGGTTAAATCTTTCAACATGGGCGGCTTTGTATTGAGAATGTACAGAATAATTATTTATTTTGAGATGATCCAGGATTTGCTTAACTTTACTATTGTAAAACTCCTTGCCTAAAGTAATAATAATAATAATACCTAAATCGGTTTGCAAATTGTCCGAATGACCATTTTTAAATAAATTATTAATTGCTTTAGATATTTCCTCTGCAGATTTTGTCTTTGTTGGTACACCTCGAGCAAAACGACTGAAAACATCAATAAACGTTAAAATATATTTATAACCCTTGTTAATCTTCGAATACGGTATCAACTCCATCAAATCCATTTGCCATAAATCATAAGTACCGAATGTCTTATAAGCTCTTGTTGGAAATCTTTTCCGCATTGATTTGTTTAAACTGTACGCAAGCTGATCTGACAACCACTTTTGCATTTACTTTTTCGACTTTGGGACTCTTTTTTTTAATTTTGCCACTCCACCGAAACCTGCTTCGTCTTCTGGGTTCTTCCAAATCTTCTCCATTACAACACGATGATTTAAATTTTAATTTAACATTAGGTAATGATTGCCCCATCGTTTATTATGATAATAATGATATTGCTAATGGTAACATTGTTCCGATAAATCTCATTTTTCTCATTTGCTGACGATTTTTAACAAAGGCTTACGATGTTTATTCAACACTAGTTTTTTATAATTACTGATTTTAATTTTACTTCTGACAACTTTTAATAGAATTTTGAGTAAATTATCGACAACAAAAGTTGGAAATGATTGTAAAATAGACATTCTTTTCATACTCGAAGCCTTTAACAATGCATTGAAATATGGGAAACTCCTATGATTTTTTACAATTTTAACTGTATTCTTACTCTTTTTAATAATGTTTTTCGAAATTAGATTCATTGCAGGGTAATTCTCGGTTATTAGCTTTTTAGATGGTGTATAACTGGTTTTTGGTGGAACACGCTTCTTTTTAATACTTTGTCTAAGTTTTCGGATATTTTTAAGCCTGGATTTCATAAACATTTTTACATGTTAAAGTTTTCAACTTTGTTTATATACCATGGCACCTTCTTTATTGAAAATATCGGTTTTTACCCGTAAATCATCATTGCATTGTTGTGTGAAATCAAGAAATATATATCCATGTGGTGATTTTGTAGCATCTTGAAATGCACTGATGAGAAAATTACGATTATTAGGGTATGCTTGTCGAGCAAGAAAATCAATAACTGTTACATCTCTAGGATTCTTGAAAATAACTAAATATTGAACATTTAAATTCCTTGTTCGATGTGCGCCACCCTGATGAAATAGATTTTGACTAATAAAGATCACAGTAACACCAACATGTCTACTGATTTTTGTGAATAAATTATTAAAATCCTTTTCTTTATAAGCTTCCTGATACAAATCATCGATAATGATGACATCACCTTATCTTAAACGACTTAACCAGTTTTTATCGAAAACCTTTACTATTTTCAG
The DNA here is from genome assembly GCA_022537955.1 of Schmidtea mediterranea. Taxonomy (NCBI): domain Eukaryota; kingdom Metazoa; phylum Platyhelminthes; order Tricladida; family Dugesiidae; genus Schmidtea; species Schmidtea mediterranea. Next base: position 245,327,526 of record CM039679.1, on the reverse strand, counting down.
GTTTTTCAATTTACAGAAATTATCTTGAGTTAATCCATGTTCTTTATCTGCACCTCTATGCCAATAAATCTTGTTGAATTTTGTTTGAAATAAATTAGATTTCTGTAATTTATACACAAACATAGTTTTACCACTACCCCTTGGGCCGACCATTTGATATACCGCATCATTTCTTAATTCCATTAATTTATATAATTATAGGTTATAATAAGCATGATTCTGATTGTTTAATAAAAGCTCGTCACCACCTTATAAAGATCATAAATCAAACATGACCAAGAAAATAAGTGTACAACTAGTTCAGATGTTCCACAACTATAAAATGTATTTCTTAAAGGAACCTATCAATATGCAATTGGCAAATCCAGTCAAAGATATCAAGGATATTGATAATACGTTCAAAAAGATCAATTCCAATTTAAAATGCAATGAAAATGCTTTCTTCACAAGTCAATATACCAGATATTATGATGCATTTACAGAAATAGGTTTCAAAGAACAGGAAAACTGGTATATAACAATTGCAATCCAAGGATATAAAGCTGATCAAAATGATGTGCTTTCTCCAATCTGAAAAATTGTTACTGCTAGACTTTCACAATTATTTTAATGTTTAGTGTTTTATAAATGTATTAATGTTTTTTTGTTATTCTATAAACAAAATTATAATTAGTTTTAAAATAGTTTTAAAATGATGTCTGAAAAAGGTAAAATATAAAATAATTAATTAATTTCGTTTAGAATATTTAATAAACTTTTTGTTTGATAAACTCGATGAAATAACCGGTGTAAAAATTAGAGATATGTTGACGCATCATGTTGAAGCACTGAGTAAAGAAGATTCATGTTGCGATTTTGAATGTCAGAGTGACGATACTGAAATTGTTAATGATGGAGACATTAATTCTGAAATTATTAATGATTCTGAAGAAATTATTAATGATACTGAAATTATTAATGATGAAGAAAATATTAATGATACTGAAGATACTACCGAAATTAATAAAGATGAGCCTACCGAATTTAAGAATTGTATTGACCATGTTATAGAAAATATTGTGATAGAATATTGTGGTGATGAAGAATGTACATGTAATAATCAATAAATCTTTAAAAATGTAAGTTTTTATTTTATATTTATTAAAATCTATGATAAACTTTATTACATAAATATAAAACCGATGCTCTAGTTAATAGTTTTAATAAAAATTTGCAATTTGCGATATAAATATCAGAGCGTTTGGCTTCTGCGGCAACGTGAATAATCGCTGTCCATCCACCGTTTGTTTCTATCCACGGATCAATTTTTGTTTCTATCACCTAAAAATTGATAAATTAATAACAATATAAAGTAATTTACCTCTAGACCATTGAAAATAATTTTCATAGTCAGATCCAGATTTTAATATCATATGTTTCATATACATTAATCCAACTATTTTTCGCATCCATTTATTATTTTCATCAAACATGTAACTAAATATTGATTTGATCGCCTACTTTCCCTCCAATGTTGGCAAATCGAGAATTTTTTCATAATCAAATGGGATGTCTTCTACGATTTTCTCGGTACGGTTTACCATGAATTTTATGTTTTTAATGATATCATCTTCTCTATTATTGGAGACCAACTCATTCAATATCCATGTGGTGATGGATGTCATTGCCATGCGGCCCGATATCGAAAGTATGTGGAATGGGCTTTGAATAAAGCTCTTCGATAATATTATTATAGTAGAATTATTTCTTTATAATAAAATTTTTGTTGTATATCTTGGTTTTTTATTATATATTATTAATAATAATATTAATAATGATATTTATTAAAAAATAATAATTAAAGTTTTATAATATTATTAAAACATTACATGTAAAAATAAGTAAATTTAAAAAAATATATAATAAAAATAAGTAGTAAATTAAAATTTAAAAATACTATGGCCTTGAGAAAATTCGAATGACCTTGAGAAGTTATGATGACTCATCCTATAACCTTGAAAATTATAATGACTCACCCAATGATCTTGAATGAGCCATGGTCTTTGTTTAAATGACTTTGAACAATTATAATGACTCATCCAATGACCTTAAACGAGTTTGAAATAAATTATTTATATGTGACCTAGTTTTAAAAAAATTGATATTTGATCTCAGAATGACCTAAAAGTGTCCTTAAAATAGCTAATTATTAAGTTATGGCCTACTTCATCGATATCAACTACGTAGAATAGAAATGACATGAGACGACATTAGTCTAAAGATGTCCTTGACAAACATTTTAAAGGGAATTGGAACTGATCCATTTGACCTTGACCTACTTAATTTGAACTAAATAACTTTATATTTAATAAATTTATGTGACCTACTTTTTCCAAAATTTATTATTTGATCTCAAAATGTCCTTAAAGTGTTCTTGCATTGACTTACTTATTTTTAGATGTGACCCACTTCATTCTGACCTTAACCCGACACCAATGACCTAAAAGACCTTAAAATGACATTAGACGACATTGACCTACTTTTAAACTTGAAATATTCTATTATTTCAAATATGTAATTTAAAATATATAAAAAAATATATAAAATATATAATTTTGCGAAATATTTCTATTGGTCAATAATTTGTTTTATATTAAAATTACGACAATAAAGAAAAATGAAATTGATAAAGATCAATGTTTATAAAAATAATATTTGAATCATTTGCAAATTTGGTCTTCTATTGCTATCATATTTCACATAATGGTTTTTTAAATGAATTTAATTATTCAGGTTGCGAAATGTGGTATCGTAGAAAAAATAACGATGTGGGCTATGTTTAAGAATCAAGCGTTGTTAGATAAAAAATGCAGTAAAACTAAGCATACAAAACTGAAAGATATACCAAAATTGGATGATGCCAATTTCGCGGGCACTAAGAACTCGCTGCAGTGTACTTTGATCTTAACGGAAGGAGATTCAGCCAAATCATTGGCTGTTTCGGGTTTGGCAGTTATCGGCAGGGATTATTATGGTGTATTTCCACTAAGGGGAAAATTATTAAATGTCAGAGAAGCAGGTGTAAAGCAATTAACAGAAAATGCTGAAATCACAAACATCATAAAGATTATTGGCTTGCAATACAGTCAAAAGTATGAATTACCGGAATCATTGAAGACTTTGCGATATGGAAAACTAATGATAATGACAGATCAGGATCAAGACGGATCTCACATAAAGGGCCTGTTGATAAATTTCATTCATTCAAAATGGCCCAATTTATTAAAACACAATTTCGTCGAACAATTCATCACACCAATAGTAAAAGCATTCAAAAACAACCAAGTATTATCTTTCTATAGCATTCCTGAGCTTGTCGAATGGCAAAGAAATACTCCAGACTCTAATAAATGGCGATTGAAGTATTACAAGGGGTTGGGTACATCCACTAGTAAGGAAGCAAAGGAATATTTCAGTGACATGGAACGGCATTTAATTAAGTTTCGATACAGTGGCGAAGAGGATGGTAAAAGTATAGTTTTGGCATTTTCAAAAACTAAAGCTGATGAGCGTAAAGAATGGTTGACAAATTGGATGGAAGACTGTAAACGCCGCCGAGAGCTTGGAATGGACGAGGTTTATTTGTACGGAAAGGGCACAAAATACATCACGTTTGAAAATTTCATTAATCAGGAGTTGATTTTATTCAGCAATACGGATAATGAGAGAAGCATTCCATGTTTAATGGACGGGTTCAAGCCAGGTCAAAGAAAAGTGTTATTTGCCTGCTTGAAAAGGAATTTAGTGAAAGAATTAAAAGTTGCACAATTAGCTGGATCCGTGGCTGAACTATCCGCATATCACCACGGTGAAGCATCCTTGATGTCAACTATCATTAATTTGGCTCAGGATTTCGTCGGCAGCAACAACATCAATCTATTGATGCCAAACGGCCAATTCGGTACTCGGCTAGCTGGGGGCAAAGATAGCGCTTCACCTCGTTACATATGTACTCAATTGAGTAAATTGACGAAATTGATTTTCCACCACGACGACGAGGCGGTATTGAAAATTTGCTGGATGACAATCAATCTATCGAACCAGAATGGTATGCACCAATTATTCCGATGGTATTAATTAACGGGTGTGACGGTATCGGAACTGGGTGGAGTAGTAAAATTCCTAATTTCAACCCGAAAGATGTTATAGATAATTTAAAACGAATGATTAATGGTGGAACTCCCGTGAAAATGCATCCATGGTATCGTAATTTCACCGGAACAATCGTTGAGGTGTGTGAAAACAAGTATGTGGTTAATGGGGAAATAAATCAACTCGATGGAACCACTTTGGAAATAACTGAGTTACCCATTCGAGTTTGGACTAATTCTTACAAAGAGAGCGTAATGGAAATTTATCGTCATGGAAACGATAAAACTCCAGCATTTATCACCGATTACAAAGAGTACAATACGGATAAAACAGTTCGATTCCTCGTGGAAATGAATCCAGCCAAATACGCAGAAGCAGAAGCGGCGGGTTTCCACAAATTTTTCAAACTGCAGACACCTTTGACGTTGAGCAACATGATATTGTTTGATGAATGCGGAGTCATCAGAAAATATAATAACGGAATAGAAATATTAGAGAGCTTTTTTAAAGTGCGTTTGGAAATTTATATCAAACGGAAAAATTATTTATTGGGCATTTTATCAGCTCAGGCGTCCAAGTTGCAAAACCAAGCGAGATTTATTTTAGAGAAAATTAATGGAAAAGTTATTTGTGAAAATGTGAAAATTGCCGTTTTGATTGATAAATTGGTGGCAGCAAAATATGATTCCGATCCTGTTAAAGCTTGGCAGAAAAGTGTTGAAAAGTTATTGGCAATCGATAAGGGAGAAGAAGAAAACCAAGAAGATATTGAGGATTCTAACAAACCTGATTTTGGATATTTAACCCAAATGCAAATCTTAACTTTAACAGCAGAAAAGAAAGACGCATTGTTGAAGGAGAGAGACGAAAAATTAAAAGAATTGGATATTATACGAAATAAATCACCGCAACAAATGTGGTTGGATGATTTAGAAATACTGGAAAAGGAAATAAATGTGGTTTATAATCAAGATACTTCGGAACCAGGGGAAATAGTGAATACCGTTGTGAAGAAGCCTGGTAAAAAAGGTGGAAAAGCTATAAAAATAGCAGCAGAAACCGCTCCGTCGAAATTCAGTCGCCGTATTGAACCGAAAATAGAAGAGGAATATTTGAAAAAGTTAACAACTGAAACGGAGAAGAAAAAGAAAAAAACTGAAACTAAAAAACAAAACCAAATAATTGTCAAAGAAAACGGTGATATTGTGACAACAAACTCCCGTGATAATATTGATTCGGTAGATTATGAAGAAGCGCCTTTAGCACAGCGGCTCAGTAATGCCAATAGCAATGAAGCCTTTAAAGATCTTGTTAGAAAAATCAAAAAGCCCGTTACGACAAAAGAATTAAATAAATTAAAATCCAACAAAAAAAAGAATTCGACAAGTCCAAATAAAAAGAGGAAAAGAAATTTTGAATCAGACACTGATGACTATGATGATATAAATGATGATCTTGAGGAAGATATCGATACGAGTCGAGAGTTTGATGCTATTCCCAGGGAAACGGTTTTGAAACGGAATGCTGCTAAAAATGTGAAGTATAATTTAAACGACGATGATGACGACGAGGAAGCGAATGAAATCGATAAGAGTTCCAAATCATCCCTATCTATCGATGATTTATATGATCCTTCTCTTGAATCACCGATTATCTCTAAAGGCAATACTCAACCGGTCGCAATTAATAAAAAAGTTGAAATTCCAAATAACGATGTATTTTCGATTGATTCTGAGAAAATGGTAGACATTTCTAAACCAGCAAAGTAAATATTTTTATATTCTCTTTCATTTCTCTCTTTATAAAATATCAAGTACTCGATAAATTTCTTAGTTATAAAATTCAATATTAATTGATATTAACACATAATTTATCTGATTAATTGAAAAATTGCCAATTGACATTTCCTCATAACTTTATTTTCAATCGATAATTAAAATATTTTCGCTATCACAAAAAACCAATTAAATAAAATCATTTATTATGTTAGTGCTGGATGTTAGTTTTTACATTATTGATCAAAAATTAAATGATTTTAGCGAGGCCAACAAAACTATTATTTGTTTCTAATTAAAATTTTCCAAATCAATAAATAAATGAAAAAACTTCCAATTATAAGAAACGAATTTCTAGAAAAAAATTCAACTTGAAAATTTTTTTGGTTTGCTTCAAAAAGAGCTAAAAATTTCTTTATAATTGAGTTTTAATAATTAAAATTGGACATAATGTAACATGCTTTATTTGAAATGTGAAATATTTAAAATTTAGTAACTAGTCTAAAAAGTGGACAAGATTAGACAAGTCATCCCAAAAGTTAATAAATAACAATAAATAATAATTGCAATAAATAATAATGTTTTATTTGAAATATTTAGTAAGGGTTGGTTATTAATAAGTGGGTCTCCTGGGACAAAATTCACCACTATTGATATTATTGGGAAAACCAATAATCTCCGTTATGAGGTTTTGCTGATGGTTGGTTGCTAATCAGTGCGTGGTAACTAAGGGTGGCGATTGGGGCTCACATTTACCTGCTTACGAAAAGAGTCGACCGAGCAATTTTTATGATTTTAAAGGCTATTGACCCAATTTTCGGTTATAGTTGTTTAACAACGATTACAATGTCTTCAATAGAACAGTATAAAAATAAGAGCTGTTTACAAGGAGAATTTTGACAGTTAGTCGAAGAAAAGTGAATCATAAAATTATTGAAGTAAAGCTAGCGAAAGCCACTTAAGAGAAATAAATAAACTTTAAGCATAAATCAACTTTACGTTCCAGACAAAGCGATTTCCCATAGGAATATATGTTTCCAGGTTAGCAAATTAATCTTTAAATGAAGAAAAAGTGCAAATCTTATGACAGTTTGTGGGTTTATGCTAGAAATCAATATATAGCCGAACACGAGGAATCACCCCTACTGCATGCCCGATTAAGTCCCATTTGTAGAGACCTACTTATTACAGGAGACCCCTAATAAATATTCTTTTTGTCATTTATATATTCAGCATTTAAATTTCTGAAAAACATTCAATTTCAGGCGGAAGAAAATCATTAAAGATAAAGATGAGCCACCTGCTAAGAAACTGAAGACGAATAAACCAAAAACCACAACAAATGCCGCTAGTAATAAAAAGAAAGAGAAACAGAAAGTCGATTGTAAAACAAAGAAAGCTAAAGCTCCGAGGAAAAAATTCAGTTCTGATGATGAAGCTGATAGCATTTTTAAACCAGGTTTCGGATATTTATTATCACTGTGTGCTATTATTGATTACGATTTTGATGATTTAGATGATGATTCTGCAAGTGATGCGGAAGTCGGGACACAAAGGGCTCGTCGGAAAATACCCAAAAAAGTATACATTGATTCGGACGGGGACGATGATGAATTTGGAGGAATGGCGGATGATATTTTTTCACAAGACAAGTTGAATTTTCGTTTTGCATCACATGATTCTATTTATGTTTTTGTTTCCGTAGGACAAAGCCAAAGAGAATGAAAGGTGGTGACAGCAGCGGTTCAGAATGATGCTTTTACTGCTGCTCATGATGATGTGTCAATATATTGCCAGCAAATTGTTTTTTGTAAATATATTTTAATTTCGTTTTTATTGCGTTTAGCCGTTCTGTTAAATATTGAATAATACAACAATAAGGGAAATTATTATTATTATTTAGTTTTTGTATTTGTAATTTTATTTTTTCTGTTTTATATTGTAGCAATAAGTAAATTTGGGGAAAATATAGAAAAATCAATCTAAGAAATCTAAATGAAGTTTATTGAAAATAAATTAGTGAACTCAAGTATAGCATTGTTCGTTAGTTATATTAACCCTAATTTATTTTATTAACAAATCAAAATATAACATCGATTCGAGGGACTTTGTTTTTCATATCTGATTTCTTTATAAGTGACAATATTTTCTATAAAATTTGGCTATGAATCAGATATTGTAGAAAATATGTCAATTGTTGGAGTTTCGTCGGTGAATTCGAATAGTAATTATTGTCAATCTGACTCCAAGCGTGCTTTTAAACAACAGTAATGAACTCCAAACGATATAAACTTTATTGATACATTTTATTGATCTCGCTTTAAAATGACAACGAATTATCTATCAATCACAATTTGGTGCTTATTACGACCCTTCGGGAACAATAGCACTTTTCGGGTCAATTGGATTTCACCATCACTTGACTACTGTAACGGGTTTCTGAGATCAGTAACCCTGATTTAGTTGCTTTGCTTTGACCTTGCTTAATTTCTCTTTAATTTCTTTCTTGTTTTTTGCAATTTTTGTCTCTTTGATTCCAATTGCGCTTCCTTTTTATACTCCGTCATCCAATAATACTTACTGATGTCAAATAGAATTTCTGATATCTTTTACAGCTAATTCCCTTTGGGCCTCTATAATCACTGACAGCTGTCCAGATAAATAATTTTTAGAGATGCTCTTTCCCGGATTTCGAAACAATATTTCTTCCCTTATCTTGAAAGAGCTTTCGAAATAACGTGCAAATTTTCCTTTTGTTTTTGTTTTCCTAAATTTGCACTCGTAAATTATAAATGACCTTTTATTTTAATTGTCTGTTTATTGATTTTCTCTTATTTCCTTCTCGTTATTCGACATTTATTTTTCATTCCCTTTTTATTAAGCTCCAGAACCACATCTTAATCACTTATCCGTGTTTCCCCCAATCATTTTACATGTTTATTAATTATTTTACTCTATTATTTAGGTACCCTCAACACAATTATTATTGTTATTATTGTTGGGGTATCACGAAAAAGCACAGTAAAATCGATAAAACACAAAAAATGATAAAAGTGCAATATTAATTAAAAAAATGTATAAAATTCGAAAGTAATAATGATCGGGGGAAATTGGTATGGTTGAACGCCAAATTGAGAGACGAGTCCGGAAATAATAATAAAAATTGAGTGAGGGGTCCCTAGAAAATGATATAAAATAAAAAAGGAAATTAATTAAGAAAAATTAATTACTAATGGGAAGCCCGAGTCAATGGGAAGCCCGAGGCAATGGAAAACCCGAGAGATGTGGAAAACCCGAGAGATAAGGAAAACCCGGCGCATAGACGGAATAATATAGTAGGATAAATTAGCCTAAACAACGTCAAACGTTGTTGACAAATGTCGGTCTGAAAGGTAATTATTAATGATAATTTGATAATGCAGAACCTATTGTTGACAATCGTCGGAAAACAGTCTGAGCAGGAGTATAAAAGAAAGAGGGAAAAACACGAGAGGACCACAACTCATCAGACAAGAAAAGAGGACCAGAATTCCTCAGACAAGAAAAGAGACATTATCAACCAGACAAGAAAGGACAATTATTATTAACTAGATACGAGAGAGCAGATATTATTAACTAGAGTGAATCGACGTGAACGAGCAGTAGTAGGTTAGTAGAGAAATCCAAATCCAAGTAAAAGTCAAGGTTATCTATCAGACAGGGTGGTTCTCCCTTGGACAACCTACCCTAAGATAATCCGAGCCAAACAGTGGTTAAAAGGTGCAAATCAAGTAGTGAAATTGTGATTACAAATATTGAACCAAAGGATTGATTTGTTATTGTGATAAAGTGCAAATAAAATCATTCTGTGTTGGGTTTGCTTATTTGATCGAAAAAGGACACGAGGAGTCAGAGGGAACCGACTTTCAATAATAATAACCCAACATTTTGGTGAGCCCGACGTGATTAAAAAGTCGGCGGAAAACAGTGCTGAAAATAATTGAATTGTTAAAAAGAGACGACGTGATAAAAAGTCGGCGGAAAACAGTGCTGAAAATAATTGAATTGTTAAAAAGAGACGACGTGAGTGTCAGAGCAAAAATAAACTGAAAAGAGAATAAATTATTAAATTAAAAGAAAACTTTCAAATTATTGAGGAACTTCGTGGTTCAGTACGCCAGAAGTTATAAAGAAAATTATTATAGAATAAATTCCAAAATTAAAACAAAAGGTAATATTAATAATTGTAATATTTTAAAATTCAGACGAGAAAAAGTTGTACAAAAAAGATTTTATAATTTGAGAAACCAGAAGCAATCAGAAATAATGGCGAGCAATTCCAATAATAATGATCAAACCCCGGTGTCTACTGTGACAACCCCTGTATCTAATATCCAAGCAAATATGTCTACTACTCTTAGTAATGATTATGCAAGTTGTCAGAAACTACCAGTTCAGCAATATGGAGGAGATCCGGTTGAATTTGTTGATTTTATGGCTGATTACTACATGTATGCCACTGCTTATGGATGGAGCCAATCGATTATGGTGCAACGGTTACCATTGTATTTAAAAGGAGCAGCGAGAGAGGCTTGGCAACAAATTGATAAAAGACTCATTGCCAATGATTGGACCAAGTTGAAAGATGCCTTAGCAGCGAAATTAATTGGTGGTGATATCAAACGAATAATGCGCCAAAAGTTTTACAATCGAGTGCAGAGACCAGACGAGTCAGTAAGTGAATTTGCTTATCATTTGACAACCCTTGCAGAGAAAGCTTTTGAGATTAAACCTGAACAAATTGATGTGGCGAAGCAAGTGAAGGAATTGTTGCAAGACCAATTTTTAACAGGAGTCAGAAAAGAAATTAAAAAGGCCTATGCTATGTAGATTTCAACAATTTTGATGAGCTAATTAAAAAGGCTATGAAGATTGAATTGAATTTGAAAACTACTCAACCAAAAGCAGAATCTTTTACAACTATTAATGAATCTAGAGACAGGTCAATATCACCAATCAAAAGTAATTTATTCCAGAAATCCACCAGTCCATCACCAAAATTTAGAGTAAAATTTGAGCCAAGGAAATCTACAAATAGTCCAAATGAGGAGAGAGAAAGACCAGTTCAGTGTAGTCATTGTCAGAAATTGGGACATAATATAAATCAATGCTGGTTTAAAAATAATACTCAAAGAAGTCCAAGTCCTGTCCAGTGTGATCATTGCCAAAGAAAGGGACATAGTAATAGTCAATGTTGGTTTAAAGATGAAGAGCAACAAAGTCCAAAGAGGATGTGGCCAAATTGGTTGAAAAGCAATGGTGGGAAAAGTTTTAATAAAATGAGCACTAATAGTCAGCGAATTAATGATAATATACAGTGCTATAATTGTGGAAAGAGAGGGCATGTATCACGGAACTGTTTCGCAAGATCAAGATCTCCATCAACTTCACCGTCACCTCAAAGAGATAGAGTTAATTTACAAGGCCGAATTCAATGTCATTCATGTAGAGGTTATGGGCATATGGCAAGGTCATGTCCCAGGAATAATGAGAGATTTCAAAAGCCAATCTTAAAGAAAATTAGATTCCAAAGTGATAAATCACAAGCAGACAATGTTGCTTTTGTGCAGCCAGATAATTATAATAATAGAATTGAAGACGAAGTGAAACAAATGAGTCGACGTTTGGATCGTTTAATATGCAAGTTTGAATCTGATGAAGAGACAGATAATCACATGATGTATGAGTCGCAATCAGAAGCATCAGATACAGAGCTGAAAAGAATGATGATTAAAGATGATCTGCAAAGCGAAAAGGCAATAATGATTATATCGAAGCTTAATAAATTAATCGAATCAAGAGCAGCGGAAACGTCTAAAATAATGACATCATTACTGGAATTGAGTCAAATGTCACTGAGTGTACAAAAATTGAAAAATGTAATTGAACTATGTGCTGATCATTATGAGGTAAATTTAAAAGATAGAGATGAAATAACAAATATGATGAAGATATTTGGGAAAGCTTTCAGAGAAAATAAATGGTTAGATTTTATTTTTATTGATGTTGTAGATGAAAGTAGAAATAGCGTGATTTGTATTCGTTGTGAAATTGGAGATTATGTTAAAGATTTAAAAGAGAGATTAAAAGAGAATAATGGAAGACAGATAATAAAGGTGAAATTTAAGAATAGGTATTTAGAAGACGATGAATTTTTAATAGATTGTGGTTTTATACCTGGAAATAAAAATAAATTGCAGGTTGCGAGCATGATTAGGGAAGAAGTAGTGGAAAAAAGTGATTCGCAAGAACTAATAGGAGACTTAAGAGATGCTTTAAGTGAGTGGGATGGAGTTAAAATTACGGAGAAATTAAAATTAATTGATAAAATAGAACTACAGGAAAATGCTAAACTAGAAATAGTAAACATAATACGACCATATTTATATGATAAATCGAGGTATGGAGAAAAATTGAAATGTTTGATGCGAAGATTTGGTAGAGAATTAAGAGAAACTAGAATGGAATTAAAACCATTTATTATAGCAATAGATTATGAAGATTGGGGAAAAACAGAGTATATAGAGGAACATTGGTGTACAAAGGTTCAGAAGTTACGAAAAAGAGCTGCAAACCAAATAGGAAAAGATGGAATTATTGTATTGATGTTCAAAGATGAAGAATTAGATGATGATGAATATTTATATGATTGTGGATTTAAGCCACAGGAATTAGACGAAAACGGATACCTAGATGCTGATGGAAGGGCAGGGTATTTAGTAAATTGTGTAGTAGCAATAAAGGAACAGAAAGTAGATTCAGTGGATAACTCGGAGAATTCAAATACAGATATAGAGGAAGATAACGTGAAAACAAAAGTAGATGAAATTTTCAGTAATAAGGAAATTCAGGTGGAACACCTTGAAAAACAAGAAATTTTTGAGGCACCCCGAGGTGAAATAAATAGTGAAATAATCGTTAGGAAACCTAGAACTTTATATGAGATAAAGCGGAGTTTAGTGAAAATTGAACAGGAAGTTGATGAAACAAAAATAACCTTAATGGGCTTGATTAAAGCAGTATATCCGACGTTTGAAATAAAAATGGATGTCGAGTATGAGTTAGGAAATATAGTAACTGAAATGAAAAACAGACTTCCAGGTGTTGTGCAAAGATTTGGAGAAAACGATAACTTTTGTGATAAGAAACTAATTGAAAATTTGATTAAAAATGGAATTGACAAAGAAGTAATGTTAACTAGTTTAACATATATGGTCTTAGAAATTGGAGCTCATGTGATAGCAGAAACGGATAATTTGGAAAATTTGATAGATGTAGCAGCACGAACCTCAAATGAATATTTTATGAAGTGGGTCAAAAATAATGGAGGTTGGAAGAAGTTGAATAATGATCTTACAGTAAATGAAAGTGATGAAAAAAAATTACCATACAAACCGTTAAATGGAAAAGGATAGCCCGAAGCTAAGAAAAAAGATGATATTCCCATGGGCAATAGTTATGCTCTTTATTTTTTGTACAATAACTACACAAGCTACAGGTATGACAGCTTACGATTGTTCCAAACAGAAATGGGAAAAATTTATTCGGTTGTGGACATGGCAGAATGTCCGGATGCATACCCAAAGAAATTGAAAGTAGAAAATGATGTAAAATATTATGTGTATCAAGAATCTGATCTACGGCGAGCCAAAGTTAGAGAATGTATTGCGAAGCGAACTACTTTTGTATTTTTCTGTGGTAAATGGAGCCACACATCATTGATAAAAATGCACGCTATTCCACGACCAGTAGAGGTAATGCCAGAAAACTGCTTAGCTGCGTTTCAAACAGAGGAGTTAAAAATTAATCCGGAAATTAAAGTAAAAGCAAAAGTAAATCACAGAATAAGAGAGACAGTTGTTGTAAAGGGAGTAATACAACAAGATGGAACGTGCGAAGGAGAACCATATAAAGTAAATGAAAAAATTATTAAACAATCAGTGGTGATTGAAGAATATTTGACAGAATTAAGAGAATTTGAAGGAGTTTTTGATGATGAAACAGGAAAACTTCAAACGCATCCGTTTTGTAATATGAGACAAAGTAATTGCCAAACAGGAGAATCCATTTTAGTATTTGATGTTAAAACTGATGTATGTAATTTAGCACATTTGAAAAACTATGACTTTCAAAGAGTTAAGTGGAGAACAATTTAGAGAAAGCCCCGATAATTTCAATATAAATTATAAATCGAATGGCACAATTAGGTCAACTCCAGTATGGACGAGGAAAACCACACCAGTATTAATGTCGACATTACCAACAGATGGTATGCGTTTTATAAAAAAGGAGGCTACCAATAAATGCGGGCAAATGGTTTATGCAACAAATTACAGAGGTGTTTACGTATCAAAAATGATGGTGCATGAGGCGAAGACTAAAATACACACAAATGATATTAAACTCACTCACTACTTTAACAATAAAATTGATTATTTGTACCATTTTAGTCAAAACATAATGGAGAATATATATCGGGAAATGATTTTAAATGATTGCAAATTGAATAAAGAGATACTTAGAAACAGGATGGCAATGGCCATTACAAATCCAAACTTAGTAGCACCTATGCTAATATCAGAAAACGGTGTATTTGCCAGAATCTTCGGAGAGGCCCTATATAGCTATAAATGTAAAGCAGTTACAGTGAAAATTATGAAATACGAAAAATGTACAAATGAATTGCCGGTGAGTATAAACGGAAAAATGCGATTTATGGAACCATAACAAGAATATTATTGGACGAGCAAACTAAGCCAAAAATTCTTGAATGTAATAGATTACTTGCTCCGTTGTATCGCTTAGCACAGGATTCATGGATAGCATTACCAGATTACCGAGGAGTGAGAACTCCGGATAAATTAGAATTAACAAATCTAGAATATCTAGTAAATTTCACATCCCTAAATAAAATGGCACAAATGGGTTTCTATGCAAGTGAGGATATCGAAGAAGCTCAAAGAAACTTGTTATTTCCGTCAAAAAAGGAACGTGTAATCTCAGAAATGATTGATACAATTTTGCCTAACGGGGAAAGTAAAGTCAATTATGAATATCTTCTAACACCAGATCACTTTAGAAAGGCAACATATAAAACGATGAAAAAGATCTGGGGGAAATTCATGTTTTTAGGACAAGCATGCGCAGGCTTAATTGGATTCTATGTTGTAATCATAACAATAAAGGTAATAATGTCACAAATATTATCGGCTCATAGAATATACGTAATATCCGGATGGTCATGGAAAATAATTATTGGTTGTTTTCCATTTTTAGCGAGATTTTTCATTACTCATCATCAATATAGAGAAATGGCAAGTGTGAGAGCACAACTGAAAACCGATCAAAAAAGTGAAGTGTCTCTATGTGCAGCAAGTGATCACAATAATGATAATAATGATGACATCAATGATGATAAAAAGGAGCAAAGATATTTTCAAAAAGGAATTATGAAGAGTGAAAAAAAGCCAGAGCTACAATTTTTATTAGAACTATGCCAAAAACTTAGCGGAATTGAAACACTTTCAAAGTGGTATACACCAACATTTTCGCCAACGGCACAAAGTATCCAACTGAAAAATTAAAAGAAATGAAACCGGTAGAACATATTAAATTTGAATTAGATAACATTGAACCCACGAGCGCAGAAATTGAACGGAGAAACATGCTCGGATTACCGTGTAGTTATGCAATGATGACGTTAGGAAATAAAGGCAAACAGCCTCGAATAAACATTTTGTTCAATGGAAGAAAGGTGGAAGCTTTGTTAGATTCAGGTTCCAGTAATACTATAGTATCAGATGATTTGTTGACAATTGAAGAGAAATCGAAGATGAAACCAACAAGTAAAGTAATAAGGTCAATGTCGCACAATGTTTTAAGTATAATTGGAAATTAAAAGCTGAATTAATTATTGGTGATCACGAATTAGTGCATTATGTGTCAGTGATGAGAAATAGTCCTGTCGGATGTTTAATTGGTATGGATGTAATGGAACAACTACAGGGAATTTCTCTTGATCTGAAAACTGGGAGATTAATGAAAGGACAGACAGACGAAAAAGGACATAAGGTGAGAGAGGTGTTTTTAAATCAGACGCTAGAATTGCCAGCAAGAAGTGAGGTAATATATTATGCAGATGTGTTAGATGTGTCAGATGACGAGTGCATATTTGAACCAAATGAGAAGCTAATAGAAAAATACGAAATTCCAATGTGTGATGAAGTGGTAAAGGTCAAAGACCAAACAGTGCCAGTGAGAATAGTAAATCAAAACACGAAACCCATCCAAATGAAACCAAAAACCAAACTGGGAAAACTAACGAAGTTTGAAATAGAGAAAATCCCGAAATTACCGAGAAATATTAAAATTTACAAAGAGCCACAAGTCATTAGTAATGATTTAACAGAATCACAAAAATGGGAATTCACAGAGTTATTAAAGAAATATAAAATGGTGTTTGCAAAACACGAGTACGATTTGGGACTCACCCAAGTAATTGAACATGAGATACCATTACTTGATGAAACTCCGATTAAATTGAAACCGTATAGAATTCCATATATACATCAAGAGGAAAGTGATAGGCAGATAAAAGCAATGAAAGAGTTCAAAATAATACGAGATAGTTCTTCACCATTTTCATCGTCAATAGTAGTTGTTAAAAAGAAAGACGGCGATCTGCGATTTTGTGTTGATTATCGGAAATTAAATCAAGTTACGCGAAAGGATACATATCCTATTCCAGTTCCACAAGAAATGTTTGATCAAATGGGAGAAGTACAATTTTTCACAGTAATCGATCTTAATAAAGGTTACAATCAATTTAAAGTGAAGGAAGAAGATCGAAGAAAAACGGCTTTTTCTGATGGTAAAGGATTGTATGAATTTAATGTGTTACCGTTTGGATTAACTGGAGCACCTGCTACGTTCCAGCGAGGTATGAATTTTGTTTTACGGGATATCCCACATGCATTAGTCTATATTGATGACATAATAATATTTTCAAATACTTTTAAAGAACATCTGAAAGATGTGGAAACTGTATTTAGAAGATTATTAAAGGCTAATCTAAAAATAAAACCCTCTAAATGTGAATGGGGAAAATCGGAAGTGGTTTATGTAGGTCATATTATTTCTCGAAATGGATTGCAACCAACCCAGAAAATGTGAGAAAAATTAAAGAATACCCAATCCCTGAAAATGTAGACCAAGTTCGACAATTTCTAGGCTTAGCTAGTTATTATAGAAAATTTATTAAAAGCTTTTCTCATGTAGCACAACCCTTAAATGTATTATTAAAAAAGCAGACTCAATTTAAATGGGGAAAAGCGCAACAAGAAGCATTCGAATTACTTAAAGAAAGCTTGATTAAAAAACCTATACTGAGATGCCCAAATTTTAGAATACCATTCATTTTAATGACAGATGCAAGTAATTTTGCATTGGTGCAGTATTAGGACAACAAGTCGAAGGTGAGAAAGATCACGTAATAGCATATGCCAGTAGAACGTTAAAGCCACATGAAAAGAATTATTCTACAATTGAGAAAGAAACATTGGCATTGGTTTACGGTATAGCAACGTTTAGACAGTATTTAGTTGGCAGAAAATTTGTTGTGTTTACTGATCATAATCCGTTACAATGGTTGATGAAACATCGGGATTCAGCCAGCAAACTGATCCGATGGTCAATAGCCCTACAAGAATATGATTTCGAAATTAAATATCGAACAGGTAAATCAAATGGAAATGCGGATACGCTATCGAGAATCCCTGTAAATAATGAGAGTAAGAATAATGAAATGAATTATAATAATACAATATTTATGGCAATCAAAACCGCTAATAATTTGCAGGAACTGCAAAAAGATCAGGAAAAGGATAATGAATTAAATCAATTGCGGAAACATGCAGTCACGATCAAAAAGGAAAGTGACTGGAAACATGTAGTTGACGAAAAACATAAATATATCATTCATGATGGTTTGTTAAAATGTGTTAAAAATGAAAACTTATTAATTGTGGTTCCAACCAAACATCGAACAACGTTAATGTTAATATACCATGATGGAGCACTAGGTGGACATTTATCCGCTCGGAAGACATTATCAAGATTGAAACAAAAATATTATTGGGACACTATTGAATCAGATGTCAGAAAATGGTGTCATACTTGTGAAGTGTGCTTAACCAGGCGAAATACGGGAAAGAAAATAAAAGTACCTTTGAAACCTATGCCAGTGCCCGGAGCGCCGATGGAAATTACTGCAATGGACATTGTTGGTCCGTTACCTGAAACAATTAATGGCAACAAGTATATCATTGTGTTCTGTGATTATCTAACTAAATGGCCTGAAGCATATGCGATGCAAAATCAAAAAGCGGAAACAGTTGCAAAGATATTTGTAGAAAATATTATTTTTCGATATGGAGCACCGAAGAAATTACTTACTGATCAAGGAACGAATTTCCAAAGTGAACTGTTTATCTCAATCACGGAATTATTCGGGATACTGAAACTAAGTACATCGCCTTATCATCCACAAACGGATGGTTTAGTTGAAAGATTTAACGGAACATTAATCAATATGATATCATCCTACGTAAATAGAAAACAGAAAGATTGGGATTTGTTTATCAAGCCATGCTTATTTGCGTATAGAAATGCAGTGAATGAGAGTACCGGTGAAACACCTTTCTATCTCATGTATTTACGGCGGAACAACATGCCGGTTGATTTAAAATTTCAAGCACCTATCTCACAGTACATGGATATATCTGATTACAAAGTAATTATGCAAGAAAGACTTCAATCGGTATGGACTCAAGCTGGACTTAAAATAAGACATAGTCAAGAAGCGTATAAAGAGTGCTATGATAAACGAGCACATGCTCACAATATTGAGGTAGGAGATTTAGTATATGTACATAAACCAGAACCAGCAAAGGGTTTATCACCAAAATTACAGAGACCATTTAAAGGACCATACGTAGTATGTGATACCACTGAAACTAATCTAAAATTACGTCCACAAAATAATAAAAAGGCAGGAACAATTATCGTTCATGCTAATCGATGTAAAAAGGTGCCAGTTGCAGAAGACACTAAGTATCAATTGAGATCTAAAGACAAAAACGTGGAAAGGCACACCGCGCTCAAACAAAAGACAGCAAAAAATCGCTCACCATTGGGATATATCAACAAAACTTTGTTCGTTACAACACTCATGATAATCAATGTGTTAGGGTCGAATGCGACTCCATCGTTTCCAAATTACGCTATTAAAAGGATCCCGTTAATGGAAAAAGTTGATATTTATGCCACATGTACCCAGATGGTATGGATCTATCGTTGTGCACCGACCGAAGAAATAGAAATAAGTAATTTACTGAATTATTTTGAACCACCAGTGAAGTTGAATTTTAATAAAAATACTTATGTAGATCGTCAACTAACAATAAATTATGAATACCCATGGTTAATAAAACAAGTGCAACCCCAAATAAATGGTAATAAAATAATGAACCTGATTAAGATTGAAATATGGACAAAAACATTATATAACTACGTTTCCATAGAACCAGTGCTGAATGGAATCAATATATATTGGGAACCCCGAAATTCCCAACAAGTGAAAATAATTTTTCAGAATTATACAATCGATACGTTGAATGTTAGAAGGTCTTTCGTGCATTATGCGAATCTAAAACTGCATCATACCTACGATATCGCAGTTCATTACTACGAAAAAGTATTGCACGATAATGGTACAGAGAGTAATGACCGGTGGGTCAAGATCTATCTTAGTCGGAAATCACTTTTGTTGCAAAACGAAACAAATCGAGTTCATTTACAGTTAGTTGACCAAAAACTAAATATTTCACGGCATTCAGGTATGAATGAAAAAGTTATGATCTATTATCATGAGAAAATTCAAGCCACGTTAACAAGTAACTTTACCTTTAAAATGTTAAATTTTCAGCAAATACGATCTAAATCAAAAGTGGTAATCATAAAAATCAAGTATTACAAACGCATATCAAATTTCAATCCCTGGGAAATCATTTTTGTCGAAACGAGATTCATTCGAGTTGTATATAATTCAACGGGACTCGTAAAGAACACCAATTATTCTCATATCTCTAATGTAAATATTCGAAAACAAAAAACAATGTTACCTTCGTTCAACGACTATATGGCTAATGTGCAAATTCGTGAGAATAACACTACATCATCTTCATCTGATAACAATGAAACCATAATTGTAATTTTATCGATCTGTACAATCAGTGTGATATCATTCTCCATCATTTTTCTTCTCGCATCGCTAGTATATCTTCGGAAACTAAAGCAACAACTTGAGCGTCAATCCATGGCCCAAAGACCTTGGATTGTCTATGAGGAGACAATCGTGTAGTGAGATACATTTATTTTGCATGCAATTATGATAATGTAGTAGTACAGTATAAGTATCAACTTTTTATTTTGAATAATGTAAAGATTTGCACCTTTCGATCATTGATGAGTTTGATTGGCTGTTGAGAGCAAAGAAGGGGAAACAAAATTTGCGCAGGTAAAAATTTTGGGGCAAAGAAAATTTATTAAGGGGTATATAAGAAAAAAAAAAGTAAATAAAATTAGTATAAAAATTCAAATTAAAATAGGTAATTAATTTTTTATTAATATTATTATTTATACCGCTACGAGTTGAGTCAGTATCCTTAGGGTACTTTACCTTGACTCTAGCGTCAATTTTTTAAAATTGAAATAAATTAACGAACTATATTTTAGCAATGCAACAAATTCAATGGGCAAGGACAATTTATGATAGCTATCTAAAGCTACATAGGAACGATGTTGGACGAAATCCATACATTATCGAAGAAAATTTGCAAATTCCAAACTACCTGAGAATAGATGATAGGAAAATGAAGATCCAAATATTCAGAGTGAATAGGCAAGCTGGAATTAAACTTGCAGATGAGATAAATATAACGACAAAGGACGAATTCATGCTCCACGTTATCAAAGGAAATGTTGAAATGATCGAAGACAATCAGAAGATATGGTGGGAAATGCATCAGGGATCGTCGTGGAAAATGCAGAAGGAAGCATTGACAAAAAGGTTGAGAGCAGCAAATGAAAATGCACTGGTTGTGTTCGAAACCAGAACGAAAAACGAAGCTCAAGAAATACCGCAGGTAATATCAACACTACCTGTGGATGAAAAATTGTTGGCAATCACAGAAGAAATGCTAAAAAGAAGAATGTCATTTTTAAGAAAAGAAATGGATCAAGAAGAGATAAGAAATAAGATCTTGTTTATAGATGCGGAATATGGAACATCAGAAACCAAACAGATGGTACCGCTATCTATTGCGATAATGAATTATTATGGAAAAACAATAAAAGATGTCTACCTTACTCCAAGAGGAAAATTGTGGCATTTTAATTCAAAAATTCATGGAATAACGGAAGTGGCAATTAGGAATCAAAATGACCAATATTTAATTATGCAGGAAGTCCAAAATTTGGTAGTTGGGAAGATATTAATTGGCCACGATCTTCATGCGGAACTACAATATTTAAAACTTTGGGTAAACCAGTTGCATGGTGTTCGAGATTTGGCAACGGCGCAAGCATTGGGAAAGTTTGGAGTTTCCAGAAGAGGAGAATTTTTCAAATTAAAAACTGTTGTTCAGGAGATGTTTGGAGAACAAATGCAGGTGGGCATACACTCAGCCCTTGAAGATGTAAAGAATATAAGAAGAATATATTTGCACATTGAGAAACTGTGGATTGATGATGTTGAAATACCAAAGAAGCAGCCATCGAAGAAATATTCGTTGGAGGAATATCGGAAACTTCATAACACCGTTTCAACATCAATGACCAAAATCACAGAAGAAATTGACCTCACGTCAGCAGAGGATATGGAAACTGATGGTGAAATTCAAACTATTCAATTAAAATGGGCAATAGAAGAGACGATCGAAACAATTGAGGAGAGTTTGGGTTTGATAATCCACGAACCAATTTATCAAATCCAACCAATATTCGAGCCTTGGTCAAGTATCTCGCCGAGGAGCAGAAAGAGAAAAACTCCATTGAATTCATTGGAAGTCGATAGTGAAGAAACTATCGTAATAAACCAGCTTACATACAAGAAAAAGAAAACGGTCATTCACTATAAATGTGGATCAAAAACACTGAAACTTGAAATGAAATAAATTAATGTTATTTATATTATTATTTATAAAATATTAATTTAATAAATCTCGTCTTTTGATTTATGTCGTCCCATACAAAAAAAATAAATAAATAAATAAATTTGCCATTATTATTATTCAAATTATTATAATTATCAGTTCTCGAAAGCCTCGGATCTCGAACTTCGGATCTGAGACTCACAAGAAGATCCATTCCCATGCCTGCAGCCTGGCGTAACCAGCAGGAGGAATGGAATGTTTTAATATAGCCTACAAACACAATAAAAAAAAAAAAAAATTCAAATAAGTATTATAAGTTTTATTGTTTTTGATGAAAAAAAAAATGTAAATCTCCTTATTGTTTTTTAAATAATAATAGAATTTACTTCATATCTCGGCAATTCCTCGAAAACAAAACCCCAAATCCCATTTTGATTCACATTGTTTCGTGGTGTTGGTAATATGTGACACAGTGACGCAATAATATATTGATAACAAGACCATATTACACCAATGAAAAAGAATTGAACCATCAAGCCAGTAACACAAAGCATCAATATAATAAAACATGAAATAGCCGGATTAATATTATAAAAGTATTTTCCAATCGGTAAGCAGTTCTGAATAAAATATTATTAAATTAAATTCAAGTGATTAAAAAAAACTGTTTATTCTAATTCTAATTTATTAATATCACTGGAAACTATTAAATGACCAAACAACCATAATAAATCCAAAACAAATCAAACAACTGTAAACAAAAAAGGGTAGAATATTTGATGCATTTTTGTTTGACTTCTAATAGGACTTCTTTAGATCTGCAAATGACTGTCAATTATTTCTGTTCTATTATCTGTTCGAGAAGTTTAGAGTTGCTTTCGTAATCATTTAGAAGAATAAAACCATCAAAATAAATATCAATAAAATCGAATGATAATGACCAAATAAATATCAATAAAATCTTAAATTAAAATCAAATCAAATATGTTTCCAAAAAAATCTTAAATTAAAATAATTACATCAACTTACTTCTTTCAAATATGTTTCGACAAAAAATTAAATTAAAATCAAATATGTTTCCACAAAAATTAAATTAAAATCAAATATGTTTCAACAAAATCGAAAATCAAAATCGAAAATCTTTAAATACTGAACAAAAATCTGATAAAATTTCTAAGTTTGGGAATTTCCCAACCAATTAAATTAATTATTATTATTATTATCATTATTATTGTTGCCGACACAAGGCTGGAACAAAATTAATTACTAACATTATTATCTTTGTTATTATTGTTGGTTATCGTTGTTGTTATAAACAGATACATGTCTGAATTATCAGCATGTTTATCCCCCTCCTTGAATATTTCTAACATGGTATGCATGCCTGCTCAAGTCGGCATCAATGACCAATGAAAATGCAGCAATCACTTCCACAATAACTACAATAAATCTCAGCTTTGTATAGGTTTCTGTGTGTTTCTAACTTTTCATTGCAGACAATTCAAATGGAAGACTGCAAAAATGTCGCCATGTACATTCTGGTGAGGAGAGAGGGAATAATATTCCAGAGCACCTGAATTATTTATTATATTATTATTATTATCATATTATTATTATTATTATTATTATTACAATTCCTATCTACCAGGTAGAGCGCGATTATCATCTCAAATTTGATTTATTAGCCTATGGCTAATTAAATTATTATTATTATTATTATTATTATTATCATTATTATTATAAATTATTTAGCCTCTGGCTAATTAAATTATTATTATTATTATTATCATTATTATTATTTATGTCATTTTCAAATCGTTTTATAACTCGTAAAATTTTTTATTTTCATAATAATTATATGAAAATTTCTAACAAATATATGAAAATAAATTTCTACAATTACCCAATTTTTGTAAATATTAAGTTATAATTTTGTATTCAATATATGAATGATGTACAAAATAAATATTTATTGAAAATAAATTAATTAGGCAATGATGGATAGAGACAAAAAGTATTATTATTATCATTTATTATTATTATTATTATCATTAGTATTAATATTATTATTATTATCGGAATATTTTTCCGATTTACTAAAATCTATTGTTATTATCATTATTATGTTATTGTTATTATTATTATCATTATTATTATTATATTGAATAAAAACCAAATTCTTAAATTTGGACCTTTTCAAAGGAACAGATTCGAGGGCGAATCTTCATTAAAGGGGGGAGATATGTTGGGGTATCACGAAAAAGCACAGTAAAATCGATAAAACACAAAAAATGATAAAAGTGCAATATTAATTAAAAAAATGTATAAAATTCGAAAGTAATAATGATCGGGGGAAATTGGTATGGTTGAACGCCAAATTGAGAGACGAGTCCGGAAATAATAATAAAAATTGAGTGAGGGGTCCCTAGAAAATGATATAAAATAAAAAAGGAAATTAATTAAGAAAATTAATTACTAATGGAAGCCCGAGTCAATGGGAAGCCCGAGGCAATGGAAAACCGAGAGATGTGGAAAACCCGAGAGATAAGGAAAACCCGGCGCATAGACGGAATAATATAGTAGGATAAATTAGCCTAAACAACGTCAAACGTTGTTGACAAATGTCGGTCTGAAAGGTAATTATTAATGATAATTTGATAATGCAGAACCTATTGTTGACAATCGTCGGAAAACAGTCTGAGCAGGAGTATAAAAGAAAGAGGGAAAAACACGAGAGGACCACAACTCATCAGACAAGAAAAGAGGACCAGAATTCCTCAGACAAGAAAAGAGACATTATCAACCAGACAAGAAAGGACAATTATTATTAACTAGATACGAGAGAGCAGATATTATTAACTAGAGTGAATCGACGTGAACGAGCAGTAGTAGGTTAGTAGAGAAATCCAAATCCAAGTAAAAGTCAAGGTTATCTATCAGACAGGGTGGTTCTCCCTTGGACAACCTACCCTAAGATAATCCGAGCCAAACAGTGGTTAAAAGGTGCAAATCAAGTAGTGAAATTGTGATTACAAATATTGAACCAAAGGATTGATTTGTTATTGTGATAAAGTGCAAATAAAATCATTCTGTGTTGGGTTTGCTTATTTGATCGAAAAAGGACACGAGGAGTCAGAGGGAACCGACTTTCAATAATAATAACCCAACATTATTATTATTATAATTTTTAATTTGTTGTTTTCCCACTAAGTGGGATTTTATTTTTATTCTATTTAAGTGCATTGATTTATTTATTTATCTTTTGCAACTGGTGTTTTTCTGAATTTTTTAAATTTAGTGGCTCAAAAGAGTTGGAGAATTTATTGTTTAATGGTTTTCTATTTAATTTTGGTATCTCAGGTTGTCGTTTTTTGGCTGTTGGTATTTTCCGAGATATGTATTTATTAATAGGTTTTAGAGGATTAGTTCTTACTATTTGACATTGAGTCTTTAAATCTCCATATAGGTGTTTCTATGCCTAGGTAAAAGGTTGTATTCGATATTACATTTGTGCTTCTATCTAGTAGTATAGTTTTTCCTGCCTTTTCTATAGTCATTGTGTAAGACTCATTAATAAATCTTAAATAAGATAGAATTTTTGAATATTTTTTTGAGTTATGAATTTCAATTTTATTACGTTTTTTATCAGATTCTTATTAATGGTTATGCTCACATTAATTATTGTACGGATTGTTATTAATATCACATATATGTTTTGTGGTTTAGATATTAAGGTGTATTTATGTGGATTTAATGTTATATCACTTTCTGCCAACTTGCATCTATTGACAATAATTGGGTTATCGTTTTTATGTTTTTGTAAATGTAAGTTTTCCTGTGTAATTTTTACAACTTCATACGAGCCTTTATAAGTTCTTGCTAATTTTGTCGTTTTGCCTTTTCCTACAAGTCTGGCTATTTCCTATTTTAAAAGTATAGGGGTTTATTTTTTTGTCATATCCATTTTTATTTTGTTCTTGATGAAATTTTATTTTTAGAATAGCTATTTTATATAAATCTTGTAATCTTTCTTGTATTAAGATTACGTGATCCAGTGTTGAGTTTTAATTAAATGATAATAACAATAATAGCCGGTGTCATTGAACCCATGTGCTCTATAAAAATCAAACAATACCCAACGTATATTTATATTTGAAACTTTACTACACAGTCACAAAATTCAATTAACGTAATAAGACTGCTTGCTCTGACTGTCTGGTATATCCCGTTGTGGTTATTCGATTCTCTGCACTTTATAACAATAATCACCTTCGAACTATCGATCCACGATTCAATTAGTATTTGGCCTAATAAGACCCTTCAATTTTCTATTTCTCCAAATCTAATAACGGATTTAATTCCTCAAATCCTATTCTCAGGTTCTTCGTGTCCCTACCTGAGGCAAAAAGCCAACTGCTTCTAAATTTGAGTTCCTTTATATAATAGAAACAATGGCTTGGATTAATAGTCATACAACCAAATTGCTTCCGTTTTACAGCTTTTGGCTCGAGACTTTTTTCATCTTTTTGTCGTTGAAAAACATAATTGATTGCCCCACTATGCAACTTACATATAATAATCTTTTTCCGCTGGTCCTAATTAATCATAATGTTATGGTAATGGTTTCCAAAACGAAATTTGTTTGTTTTTCCTTTTGTTTACACAACTGCTTTTCCTTAATTAATTAATTAATTACTTAAGTATCAATTTTCTGTTTTTGTACATTTTACTGCTTTTCGACCCTTTCTGAACATATTCTGACAAATCCATTCTCACCATGATATTCACCATCATCTCTTTTGTATCAGACTCATTTTTCAAATTTGAATTAGCTACGGTTTTGCGTTCTTTGTCATTCAATATTAATTACATGAAAATTATAATTCCTTTAAAATAATCTTTAATTTAACAACCCTAACACCGGAGGATCTAAATATTGAGATATTTTTGGTTCAAATTTTGTATCAACTGGTGTAATAGGTTCTCCTAAATACATTAGGTAATGTTGGTCAAAAAGTGACTCGAGCCCTTAATTTGTTTGATTAGCACGATAATGCTTGTGTGTTTTTGAGCGGCAAAACTAAATATTAAATCTAGAAAGAAGAATGAAAAATTTAAAAGAAAAATAAAACAATTAAAATAATATTGACGTTCCAGCTCCTGCGTTCCTCACGCCGGAGCCTTCACGGGCACGAAATCATTGGCGATAATACACCCACTTACACGATAATATATTTGATTTTAATAGCTTGCGTTATGTTTTTGGCCGTGGGCCGAAAAAGGAGTAAAAGAAAATTACCAGATCCATTGGGTAAAAGTCTCGAATGCATGAACTAATTGTCGGAAATTTGTAAGCATATAATAGAAATTATTAATCCATAACTCATCCTATATTGTAAATTCGTAGTAGCCTAATTCATCATCAAAAAATTCGTAATATAATTCATCATATATTGAAAAATTCATAGCATAATCCATTAAAAGTTCGTAACCTAATCCATAAAAAATTTATAACATTATCCATTAAAAATTCATTGTATAATCCATTAAAAATTCGTAACCTAATCCATAAAAAATTCGTAATCTAATCCATAAAACATTTATAACATAATCCATTAAAAATTCATTGCATAATCCATTAAAAATTCGTAACCTAATCCATAAAAAATTCCAATCAATAAGTGCTATAGTGCACACTAATACAACCAGTCTCCAAGTGAGACGGAAAAATTGATATTCTAATTAGAAATAATACTGCCAAGTAGTTTTGTAGTTTTTAGTTGTTAATTTGTGAAAACACGTCAGTATATATACCTACAATTTGGCCTTAACCTTGCGTGTTAATTTTATTGCGATTAAACAAAATTCGACCTTGAAATTATTTGTGTTATCTAAATTAAATTTTTATTAATTTCTTAATTTAAATTGGTAATTTATTTTTAACATTTTTAATTAAATTTATTCATCCAAAAATATTTTATTTTTATTCATTTAATTCATTAATTTTTAACTTTATATAAATGGTCATTTTACGGTCGAATTTTCTTGTTATTATGTTATTTTTTATGTAAATTTTGTGCGGTTCTTGATGCATTTTGTATTTATTTTATTTTACTTTTATGTTTTTAATTTTATATTTATTTATATTCTCTCAGATTTTAAAATGTTTAGTTGGTGTTGTATGTTACATTTTAAGTTATCTTGGTGCTGGGTTTTTGTGCTGTATTACTGATGCATTTAAACAATTCTCGAGGCTATTTGTGTGCTGGCCCAACATAAAACACTCCGGGGCCCGTAAAATTGCGACCCGCAATTTTAAAAAGACTTAAGCTAAGAACTATGCAGAGTTTACATTTTCCACTCAATTGGGTCTACGAGCCACAGGATCGTGACCCCAAAACCCACATGCATAAAAACAATCATACAGTATACATCAATATATGGACCACAAGATGAAGTGAAAGAGGACATACAGTCATGCTATGATCACACATAAAGAACAGTTAACACTCTAAGGATCATCAGTTCATTGTCAATAATGAGTTCAATATTCTGTCACCCGGTTATTCGTCTCGCCGATGCCCTGAGTTTCTTGGTCTCCGATTGATCACTCTCTTCAGCAGGTTCTGATGTTTTGACGATTCGATATCCGTTGTGCGTTTCAGCTTTGAGACTTTGTTTAATCTGGGGAATTGACTTTATCGATATAGAACCGATCAGACACCGATTGTCTGGAAGATTGGCAGGCTTAGTGACTATCAGCTAGAAGAATAGACAGAATTTTTCGTTGAAGACTCCTTTTTTGCTGGTGTATTTAGGTTCTTGGGTTGTAAATTGACATTCTAGCTTTTGGTTGTTGACTTTTTAGCATCTTGAACTATGTGAGGTTCAATTGGATTCTGTGGATAGATGACCCGTTATCATACTATCTCGTCTCGATTGTTTGATGATAAGTGATCGGTTCGGGATTATTCATTATTCTTTAGGTTTGTTTGGGTTTCATCTTTTTGATTATCGATTTAAGCTATTTGTTCTTGATTTTTGGTTCTTTTCTGTTATTTTGTACGGTTTCTAAAGAGCATCCATGAATATTTGAATATGATTTCCTTGATGAACCTTTCCTTTTCTACTGAATTTCGATTTGATTTTTTCTAGAGTTCTGAGGGTTTGAACGATCTGTTTTTCTTGTTTTAATCCTTTGACCATTGGGTATAATAGAAATTGATCCGTCCGTGATTGGTATCCTTTGGGTTTCTCATATCTCGGCATATTTGCTACAGGTAATATTTTGCATCGTTTGATTGATTGGGGTTTTTTCGACATCTTTCTAAGGGATGCTAGGTTGTACATATGAGCTTATTACTGCTATCCTCCTTCTCATCGCCAATATCATGCTGCTTTCGAATTCCTTGTTTTTATAACAATTTTCAGGTTCCTTTAATAGGGATTGTTATTATTTTCTCTTGATTTTGGCAGTTGTTTGACTTTCTGTTTCTCTCCTTTCTTTATCTCTGTTGCTTTTATTACCGTATCTGGTTTCTCGTTTCTGTGATTTCTATTTACTTTATTTTTGCATCGCTTATTTTCTTTGTTTGCCTTTACTACCATTTGCAAGATTCTTTCGATACTCAATTTTGGTTGAATGCATTTCGTAGTTCTGTCTCATCATCTTTTGTCTTGTCGTTTATTGGTATTGTCTTTTGTAATCTCTCTTTACTGATTTGATTTGTCTTTCTTGTTATCTGGTTTTTGATTTTTGAGTTGGTTTTGATTTGTTCTCTGATCCTTTCCTTATTCATATCCGCTGTTGCACGTCAGTCTTGCTTGGAATTACGATTCCGTGATATTTATTTTGTCTCGTTTGGCTGCATCTAGTTTCACTTGCAGTTGGTTGTTTTTCTTACTTTATTCCCCGAATTGATTTTTGAGTCTCTTCCACCTCTTTGCTAGTTCCATTTCCTTGTCTTTTTCGTTTTTTCAATAATCTACCTGTTTGTTGTTATTCGTCAGTTTCGCATTAATTGATTCAGTTTTTTGTCAAATTATTCTCCATCCTCCTTTTCGTTGACTGACTTGATATTTCATCTATTTCTTCAATGCTTTCGTTTTGTGTTGGTAATTTCTTTACTATTTTGCTGCTTTATCTTGGCTTTGATAGTGTATTTGTTATCGTTGTTTTCATTTTCGTCTTTCGTCAGATTGTACTGGATTTTCCAAGTTTTAATTTACTCTCCATTTCTACTCTTGTCTCTGATTTCCTTGATGGCTTCGGTACCTCTTAGTCGGTTTATTTCAATTTCTGCTCCTGATCTGATACTTGGTTTGAACTCGTCTATCTCTGTTTGTATATTTAGTTTTAGGATGTTGGGCATCGTCGCTATAACTAGGCTTTACTGCTTGATATATTTGCTTAGCTTCCAATTGATTCGTTTCTCAATTTTAACGTAATTTCGCATCACTTGTCTTTCTCATTCCGCTTTATTCTTTGTCACAATCGTCTGATTTTTTAATTTGTTTTCGCTCGTCGACTATAATATTTATATACTACTTTTATATATTACCGGATATTATTACACTCATTCCATATAATATTTATACGCTACTTTTATACATTACTATATAAGCATATCTATTATATACATTATATGCACATTTCTAACTATTTTATTACTTTATCTCCAAAGGGTCTACGCGCAAGGTGCATATTCCTCCGCATCTCTCGTCCGTTACTTGATATATATCGATCTCACTTAGCCGCTGGAGTGGTGACATTAGTGACAGTGGTTGTTGCGTCCATATCATACTTGGGTATTAGTTCATATCTTGACTTGCTTTGTTCTCTCGATTTTGAAATTTCTTTGAGTCCATCATTTGTTTCCAACAGATTTTGTCTGTGTTTTCTTCATCTTTTGATCTTTTCTGATCGTCTACGTTATTTGGCTTTGATTGTTGTCTTATTTCTTTGTAGGCTACTTAATTTTGCTTTTTATTACTATCTCGGTTTTCTCCCTCTTCGTTATCATCTTCTTTTTTACTGTCTTCGTCATCATCATCCTTTTTGTCCTGGTTTTTATTACATCAAGCCTTCTCAATCCTGTTGTCCTCGACATTTATTTCTTTGATTATATCTTCATACATCTTGATTATCATTTTCCTTCCATTTCTGATGTCATCAATTTCTTGTTTTCTACCGCTAAATTTTCGTTGTGTCCGGTGCCATTCTCCTACCAATGTTTCTAATTCTTCTTTTCTGTACCCTATTCTCTCAGGCTCTCTTTTATTGTCCGTGAATTTTATTTCTCCTCTTTTTAACAAAGCTTCTATCGTCTTTGGTAATGCATATTCGGAATTTATTGCTCTTTTTAGTAATATATTTTCATTGCTTTCGAATTTGTTTACGTCTATGATTTCGTTGTCGGATTTTCTTTTTCTCCAATTGATCAGTTTTGCTGCTGCTTCATCGTATCCTCTCTCGATTGCTCCAAGGATTGGGTTTAAATTTGTCCTATTACTTCGATGTCTTCTTAAATTGCATTTATCGTAACTAAATCTATTGCTCTTGCTTCTCGCGACATCATAATATAATTTAACATCGTTTTTCCTTTATTGTCCTTTTTAGAGTTGATCCTGTTTTAATAATTCCCTCATAATTTTCGTTGCGCATCTCTTGACACTGCAATCATCATGGGTGTTTGTCCTTTCTCATTTCTGATATTTGTATGTTGTCCACATTGGTTCATTGCCTCAATAATTTCCATCGCTCGTTCTTCGTTTTTGCTTTCTATGGCATGGTGTAGTACTGTATTACCCGCCATGACAATTATTGTGAATAATATTGGCATTCTTTTCATTAAGATGCTGATTTTTGCGTAGTTCGAGATCATCTTTGTTAATCCTTTTAATATCTCTGTGGTATTCCTGTTTCTGATCCATTTCGGCATTATTTCCTTAGTTAACTTGATGATTGCTTCCATCTGTTTCCGGTAATTCAATCTAGCAACGTGGATTTCGTTATATTCTCGTTTCTGTTTCGCTTCATGACTATAATAGTTTGATTTTGTCTCTTGGCTGTTTGCGACTCTGGTGACTTGTATCGTCCTGTCCAATAGGTTTTTCTGCCTTCCCGTTTTCATGTCTTTTTCCTGGTTCGTAGCTTAATTTGACACTTGTATCATTCGCTGGTTTTATTCTGGTGTTGGTATTGATCTCTTCTGGTTTCCTATTGCTTCTTCTCATTAGTCCCACTGTTCCGGATGGGTTCTGAGTCTGTTTATTTGGACAATTTCGAGTCATATTTCCCCATTTTAGACAGTTAAAATATTTTCCGCGTCTTTTGTGACAAAATTTATTTACGTGTCCTCTTTTCCCGAATAGTTGGCTTATTTGATGTCGATAGCAGTCGTTCTCTGCGTGTCCCGATTTTTGACAAGCTTTACAATATTCTCTGATATTTACTTCGTTAGCTTTCGTATCGATTGTCCAGGTACTGTCTTCGTTCGTTGTGATTTTCTTAGTCGTGTTTTGTTGTGCATATTCATGCTGCATTGTAATTTTCCTTTCCACATTCGTTGTTTTGCTGAGTTCGTCAATTACGTCTTCTTTTGTCTAAATTATCAATTCACTGACTGTTTTTGATCTGTCCTGCATATTCAGATTTCTCGTTTGTTGCTTTTGGATTCTCTTATTGATTATTTCTCCCTCTGAAATTTTATTAGCCATTAAAATATTTATTACCTCTTGTTCGATTGACGTCTCTCCGATTTCTATATTGTCTCCTGTTTTTTGTATAAATTTTGACTCCAATACTTTACTTTTCACGTTTATTTGAAGTTCCTTTTTCTTGACCTTTTCATTATTGTTTAGTCCTTGTGGTAACATGTTTATTTTCGCTTTCCTTATCAGTTCTTTTTTCGATTTTTGTAGTAGTACCCTCTGATTTTGATATTTTGTTTATTGTTTTTCTGATATCTTTTTATCGCTATTTTTGCTGCTTTTCGTCGTCTATCGTTCGGTGAACTCTTGAATTATCTTTATTTTTTCTTCGCTGCTCAATTCTTGCTCTGATTTTATTTTGACCTCTCCAGTTTCGTCTTTCTTAATTACGTCATTTTCTTTGTCGTTATTTTCGTTATTTATTGCCATACCATCCTCGCTGTTGACAACACACTGCTCCGCAGTGTGGATTTCTTTTGTATTGACTATTTTCGACATATTGCTTCTACTTGATATTTAATTTCTTTTCATCCGTCTTTGTCGAATTTCTTGGGTTTCCTCTCTCTGTTCCGGATATTTTCTGGTCCATTGATATCTAACCTTATTCATGTTTCTCTTCGTATTACCTCGTTTGCGGGTATTCGTGGAATCATACCTCCTTATTGATCAATCTCTTGTCTTAGCTTGCTTTGTGTACTTTGACTATAATTGTTCGGTTTTGGTTGTCTCGATTTTCTCTCCATTGGACAATTTGCAGCTATGTGTCCGTTTGAGTTGCAGTTGTAACAGGTTCTACTCTTGAATCTTATGGTTGTCCTCATTATCGTCATGTCTCTTAAATGTCTAATCTCTTGTGTTGGGCTATTTTGTTGACGTTTCTTGAATCGATTTGGTTTTTGTTGACTTTGCATTCTTCTCATTCAACAATTCTTTGAACTATGACCGCTTTGATTACAATTAAAACAAATTATCATTTCTTCTCCTACGTTTCGTGTAGTGTTCATTAATATTGGATGTCTGTTGATACTCTCTGTGCGAACTCCTCTATCGCACCCTTGGTAATTCTTCCGTTGATAACCTCGGTCAGTTCCGCATCCTTCTCCTGAATAGACATAACACATTGGACTGCAGCTCGCGTTGTTAATCCTGAAATAATTATTATAATTTACAAATTTACCTCTACTTTCTTGAATCCTCTTAACTGGCATATCGCAAATTCGTGATAGTTTTTTAATGTATTGATTTGTTTGCGGGTAAATATCTTTCGTTTGTCTCGTTGTTTCCATCGCTACTTTTATTGGTTCTGATACTTGATCTTTTAACTCAGTTTGGTCATTTTCTCTTTCGACTCTTTCTTCAATTGTGGTTAATATTTTCTCTTCCCGTATGATTCAGCTATTTCTGCTTCAACTGTTTTCATTTCCTAATTTCCAGTTTCTTTTTCGTCATTTAAATCTTCTTCGTTGTATTTTATTTCTGAAGGCATCTCCTGTATGTTTCTCTTTAAACTCGAATATATTGGTTCTTGGCTCCTTATTTCCGGTTCATCTCGTGCGATTTCGTACATTGTTGATTTTCTCAAATATATTTCTGTTTCATCCGTGTTGTTACTTGGCAACTCTTGGTTAATTTCCTCTTAAAGTTCTTTCGTCTCTTTACTTGTACTTGTTTTCAACTGAATTGTAATTTTGGTTTGGGTAATTTCACGTTGTTTCCTTTGTCAGTTAACTTTTCATTTACTTTATCATATTCTTCGACTTCTGTTTCCAAACTTTCTAATCTTGTTTTAATCATTGGTTCTAATATCGCTACTGTATTAAGTTTTCTATCTGTTGCTGCTTTTCACTCTCTTTGAATTCCAATAAAATGGTCTATTTTCTTTATCCTTGTTCTCCGTTTGTTTTGGTATATTCTCGGTTTCTCTACTCAATCGTTTCCTTGATTCCGGTTTCTCGTAACTCGTTTTCTTGATTCTATCTTGGCTCTATTATTCGTCGTTTACTTGATCTCTTTATTCCTTGTCAATTATCTAAAAATAAATAACACTTCTAGGACATATTATTCTACATAAATTTTCGCATTAATTTTATCGTATTATTCTCATTGCTTCTCCTTATTTTAATTCTTTTCGCTGCGTCAACTTTTTTATATTTTTAAATTTTGTCTTTTCATTTTAAGTTTATTTTAAATTATCTATTACTCGTATCAAGTATCTATTTGCACGTCTAAATTATCCTTATAGTCGCATCAATTATCTATATTATCGTATCAATTAACTATTTTAATCAAATCAATCATTCCATTGTATCAACAATCGTCTCGTTAACTATTCTCCTTTATCTCTTTATCATCGGTCCAAAAATGTTTCTATGCGCTATGGCCTTTTTAATTAAATCCTCTCGTCTTTTTCCTTAAACTTTATTCGCTTTGATCGTTTTCCTTTTGATTCATCTCCCTTCATTTTAAATCTATTTTAAATTATCTATTTCTCGTATCGCTCATCTATCATCCTCGTATTAATCTCGTATCAATTATCTATCGTCCTCTTATTAATCTCGTATTAATTATCTATCTCGTCTTACCAATTATCTATGTAGTCGCATCAATTATCTATACTTTATCAAATAAAATCACTGCAATCATACTATCATTCAATCTGTTAATAATTTTTCTTAAGTCTCCTTGATCTAAAAATCGTTTGCTTAATCCTTAGTCGCTCTATGGCCTTATCAATCCGTTGGCTCTCTGGGGCCTTCGTCATCTTATTGCTAACTGGCACTCTGTGGCCTTTAATCTCTCATCTCATTTCAACTGGTATTCTATGCCCTTTAGTATCTAATCGTAATCATAATCATATCCTATTTAATCCTAATCATATTTCATCTTTAATGTCTAATCGTAATCATATCTCGTCCTTACTGTCATAATCATATCTTATTTCATAATCATCTCTTATCTTTAATATCTTATCATACTCATATCTAATCATAATCGTATCTTTATCTTTAATATCTGTTCTCATCTTTAATCATAATCATATCTCATCTTTAATCATAATCATATCTCATCTTTAATATCGGAGTTGAGTTTCATCAGTGACTTTTGGTTGACTCGTCCAGTGGACGAGCTTGAGGCCTCACACTGACTCTCAATCCATGGCGTCTTTTGTCTAGCGCATTTGACCGGTTACGCCTTCCTCACCACCATTCGGATATTCGGTACTCGGTGTGGGATCCGGGTTATTGTACCGAACTCCTCGCTGGGAAAACTAAAAAAAACATTCCCTCAGTACTCGGTGTGGGATCCGGGTTGTGTACCTCGGAGAATATAAAAGTATGGAAATGCCTAGACGTTCAACCAAGTTTCAAAAACGGTTTACTTGATTTCCCGAATAGTGAAAAGAAAAGGAAGCGATAAATGGGCGCGGAAATTCTTAATATATCTATCTACTATCCGTCCGCTCTCCCGTCAAATTTCCGGCACAATTTGGCCGCCCTGATCTGATCCTTAGTAGGTCCTTTCGAGTATGAACCATTTACCGGTTAGTTCACATCTCGCCTACCGTTTGGTGTCCTTGATACTCGGTGTGGGATCCGGGTTGTGTATCGAGTCCCGCCCAGCAAAAAAAAATTCGTTCGATACTCGGTGTGGTATCCGGATTTTTGTATCGAACGGCTCAGCGCTACCAATTCCTTGGCTGATAACATCCTGAACACGACAGTCGTAGCTGTCCTCTGGTGCCTCACCACCAGCTAGGGAAAAAATGTCTCTAGGTACCCTTACTAACTTTTCAGCATTCTTACCAGTATCTAAATCATGCGCATTTTCAATTTTTATTTTTATTATCGGTTTCCCCTTCACTTTCCCAATTCAAAAATTGTAGTAATCGCGTTGGTTTGTTCCCCAGAGAGGTGATCAATCTCTCGCCCGGAACTCCCCAACACTTGCGACGGATCCTACTACCTTCCTCTCCTCGGGTTGATCAGGGTTCCCCATCGGAATAAGCGTACGATCGTTATGATAGCTCGGTTTTAAATTTTACTTTCCAGTATTATTTCCATATAATATAATATAAATAACATTACAAAATACACTAACAAAAAGAAATTGAGATGCATCGAAACTTTTACCGTACCTTATGTGTGATTTTTCAGCTTTCACTGTTTAAGTTGTTTTACTTGTCCACTAAGAATTTATTTAACGACTTTCATGAAGTTTTCGGCTTTTTCCGTATGTTTTACACCTTTCGGTTGGTATTGTTATCTCATTTATTATTATTATTAATCTCAACTCATCGTACTCGTTTTTAATCATCATTTTCCTCTGGTTGCTAACTATTATTCTCGTAATTCATTATTATCTCTAATCCTTTATTTTCATTAATAAAAAGCATCATCATTTTATTCATCTACGCTCATTTCTTACTATTCATTTCATTTACACATGAACATTTCCTTTTATCTACGCCCAAGTTTCTCCATCATCAGGATTATCTTATCGTCAATTTCTCTAACTTAATCGATTATCTGTTCTCGTTTAGTATCTAATTTGGCTTTGCTTGGCCTCATGTCTTTTGTAATTCGCACAATTGATCGTTCGTTACTTTCGCTAATATTTCTCATCTCATGGGAGTAGGGGTTCGAAATTGTTGCAACCTTTTCCGTTAATATTTCGATCTTTAATTTAATTACTTTCAATTAATAGTTTATTACGTTTAAAATTATTTTAACTGACTTGGTGATCAAGTCTTATTTCAAACAATTTTAATCCAGTAATTTCTAGTTTTCCAATTTTTTAAGAACTCTTAGACGACCGCGATTTTGTGGTTTCCCTTTTTCTAATCACTTTAACCCTCGTGATTTCCACCTTTTCCTTGTTTTTATTATTTTCATTTTATTTATTTATCTATTTTTTTATATTTTTATTACTACTTCTACGGTTTTTTGGATGATATTTACACGATGATTTCATTGATTTATACAACCTACCAATAATTTTATTTTTATTTATAGTTTCCTGTTTCTTTGATTTCTGCTTTACAAATATTGATATTTTTATCCCCACTTTCCTGTTGAATCGTTTCATTTTTAATTTATTTACATTTATTGATATTTTCCTCCCTTATGGTGGGTTACAGGGTTTCGACGTTTGTTTAAATTATTCCATGGTTGCCCCGTAACACCATACAAAAAGATGCTAACCGCCACTTGGCACCCGTTGCTGGGCAACGTTGGTAATGTGTTCAAGTGGTGGATTGCCCGCAAAAATTGAGTATCATTAGCTAATACTATAGTTGCTCGGACAATCCTCGGGTTCACGAGCTGTCGATAGAAGACCTGCGCTCGCTTTTATTTATTGGTCCCTTTGCGTCTAAATTCCTATCGTCTATCCAGCTAGTTTATCGGCGTCAGTTTGAGAAGACAAAATAATAGTGGTTTTATTTAATTCCTCACGATGTTATTATCATATTAAAAAAAAATTTTACTAGTATAGAAATGCAATGAGAGATGTACAGAAAACAATGTATTTAACAACAGTCTATTTCTCTATGAAGTGTATTGGTTGGAGAGTCGAGCGGCTCGGCGTTTAGCTCGCTCCTTGCGACCCGGTCGTCGGCTGGATGTTGAAGGAATTGTTGGAGCAGGATTTTCGACAGGGGTTGGCATTGCGGATGGGGTCGGATTCGACTCACGGTACGCTAATTGAGCCGGTGCAAAAACTAGAGGGTAGGTTACCGCTGCCCCCTCTTGACTAGCGGACAGTGCTACTTCTAGCCCCCTGATTTGAGTCTTCAGACTGGTCACCAACTGTCTTTCTTCAGCCCACCCCTTCTGGGCCCGCGGCTAGCTTTTGATATAACGGCTTGACTTTAGTGGGGTTTACCCACGTAGCCTTGAGTTGTTGCATTTCCCGGACCAGGTGTAAGAGTTGATCGTGGAGGTCATTGTTCGCCTGTTGTGTTCGGGTTAACTCGTTTTGTAGTAACTTTATGGGATCCATTTCTAAAATAGTACGAATGAATTGGTTGGCGACTAATGTAAATACGAATAGTTTTATTTAAACAATTTTTTAAAATGAAAGTTATGCCAATAATAGAAGAGGAAAGAAATAGTTTGTAATATTAATGTTCAAATTATCACAACAAGAATTAATCGTCAGCGAGAAATCGCTTAATCCCTTCTTCTGGCGAGTAACCGGGGGATCACGATTACAGGCCTTTTAAGATTTCTAACTGGCCTTGGTGAGGGTGGATATCTACTGGCTAATCGTCCTGCTATCAGATCATCTTGGACGTTAGCCAGGTGTGCTGTGGCCCTTGCCACATCTTCTTCGACTTGGCGTTGGAGTTGGAGGAGGTCCTCCAGAAGCTCCTGGGCTTGAGTCAGGATATCTTGAGAAGGATTAGGCTCGTCGAACGGCCTCCGGAACTGCCGCATGAACTCTTCTGGGTTTATATCTTCCCGTTGGTCACTTTCAGGCATGGAAGGGTACCGTTCTTGATACACCCGGTTCCATGCCTGTCTCCATTGTTCTACTATATGGGCGGGTAATTCGAGCATAGCCTCGGTCGGTCCTGAATGAAAGAAGGAAAAATTATGGTTACTCTGTACATGCATAATGTTGCTTATCAATTTGACGGGACGGGGTATCTTAACTTCAAAGTATCTTAACTCTCAAAGCTTGAAGAGGGGTCGGTGGAAAATCATTTGTCTTTCTATCTCATTCGGCTATCAGTGATTCTCCAACGTTGGAGTGGGTACTCGTTGAATGCCTACTCGATGTCTTGACCTTGTATATGCCAATTAAGTGGGCGACCGGTTAAGTTATGCTTGTATAAACTTTTAATCACTTAAACACTTAAACTAAAGAGTACTTCGACGATTAAATCCGAAATAATTAAGAAGAAGTAATGTTAACGATTATTATTTACAAACAAGATTAAATTAATCAAGATCACTAAACTAATTAGTGCTTGGACGATTAAATTCGAAAAAATTAAGAAGAAGTAACCTTAATAAAATTTAAGAGGAAAACAATTTTACTGACTATTATTTATGAACAAAATTAATTCAAAAAATTTACGAAGGAATAATCTCAATGATTATTATTTACAAACCAAATTAAATTAATCAAGATCATTAAACCCATTAGCACTTTGAAGATTAAATCCGAAAATTTAAGGAGAAGTAATTCTAATAAAAGCATTAAGAAGAAATAATTTTAATGACTGTTATTTACAAGCCAAATATTCAAACAAAACACAAAGATTAAGAAGGGGTAATTTTAATGATTATTATTTACAAATCAAATTAAATTAATCAAGATCATTATTAAGTTTTAGAGCCGGATCTATAAGTGAAATACTTGTACGCTTGATCATAATGGATAAACACGAATGTATTGTGGATATCCGGATAGGCCGGAAACGTATGGCATTCATGCTTTGACTACTGTAGCGGATGTTTACGTTATTGAGGATGCTGATTTGTAAGCCAGTAAACTTTCTTACATCAATAATTTATACAACTATTTCAGGTACTTTGCGAATCATTTTATGGTCGACGTTCACTATGGCGAGTTTGCCGTGGTTCAGGGATTTTGGGTTAGTTATCTATCTGGCGCTATCGGGACGAGGGATCTTTTC
This sequence comes from Schmidtea mediterranea, assembly GCA_022537955.1. Lineage (NCBI taxonomy): Eukaryota > Metazoa > Platyhelminthes > Tricladida > Dugesiidae > Schmidtea > Schmidtea mediterranea. Next base: position 245,287,012 of record CM039679.1, on the reverse strand, counting down.
AGCAAGGACGATAGTGTTTCACAAGCTGCGATCGGTCATCTGGTAATTTATGTTATTTAATTACTTAGTTTTTCGCATAATTTTTAAGGGAGTTTTCTTGATCGCCAATATAATGGATCGATTTATTTCAGTTTTGATTCGACTTCTATTGGAATTTTTTGTTGAACCATTTCGTTTATCTCTTGGATTTCTTATGCATAATTTTGGATTTATGTGAACAAGTAGTGGTAATTTACTGATAATAAATTTTAAACAATTTTTCGTTCTAATATATTTATAGTAATTTGAAGTTGAAGTAATAAGGGATTTTATTGTAATTAATTCGAATCAGTTATTTTATCGTCGATATTAGTTGGGCGGGTTCAAATCCTAGTTGATAATATTTGATGTTTAAGTTGCCATAGTATTTGTATTGTTTAATTAAATTTATATTAAAGAGAACTTGTCCATCAAATCGGTTAATTCAGTTTAATATTTATTCTAATTCCTAAGTTTCAATGGTTGACATTCTCCTTTCAAATTTTCATTGATATTTAAATAACTTATCATGAGGTAATCACAAATATTTCTCTCGATGACACTTTACCTTTAACTATAATAATTTGTTTTAATCTTCCTCAAGTTTTCATCGATCGTTGTTTCAACGTTGGTTAAATCAATGAGTTATCTCGGTTTTCTTTGATAATTAATTTAATAGAAGTTAATCAACGTTTACTTGAGTTTTAATCCTTTTCTTACAATTACAACTACCCATTTTTACTCAATAATTAAGCCAAGTGATAAAAATTTTGAATTACTCTAATTTCTACTTCTCATTAACTAAATCATTACTTCAATTTTGATTAATACCTACATTGGGTTGAATTAATAAAATACACCTATATTAATCTGTTCGAAAGACAAGTTCAATTTAATCGTACTAATATTTTCATCTAAGTTATGAATATCAACGATTTGATTTTGTTTTCTTATTCCCCGTGCCATTCCCCATTAATAGATCTTAGTCGCACAATATGTTCATTTTATATTTAATGAGTGCCCACTGGACTACTCGGTGTAGATGATTTTGAGCCATGTGTAGTATGAGTTAAGTCGAGTTTACAGAAACGAGGAACGAGGAAGCAATCAAATGACTTCTCCCTTATACCTCCTTTCATCTATAAGGATAATATTGACGATCCAACTCTGCGTTCCGCACGCCGAGTCTTCACGGGCACAGATCATTGGCGATATTCCACGCGCTTACACGAATCTGAATTGTGTATAGATTTTATTTACTTGCATTATGTTTCGGCTGTGGGCCGGAAAAATTTCGACATATTTTAATTAACAAATTATAGATATATATGAAACAAATTATACATAATAATGTTTATTAATTATAAGAAAAATATAACATGTTACCCTTCCAATTCATAAAAATAGCATACATTCACATAATAGACCAAATGCCTCTCTTCCCACGTCGTCGTCCGAGCAGAGCTCTACAGAGATGCAAGGTACGGGGCGTGGAAAGAGGGTTCCAAAATTAATGATTCTCACCTAAAAATTCCTAAAAATTCAAAAGTACGATCTCCAATAGATTTAAAAGATTCAAATAATTTGAAATATTCGAAACACGGAGTGTTTTCAAAAATAGTTTTAAACTAGTAAAAATGGTTTTTGATCAAAATGGTTAACTTTAATGTGAAAATGGATCAGTATATATACCTATTTGTGTGACGTGTGAAATTTGATGTAGTAAAACAAAATTCGACCTTGTTGTTTTCTAGCAAATTCTAATATTTATTTTTATTATTTTTCGATTTGTTTTTATAATTTTTTATTTAGAATTTTATTTGAATTATTACTAATTTAAATTTTCCGATTTAAATCTTGCTTTAATGAACTTTAATTGATTTTTTCCAATTTCGTCGAATTTGTCGTGTTTTCTTGCTATATTTGTGTAGGTATCGTGCGGATCTTGGTGCATTTTGTTATTATTTTAATTTATTTTTATGTTTCTTAATTTATATTTAATTCTTTTATTTCTCAGATTTTACATGGTTTAATTGGTGTTTTGGGGTTTTATTTAAATTGCGTGTTGTGTTTGCGTGTGTGTTTCTGATCCATTTAAACATTTTGAAGGCCGTTTACGTTTTGGCCCAACACTTATTACAATGCTCGTCATTCATGGGCTTTCTAAATTGGTGTTTTGTTCCTTCGTATTTTCATCATATTTTACATTCTCTATTTTTCCTCATCCCGCCATTTTGATTAACTATGCTCATATATTTTCCGAGGTTATCTATTATTTTATTATCTGTTATGATTTTGTTATTCCCTTTTACAAGTTTATATCATATTATTAGAATCTCTAAGATACCTTCTATCTTTCCTAATTTATTTATAACGATACTATCTAATTTTCGTGGATCTCCAGTAACTATTGTTTATTTCGTGAAATTTCCTACTTTTCTCCTGTTGATTTTTCTCCATATTTTTCCAGCAATCTTGACGGTGTTCCTGTCCCTCATATCACTCATATTCTGGTTTCTCTTAAGTGAATTTATGTTCTACCGTTTCTAAAATTTTTCATACTCTGTGTTTCTATTTTCCATGTAGACAAATCGATCGTTTTCCAAAGTTTCTGTCAATATTTTCCAGTTGTTATCTGTCTGCGTTTCAGTGAAATTCCGTCCTAGCTATTATTGTTTTTGATCGTTATTTGTTTCCATCTAGAATCGTCATTCATGCTAAGTGCTCTTGAGAATATTTGTAGTTTCTTAATTTTCTTTGACATTTGTTTTTCGTTGTAAAGTAATCATTAGATCTCAGCTTTGAATGATTAAACAAAGTTTTTCGCTTACCACTCGGCACCCGTTGCTAGGCAACGTTGGAACTGTGTTCGAGTGGGTAGATCGTCCTCAAAAAGTGAGCGCTATTGCTAATGCTATAATTGACCGAACGATCCATGGGTCCAACGAGCTGCCGATAGAAGGCCTGTGCTCGATTTCGATTCTTAGATCCCGTTATTCTCCTATCTCTTTCAAATGTTAACCTATACTCTCATATCCTTTATCTTTATGTCTATTTCCATAATTCCTCTTATCATTTTCCGTGTTGATGATTATTCTATGGCCTGTACACCCTTTGTTAAGTTAAATATTCCCACAGTATATCTTTTACCCTTATCCCTATCACGACTACAATGTTCCCTATTATTATTACTAGCATTATCATTGTTACGATTATATGTATTACATTTATTAATTGTTACTACTATTACCTTTATTATTATTTTTTATTACTATAACTACCATTATATTTATTGTTATCACTACTATGATTATTACTACTATTATTATTATCATAATTATTATCATCATTACTACAAATACCATGATTATTATTATTATTATTATTATTATTATTATTATTATTATTATTATTATTATTATTATTATTATTATTATTATTATTATTATTATTATTATTATTATTATTATTTTTATTATTATTATTATTATTATTATTATTATTATTATTATTATTATTATTATTATTATTATTATTATTATTATTATTATTATTATTATTATTATTATTATTATTATTATTATTATTATTATTATCATTATAATTATTATCAACATTATTAACAAATCCCTGTGTAGGGATTCGTCCCCATTCCTCAGCTTTAAGAAATATTTTTCTTATATAAAAATTTTCGACAAAGTATTCTCCCTTATTTTACAGTTTTTATGATAAATGTTTTAACTATTCCCGAAAATTTGCGCAGCGTTCTGCCCATATTTTCCGTTTCAATTTGACATAATTTATTTAAATATTATATATTATTTAAAAACATTATTTTTCATGATTTTGGTCGTTCGGATTAATCTTTTTCCGATGGCTATTCATTTTAACTGTTGCAACGATTTCGCTATTTTTCCCGCTACCCTTTCCCTCTCTTTGTCCTTAAGTTCTATGTATGTTCATATTATATTTAATGAGTGCCCACTGGACTACTCGGTGTTAGATATTTTGAGCCGATTGTTGTTAAAAATTTATGTCAATTTTACAAGAAACGGATGGTGAAGGAGCAGCCAAGGGACTACTCATTTACTCTCCAATTTACTCTATGTACGGATAATATTGACGTTCCAGCTACTGCGTTCCTCACGCCGGAGCCTTCACGGGCATGAAATCATTGGCGATAATACACCCACTTACACGATAATATATTTGATTTTAATAGCTTGCGTTATGTTTTTGGCCGTGGGCCGAAAAAGGAGTAAAAGAAAATTACCAGATCCATTGGGTAAAAGTCTCGAATGCATGAACTAATTGTCGGAAATTTGTAAGCATATAATAGAAATTATTAATCCATAATTCATCCTATATTGTAAATTCGTAGCATGATCTATTAAAAATTCGTAACCTAATCCATAAAAAATTCGTAACATAATCCCTAAAAAATTCATAGCATAATCCATTAAAAATCCGTAACCTAATCCATAAAATATTCGTAACATAATCCCTAAAAAATTCATAGCATAATCCATTAAAAATTCGTAGCATAATCCATTAAAAATTCCAATCAATAAGTGCTATAGTGCACACTAATACAACCAGTCTCCAAGTGAGACGGAAAAATTGATATTCTAATTAGAAATAATACTGCCAAGTAGTTGTGTAGTTTTTAGTTGTTAATTTGTGAAAACACGTCAGTATATATACCTACAATTTGGCCTTAACCTTGCGTGTTAATTTTATTGCGATTAAACAAAATTCGACCTTGAAATTATTTGTGTTATCTAAATTAAATTTTTATTAATTTCTTAATTTAAATTGGTAATTTATTTTTAACATTTTTAATTAAATTTATTCATCCAAAAATATTTTATTTTTATTCATTTAATTCATTAATTTTTAACTTTATATAAATGGTCATTTTACGGTCGAATTTTCTTGTTATTATGTTATTTTTTATGTAAATTTTGTGCGGTTCTTGATGCATTTTGTATTTATTTTATTTTACTTTTATGTTTTTAATTTTATATTTATTTATATTCTCTCAGATTTTAAAATGTTTAGTTGGTGTTGTATGTTACATTTTAAGTTATCTTGGTGCTGGGTTTTTGTGCTGTATTACTGATGCATTTAAACAATTCTCGAGGCTATTTGTGTGCTGGCCCAACAACTCTAGTGTTTTTTATCAGAAAAAACACTATTGTATCACAAAGCGTCCGGAACGAACTCGAACTATTATCAAGCACTATCGGAAAAACTATCGAAGTGAGCATGAGTGGATGTTATGAATGCATTATGAAAGTGATGTAACTATGTAACGATAATATGTTATGAGCAATTATATGAGTTCGAAAATATGAATTTCTTCTGTCGAAATTTTTCCGGCCCTCACCCACACAAATCGCAAGTTATTAAACTTCTACATAACTGCCGAGCTGTGTAAGTGCAGTTCATCCGCCAATAGCTCATGCCCGTGAGAGACCTAGCCGTGCGTAACGACGGGCTCGAACGTCAAATCATTTTTCGCTTATAAGGGCAGTCGGAAGATCGGGAATCAATCTTTTGGCTGAATCCCTTTCACGTATCTCCCGAAACTTCGACCTAAAATTTCGAAACACATCAGCTAAAATTATCACACTGAGTAGTCCAGTGGGAACTCATAAAATCTAATATGAACATATATACTCCTTAAGGTCAAATTTTGGATAAAGGGAAGGGAGATCGCGGAAATCAATGCAATAGTCAAGACGTTTATAATAAATTAAAATCACAAAGTTAATTTCTAATCTCGAATGAAACCGGTTTTCCTATATTTAGGTAGAAATTAGGAATTTAAATTCAATAAAAAGTTAGAAAGAACCTAATAATGATGTTCAATTAAATTATATGGCCGGGAAGATAAGTTAACTAGATAAAATATCAAACCCTATGCAAGGTCGATTAAAATCGGAAGACTACAATGCTAGGTTAGCTGAAGATATATATTTAAAATTACTCCTCTAAATACGGTACTAATAATATCGCGAAGTAATAGCAATATAGCTGAATCACGTAAGAATGAGATATAGTACGCCCATTAAACGTAGACAAGATCAACCCAAAAATCCTAAAATGGTTAAATAGATCAAGTAAAAGCATCGAATTTATTTATAAAATCACACGACGAGTGAGTTAAAGTACCTTCCGATAAGGATCCAAGCTTCGAAATAAAATCCATGTATCAACCATAAGGTGTGGAAATCTCGGATAGAAGATAGGTCATAATAAAAATAAATTAACAAACCGGTTGAATTAGTTCGGACCAAACGATAACAATAATTTTTCGAGCAACCAAGAGCCAAATATTTCCAATTAAGTAGATGTCGATAACAAATTAAATTTAACAGTAAATAATTAAACGAACCATTCGAATCTAATATATTTAATTACATTATTAAAATAGTACATTAGGTCTAACAGTAAATAATTAAATGAACTATGCGAATCCAATATATTTAATTACAGTATCGAAATAGTGAATTAGATTTAACAGTAAATAATTATATGAACAACTTGAATCAAATAGATCACCTCATCGAAATAACGAATTCACTTTATCCAAATGATAATATTAATCAAGGAAATAACTAGGATCCAGTAAGCAAATCGACATAAATAATTAAATGAGCAGCTACATGGCATGAATAACGGGTCCGGAGAAATCCACAGATCTGAGCTCTAAAATAACATATTAATCCTAAACCCAAAACGAGAAAATTCACCGGATAGGAAATTAGCTAGTAACAAACCCGCAATAAAATAGTCAAAGAGTGGAACTAAATTCATATTGAGCTGTTGAGCTCCAGCATAGCAGAATTATCAGTGAATCTCCACCAACTACTTCATCCAACGTGTGGAGGTCAAATGGCCGCCGTTTATACAAGGAGTTAAAATGGTAGACCCACTCTTAAGTTATAGTATTAATAGTAGAATTAATCCACCACGGAAGTTTCGAATAAAAGGAAAACTCAAAAGGATTAATTATTTAAATAAAACGTATAAGAATTTCAGCCATCAAAAACGACGCTACCCAAGCATGAATGACAATTTCGCCAATAATCAATTTCTAATGTCAGATTAACATTGATGAATACACGATGAAATGGATAATAGCCGACATGTCGAATGTACTAATTCAATGAATGCCAAAGTCTAGGTGTGGATTGATTCCGGAGACTAAAGCATGACAAAATTACTAGATGAAAATAGAATTCCATGACGGCTCCATATCCGAGCCACAATCCTGAGTCTAAAAGTGCAATCCAACGGCAGCTCGTCGAAGTCGCCCATACACCGGATAAACAGACAGAATTATCTAGATCGGCCAGCAAACGGCCGCTATAACGAATAAATAAATTCATTTGAATAAACATACTGCACTTACTTCTTTCAGAGCGACAATGACTAAGGTGCAACTACCGGGTTGATATAAAAGCGTTCACCATACACGGTAACTTCGTTTGATTTTTAACATGTCGAATTCAATTCCGACAAAATCCAAGCTAAGGGACATCAATCACCAGGAGATCAGCCGTGTGGAGAAGATCGAGCCAAGCTATGCCCAATAAGATCACTCTCAAGGTAATAGTCATATCGGTAATTTTGTTTGGCATTAAAGCCATGATAATTCCAATAAATCTTTTTAAATCAATACACACTAAAACTAATATAAGATTTAATATACATATTGTTGGGCTATAAGCCATCATTAAAACAAAATAAAATGACTATGAAAAGTCATGTTGAAAAATTATAGGAATGGCTATTATAACACAAGCACGCGCCACAAACAGAAATTAAAAATATAATAAAAAAATTAAATAAAACAAAATAAAAAATAACATAATTATGTAAAACAAATAATTAATAAATTTCGCACGCAATATACATAGAAAAATAAAGTAAAAATATAAAATCGCCAAAACCTTGCAAAAGAAGGTTTAGAAAATACATAGGCGGAAGCGGCGACCAAAAATTTAAATATCAAAGGGTAAAAAGAGAAACAATCAAAAAGAATGGTTAAACAAAAAACAGTAAAAATTTACGAAATATTGAGAAAATAATATCAAAAAAATAGAGAAAAATAAAATATTTAAATTAAATTAAAACAATAAAAACCCCAGAAAAATTGACGAGGATCAATGCGGATATTTCTAGTGGACGTATTCCGAGCTCTGATGGACATCTACCCGATTATGTGATAGCTTTCAATCTGGATGACCCAGCTCTCCGCAGTGTTGACTCACCGGTACACCTGGCGGTACCCAAACAAATAATCCAGCTGGATATCTTGTATGTTTTGATGGATCGGTATAGCGAAGAACATGCGCATGCACGTCATCCTCTGAGACGCGAAACTAATGGTCGAACTTATTAAAGATCTTTCCCGAAATAAATGTCTAATCTAATGAATCTCTAATTCTGAAATAAATGTTCGTTGTTGATTTCAAGTCTTATCAATTGGCATTTTCTGTAAATTTTAGAAATAGAAGAATAATATGAGTAAGAATTTCAATGAATGAATATGATCTTTAATTAACAATTGCTTAAAAATTTAATTAAAACTGCAAATTGGATTTTTAAATAAGTAACTATAGTTCTAATTTAAAAAATAACTTAATGATTAAAAAAACAATAAAATAATTAAGTAGGAGTAATATTCGCTATTATTAATTAATGAGAATAATAATTGTATCTATCACTGGAGAATTACTCGAGTTTGCTAAGTATATATTTTGTTGATTGTTGCATTATGAATTCTCGATAAAATGCCAATTACTATTGTTGACTGTAATTCAGCCATGGACGCAAATCAGCCGGGAACTGCAACGAACTAAGGCCACGTGGATAGAGCCTTCGCGGGTAAAAAGCATCTATCAAAGGCTCACGGTGGCTCAAAGGGGTTGGCAAGAAGATAAAGCCTTAAAAACACATCGCCAATGGCTATATTCGAAGCATCAGTTGTTAAACGTAACTCCAAAATCCTTTTAGGGTAATGTAATGTTTGTATATTAGCTAGACATGTTTTAGCTTTTTCAAATGCGTCCAGCAAAACTTCATTCCAAACAACTAAAGATTTCTTTGGATTTGAACAAAGACCAGACAGTGGTGAGAGAATTTCGGAAATCTTTGGATAAACAGATGAAAGTAGTTTACTGTTCCCAAAAAACTTCTCAATTGAGTTGCTGTCTTAGCGCTTCTTCGTATGGTCACTACACTGCAGTAACGTGTCTGACGAAATTATTCATTGCCAACACCTATCTGTATTGCTTAAATGCTTTTTCAATAAAATTCACTATAAAATTGTATTTCTAACTTATCTCTAGTTGCTCTTACATTACAATAATCCATCCTTGATTTTGTCCAATAAAATATTTTACCTTAATAAAACGACAAATCATAAATCACTACATTTAAACAAAGCATCCTAGAGTGAAATCACTGAGAACCGATTAATATTGAAACATTAAATATCAAAACACTAATTGAAAAATCTATATTAAAATTCTCTATATACAAATCATTTAATCCGAGTCACTGCTAATCCTCCTTGCCTTCTTATTTGACGCTTTACTCCTAAAACAAACGTTATAAAATTATGAAAATTATAAAAATCATTACTTTTCCGCATTGAAATCGAAATCGCTGTCGTCATCTTTCACAGATTCCTCTTCATCGGAAAAAACATCGTAAGTTTTAATGGCGGCTTTTCTCTTTGATCTTTCTTTCCTCACAGCGCCTTCAGATGAATCGTCTAGAGCCAATTGAGGTTATTATTTAAACAAACAGCAATTCACCAGAATGATTTGTATTTTCCACGATTTCTTTCTTTTTTGGCGCTGCTGGCTTTTTTGTCATTTTCGGAGCTGCTTCTTTTTTGTCTTTAGGAGCCGCATCTTTCTTCTGGGGTTTTGGTTTATCGGTTTTAGGCTTCATTGTCTTGGGTTTCTCAATTTTAGCTTTTTTAGCGACGGGCTTGTCTTTATTCTCTACCAGAAGTTTTGATTGCCTAAAGGTTTTCATAAATAGATTTCAAAATTACAATTAAAGATTTATGTACTTTTGCGGAAACTTGATATTTTTAAATAGGCTTTCCGAGGACATTTCTGATTTATTGGTTTTAACTTTATTTTGAGCTTGATTGGAGTCGCCGTCATCATTATCAGATAATTCGATAATTTCACCGCTATCTCGTTTTCTCTTGTTACCGGGACTAACTTTAGCATTTTTTTCAATCAAAATATTCGTTTTGTTTGTTTTAGTTGGTTTATCTCCTTTTCCTATCAAACCTTTGAACGCCTCACTTCCATGAGTCTTGGCCAATCTCTGAGCCAGAGTCAGCTCTTCGTCATTTTCAGAATTATTGTCGCCAGCTTCTGCATTTGTACCTGTAGATTCTCTTGTAACGAAATTTTCTATCATTTCTTTCTGCTTTTTATTCTCAACTAGCTTTTTCTTTTTTTCCGTTTCTAAATTGATTTTTTTCAAATATTCCTCTTCTATTTTCGGTTCAATACGGCGACTGAATTTCGACGGAGCGGTTTCTGCTGCTATTTTTATAGCTTTTCCACCTTTTTTACCAGGCTTCTTCACAACGGTATTCACTATTTCCCCTGGTTCCGAAGTATCTTGATTATAAACCACATTTATTTCCTTTTCCAGTATTTCTAAGTCATCTAGCCACATTTGTTCTGGAGATTTATTCTTTATTCTCATTAATTCTTCCAACTTCTCATCTCTCTCCTTTAATAAGGCTTCTTTCTTTTCTGCTGTTAAAGTTAAGATTTGCATCTGGGTTAAATATCCAAAATCTGGCTTTCCAGAATCCTCAATAGCTTCTTCGTCCTCCTCATCTTCAGCCTTTTCAATTGTCAGTTTGTTCGCATTGAATTTCATCCAAGCTTTAACAGGATCGGAATCATATTTTGCTGCCACCAATTTATCAATCAAAACGGCAATTTTCACATTTTCACAGATAATTATTCCATTAATTTTCTCTAAAATAAATCTCGCTTGGTTTTGCAACTTGGACGCCTGAGCTGATAAAATGCCCAATAAATAATTTTTCCGTTTGATATAAATTTCCAAACGCACTTTAAAAAAGCTCTCTAATATTTCTATTCCGTTATTATATTTTCTGATGACTCCGCATTCATCAAACAATATCATGTTGCTCAACGTCAAAGGTGTCTGCAGTTTGAAAAATTTGTGGAAACCCGCCGCTTCTGCTTCTGCGTATTTGGCTGGATTCATTTCCACGAGGAATCGAACTGTTTTATCCGTATTGTACTCTTTGTAATCGGTGATAAATGCTGGAGTTTTATCGTTTCCATGACGATAAATTTCCATTACGCTCTCTTTGTAAGAATTAGTCCAAACTCGAATGGGTAACTCAGTTATTTCCAAAGTGGTTCCATCGAGTTGATTTATTTCCCCATTAACCACATACTTGTTTTCACACACCTCAACGATTGTTCCGGTGAAATTACGATACCATGGATGCATTTTCACGGGAGTTCCACCATTAATCATTCGTTTTAAATTATCTATAACATCTTTCGGGTTGAAATTAGGAATTTTACTACTCCACCCAGTTCCGATACCGTCACACCCGTTAATTAATACCATCGGAATAATTGGTGCATACCATTCTGGTTCGATAGATTGATTGTCATCCAGCAAATATTTCAATACCGCCTCGTCGTCGTGGTGGAAAATCAATTTCGTCAATTTACTCAATTGAGTACATATGTAACGAGGTGAAGCGCTATCTTTGCCCCAGCTAGCCGAGTACCGAATTGGCCGTTTGGCATCAATAGATTGATGTTATTGCTGCCGACGAAATCCTGAGCCAAATTAATGATAGTTGACATCAAGGATGCTTCACCGTGGTGATATGCGGATAGTTCAGCCACGGATCCAGCTAATTGTGCAACTTTTAATTCTTTCACTAAATTCCTTTTCAAGCAGGCAAATAACACTTTTCTTTGACCTGGCTTGAACCCGTCCATTAAACATGGAATGCTTCTCTCATTATCCGTATTGCTGAATAAAATCAACTCCTGATTAATGAAGTTTTCAAACGTGATGTATTTTGTGCCCTTTCCGTACAAATAAACCTCATCCATTCCAAGCTCTCGGCGGCGTTTACAGTCTTCCATCCAATTTGTCAACCATTCTTTACGCTCATCAGCTTTAGTTTTTGAAAATGCCAAAACTATACTTTTACCATCCTCTTCGCCACTGTATCGAAACTTAATCAAATGCCGTTCCATGTCACTGAAATATTCCTTTGCTTCCTTATCTGTAGAAGTACCCAACCCCTTGTAATACTTCAACCGCCATTGATTCGCACCTGGAGTGACTTTTTGCCATTCGACAAGCTCAGGAATGCTATAGAAAGATAATACTTGGTTGTTTTTGAATGCTTTTACTATTGGCGTGATGAATTGTTCGACGAAATTGTGTTTTAATAAATTGGGCCATTTTGAATGAATGAAATTTATCAACAGGCCCTTTATGTGAGATCCGTCTTGATCCTGATCTGTCATTATCATTAGTTTTCCATATCGCAAAGTCTTCAATGATTCCGGTAATTCATACTTTTGACTGTATTGCAAGCCAATAATCTTTATGATGTTTGTGATTTCAGCATTTTCTGTTAATTGCTTAGCACTTGCTTCTCTTACATTTAGCAATTTTCCTTTCAGTGGAAATACACCATAATAATCCCTGCCGATAACTGCCAAACCCGAAACAGCCAATGATTTGGCTGAATCTCCTTCCGTTAAGATCAAAGTACACTGCAGCGAGTTCTTAGTGCCCGCGAAATTGGCATCATCCAATTTTGGCATATCCTTCAGTTTTGTTTGTTTAGTTTTACTGCATTTCTTGTCCAATAAAGCTTGATTCTTGAACAATGTCCACATGGTTAACTTTTCAACAATACCGCATTTTGCCACTAATGAAATGAATTTTTCATTTAAAGTACATTCTGAGCCGAAATCTTTTTGGTTTAAAGTCATATTTTCCTTTGTCTGAGAATCGAAACTGGGATTTTCTATTAGACATCTAACAAATATCCACATATTCATTTTGACTTGGGCAGGCTTTAATTTGACAGCTTGTTTATCATCTTTAATTTTCTTTTTAGCTTTTTCTAAAATCTTTGCAGCCAACTGATCCGCCAAATAGTTAACATGGGTTCCACCCTTTGTTGTTGCAATACTGTTGACGAAACTAACTTGGGAAAATGTCTCATTAACACTTGTTGTTACGGCAACTTCCCATCTTTTACCATAAGATTCATAAACTACTTTCAACGGCTCTTCGTTTGCATCGAGAACATGTTTCGTGTATAAATCTACGTAATCTTTAAAGGTTTTTACGTTGATCTGCTTGCCATTTAAAAAGACAGTGATCCCTTGCGTACACGCTGCTATATCATAAGCTCTCCTGCTAAACAGAGCGACAATATCCTCATCCAAACGAGTCATGCTGAATCGTTTAAGATCTGGATAGAAAGTGACACAGGTGAAATCTTCTTTGGCGGCTTTAGAAATTTCGGGATCAAAACAATCATTCATGTTATTCGACCAAGTCTAGAAGTTGGAGAATGTCAATGTTCTAAAATATTGAAAAAACATCAATAATTAATGATTTATTTTACTGCTTCATAGCGGTTAATGGATTTGTTTATCGATATATTATGTGTAAAAGAGGACAAATCAAAATGATTGAGGTGCAAGGAGCTCAACCGAGTCCGCGAGGACATTCCATCAATGTTATTTGTATATGAGGTTCTGTAAATTTGGTCAAAACTCAACTTTGGCTGCCTCCAGCATAAATATTAAAAAAAATAAGCCAAAAGTATTATAATATAATATTATTTTTTATTTGTCAGAAATATCAAAATAAACAAAATCGAAATTTATATAATCAGCATTTAAATTTAATTAACATTTAATGCGCCCTGCTCACTGCATGAATTGAGCGCCAGCGCGCACGTTTGAGGATTTATTTAATATTTTGACTCTACTCATCAATATTTTCATCATTTACTGTGAATGTTATTTGTATAAATTTACACCATTATCAAGTACAAGAAACTTTATAATAGGTAGTAAAAATATCATATCAAGCAATATTTTAATTTTAAAATTAGTTATTTTAATTTATCTAAAAATAAATTTACCTGCTTAAAACTTTTACCGTATTCTTTGCTTGATGTTTCCAGCACGAATTCAGAACTAAATATATTGCAGAGTTTAGCACCGTATCCATTTCGGCCACCAGTCACTTGTTTTTTGTCGTCGTTGAAGTTAGTTGATGTCAATAACTGACCAAAAATCATAGTCGGTATGTAAACTTGATGTTCTTTATGTATCGTAACAGGTATACCTCTACCATTGTTCCAAATACGGACCATATTCATTTTACTGAATTACAGATGAATAAAATCATTATCTATTAAATAATTTAAATCACCTACCTATCTATATCGATTCTAATAGTAGTCATTTTAGAATCTCTAATTTTATTATCAGATGCATTAACTAGAATTTCATCGAATATCTTATAAAGAGCTGGATTGTAAGTAATCTTTTTTTCAACCATCTCATTTTTCTCGTCGTCAAAAACCCACATTAGTTTATCTTCTTTTTTTATTGACCCGACATAAGAATCTGGTCGAAGTAATATATGTTCTAATTGAGTTTTTTTCTGATATAATTTTTCTATATCTTCGGGAACCCTTTCATTTAAAGATTCGTCTAGCAATGAAGACTGCATTCTGTAACAAGAATAATTAATTTATACACAATAATTAAATATTTAATTCTTACTTAAAACAATTAAAAGTTGAAATTAATTATGTTCTTTATTGCGTTATTAAAACAAAAGTTATAATATTTAACAAATATGAATTGAAAATATAATTCAAGTGATTTAAAAATATTTATTATAAAGTTTAAAAAAAATTAATTTATTAAAAAGTTTATTCAAATAAAAATTGGCGGTATAATGATAATTATCACCGTCTTGTAATAATAAATGAATAATAGGATTACCGCCGATAACCTTTGTTCGGTGAGTTAAGATGAGGTGAGGATAGTGTGGTACGTAATCAATATCATTCAATTGCTTAGAAGGGATGGTCGTATATTCAAAAACATTGATTGCCAATTTTAACTAGCTATTGTTTCTCTCAAATTTCTGGATGCTACAGTCTCATTGGACAATCAGTAATTGGATCGTAATTTTACTCGTCTATATAAGTTGTGTAAGAAGAAACACGCTCCTAAGCTTTAATATTATATCGCACTTTAAAATCCCTAAAACACTATATATGAAACACAAATGATCTGTGTTTTGAACATTTACAATTGCCTTTTTACCTACTAGAGAATCAGTTGTAGGGATAAAGCTATGTCCAGCTAATCGACTTATCGGAAAATATATGGTTTTAATAAAATCGATTTCAAGAATCTTAACCACGCGCTATCCACTTTCCAATTACGTGATTTTTTCGATTTTCTCATTTATACCACTCATCTTATCAGCAAGAAAACTATCGGAGAAGACACTCACACTATTAGAAAAGAAATTATCTTTTATTTCACCATCTTTTTTGAATTTAATGAGATCTGTAAACTGGAATTTTACAGATCCTATTTTCTCTATTTCATTTTTTATTTATTTATAAGTTTATTTGTTAGGGCGATTTGAATAAGGTTTTGATTTTCTAAATCAAATCGAATATTTTTATGGGAACCTCTTAAGTCAACCTCTATTTCAGGTTCATCGTTTATATTTATTTCGTTATTTACTGAACCCCCTATTTGAATATTTACAATATTTTCAGATTCATCATCACTAATAACAATAATTTCAAATTTTTTAAGGTCTGAATAATAACATCTGTGAAGTTACATTTGATAAAAAATTAGATAAGCAAACATATCGGGCAAGTGCTTTTTGTGTACGCAAACGCAAAATAATAAAACTTCATAGACAAATGTTGATATATACTAACATAATTAATCCTATAATTTTTGATGATTTTTTGAATTCTCTATTGAAATCTGTTTGGGTTGATAAACATGAGCAGGATGAAGTTGTCAATATAAATGTTGGGCCAAGACATGATTTTGTTTAAATGAATCGGTAATACACACGCAAATACAACATGCATATTTAATAATCGGACCCATAAAACACCAACTAACCATGCTAAAATATGAGAAAGAAAACAATAAATATAAAATCAAGAAACACAAAAGTAAACTAAAATAATAACAAAGTGCAACAAGATCCGCACTAAATAAACATAAAAATAACATGAGAACATGAAAATTTGACCGAAATTTGACAATTTACTAAAAATGGAAAAATCCATAAAAATGGAACAAAAATTAAATAATTTGAATTGGAAATAATTCAATTAAAATAAAATTGTCAAATGAAATTACAAAAATAATAAAATTAAGATTAGAATATACTAGAAAATCACAAGGTCAAATTTTGTTTTACTAAATCAAATTTAACACGCAAGGTTAGGGTCGTACAACAGATATATATACCGATTCATTTTCACATAATTTTAATCAGTTTTTTGCAAACTTGAATTAGTTTAATACTCGAAGTAGTCTTTGATAACTCAGTGAAAGAAACAACCATTTTCAATGTGAGTGGAGAGATGTTTTTGAAAACTTTCTCCACGTCGTGCCCAAACAACCTCATATGAGCTCTGTTTGAGGTGTCGGCGTGGGGAAAGGTTGGAAGGTGAATTATGAAACAATGAATGACAAATACGATTTCAACCGATGTATATATTATTCAATAAAAGTTTTATAAATAACCTCTTTTCGAAATTTTTCCGGCTCACAGCCGACACATCACCGCAAGAAAATAAACTAGACATACCCTTATCGAATCGTGTAAGTGCGGTGTAAGTCCGCCAATTATTCGTGCCCATGAAGGCTACGGCGTGAGAACGCAGTAGCTGAAGCGTAAAATCATCATTCCGTATAGAGGAAATGAGCTGAAGGGGGAATAGTCTTTTGGCTATTTCATCATCACTCATTTTCCATAAATTCGACTAAAAAGTTTTGTAACAAACGGCTCAAAATCATGACACCGAGTAGTCCAGTGGCACTCATAATTTCCTCATATTAACATAATTTTATCCTAGGATTAACCTAAGGAAGGTAACGGGAAAATTTGTGCGGAGAAATCGTTAATATGTCGATAACTTGAAAAATAAAAGATAAAAATTAAATTACCAAATCACTGATTTACATAAAAATACAGAAACATCCAACTCAGAAATCAAAATATCCAGGGAGATAGGCGAATACGAGGGCATTATAACTGGCTCAATAAAATCCATCGACAGATACGAACTATAACCACCGGGTTCTGAGGTTCTTCCTTACTCTAAAAGAATAAATTTAACTTTAGTATTTATTTCACTTACGTATTACCCTCTAAACCGCTTCTCGTCATGAATCCAATTAAACCCTTCGAGTTGTAGGATGCAGTAACGGGAAATCCATTACTAGTAAAATTCTCCGGAAGATCACCCATAATTTGCAAGTCATTGGATCCTGAGTAATTGTGGTCAAGAGAAATCAATTAACCTAAAAGTTAACTAATAATTTTATCATCAATAAAAAGAAAGGCTACCTTTAAACCTAATAGATTATTGCCAAATGTAAAATTTGCCGGTACTGATATAATAACGATTTTTCGGGGCTGAAATACATAATAAATCTCAACCGATTGACTTCATAACGAATATAGATTGATGAGATAACAAACACAGGCATAATTCCTGGGGAAATCGGCGAAGGCAATCGGCATACATATGATACGAGCTGCCATTTACGAAAGGTCAATCGTTAAAATAGAATGATAATCTGCGTGCCATTCACCGAGAGACAAATGCACACCGGCACGTGAGGCACACTAACTGTCAATAGGTAAACGAAAAATCAACAAGGTGGATTATCGTCACAGGCGTATATTCATAGACATATATATATGATGCACGCTCTGGAAGTAGGCAGTTTTAGAATTTAATGGCTAGGTATTCGCAACATATCGACGTATCCACCGAGGAACCCAGGAGAAAGAGAGTAGAACATCAGGAAGGTAAACTAACAAATTAATCTAATTATTAAATATTGATTCCGAGCCCTAGCTACACAACCAGAACCAACGATCCACTCAATAACTGTTGACGACTCTGTCCCGGTCACCATGAAATCGAAGAGATAATTTTTTTTGAATAGATCATGTTTCACACTTACCGTCCTTTCTAACCGGAATAGTTGAACATTAGGTCAAACATTTGAGATAACTTGATTCACATGACCAAATACAAGGAGGAGATTTGAATCCAATACGCCATCAGTTGCTCAGATAAGTCGAGTTACTTGCACTCAGGTTCATTTGTAGCCAACCTTCGAATCTATAATGATCTAATCGGTTAATGTAATTCAACCCACTACGGGGGAATGGTATTTTGTTTCTTTTTCTCTCTGTGCAATCGTGATAAAGACCAAACTATCCCAGTTATTTATTCAACCCTGAAGCCAAGAAAGTAGGGAGTTATTGCTAAATAATAATATTTAGAAATCTTATAAATGATATGTCATGTAATAATAATAGTAATAATATTTAGAAATCTTATAAATGATATGTTATGTAATAATAATAACAATAATAGTTAGAAACCTTCCAAATGGTATATCATGTAATGATTATAGTAATAATATTTAGAAGTTCTATATAGAACAATATTGATAACAACTAGAATCTCATATGGAATTATAATGATAATATTTAGAAAATTTTTATGGAATAATAATAACAACAGTTAGAATTTTATACGGAATTATAATGATGATATTTAACATTCGTATAGGGAATAATAATCATAGCAGTTAGAATTTTATATAGAATAATAAGGTTAATATTTAGAAGTTTGTATGGAAAAATAATAATAACACTTAGAATTTTACACTTAATAATACTAATAACATTTGGAAGTTAAAAATTTACTATTTATGCAATAACAATGACGGATCCTAAAAACGGAATTAGTCTAGATAGAAATTAGGATTTTTATATGGAATAATAATAATAACATTTAGAATTCTATATGGAATAATAATAATGGCATTTAGAATTTTATATGTAATAATAATACTAATGACATTTAGAATCTTATAAATCATCCCTTGTGTAATCATAATAATAATATCGATATATTAAAGTGCCTTATAGTATTAATATTAACATTTCCTCGTCCAGTGGAACAAGGATAGATCGTAGTAACGGGATTAGTCTAGCCAAAAAATCGGAATCTTGAAAATTAGCTCTTATATAGTAATAATAACAAATTTATCCTTTCGATTTGTCCACCCGGAAATCATAAATTGGAGATGAACTCGAATCGATCCACCAATAATACTTTTGTTGGGCCAAAACACAAACGGCCTTGGAAAATGTTTAAATGGATCGGTAACACACATGCAAATACAACATGCAAATTTAAACTCAAACCTATTAAAACATCAATTAAACCCTATCAAATATGAGAAAAAAAGAGAATTACATATAAAATAATAAACATAAAAAAAATAAAATAATAACAAAATGCAACAAGATCCGCACGATACAAATACAAACATAACATGAAAACCCAACAAATTCGACCGAAAATTGATAAATCAATAAAATTTTATGAAAATGAAATTTAAATCAAGAATTTGAATTAGAAATAATTCAATAAAAATTCAAATAAAAATTATCAAAATAAATTGAAAAAATAATAAAACTAAAGATTAGAATACACTAGAAAATAACAAGGTCGAATTTTGTTTTACTAAATCAAAATTAACACGCGAGGTTAGGGACAGAAAATAGGTATAAATACCGATACATTTTCACATAAAAAAAGGTGAGCAGTAGTTTTATTTGGAAACTCTCTCTCCACGTCCCGTTCTCGCAACCTCGGTAGAGCTTTGCTTGGATGTCGGCGTGGGGGGAGATGTATTTTTATGATTTTATGGAATGATTTGGTCAAGTAATTTGTATCTTGTTTTAAATTGTTAATAAATATTCATAATGTTAAAATCGAATTTGTTTTCATATTAATTTATTTGTCGAAATTTTTCCGGCCCACAACCAAGACACATCGCAAGTCAGAAAAATCAACATACAATTCAGATTTGTGTAAGTGCGTGGAATATCGCCGATGATCTGTGCCCGTGAAGACCCGGCGTGCGGAACGCAGGGATTGGAACGTCAATATTATCCTGTATAGAAGAAAGGAGAAATAAGGAAGAGATCTTTTGGCTTCTTCCTCGTTTCCCGTTTTCTTTAAATTCGACCTAAATTATTTTACACACGGCTCAAAATTATCACATCGAGTAGTCCAGTGAGCACTCATTAAATATAATATGAACACAATATGCGCCTAAGGCTTATTAAAGGGAAGGGCACGGGAAGAAATTAATATGAAATTATTGCTATGAATTAACTTAATAAAATCAAATTAAACTAAATGAGAATTTCTAAATTATTATTTATTAAATCACATACCCTAACAAAATAGAGAATTTATTCCGACATAAATCCATACGACTATCAGAGACATCTCCTTTTTATATTTTGATTTAAAAATGTCGGCCATAAATTAATGTAGATCCCGCTTAAACCAAATCAGCCTAAATTAATAACTAAAACAAAAATATAGGATAAATTGTATCAAAACGCAGATTTCCAATCCACTTGAATAGTTAATTTAACTGTCCTATCTGTTTTACCCACCATTATTTCTTTGTAGTATCACCGAATAAATTTACGAAACCCGTTTATTGATATTCATTCCCTGAGAAATAAGGCAATTAATTTTGATTTGAATACCCAACAAGTTCCTGAATTGTGATCACCAACTCAGACCCATGTACGATATTCCAAAAATTAATGAATCCATTATTTCAATGATAATCAAATTTGAAACTCCAAGATTGAGGGACGAGAATAATCTCACGACTTTTCTAACGCGATGATTTCATATATTAAACCGTAAAATGAATGAGTTAGAATATTCCTGAAAAAGCGAGTATGTTGAATGTTAAATAAAAATATGAATATATGAAATAAATTACATAAACCAGAAGTAGATTGGACTTAACGTGGGAACACCCACCGTGACATCGTGAAGTTGACGATGAGACGAGTGAGTTTTCCGCCGTTATTATCCAAAGAAATAAAATGAAAACTTACAAAATTACCAACGTCGAATGTCCAAGAATCTGAATAGGTAATAAATCTAATTGAACAAAATCGAACGGATATCGAAAATTTAATTATTTATCCATCGTCCGAATTCCGTTTAATTGATTCAACCAACCGGATGTCGACGCCCACGCGAAAAATTTCAATCGATATTAACCACAAACCAGCTAATCCATTCAGATAAAAATTTATTTTATGCCGATCATGACCGACAATTTGGAATTTCCAACCAAAATGCCCGACAAGAAAGCAGCCGCAGCATCGGGAATGACCACGGAAAGTAAGATTATACAATTAGATTTCCAAAATTAATAAATATAATAGTAAAAATCATAATCAATTTTGATAGTCATAATAACAAGTATAATAGTAAAAATCATAATCATTTGGATAATCATATTAATAAATATAATAGAAAAAAAAATCATTTTTGATAATCATAAACGTAACAACATAGCAAAAACCATAATCATTTTAGCGATAAAATAATGTTGAAAGCGGATAATCACTTTAATAAATGGAATAGAATCATCTCGTAAATGTAGGAATTAATTTTTTTTTGTGATAAAATGAGATAGAAATAATATGGTACAAATCATAATGATAATCACATGGAATAACACAGTAGAAATTATGACTATCCTATGAATGTAAGAATTATAATTCCCTTTATAAATGTAATGATCTAGTAAAATCATAGTCGAACCCCTTTTTTTTCTGTTGTAAAGCAAGTAAACTCTTACGCTAACACCCCCTACTAACCGTTCCCTAGATGCAAAATTATTCTAATATCCAAACGACCCTAACTCGATTTCCTTGTACTAACCCTAACTAAAATGGTAGAGATTGTTGAAATGCCTACCATCTGCTTGAGGTTTAGTATCTGCCACTAATGATTTTATTATTTTTTTCTAGTTAGTCCAATGAATCGCCTACCAATTTCCCTCGCAGATCGATGGAGATGGGCCTGGACTCAATACAGACAGGAGAAATGCCCTGAGTTTCCCCCGTCGAAGTTTCTTGATAGGAACAATCTGGGGCTGGGAACGTCCACTCAATGGAACCCGACCGAAGAGATCTATCGGCAGGCCCGGCAGCGATTAGAAAATATGGAAGCACACCAGCGCGACGTGGATCTACAGGTGATCCGAGCTCGCCAGCACCTGGCGAATGTAGAAGAAGATTTGCTGGCGGGTCGGATCGCCGACATCTACTGGCATCCCCAACAAAGCTTCCGGCCCAGATCCCACAAACCACTGCGGCCCGAGCCCGCAACACAAAGAGACCGACTATGTCGATCTCCGGCTATACACCGGAGGAGTGGGTAGCGAACAGATTTCCGTGAAGGGACGTAAATCTAATCTCGATTAATGACGATTCAAAAACAATTGTGTTCCTTTAGTATCTTGATTTGATTGTTGGTAATTAAACTAAATTCGTGAATTTTCTTTGTTTTGTTTTCGCTTGACTCGAATTTTGTTATGATTAAATTCTTTTATTAATGTGTTTGGAATAAATCTCACATGGCACGATTCCGCCCTAATTGTAAATCGCCCCTTTTAATTAATTTTATTTTCATTAGTCATGGAACCCACCCAACTGTTGCAAAAGGAATTATCCCGAGCCCAGCAAGCCAACAAATCCCTGTACGAGCAGATAATCCAGCTCACCAAGGAAGTTCAGCAGGTGAAATCCACCTAGGTGGATCCGGCCAAGCTCAAATCCATCCCCCAACGCCTCACAGCCGCTTAAAAGAGTTGGGCTGAGGAACGCCAACTCAATCAGAATCTCCGGACGCAAATCAAGGGATTGGAAGTCGCCCTGGCAGCCAGTCGTGAAGGGGAGGCGGTAACTTACCCGCTCATCTTCGCCCCATCTCAGTTGGCGTACCGGGATTCAAGCAACAATTCCACACTAGCAGTGACTCCATCAACAGTACCGTCAAGCAATCACCGACCAGGGCGCAAAGAACGCGCCCGACGCAGAGCTGCACGTCTGCCAAGCCAATCGAACTAACTATCCAGTACCGTTCTAACACCGGATTAACTTACCGACATTGTATATTTTTAATCGTTTTCTTGTTGTATTAAGTAAAATTGTAATTATTGTTAAACAAATCTAAAGTAGCAGGTCACAAGATATGATTAATATGGATTTATCGTCGAAAAGTCGTGAGTACTCCCACCGCGTCACCGGAATATTGTTCTATTTCTACCGATCAACATTGAGTCTGATCTTGAACTCTCTCACACAGGGGACATTATAAAGCGAGCATAGGTCTTCAATCGACAGCTCGTTGAACCCGAGGGTTGTTCGGGCAATTACAGTATTAGTAATAGTGCTCACTTTTTTCGGACAATCCACCCACTCGAACACATTTCCAACGTTGCCTAGCAACGGGTGCCGAGTGGTGGTCAAAGTAATATTTATATGGCGTTACCGGGGTAACAATAGGATGGTTTAAACAAATAGCGAACCCCAGTAACCCACCACTTTAATAATAGCAGCATTAGCATTTTTTTGATATCGATGAATCAAAGGCAGTCTTAGTGAACCTAATTTGAACTAGTAATCACTCCCCGTGGAAAAATTTTTTTAACCGTTGTTGCTTTGAATATAATTCCGCTAACATTAATATTCCCGCCTCCCCTTACAATACTCTTGATGGGCGGCGGAGATATTAATTTGTATTATCTGCAATCCTACTCGCTCCGGCTATAGTATGGTAGAAATAAGTTCGAAATTGGCGTTTCACTTGAACCTTGGGTTAATGACAGACGGAAGACAAATAATCAACTAAGTCTTCCAAATACTAATACCTGGCGACCAATAGATCTGAGACCTAAAGTTGTACTTACCACAACTTAAAGTTTGTCCGGACGGCTCTTTGAATCTGGCCCAAAGGTCCAAATCTGTGGACTAGAAGTTGCGGTAGCGGCAAGACAAGAGGAGAGTGCTGTCACTTACCCCTTGGTATTTGCACCAGCACAAGTTACATACCAGGAGCAAAACTGCCCAAGAAGATCA
This sequence comes from Schmidtea mediterranea, assembly GCA_022537955.1. Taxonomy (NCBI): domain Eukaryota; kingdom Metazoa; phylum Platyhelminthes; order Tricladida; family Dugesiidae; genus Schmidtea; species Schmidtea mediterranea. Next base: position 245,262,622 of record CM039679.1, on the reverse strand, counting down.
ACAGGTAAACAAAAAACCCACACAAGGTCAGGACGAGCCGACAGAGAGCGCAGGAATCTCCAGCAGCAAAGAGCTGAATAGAGGTAGCTGTAGATAATTTTGTAGTGAACGTTGTGAGAACCACTTTGACTATTTTCGTTTATAAATAAAAATGGTTGTTCCTTGAGGTTTTAATAAATGTTTGTATTCAACTTAGTTATGTTTTTGATTCGAATAATGAGTTAGTGACAATAAAGTTTTGTTCAAGAATATTAACTTCGGGTTGAAAGATGTGCAGAAAATAAGGGACCTAAAAGCAAGGCGAGCATATACCTTCTATCGGTAGCTCGCTGAACCAGCTGCAGACCGGTCTTAGTAGTTTTGGAAACAAAACTCACCCTTGACGGTCTCAAAACCATTGGTTACATTATCGACGTTGCTTAGCAACGGGTAACCTAGCATTGAATGTGTTGGGCCAAGACACGATTTTGTTTTAATGAATCGGTAACAGCACGCAAAAACAACACGCAGATTTAAAATCAGATCCATGAAACATCAATTAACCATACTAAAATACAAGATAAAAACTAATTAAATATAAAATTGAAAAGCATAAATGTAAATTAAAATAATAACAAAGTGCAACAAGATCCGCACGAAATAAACATAGAAATAACATAAGAACACGGAAAATTTGACCGAAATTTGACAATTTACTAAAAAAGCGAAAGTCCATGAAAATGGAACTAAAATAAAATAATTTGAATTGGAAACAATTCAATTAAAAATCAAAAATAAAATTGTCAAACTAAATTACGAAAATAATAAAATTAAGATTAGAATATACTAGAAAATCACAAGGTCAAATGTTGTTTTACTATATCAAATTTAACACGCAAGGTTAGGGTCATACAATAGGTATATATACCGATTCATTCTTACAGAATTTTAATCAGTTTTTAAAGAAAACTCGAATCAGTTTTGTAACAAAACTCAACCAGTCTTAGCCAGTAGTAACCAATTTCTACGATATTTTTCAATGTGAGAGAAGAAACGCTTGGAAAACTTTCTCCACGTCGCACCCAGACAACCTCACATGAGCTCTGTTTGATGTGTCGGAGTGGGGAAAGGTTTGAATGTGAGATGTGTAACATGATGAATGTCAATTATGATTCAAACGATGTATTATGCCAAATATATTCTATAAAAGTTTTAATAAAAATGACTCATGTCGAAATTTTTCCGGCCCATAGCCGACACATCACCGCAAGACAATAAAATCTACACACCCCAACCAAACTGTGTAAGTGCGGTGTAAGTCCGTCAATAGTTTGTGCCCGTGAAGGCTACGGCGTGAGAACGCAGTAGCTGGAACGTCAATATTATCCGTTATAGGGGAAATTGGGAAGTGGTGAGGTAGTCTTTTGGCTGCCCCTGCATCCCATTTCCTAAAAATTCGACCTAAAATGATAAATGACTGTCGGCTAAAATCATCACACCTAGTAGTCCAGTGGGCAATTGTAATATTCTAACATGAATAGAAAATGATCTTAAGGTCAAATAAAGTGGGAATAACGGGAACGGGTGCTAAAAATCGTTGCTATAATCATTTATTTAATAAATAAGCAATAATATCAGTAAAGTTAATAGTTAATATCCTAGAAATAATATGTAAAACTCCGATTAACGAGTAAATTAACTCAGTAAATCGATACCGTAAGGGTAAATTATCGTAAAAAATGATAGTGTAAGTTTCTAACTCGTAAGTTAAACTCAGTAAAGTTAACCCTTAATAACGACATATATATGATAGACGAAATTTAAAGGTTGTAGTATCCTCCAAAATAGTGTAAGAATTCCGATAATAGCGAACCAAATGATCTTCATCCCCGAGGATATCATAGAGAGATTTGTGACCCCAACTTAATTAAGAAATGAATTAACCACAAATTAATTAGGAGATAAACGAGAAATCTGGAGGATGTGGTGAAAAAGAAATACGACAAATGATCATATTAAAGGTCGATAATACGGCTAAATAATAAAAAAACCTGAACCCATCCGAGGTAGAGAAAATATTGAATAACAGTGCGACGAGAATCGATACCCACGCATAAAATAAATCATGAACTCCCCAAGGATTGGAAGTAGGAAGATTGATCCTGATGAGAATTAATATTGGCAGTAATATATGCTACTTTAACGATAAGGGATCGCACTAAATATCATCATTAAATCATTTTAACGAAATTTTAACTACTGACTCGGAATTTAAATAAATAACTTTAAGGGACTCTCGATACGATAAAAGTGCACTGAATTCTTATAGAGGGAGCCCATCGCCTGTAACGAAACTCATAGAATTAGTGTAATGTAACATTTGACCCTAATAAGATTAATTGTTGCTTAGTATCAGCCACGCCAAATTTTTTCCCAATAAATAAATAAGAACGATGGATTTATATAGTAGTAATTGTTGGCGAATGGGGTGGATTTTTATTTATTTTTTCTAGGGTTTTTTGTGCATCTAACCCCTAAACTCCAGCAAGATTATTATTCTATCCCTCCTATGTACCCATGGTGATTGCCATGTTGGTACTGTACATAGAGGTTGAAAATTCATGAGCAGGTGAGCTCCATTACTAGAACTACTCCTCATGATATTTTCACATTCGGGTTCTGGACTGCCGATGGAAGGTCTTACGTCTTTCTTTTTCTATATTCTGGTCCTTACTCGTCTATTCCTACAACTTCCATACTTATTTGTCATCTTTACGCGTTATTTATAAAAAATATCCTTCAAAAATTTGGGCAGCGTTCCTCCCTTATTTTTGGATAAATTTCCTATTTCCTTTGTTTAATCACGGAATCGACTACATTTTTCCTAATTTACCTTTATCTTTCTCTATATTAAAATTTTGATCAACAATCCCTTAATTCCCGCTACGTTTCCCATGATTTTAAGTAATTACAACCCTCTGCGGTCACTTTAAGAAAACACTTCTCTCTTCTGTCAGAATAGATCATTCAACTTTTGGAAAAAATACTTTCAAATTTACATTCCTAGCCTATCCTATCCTTTCCTATTTGATTTTTCAATTAATTTCCTGACGATGTTTTAAATTTTCCCTACAAAACTTCATTCTCCTTAACTAAAGTCGCACTTCCCGAATTTTATTCCGACTCGCTCCGGCCACTTTTCAGTAGCCGCCCCGAGTGTACAACGGCGCCCTGCGTAGCGGTCCTGTGCACAAAGCCAGAACCGACTGCGAACTGCCGAGGGGTTCACGAGGCACGACCCACGAGCTCAACTAAGGGTTTTCACCCACTAGCCGGCACACGGTCCGTCCCATGAACCATCTATTTAAATACTTATTATAAATAAGATTTTAGGGGGATTTGTCGGTGGCACCAAAAGATTCCACGACCATCCAGAATAAAATCAAAGTAACAAGACTTCGAAATATATATTTATACAAGAAAACAATACTTACAACCAGATTGGAAAAATTGACATGAATTGGCATACAAAATTTTGTCTAAGAATGATTCACTGCTAGTCTAAAAATTTCTAAAAATTTTCTAAAAATTTTCTGCCGGACTAAAATTTCTAAGTCTGTTAAAATTCGGTTAAATTTGGTTAGAAATTATGAAAATGACTGCCGTATATCTAGTATTTTTGTGCCTGTGTGCGACCAATGGGCGATTTTTCGCCATTTTTAGGGTTTTTTAATTATTTTATTAATTTCAAAATATTTTGTAATTTTTATATATTTTTCTTTATTTTTTGATATATTAATATTTATTGTTGGATTTTATTTTATTATTATTTTCTTAAAATATTATTTTTTAAACCCCAATATTTTGTTTTCTGGTCGCCTCTTCTGCCTGTGTTTTTTCTAAACCTTATTTTGCAAGGTTTTGGCAGTTTATTTTATTTTTCGTATGTTTCTTTTTGCATCTGTAGGCATTTTTCCGAATTTTAATTAATTATTTGTTTTATTTAATTTTTGTTATATTTTTAATTTGTTTTAATTAATATGTTTTATTTTATTTTTGGTTTCTTCTTGCGGTGAGTGCTTATGTTACGGCAGCCATATTGACAATTTCAAAACTACATTAATCATTTGGTTCTAACTTATACAATTTTCACTTTTTTGTTTAAATTGGTTTTGTAATTTTTGTTTTAATTTTGGCTCTAAGCCCAACATAATATTCAACATAGTAAAAATGAATTCGAACAAAGCGACTAAGATCAGCATTTTGATCTAACACCTTTGTGCATAAACGCGAGCACGTCGCTGACGAAGACCCCACGGTTGATAGAGGACCACACCCCGAGACTCCAATCCGTACTGCCGACGTTAGATGTCCGCTGAGTGAACTGTAGATCTACCTTTTAAGAGAGACCACCGAGAACGTTTATATCGGTTGCATGGAGCAATTTCGGATACAGAGAGGCAGTTTTCATCCCTGTCGAATCCACGAACTGCAGTAGTAAGAAGCTACCTAAGAGACCGAAATGACAAAATTTCCACCGACATAATATCCAAACTGCCGAAAATGATGATTTTAAAAATAGAAGTTTAACTGCGACGTGAAAAATCTTCCCAGAAAACAAGAAAAATCACTAAGAAAATTCCAATCAAGAAAATAAATAAATAATGGCAACCACTACATGACAAGCACACGGAACAATATCTCTGCACATAGAATAGAAAAATTATTGGCGATTCCACCAAATAATCAATAGTTAGAAAATCGAATTACTAGAACTTTAATTGCAGGGCACAAAAATAAATTCAACAATAATTATTACCACTAAATATCACACCACTCACACGTATGACGTGGCACTAGTTGGGGACATATAAAATCGGAACACCACAACAATTGTCATTTATTTGCAATTATGAATTACTCTAAGGAACAGCAAGAGTACGAACGATCCAATAACAATCGCGGAGAATCCAGTCACAGAGCTCGGAAAGATCAAGAAGGTAAACATCAACTATTATTAAAACTATTTTTAATATTTATACGAGGACCGTGTTACCGAGATAATATGATTATGACGACAAATTGCCAGCTGCCAAACGCGGACAACTCTTCCAACAGAAACAACCGAATCAACTTGATAAAGAAACTTTATTCACGCGATTAATAAATCTATTAGTTTCTTCGTGAACTGTGCTTTATGCCTTAACTAGAATAAAATGAACACGTATGTACATTCATCCTGGATTCGTTCTCATATGACGTAGGATCCACGAAAAATCATTTCGTCATTGATCGCCACTGAAATTTGCGTAGCTACTCCAATTTGAAATAAATGTATTCGCCACATGAAATATCCAGTCGCCACGTTCGCCATTGCCACGACGACATTTCACAGACGAACTCTTTCATTTCGAAAAGTTGAAATTTCATTGAGTTTTCAAATAAACTTCGAGCGAGGTCGACCTATCATAGTTCACCCCACTATAAAAAATATGATGAATTGACAAAAGAAGTGATTTCAAAATGTCAGTAGAATGGAAGCCAATTAGGACAAATGTCTCCCGTGAAGTTTACAAAGTAATGTAAGAGTGCCACAAATTAAAATAGTAAAATTTGACCAATGACCAATACAAACCATTTCCAGAGCAAAGAAATTCCCCCACACCGAGTTAGATTAGCGCTAATTAAGTCGAATGCCGTCCAAACATCGATCACCGCCTGTAACTATCCGTCCAACCACTCCAACGCTACACCCTGATCCACCAATTTTCTCTCCATCCGCAAATAACTGCTCTAAACGACATCACATTTAACGTGATTAATTATCTACGAAGTATTGTAATAATCTCTACCCATCTTTTTCAGACAACTCCTGGATTGACGCATCTCGCGTCACGGTGCGGTTTCCCCCACATTCTGCTGCCCGATGTCACCAAACCATGTGGGACGCGGGGTTCTCAATCTCGCCAGAGGGAGAATCCCACGCAGGTGATCAACGGGAACATGAAGAAGTCAATCTTCCCTATATTGCCATAAAGAGAGAAACCGGCGGAAGTTTCGCCCGGGAGATCCGAGGGCAAGCAGAATACCTACTGGCACGTCTAGAAGAACATCAACGCCAGACCAACAAACAAGTGGTATGAGGTCAGCGCTATCTTGCAGAAATAAACGAAGCAATTGCGATCGGAGTTATCCCGAGCACGGATGGGTACGCCCCGCCATACAACACATCCTACAATTTAGGCGACCCACGTCTAGGCGAAAGCTCCACAGGGATGAACGTGGTGGTCCCACGGAGAATACTTACCAAGGAGATGCGGGATGGTGAGCGAAATTACAATGGCGACCGCGAGCATCAAATGCTCGCGAACCACCCAGGAGAAATGGAAATCGAGGCAGCCCAAGACTCGAGAAGTTTTAGTGAATTAGATGAAATAAATATTAGTCTTCACTTTATTTTTCTTTTTTTCGTGATATGCACAAAAGATAGAAAAAACCCTAAACGCAGAAAAGATTTAATAAACTATGTGAATTCTGACGTAGAACATACAGTTGATGATGAATTTTCTTTTATTGTAGATATGGATTCAAGTCAAATCTTACAAAGAGAATTAGATAAGGCCAGAAGTCAAATAAAAATCTACTCCGACAAATTATGTAATTGACTGCTGAAGTCCAACAGACAAGATCCACTTGGAAAGACCCTCTATCAAAAGATGGCAGCCACCCAACGAGGCTGGACTGAAGAAAAAATTATTAATCAAAGCCTGAAAACTCAGATTCAGAGGCTAGAGGTAGCGTTATCGGCGTGCCAATAGGGTAACACGGTAACCTACCCATTGGTCTTTGCACCGGTCCAACTGGCTTATAAAGAAACAACCGTGACCGCGAAACCTGTGAATAAGCCACTCAGACATCGACCAGGAAGAAACGAGCGCGCCAAGCGTCGAGCCGCTCAACACGCAGAATAAAATGTGTTTTTGATTGTTTGTTCAATAAATGTTTTCTTTCCGTTCTACTGATTTTCCTATCAAGTTTGACGTCAGGACGAGCTAGAGTAAATATTAAAGAGTGAAAGATTTAGTCTGTAGAATGAGAAAGGTCAGAGTAGTGTTGGGCCAGAACACAAATAGCCTTGAGAATTGTTTAAATGCATTAGTAATACAGCACAAAATCCCAGCACCAAGATAACTTAAAATACAATATACAACACCAATTAAACATTTTAAAATCTGAGAGAATATAAATAAATATAAAATCAAAAACATAAAAGTAAAATAAAATAAATATAAAATGCATCAAGAACCGCACGAAATCTACATAAAAAATAACATAATAACAAGAAAATTTGACCGTAAAATGACCATTTATATAAAAGTAAAAATTAATGAATTAAATGAATAAAAATAAAATATTTTTGGATGAATAAATTTAATTAAAAATGTTAAAAATAAATTATCAATTTAAATTAAGAAATTAATAAAAATGTAATTTAGATAACACAAATAATTTCAAGGTCGAATTTTGTTTAATCGCAATAAAATTAACACGCAAGGTTAAGGCAAAATTATAAGTATATATACTGATGTGTTTTGACAAATTTTAAGTCTTAATTTTCAGAGAAAAAATTCCAGTCTAAGCTGAGTTGGTGTGCGTTGCAGCTGAGAGCCGTGCTTTCAGGCAATTAATACTAGTAAGTGTTTTGCCTGAACACGACAACTTTCAGTTGCTGTACATTGGTATGAAGTGATATAAATGATTGCTTGATTAAATTTTGACCAATTATGAAAATATATGCACGAATGCGTATGAAATTATTGACTAAGTGTAAAGAAATATGAGCGAATACTGCATGAATTTCTTGACCAATTTGATTAAATGTATTCGGATGAAGCGATGAACAATGATGATGTCAATAAACGTCCGATCACTATGTAAAATATGTAACATCAAATAAACCGTACTATGCTCGAAAGTTTTACTCAACGGATATGGTAAAATTTATTTGTTATTTCTTTTTCGGCCCACAGCTAAAACATAACGCAAGAAAATAAAATAAAACACACTATCGAACTGTGTAAGTACGGTGTAAGTCCGCCAATAGTTCGTGCCTACGAAGGCAACGGCGTGAGAACGCAGTAGCTGGAACGTCAATATTGTCCATTTATAGGGGAAAGTGGGAGGTAGGGAAGTAGTTTTTGGTTGCTCCTTCGCCATCCGTTTCCTGAAAAATAGACCAAAAATCTTTAACAAAAATCGGCTCAAAATCACTAACACCGAGTAGTCCAGTAGGCACTCATTAAATATAACATGAACATACATAGATCTTAAGGATAAAGAGAGGAAAAGTGTAGCGGGGAAATTGCGAAATCGTTGCAACAATTAAAATGAATAGCCATCGGAAAAAGACTATTCCGAACGACTAAAATCATGAAAAATAATGTTTTGAATAATATATAAGAATTAAATAAATTATGTTGAATTGAGACGGAAAATATGGGCGGAACGCTGCTCAAATTTTCCGAATCAATTAAAATACTTATCAAAAATAGCAAAGTAAAAGTAGAATACGGCTCAATAATTGATAGAATATCCGGATAAGACCGTAAAATAAGGGCGGAACGCTGCTCAAATTTTCCGAATTAATTAAAATACTTATCGAAAATAGTAAAGTAAAAGTGGAATGTTGTTCAATTGTTACTATAATATCCTTATAAAACTGTAAAATAAGGGCGGTACACTGCTAAAATTTTAAAAAGGAAAATACTTTGTCGAAAACTGTAAAATAAGGATGGATTACGGCTAAATTTTTATATAAGCAAAGTATATATTTTTTTAAGCCGAGGAATAAGAGCGAATCCCTACACAAAAATTTGTTAATAATAATGATAATAGTAAGGATAATGGTAATGGTAATAATTAATAATTATATTAATTATAATAATATAATAATAATAATAATAATAATAGTAGTAATAATAATAAATATAATGCCAATTATAATAATAATAATAATAATAATAATAAAGGTAATAGTAGTAATAATTAATAAAGGTAATACATATAAGGCGCTAGCAATAATAATAGGGAACATTGTAGTTATAATAGGGATAAGGGTAAGAGAGATACTGTATGGATATTTAACCTAATAACAGGTTTACAGGCTATAGAAAATCATCAACACGGACAACGGTAAGAAGAACTATGGAAATAGACGTAATGATAAATGATATAACAGTATAGACCAACATTTGAAGATAGGAGAACAATGGGACCTAAAAATCGAAATCGAGCACAGGCCTATCGGCAGCACGTTGGGCCCATGGATCGTTCGGTCAATTATAGCATTAGCAATAGCGCTCACTTGAATACACTTGAACACAATTCCAACGTTGCTTAACAACGGGTGTCGAGTGGTAAGCGAAAGATATTTGTATGGGGTTGCCTGGGGTAACAACCATATAGTTTCTAAATATCAACACCCAGAAACCCACCAGTAGTTCCTATGTGGCGCTCACCGTTGGCGATCTCAAAACCAGTGGTTACATTATAAACGTTGCTTAGCGACGGGTAACCATTAAGGGCAGAGAGAAAGTTACATTTGGGTCAAGGTTAATCAAACTGTAAACCCCCACAAATGTATGGGGTCAAGGTTATAAACACCACTAACCCCAAACATAATACATTAAGATTATTTTTTAAAATGTAGAGTAATTACTTGAAATTTAGTTTAAAAATTTTTTTATAAATTTTTTCATCTGTTCTCAAAAATGATATAAAAATTATAATTCAACGAAAATTTTTGCTACAACCATACACATTTCAATAGATTTTCAGACTTCATTAAATTTCCAAATATTTAAATAAATTTGTAATCTCATTTTATTATGCAAATAAAATTATGAGAATAATAACTATTTTTAAATCACTTGAATTATTTGGTATTTGCGTGTGTTGGGCTCAGAGCCACCATTTAAACAAAAACAAAAGTGAAAAAGTTATGGAAGGAATCACTGCACATAAACATGCACCGCACCAAGATATTAAAAATTAATGAAAAAACATATTAATTAAAACAAAATAAATATATAACAAAACTAAATAAAAACAAATAATTAATAAAAATCATGAAAAACAAGACAGCTACAAAAAGAAACATACGAAAAATAAAATAAACTGCCAAAACCTTGCAAAATAAGGTTTAGAAAAAACACAGGCAGAAGTGGCGACCAGAAAACAAATAAAAAAGGGCAAAAAATAATATTATCAGAAAATAATAATAAAAATAAAATCCAAATATAAAATAAAGTATATACCAAAAAATTAAGAAAAATATACAAAAAATAATAAAAATAATATTTAAGTAATAAAAATAAATAAAAAGCCCTAAAAATGGCGAAAAATCGCCTATTGGTCGCACACATGCATAAAAATGATATAAATACAGTGATGAAATTCATAACAAAACACTCTTTTATGCAAAAATTTGAACAACTGCTTACTTTCACAAAAATTTAGAGAACTCTTTAGAAGTAAGGAATTTTTGTTTTAGGTGTATATCTTGTCCTAACTTTTGTATGTTTTATTCATAAAGATTTTCTGTTCACAATAATGTCTCATTTACTTTTGTACTAATTAAATTATATCTATATTTATCGTCCTACCATTAAAATCTTATATATATCGTATGGTAATAGATGGTCCATGGGACGGATCTCGGGCTAATTAGTGGGTGAAAACCCTTAGTTGGGCTCGCGGGTCATGCCTCGTGGACCCCTCGGCAGTCCGCAGTCGGTTCTGGTGATAATGCACAGGACCGCTACGCAGGGCGCCGTTGTATACTCGGGGCGGCTTCTGAAATATGTGGCCGGAACGAGTTGAAGTAAAATCAGGGAAGATGCGACAGCAAAGTAAGGGGGAATTTAAGAATGATCGCAATTAGATCATACGAATTATTTTTTCGGACGTCTCAATAAGAAATGGGTAGCAGGGGTAAGTCTAAGAATAGTCGAGGAATAAGTACCATGACCAGAAGGTTCCTGTGAAAAATAATCTCGTAAATTAATCAAAAAAGAATGAAATGAGGAAAGTATAGCTATGGGAGTGTTAGTACGGGAAGACGCAGCAAATTCCATCTAGCAGAATTGAAATTGTCGCCCAAACAGAGAAAATAACGATAGTAGGAGACCCCAAACATCACGATAATACGAAGCGTAAAAATTTAGAAATCAATAGCTTTACACAAATGGTCAATAGTCATGCATGAATACATCTAAGATATTTCAGTTATGATCTTGCATAGTGATGACATAAACCAAATTACATCAGTTTTGTACGTGGTGTTATGAACGGAGCGATAGGTTAATAATCAGTTAATCGTAATACTCGTACCAATTGTCTAGGGGCGAACACATGATTGTTACCAGTAGGGAATCGATTCCGGTAAGTAAAATGTTCAAAGGTACTAAATATAATTGAACTGCAACCAGCGGTTAGGGAAAAATAAAACCAATAGAACAATAGTGGTAATCGGAATAAAATACCCTAAATATAATAATCGTAGTAAATATAATAAATAGTACGAATTTAATAATAGCAGTAATTGTAGTAGTTTCCACGAATATAATAACAACCAAAAATATAATAAACAAAGTAAATATAACAATCGTAGCAATGATAATGAATTCCATAAATATAACAATGGTGATAAATGTAACAGATAATATAAATATAATAATAGTAGTAATGATAATGAATTCCATAAATATAATAATAGTGATAAATGTAATAAATAATATAAATATAATAATAGTAGTAAGGGTACTAAACTCCATAGATATGATAATAGTGACAAATGTAATAAATAAAATGACTACATTATTAGTAGTAAATATAATAGCAATTAGGGACTAACTTATAATAGATGACATGAAGAAAAGAGCCTTAGTTTAAGAATGACCATTGGGCAAAGTATGACGATGCAACCAAAGTTTAGCCGGGATTAATCCACTAATAATGTATATTTATTTCGTGATAAAATAAATGAACCTGATCACAATTTGACCAAATAACAATTATCAATTACCTTATAGTCAATCAGATAAACTAGCGATAGATAATAACCATCAACGATCAACTTACAGCAGTATTCACGAGAATACCCTAGTGTAACCTAATAATAATTAATAACCAAACTACGCAGGAATAAATAATCTAATAATGGTTAACGCAATAATAATTGAGGGCACACCTAACATAATATGCATAACAGTAATAACAGTAGAGTCAAATAGTATTTTGTCGGGTAACCGATAAGGGAACCGCTAAAGTGATAGTAGTATTGGTACCAACAATTACTGGTTGATTTACAACAGAACGCGGAAAGCGTAATACCAGTTTGACCCAAGAATACCCGACAATCGAATCGTAATAAGAAGGATAGTAGTTCCGTCTGACAGCAATAATTGGTAAAATTACAACGAAATTCAGAGAGACTAACAAGGTAAGGATTCATCCCTCAAACTGCTATCCGGCCCTTCGCCTACGTTTCCATATTCTGTCACCACTTCACTTCACAGAGAGTTTTTCCTCAAATTTTCTTGTTTCCTTTTCAGAATGCAAGATAATAATGACGATTCCGGACTAAACAGATTGCCAAGAATACCCCGACTCCCACCTTCGATCGTGGCCGTCCGCCACCAGTATGAGGAGTTGAAACAAAAGCACGAGGTACTACAAGCCAAGTATGCACGGATAAAGGGTACGTGGGCTCCGCCCGATGCCATCAAAGTGCTGAGACGGAAAATCGAGTGGCTCACTCGGGCGCGAGATGAGCTAATCACCGAATCCCGCGCCCAGCGGCTGCTCATCAAGGAGCAATCAACCGCGCTCCGACGCGCGTTTACAGATACTGAACTGCAAGCCTACGTCCCCGGAAGCATTAGAGCCGGCCAGTTGGATATAATACCAGCTTCCCACCTTCATGTCTCCAATGCCTTGCCTCCACCCCCAGTCTCCGGGAGTCAAATCTCTGAAACTCCCAGCCGGTCAGTCGAGCCCATTGTCTCCCAACCACCTATTGAGAACACAAGGAGCACTGCCAGCGCACGGACAAGCCGGCGACCGAATCGAAATCGGCGACGACGCGAACGACGCCGACGGGTGGAAGAGGTTCTCACCGGATCGGAACCTACAGAGGTCTCATGTCCGACCAACGATCCGCCTCCACCTTACCAGGAGTGTGAATTTCCGGAATTCGACCCGGATATCCTCTACGCTCCCGATGTAATATTCCGATCACCTGCCCGGTCCATCCATATAAATCTGATCGACGAGGAGCCGGAATCTTTCCCGGTCACCCACATCCTCGATGGACTTGGGCTCGGAACCGAAGATATCGCCATTCTCACGGACGAGGTGCCTAACTCTATCGCGGCACAAGAGATCGCAGGTCCCTCGACCCGAAGAGAGGAGACCCAATCCCTGAACCCCCCGCCTTACAGGCCGAGGAAGCGAAAATATTTCCCAACCGACATCGACGGAGACGATTAATGGAAAATCGAAATGAATTTTGATGTAAATAGGACATTGGAGCAGAATTTCCTCTCCTTGATAACTCGGCAAAACCAACTTTAAACGATATTTCGTTTTGTTATCTTGATGAATTCAATTGTTAATAAAATGACGTTTTCCTTTTTCGTTTCCTTTTTATGTTGAGATTGGCTAAACAAATTGGTTTATGAGAAGTGTAACGGGAATAAGAGGGATAAGCTATGGTAAACCAACACTAGGGTTAGATGATCATCCGTAATTTACTCTCCGAGGGTTGTCACGAATTGAACACCCATGGATGAAAGCGTAAGCCCTTCTAGCGGCAGCAAACAACTCGGGAAAGACGAAGGTCCTTCGAGGAGTAGTGCTAGCGATGGCGCTCACCTGCTCGAATGGCATTCGGCCATTATGTAGGGTACCAACGTGATCTCGGTCACGGGTACATGATGGTTACTAAAATCATGCGGCGCATCCGGAGATTTCCCCTAGTCATAAACGATGAAAGTCCCATCAGTATAGCGAGTGACGTAGTGACATTTAACAACTCCTGTGCGTCCAATACGTGTGTATTACCGATTCATTTAAACAAAATCATGTCTTGGCCCAACATTTATATTGACAACTTCATCCTGCTCATGTTTATCAACCCAAACAGATTTCAATAGAGAATTCAAAAAATCATCAAAAATTATAGGATTAATTATGTTAGTATATATCAACATTTGTCTATGAAGTTTTATTATTTTGCGTTTGCGTACACAAAAAGCACTTGCCCGATATGTTTGCTTATCTAATTTTTTATCAAATGTAACTTCACAGATGTTATTATTCAGACCTTAAAAAATTTGAAATTATTGTTATTAGTGATGATGAATCTGAAAATATTGTAAATATTCAAATAGGGGGTTCAGTAAATAACGAAATAAATATAAACGATGAACCTGAAATAGAGGTTGACTTAAGAGGTTCCCATAAAAATATTCGATTTGATTTAGAAAATCAAAACCTTATTCAAATCGCCCTAACAAATAAACTTATAAATAAATAAAAAAATGAAATAGAGAAAATAGGATCTGTAAAATTCCAGTTTACAGATCTCATTAAATTCAAAAAAGATGGTGAAATAAAAGATAATTTCTTTTCTAATAGTGTGAGTGTCTTCTCCGATAGTTTTCTTGCTGATAAGATGAGTGGTATAAATGAGAAAATCGAAAAAATCACGTAATTGGAAAGTGGATAGCGCGTGGTTAAGATTCTTGAAATCGATTTTATTAAAACCATATATTTTCCGATAAGTCGATTAGCTGGACATAGCTTTATCCCTACAACTGATTCTCTAGTAGGTAAAAAGGCAATTGTAAATGTTCAAAACACAGATCATTTGTGTTTCATATATAGTGTTTTAGGGATTTTAAAGTGCGATATAATATTAAAGCTTAGGAGCGTGTTTCTTCTTACACAAATTATATAGACGAGTAAAATTACGATTCAATTACTGATTGTCCAATGAGACTGTAGCATCCAGAAATTTGAGAGAAACAATAGCTAGTTAAAATTGGCAATCAATGTTTTTGAATATACGACCATCCCTTCTAAGCAATTGAATGATATTGATTACGTACCACACTATCCTCACCTCATCTTAACTCACCGAACAAAGGTTATCGGCGGTAATCCTATTATTCATTTATTATTACAAGACGGTGATAATTATCATTATACCGCCAATTTTTATTTGAATAAACTTTTTAATAAATTAATTTTTTTTAAACTTTATAATAAATATTTTTAAATCACTTGAATTATATTTTCAATTCATATTTGTTAAATATTATAACTTTTGTTTTAATAACGCAATAAAGAACATAATTAATTTCAACTTTTAATTGTTTTAAGTAAGAATTAAATATTTAATTATTGTGTATAAATTAATTATTCTTGTTACAGAATGCAGTCTTCATTGCTAGACGAATCTTTAAATGAAAGGGTTCCCGAAGATATAGAAAAATTATATCAGAAAAAAACTCAATTAGAACATATATTACTTCGACCAGATTCTTATGTCGGGTCAATAAAAAAGAAGATAAACTAATGTGGGTTTTTGACGACGAGAAAAATGAGATGGTTGAAAAAAAGATTACTTACAATCCAGCTCTTTATAAGATATTCGATGAAATTCTAGTTAATGCATCTGATAATAAAATTAGAGATTCTAAAATGACTACTATTAGAATCGATATAGATAGGTAGGTGATTTAAATTATTTAATAGATAATGATTTTATTCATCTGTAATTCAGTAAAATGAATATGGTCCGTATTTGGAACAATGGTAGAGGTATACCTGTTACGATACATAAAGAACATCAAGTTTACATACCGACTATGATTTTGGTCAGTTATTGACATCAACTAACTTCAACGACGACAAAAAACAAGTGACTGGTGGCCGAAATGGATACGGTGCTAAACTCTGCAATATATTTAGTTCTGAATTCGTGCTGGAAACATCAAGCAAAGAATACGGTAAAAGTTTTAAGCAGGTAAATTTATTTTTAGATAAATTAAAATAACTAATTTTAAAATTAAAATATTGCTTGATATGATATTTTTACTACCTATTATAAAGTTTCTTGTACTTGATAATGGTGTAAATTTATACAAATAACATTCACAGTAAATGATGAAAATATTGATGAGTAGAGTCAAAATATTAAATAAATCCTCAAACGTGCGCGCTGGCGCTCAATTCATGCAGTGAGCAGGGCGCATTAAATGTTAATTAAATTTAAATGCTGATTATATAAATTTCGATTTGTTTATTTTGATATTTCTGACAAATAAAAAATAATATTATATTATAATACTTTTGGCTTATTTTTTTTAATATTTATGCTGGAGGCAGCCAAAGTTGAGTTTTGACCAAATTTACAGAACCTCATATACAAATAACATTGATGGAATGTCCTCGCGGACTCGGTTGAGCTCCTTGCACCTCAATCATTTTGATTTGTCCTCTTTTACACATAATATATCGATAAACAAATCCATTAACCGCTATGAAGCAGTAAAATAAATCATTAATTATTGATGTTTTTTCAATATTTTAGAACATTGACATTCTCCAACTTCTAGACTTGGTCGAATAACATGAATGATTGTTTTGATCCCGAAATTTCTAAAGCCGCCAAAGAAGATTTCACCTGTGTCACTTTCTATCCAGATCTTAAACGATTCAGCATGACTCGTTTGGATGAGGATATTGTCGCTCTGTTTAGCAGGAGAGCTTATGATATAGCAGCGTGTACGCAAGGGATCACTGTCTTTTTAAATGGCAAGCAGATCAACGTAAAAACCTTTAAAGATTACGTAGATTTATACACGAAACATGTTCTCGATGCAAACGAAGAGCCGTTGAAAGTAGTTTATGAATCTTATGGTAAAAGATGGGAAGTTGCCGTAACAACAAGTGTTAATGAGACATTTTCCCAAGTTAGTTTCGTCAACAGTATTGCAACAACAAAGGGTGGAACCCATGTTAACTATTTGGCGGATCAGTTGGCTGCAAAGATTTTAGAAAAGCTAAAAAGAAAATTAAAGATGATAAACAAGCTGTCAAATTAAAGCCTGCCCAAGTCAAAATGAATATGTGGATATTTGTTAGATGTCTAATAGAAAATCCCAGTTTCGATTCTCAGACAAAGGAAAATATGACTTTAAACCAAAAAGATTTCGGCTCAGAATGTACTTTAAATGAAAAATTCATTTCATTAGTGGCAAAATGCGGTATTGTTGAAAAGTTAACCATGTGGACATTGTTCAAGAATCAAGCTTTATTGGACAAGAAATGCAGTAAAACTAAACAAACAAAACTGAAGGATATGCCAAAATTGGATGATGCCAATTTCGCGGGCACTAAGAACTCGCTGCAGTGTACTTTGATCTTAACGGAAGGAGATTCAGCCAAATCATTGGCTGTTTCGGGTTTGGCAGTTATCGGCAGGGATTATTATGGTGTATTTCCACTGAAAGGAAAATTGCTAAATGTAAGAGAAGCAAGTGCTAAGCAATTAACAGAAAATGCTGAAATCACAAACATCATAAAGATTATTGGCTTGCAATACAGTCAAAAGTATGAATTACCGGAATCATTGAAGACTTTGCGATATGGAAAACTAATGATAATGACAGATCAGGATCAAGACGGATCTCACATAAAGGGCCTGTTGATAAATTTCATTCATTCAAAATGGCCCAATTTATTAAAACACAATTTCGTCGAACAATTCATCACGCCAATAGTAAAAGCATTCAAAAACAACCAAGTATTATCTTTCTATAGCATTCCTGAGCTTGTCGAATGGCAAAAAGTCACTCCAGGTGCGAATCAATGGCGGTTGAAGTATTACAAGGGGTTGGGTACTTCTACAGATAAGGAAGCAAAGGAATATTTCAGTGACATGGAACGGCATTTGATTAAGTTTCGATACAGTGGCGAAGAGGATGGTAAAAGTATAGTTTTGGCATTTTCAAAAACTAAAGCTGATGAGCGTAAAGAATGGTTGACAAATTGGATGGAAGACTGTAAACGCCGCCGAGAGCTTGGAATGGATGAGGTTTATTTGTACGGAAAGGGCACAAAATACATCACGTTTGAAAACTTCATTAATCAGGAGTTGATTTTATTCAGCAATACGGATAATGAGAGAAGCATTCCATGTTTAATGGACGGGTTCAAGCCAGGTCAAAGAAAAGTGTTATTTGCCTGCTTGAAAAGGAATTTAGTGAAAGAATTAAAAGTTGCACAATTAGCTGGATCCGTGGCTGAACTATCCGCATATCACCACGGTGAAGCATCCTTGATGTCAACTATCATTAATTTGGCTCAGGATTTCGTCGGCAGCAATAACATCAATCTATTGATGCCAAACGGCCAATTCGGTACTCGGCTAGCTGGGGGCAAAGATAGCGCTTCACCTCGTTACATATGTACTCAATTGAGTAAATTGACGAAATTGATTTTCCACCACGACGACGAGGCGGTATTGAAATATTTGCTGGATGACAATCAATCTATCGAACCAGAATGGTATGCACCAATTATTCCGATGGTATTAATTAACGGGTGTGACGGTATCGGAACTGGGTGGAGTAGTAAAATTCCTAATTTCAACCCGAAAGATGTTATAGATAATTTAAAACGAATGATTAATGGTGGAACTCCCGTGAAAATGCATCCATGGTATCGTAATTTCACCGGAACAATCGTTGAGGTGTGTGAAAACAAGTATGTGGTTAATGGGGAAATAAATCAACTCGATGGAACCACTTTGGAAATAACTGAGTTACCCATTCGAGTTTGGACTAATTCTTACAAAGAGAGCGTAATGGAAATTTATCGTCATGGAAACGATAAAACTCCAGCATTTATCACCGATTACAAAGAGTACAATACGGATAAAACAGTTCGATTCCTCGTGGAAATGAATCCAGCCAAATACGCAGAAGCAGAAGCGGCGGGTTTCCACAAATTTTTCAAACTGCAGACACCTTTGACGTTGAGCAACATGATATTGTTTGATGAATGCGGAGTCATCAGAAAATATAATAACGGAATAGAAATATTAGAGAGCTTTTTTAAAGTGCGTTTGGAAATTTATATCAAACGGAAAAATTATTTATTGGGCATTTTATCAGCTCAGGCGTCCAAGTTGCAAAACCAAGCGAGATTTATTTTAGAGAAAATTAATGGAATAATTATCTGTGAAAATGTGAAAATTGCCGTTTTGATTGATAAATTGGTGGCAGCAAAATATGATTCCGATCCTGTTAAAGCTTGGATGAAATTCAATGCGAACAAACTGACAATTGAAAAGGCTGAAGATGAGGAGGACGAAGAAGCTATTGAGGATTCTGGAAAGCCAGATTTTGGATATTTAACCCAGATGCAAATCTTAACTTTAACAGCAGAAAAGAAAGAAGCCTTATTAAAGGAGAGAGATGAGAAGTTGGAAGAATTAATGAGAATAAAGAATAAATCTCCAGAACAAATGTGGCTAGATGACTTAGAAATACTGGAAAAGGAAATAAATGTGGTTTATAATCAAGATACTTCGGAACCAGGGGAAATAGTGAATACCGTTGTGAAGAAGCCTGGTAAAAAAGGTGGAAAAGCTATAAAAATAGCAGCAGAAACCGCTCCGTCGAAATTCAGTCGCCGTATTGAACCGAAAATAGAAGAGGAATATTTGAAAAAAATCAATTTAGAAACGGAAAAAAAGAAAAAGCTAGTTGAGAATAAAAAGCAGAAAGAAATGATAGAAAATTTCGTTACAAGAGAATCTACAGGTACAAATGCAGAAGCTGGCGACAATAATTCTGAAAATGACGAAGAGCTGACTCTGGCTCAGAGATTGGCCAAGACTCATGGAAGTGAGGCGTTCAAAGGTTTGATAGGAAAAGGAGATAAACCAACTAAAACAAACAAAACGAATATTTTGATTGAAAAAAAATGCTAAAGTTAGTCCCGGTAACAAGAGAAAACGAGATAGCGGTGAAATTATCGAATTATCCGATAATGATGACGGCGACTCCAATCAAGCTCAAAATAAAGTTAAAACCAATAAATCAGAAATGTCCTCGGAAAGCCTATTTAAAAATATCAAGTTTCCGCAAAAGTACATAAATCTTTAATTGTAATTTTGAAATCTATTTATGAAAACCTTTAGGCAATCAAAACTTCTGGTAGAGAATAAAGACAAGCCCGTCGCTAAAAAAGCTAAAATTGAGAAACCCAAGACAATGAAGCCTAAAACCGATAAACCAAAACCCCAGAAGAAAGATGCGGCTCCTAAAGACAAAAAAGAAGCAGCTCCGAAAATGGCAAAAAAGCCAGCAGCGCCAAAAAAGAAAGAAATCGCCGAAAATACAAATCATTCTGGTGAATTGCTGTTTGTTTAAATAATAACCTCAATTGGCTCTAGACGATTCATCTGAAGGCGCTGTGAGGAAAGAAAGATCAAAGAGAAAAGCCGCCGTTAAAACTTACGATGTTTTTTCCGATGAAGAGGAATCTGTGAAGGATGACGACAGCGATTTCGATTTCAATGCGGAAAAGTAATGATTTTTATAATTTTCATAATTTTATAACGTTTGTTTTAGGAGTAAAGCGTCAAATAAGAAGGCAAGGAGGATTAGCAGTGACTCGGATTAAATGATTTGTATATAGAGAATTTTAATATAGATTTTTCAATTAGTGTTTTGATATTTAATGTTTCAATATTAATCGGTTCTCAGTGATTTCACTCTAGGATGCTTTGTTTAAATGTAGTGATTTATGATTTGTCGTTTTATTAAGGTAAAATATTTTATTGGACAGAATCAAGGATGGATTATTGTAATGTAAGAGCAACTAGAGATAAGTTAGAAATACAATTTTATAGTGAATTTTATTGAAAAAGCATTTAAGCAATACAGATAGGTGTTGGCAATGAATAATTTCGTCAGACACGTTACTGCAGTGTAGTGACCATACGAAGAAGCGCTAAGACAGCAACTCAATTGAGAAGTTTTTTGGGAACAGTAAACTACTTTCATCTGTTTATCCAAAGATTTCCGAAATTCTCTCACCACTGTCTGGTCTTTGTTCAAATCCAAAGAAATCTTTAGTTGTTTGGAATGAAGTTTTGCTGGACGCATTTGAAAAAGCTAAAAACATGTCTAGCTAATATACAAACATTACATTACCCTAAAAGGATTTTGGAGTTACGTTTAACAACTGATGCTTCGAATATAGCCATTGGCGATGTGTTTTTAAGGCTTTATCTTCTTGCCAACCCCTTTGAGCCACCGTGAGCCTTTGATAGATGCTTTTTACCCGCGAAGGCTCTATCCACGTGGCCTTAGTTCGTTGCAGTTCCCGGCTGAGCTGCACGCATTGCTGGTGAAGATTGATATTTTGTTTTCTCAATTTCTTTAACTCCTGACCGATTTCTTTGATTGCGTCCATGGCTGAATTACAGTCAACAATAGTAATTGGCATTTTATCGAGAATTCATAATGCAACAATCAACAAAATATATACTTAGCAAACTCGAGTAATTCTCCAGTGATAGATACAATTATTATTCTCATTAATTAATAATAGCGAATATTACTCCTACTTAATTATTTTATTGTTTTTTTAATCATTAAGTTATTTTTTAAATTAGAACTATAGTTACTTATTTAAAAATCCAATTTGCAGTTTTAATTAAATTTTTAAACAATTGTTAATTAAAGATCATATTCATTCATTGAAATTTTTACTCATATTATTCTTCTATTTCTAAAATTTACAGAAAATGCCAATCGATAAGACTTGAAATCAACAACGAACATTTATTTCAGAATTAGAGATTCATTAGATTAGACATTTATTTCGGGAAAGATCTTTAATAAGTTCGACCGTTAGTTTCGCGTCTCAGAGGATGACGTGCATGCGCATGTTCTTCACTATCCCGATCCATCAAAATATACAAGATATCCAGCTGGATTATTTGTTTGGGTACCACCAGGTGTACTGGTGCGTCAACACTGAGGAGAGCTGGGTCATCCGGATTGAAAACTATCACATAATCGGGTAGATGTCCATCAGAGCTCGGAATACGTCCACTAAAAATATCCGCATTTATCCTCGCCAATCGCCGGCGCTGGTTATTCGCCTTCCATCGGTACTTTCTTTCGAAGTATTCCAGCTGTTGGAGCATAAATTCCGCCTCATGGCGAATCTCTCAAGCCGGATTCTGCCCGGGATCCCTCTTAATGGTCATGCTGAGAATCTCGGTATCTCTATCTCGCTCCTGATTTTGGTGGGGCCATTCCTGGCTTTTCATGTGGAAAGTGGATATCCACGATCCCATAGCGCTTGTCGATATCTTCCGGCGAATCTGCTGGGGATCGTCAGAGTGGTCCTAGAATCGTCGGTCCAGTTGCTGCAGGAGGTGCCAGGTACTAATAGATTTTGTTGACGTACTGGGTAGAATTAATGATGGATAACACAAACAAGCCTTCTCCTACAGCAACCTCAATAATTCCTGAAAATATTGTCGAAAATGAACTTAAAAAACTTATTGATATTTATTCGGAACAAATTAATAGTGAAATAATTTTAAATTTTAAAAACAATTTTCAAAATGCGAATTATAAATTTTTCGTAAAAAATTATTTATTTATAATTCAGCTGAAAATAAAATCACTATTAAGTTTGTTTAATTATCTGAATAATACTGAATATATGTTTATCAATGATGAAAAAATTTTTCGTCGACCTGCAATGAATCTACTCGTGCGCTTGAGGCGCACGAAACAAGTAGACTTAGCTCACCGACCTCCGGTCAACTCGCTGAAAATGTGCCCTCAACTTCCTGCAATGAATCTATTCATGCGCAAGAGGCGCACGAAAATAATGGACGTAGCTCGCCGACCTCCGGTCCACTCGCAAAAACTGTGCCCTCATGTTCATGCAATGAATCTATTACTGGATGCCGCTCGACGACTTTCGGTCAACTATCTGAGACTCCCATGCTAAATAATAAAATAATCCAAATGGAACACTACTCTTCGAATATCCCTCAAAAATGTGATAACAAACCCATCATTAATACTTCTTGCAAAACAAAGAAACACCATCTTGAATGCAATTTTGAACACCTTACTATAGAATTTGATCCTGTAATGAAGGCATATAAATCTCACAGCTTCAAAAGTAATAAACCCTGGGAATATTCCATAACTGATACTGATTATATCCCTGTTTGGAGAAAGAAGATTACCTGACATTGTGCTTGCATGAAACCTATCCTTAGTACTCAAGTACAAGACTGCTGGTCATCTAAACTGAAGAAAGGACCTAAAAGAATTAACAAAGTAAAGAAAAATCTATCAAAACCGAAATCTAAAAAAATACCAAAACTTATAACCTATGACCCATCGGAGCAATTATGGGATCCTGAGACTGATGATATCTTCGCACGTGCGAATTTTTAGATGTTGTATGCAGCAAAGCTGGTAATTGCATCGGCGTTGCAGACTTGTGAACGTGATTAAAAAAACAATAGAAACAGATGCTGAGCCCCGCTCGCTATTTTAGCCGAAAGGCCGCGTATCGATTAAAACCAAATTTTGAAAAAAAAATTGTTTTAATCCGCGCTCGTCTAGTTTAATCCATTGCTCCAACCAACTCTTGACTCTTCCAGGGTACTTTGTATTTCTCCCAGAAGCCCCACAATTTTGACCTTACCACTGTATACCCATGAGCAAGCTCATGTTGGTACTGTATACAGCATCCGAGAGTCCACAAGCAGGTGAGCCCGGTTTCCAAGACTACTCCTTGTGATAATCTCTCCTTCGGGTTCCTGACGGCCGATAGAAGGACTTACGTTTATTTCACTCCTCTACTTCTCTCAACATTGACACGCACCTCCCCATCCGTTACTGTCGATCTTTCGTATGCGTCCGGAGTGGAGTTCTCTGAAGGTCTCATTTAATTCGTCGGTAAATGTTAACGTTTACTGCAGTTGAAAAACATGCTTAAATGGCATTGGTTCCTGTTCGCTATTTGATAGTTCAATTGAAAACGACCTTATTTTAGCCAATTCATTAATAAAACTTAAACGGTGTAATTTAAGAAATTTTTGAAGGGAAATTTTTTCTAATGAGTAAAAAAAAATCTTATTTCTCTATTTTTCTATTTTAATTTCCTGATTTACTGAGAATAATTTTTAAATTACTAACCTAGAAACTTGTTTTAAATTCGAAAAACTTTCATCTAAACAATACGCGAAAATTCAAATATTTATATAAATTACTTAAAATTGCTGTTAGATCAGCTGGTTTTAAGCTTAATAAACTTTTCTTGCTAATTTAAGGAAAAATAAAGTCATTCTAAGGTCCATATTACGACTTTTATTTACTATTATCTTTCTTTTACTAAAAACATTCATTAAAACCAGTCAACATCAATTTTTCAGCAATCAAAATTACTCCATTTCCATTTTTTAGCTCAAATAAAACTTCCTAAGCATACTTCATACATACATATGGCTTTATCAACATCGTACCATGCTCATTTCAAACTTCAGACCTTCATTCATGATTCAGTTAATTAGGAAAATCAAAAATTACTAAAAATAATGAGAATTACAAAATTCTACTTTATTAAAATATACAAAAATTTACAAAAAAGAGATAAAATAAAATATAATTAAAATATATAATAATAATCCAGTTTCTGTTCTTGCCGGCTCTACTCGTCGATATCGACGGGGAATTTTCGCTTGTTCCGGATGGGTTGGACTTGCGTGGTTCCGACTTGGGTGACGGAGTGACATAATTCATCTCCGAAATCGTCCACCCAGTAACTCGCGAGAGTCTGCGATCTCTCCTCAGTTGCAGCTGTGGGATTGGTGACGGGTGAGATGTCCATGCACATTTGCATCTCGTCCGTTTCATCAGGGGGTTTGTTTCGACTTTTTCGGATTTTGGATGATTTCGTCTTTCTTCACGAATTCGGGATGCTGTTCGGCGACTAGTGCGGCGGCTTCTTCGGCGACGACGATTCTTGCTGGGATGATGTTTCTTGCTGGTCCTGGGTGTTTGAGCTGGACCAGCTTGATTTGCTTCCGGAAGACGATTCGCGGGAATCAAATTTAATTTCACCGTCAGATCTCGACCCCGCTAGTCGTTTTGTCAGTTCGACTTCGGTAACGAAGCTACCAGGACGGCGCTTTGATCATTAATGATAATCCGTTGCTCGCGATTTTCCGCAATTAAATCTTCTCGGCATCTAGACAGCCGGTGTATTTTGTCTTGGAGTATTTTTACTGCTTCGGGAGCGAACCACGTGCCGAGAGTACGCTCGTGCTCCGCGAACAGTTTATTGTACTTCTGCTGGCATAAATTATGGTCCAGCTGGATAGGCATAGTATTTGATTTTGAAGATGTTCTGGGGATTTTATATCCTGGCTGCATTTTTAGAAATTCTTAGAGGTTATTGGAAAACTTTTGGAGAGGAATGTGCTGAGAAAATCGTTAGAAGCTAAACGACGAGAAGTTTCTTTTTATCAATGTGTCATAATCATAATAAATTAAATATAATAGTTATTTATAAATATATTAAAATTAATAATCAGAACAATCCTCAAGCATTCTCATTTTCATTTATTCATAATTTTCTATTGATTACTACTACGTATTATTAACGTTAAATTGGATCAAGTATGAAAAATCTGTTGTAGAAAAGGGAAAATCCTGATGCCCCAGTCATTTATTGATTTAAAAATTTAGGTTAAGTGTGTATTATAGAAAATTCTTCATAAAAATATCGTTTATACCAAAAGGAAAATTTAATTTCACAAATTCATTTGTTCGTTTCTGATAGCTTAACCCTAGTCGTCCCCATTCGTATAAAAAGTCGACAGGATTTAAAAACGTTTTACAATCCTACTTAAACATTCATTCGAATGTCGTTCCCCTAACTATGTCGATCTTCCCGAATATTAATTTTTACCGTTCCGACCAACATTGAAATGGCCGCCCCGGTGAAGTACGACGGAGTCCTACCCCGCGATCAGTGTAACGAGACCTGACCGGACAAGGCAGACACCAAAGAGTGGTTGGCGACAAGGTAGCACATCAACATTCCCAAAATTAACTGTAGAAATTGAATACTGCCAAGCCATCTTCCACGAATTAAAGATATGCATAAATAATTTAAATTAGGGGGACCTGTCGCAGATACTAAAAAGTATCGCGACCATCCATGATCAAAAACAATTAAATTGAAAACTATCAAATGTCACATTAAAATATATTAAAAATAAATTACAAGGCTTACTATTGATTTCAAATCGCAAAGTGCAAAATTTAAAAAATTTTGAATTGGTTTTTAAAAGTTAAATATTATGAAAATGGCTATTATATTTATACTGTTTTCGTGCGTGTGTGCGACGCATCAGAGTATTTTGAGCCTTTTTCGGCTATTTTTCGGAGGGTTTTATTGATTTAATTTTATTTTAAATATTTTATTTTTCTCCTTATTTTTCTCTATTTTTTTGATATTGTTTTCTCAATATTTCGTAAATTTTTACTTTTTATTGTTTAACCATTCTTTTTGATTGTTTCTCTTTTTACCCTTTGATATTTAAATTTTTGGTCGCCGCTTCCGCCTATGTATTTTCTAAACCTTCTTTTGCAAGGTTTTGGCGGTTTTATATTTTTACTTTATTTTTCTATGTATATTGCGTGCGAAATTTATTAATTATTTGTTTTACTTAATTATGTTATTTTTTATTTTGTTTTATTTAATGTTTTTATTATATTTTTAATTTCTGTTTGCGGTGCGTGCTTGTGTTATAATAGCCATTCCTATAATTTTTCAACATGACTTTTCATAGTCATTTTATTTTGTTTTAATGATGGCTTATAGCCCAACAATATGTATATTAAATCTTATATTAGTTTTAGTGTGTATTGATTTAAAAAGATTTATTGGAATTATCATGGCTGTAAGGCTAAACAAAATTACCGATATGACTATTACCTTGAGAGTGATCTTATTTGGCATAGCTTGGCTCGATCTTCTCCACGCGGCTGATCTCCTGGTGATTGATGTCCCTTAGCTTGGATTTTGTCGGAATTGAATTCGACATGTTTAAAATCAAATGAAGTTGCCGTGTATGGTGAACGCTTTTATATCAACCCGATAGTTGCACCTTAGTCATTGTCGCTCTGAAAGAAGTAAGTGCAGTATGTTTATTCAAATGAATTCATTTATTCGTTATAGCGGCCGTTTGCTGGCCGATCTAGATAATTCTGTCTGTTTATCCGGTGTATGGGCGACTTCGACGAGCTGCCGTTGGATTGCACTTTTAGACTCAGGATTGTGACTCGGATATGGAGCCATCATGGAATTCTATTTTCATCTAGTAATTTTGTCATGCTTTAGTCTCCGGAATCAATCCACACCTAGACTTTGGCATTCATTGAATTAGTACATTCGACATGTCGGCTATTATCCATTTCATCGTGTATTCATCAATGTTAATCTGACATTAGAAATTGGTTATTGGCGAAATCGTCATTCATGCTTGGGTAGCATCGTTTTTGATAGCTGAAATTCTGTACAGATAATTTTTATACGTTTTATTTAATTAATTAATCCTTTTGCAGTTGGATGTAGTAGTTGGTGGAGATTCACTGATAATTCTGCCATGCTGTAGCTCAACAGCTCAGTGTTGGGCCAGAACAAAACGGCCTTGAGATTGTTTAAATGAATCAGTAACACACACGCAAAAACAACATGCAGATTTAAAATCAGACCCATAAAACCTCAAATAACCCTGCTAAGATATAAGAAAGAGAACAATTAAATATAAAATCAAAAAAACATAAAAGTAAATTAAAACAATAACAAAGTGCAACAAGATCCGCACGAAATAAACATAAAAATAACACGAAAACCTAACAATTTGACCGAAATTTGACAGTTTATCTAAAAATGCGAAAATCCATGAAAATGGAGTAAAAAGCAAATAATTTGAATTAGAAACAATTTAATTTAAAAATTAAAAGAAAAATTGTCAAATTAAATTATAAAAATAATAAAATTAAGATTAGAATATACTAGAAAACCACAAGGTCAAATGTTGTTTTACTAAATCAAATTTAACACGCAAGGTTAGGGTCGTACAATAGGTATATATACCAATTCATTTTCACATTAAACAATGATTAAATCCTCGTTTGAGTAGAAAATTCAGTTTATTTAACGGAACTCGGGAACCTTCAAGAAATGTGAGAGAAAGAATGTTCGAAAAGAACTCTCTCCACGTCGCATCCTTGCAACCACGAAGGAGCTCTGCTTGGACATCGGCGTGGGGAGAGAAGTGTGATGCATTATTAAATAATTGGTCAACTATGTTGTATTATACGAAAATAACAACTGATGCTTCGAATATAGCCATTGGCGTTGTGTTATACCAAATTAACGGTTTCATTGCAGAATCATTAGAGTTTTATTCAAAAAACTTTCATTTGCTAAACAAAAATATTCAACATTTGATCGCGAACTTCTCGCTACATATCAATCCATCAAACATTTTAAACATCTTCTTGAAGGCCGTTCTTTTGACGTACACACACAATAAATCGCTGCTGTACCTATTTACCATAAAAGACCCTTCATCTCATCAACAGCGTCAGATCAGCTTTATATCAGAATTATCTTGTCAAATCTTTCACATTGCTGGCAAAGAAAACATTATTGCAGATTGTCTCTCGTTTAACGTAAATGATATTGTTCACAAACCTTTATTTTATATTAGTGAATTTCAACATAATCCTTTGACACGAGATATTTTTATATTCTTATTCAATAGTTTTAAGATAAAGCTCTAATGTAAATAATAATAATAATAAAAATATTAATAATAATAATAATAATAATAATAATAATAATAATAATAATAATAATAATAGTAATAGTAATAATAATAATAATAATTCTATAATAACAATAATAATAATACGAATCATAATATTATTAATAATAATAATAATAATAATAATAATAATAATAATAATAATAATAATAATAATAATTACTCTGTTAATGCCAATAATATCAATGAAATAATAATAACAGATCTAGCCATGATCAAATATATAAAATTAAAATAGGGGATTTTCAGTATTTGTTATTATTTATTCGCACCATACAAAAATTTGCGATATTTTCAAACTTCTATTTTTACATTAGGAATTTCTATTATAATCGATTATAATAACAATAAAAATAAATAAAATCAATTATGATACTATATAGCCTATTTTTCCTTTTAACATTGACCTACATAGAGATGCAGTTTGCTCGCCGCATCTCCCCTTACCAACATAATACACCTGATTTAGTTCATTAAAAACTCCTATAATAAAATGAAAAAATCAATAATGTTATAATATAGGAACATACATACTTACTCGTGTCTGCATGTAATTAGTTCAACTGTATAAGAACTTATATTATAGGAAGGAAGGAATTAGAAGAAAAATTTTTTAACGTAAAAACATAATACATAGTAAATAATGCATGCAAACTTTCAAAATGTAGAAATGTTCAGTTCAATAAAAACTCTAAATAAATTTATTTTTAGTAACTTTTTAGACAAGTTTTTTTTAAATTAAAGCCGAAAATTTTTGAAAAAAATACCAATAAGAAATTTCGTAAGATTTCTCATGAAATTCAATCAATCTAATATTTTTACAACTTTTCAGATATTTCAAAAATATCCATCGAAACTCTAGGTTTTTGAGTTTTTACCTCATTTGCAATTTACCAGGAACAGTGGAACCAGAATCTTCAAATGAGGAGTTTAAAAAATACGGTAAACATAAGTTTTTCGATAACTTAAGTTAAATAAAAATTATTTTATAGAGTATAAAAAATCCAAATCATTAATACCATTGAAAATGAGGAAGATTTTTATAAATTTGGGAAATTAACAGAAATTTCCAAAGCCTCATAAAATCAATAATTATCAAAAACTTGGCTTTGTCAAAAGGTAAAAAAGATGGCAGCCAAAACAAATTTCCAAGGAACAGAAGAATAGCCATTGGCGTTGTGTTACACCAAATTAACGGTTTCATTGCAGAATCATTAGAGTTTTATTCAAAAAACTTTCATTTGCTAAACAAAAATATTCAACATTTGATCGCGAACTTCTCGCTACATATCAATCCATCAAACATTTTAAACATCTTCTTGAAGGCCGTTCTTTTTACGTACACGCACACAATAAACCGCTGTTGTACCTATTTACCATAAAAGACCCTTCACCTCATCAACAACGTCAGATCAGCTTTATATCAGAATTATCTTGTCAGATCTTTCACATTGCTGGCAATTAAAACATTATTGCAGATTGTCTCTCGTTTAACGTAAATGATATTGTTCACAAACCTTTATTTTATATTAGTGAATTTCAAAATAATCCTTCAACTTCCACAGATATAGTAAAGTTGGGCGATAAAAACATCATAGAGAACGGAATACATTTCGACTCTTCACTTAGCGGAACGCCCGTCTAATCCTTAACGATTCTTTGAGGAAATCAGCTTTTCATTTGATACACGACATGTATCACCCAGGCTCCACTGCCACTTTTAATTTGTTACATTCATAGGTGATTTGGTACAATTCCAACATCGTTTAGCGACGGGTACCAAGTGGTAACCAACATCATTAATTTTTTCTATGTGGGTTGCGATGACAACATAAATCAAGTAAATAAACAGTAAGTAAACCTAACCCACCATGTTTAATCGGGAAATGTATGTTTCAATGTTATTTTTACTTTAACAGTTTTTGACTCCATCTATTGAAATTGATCTCTGGAGTTGGATTTGTAAAAGTTCATGATTTCAATGGTATCTCACATTTCATTTTGCTCTGCTATACAATATGTATTGGTTCTATGTGAAATAGAATAATATTACCGATCTTCACGAACATACACTAATGCGCTTATAGTGAATTAGAAGCAAAGCATTTATACCATACTGCTGCGTGAATTTATCTCCTATGCTTGTCTTATACAATATCTACAATTTGGAATGAAAAATATGTTATGGTATTCTTCATAACTAGAATGCCCATATTCTAAGGAGCACATCCAAAACATCTCACACAGAGTTTAAGACAACCGTGAGCAGACCCTGTTATTAATATAGTTAATAAAATTATACGTTCGCTAATGAAATGAAAGACATCGTAAGTTGCGAAATAAGGAAATCAAAATCTACCTGTATTGTCAGTCTAAAAGGAAACATTTATTAGACACTTCTGAATTGTATTCACAACCAAGCTAATTAGTCAGTTGGGGAAGTAATATGGTGCTTGCTATTTTGTATTATATAGGCGCTAATTACAACAAAAAATAACATTTCATCAACAGTTGTCGATATCAATTTCTGCGTGATTAAATATTAACAATGCTCTCAATTTGTCACCCAATTACCAAACGGATTATTGCGCTCTTCATCACTATTGTTGTTATTCACAAAGTGTCAACTCCCTAATTAATAATTCGCATTTCCTGTCAATTGTTGATACATTTTGTCTGTGACGAATCTCTTTGAAATTACATATAGTTCCCATGTCAACCATTCATCAGTTCTGTGAATAATAAATTCGAGCAGCACTTGAGAGAAAACAAGAACAAAGAATAATAATAACTCTTAATTATCCGAAGAATTCACAACATTTTCTCAGTTAATAAATGGAATTCATCAAAGATTTATGTGAAATTTTATTTCCATATTAACTATAATGTTAAAATATCAGAAAATTTTTCATTATTTTCATTTGTTTTTTACTATTGATCTGGAGAACTTAGCTTTTTATACTTCATCCTTCTTCAAAAAGGGAACTTACTTTTCCTAATTCACAACTATACTGAAAATTAGAACAAATCAAAACCATTTTTTTTAAATATACAAAAATATATTTAAAAATTATTTTTGATAAATTATAATTATGTTACGATTCAAATTATTTCGTCAGTATTTTATTTTCAATTTTCAGAATTTTTCAAAAACTGTCAGTATATTGTTATCAGTAAATTTTTCTCAGTTTATTGGATTAATTGATCAGTTAGTAAAATTGGTAGAATTGTTGTTCAATAAAAATATTAATTTGTAAAAATAACATAAATCTTTCCTACGAGGATCAATACAGAACAACAGCTGCAAAACAATCTTAAAAAAAGAAAGCAAAAAAGAAAAAGTCAAATGGGGTATTAAACAAATGTTTTCTAATAAAGAAGAAGCCGTGAACTATATAAACCAACTAAAATATTGGAGTTATCCAATGAAACAAGAGATGGTAAGAAAGCATATTATTATTGCCACGAATTCATAAAAAGAATAAATTCTCAATGTCTAGTTAGTTTGCATCTTTTATATAAAACAACATCCGAATGGGTCTTATTTTTAGGTTTGAAGGTCTTCATTGTAACAATGGTTTAGTTAGTGGCAATCGTTTGCCTGAAAAGTTTAAGAAATTTTAAAACTATTCAAAATAGTATTAAAGCCAAAAAAACTTTTGGAAATTTTGAGAGAAAAGAAAATTGAGTTTAAAGAAATAACCTAAGTGAGCAACTTTATGGATAAGTTAATTAAAGAAAAATATGGACTAAAAAGTTTCAATTTAGGGGAATTAGAAGAATGGTGTAACAACTACTTGTTAAATGAAAACAACGAAGACAAGACATACATGGTTGACAAACACATATACTATGCTGACGGTGAAGTTTGCGAAGTACAAACTTATGACATTGAAGAAAAAAAATGTTTAAAGAATTCATTTCTACCAATGTCTTTTAAAAAATGCTTCGAAATTTATACGTAGCAGTAACGCAGATTCAATTCAACGTATCAAGATTGTTCCTTTTATCCCTTTGGAGTCTTAGTCAATATAAATGAATAAAACAGTAAATTTTAAGTTTTTATTTCAAACGGTGCAAAGCAAAATATCTGATCTGGTCACTTAAACCCCAACACATCAGTCCAGTAATCTAATTTCTGAGGCATCTGAAACTATTCGCAAAGCTTCATTAGAAACATTTGGAGAGGGTTACAAATATGCAGTTGATATGATATGTATTTGTCTCATATGAGAAGAAATTGTGACAAACCTTTTCTTCAATAATTTTCATATTTTTTATTGTAAGGCTAAATCAAAACAATTTTCTTTTTCATTGTACCTAATATTCAAATTTTATAAAAGAATGTCAAAAAAGGTTGTTAAAATTAAAATTTATATAATAGTTTTACTTTTTAAAACTAAATATTCAAATTATATATATATATATATATAGACAAAAAATATTTATAAATTTTATCTAAATAAGCCCGAGCCAGGCAAAATGTCTAAAAACCAAAATTTAGCAAAAAAATTTAAATACAGGTATCCCTTGTATAACGCGGTCTTATACAACGCGGTTTCGATATAACGCGATTTGGAAAAAAATTCTGTTTCCCCCAAAACGCCCACGCGCAAAGATCTTTGAAGACAGTGAAACAGATTAATTACCATATGAAGTTTGAAGAATAACAATAAAGTTTTTAATAAACCTTTAATTTGTTTTAGTTTGTTTTTAAATTTTTTAATATGCACATAATTATTTATATTTTGTTTTTTGAATTTTGAAATATGTACATATATGTATTATTATTCATAACTTGTGTTTTTAATTGTATAAGAAAGTCTGAATTTTAGTATTGAGTTGAAATATATGTGCATCTGTTATTTATTATGTATTTATTTTGAAAGAAACTTATTGGAACGTAACCCCCAAATGTATATGAAAACTATGTCTTAGGTAACGCGGAATCCCATAACGCGCACTTATTCTGGAACGTAACTACCGCGTTATACAAGGGATACCTGTAATTGAATTTATTCAAATTTAAATATTGGAAAGTTTGATTTTAAATAAATTTTAAATCCTTTAAGAATTTGTTTAAATCTTATCATTTATT
Organism: Schmidtea mediterranea; assembly: GCA_022537955.1. Taxonomy (NCBI): domain Eukaryota; kingdom Metazoa; phylum Platyhelminthes; order Tricladida; family Dugesiidae; genus Schmidtea; species Schmidtea mediterranea. The sequence goes on along the minus strand of CM039679.1, from coordinate 245,228,516 downwards.
AAAAACATTCATGGGTAGGAAAGGTCAATCAGAGAAGAAGCAGAAAGAGAAAGAATTGTTGGATTTTGTTTTGTAACGACTCAAGACCTATTTTAGGTCGAAATATTTTCATATTTCATTTTTATGTATAAACATTGCAGAAATTGGTTTACACTGTTATTTATATAAATTAAGTTTTTCAATAACTATTTTAACTTTCTTTTGTCTTTACATTTTAGTTTCGTTTTCTTTAATATTTTTCTCACTCTAATTTGAGTTTCACTTTTACATTTTGTTATTCACTGATATTTCGAAATAATTTACCATTACTTATATGTTTTTCAATTGAGGTTCATCAACAAACCTCATACTTCCCTGATGATCCACTTGTTATCTCGGATAAGCTGTCGAGATGAGACAATTTCATTTATAAATTTGGTTTTTCTTTTTCTTTTAAATTTACACTCATCAATTAATAATTACCTTGCTTTATTTGTTGTTTGATTTTTGGTGTTTTCTCTATTTTCAATTTTTTTTCTTACTCCTGAGAATTTCGTAACAGCATTCCCTTGATTTTTTTTAAAAATCGACTTTCACCAATTAATTTACTCATTTTAATAATTATTTGGTTTTATTATTTAGAATTCCTCAACAATAATGATAATAAAATAATAAAAAAAATTTATTTTAATGCCACAGAGAATTTTGACACAATCTTTATCAATGATTATTTAAATTAAATAGAATTTTAATAAGTGCAGTGCCGAAAATTTGTTACATGGGAAAATAAATAATGTTACAAATAAATGTGAACCGAATGAAATGTTTTACAATATATAACACAATGTTTGAAAACAAATAAACTGAATTTTCAATTTAATATGGAAAAATAAATGAAGAAAAAATTTTTTTAATTTAAAGTTTAATTTTGAAATTATTTTCAAAAAGAAAATAGATTAATTAGTTTTACTCCTCAAGAGACATGTTTACTTGTGATATTAGTTTAAGCCATCAATTCAATTAACTCCTGATTATTGCCCACTCTATGGAGAGCTTTAAGAAAACAATCCCATATTTTGTTGTATTTCTAATTAATTGCTTTGAGGATTCACAATTCTCATCCAGCAGTCCATTTAGTAGTATTTCTCAATAATCCATTAAGAAATTTCCTTTCAAACAAATTAGACAGGTTTTCAAACCAGGCCTCTCTGTTGAGTTGCATTTAATAAACGCTGATTTCTCATTGGTCAGAAAATGAACCAATTAAATTCAAGTTCCATTTCACTATAATTTTATTCGATATTCATTGCATTTGTTAAATGTGTTTAAATTTTTCAGCTTTAAAATTTGTAATCGAATGAATAGTAGCAACGCAAATTTTGAGAAAAGTCCCTGTTGCACCAGTTGCCAAGAGGTAATTGCCGAGTCTCACTTGTTAAAAGTTGACAACCAATATTGGCATGAAGATTGTTTAAGATGTAATTGTTGTAATTGTCGCCTTGGAGAGGTCGGGTCTTCCCTTTATGCTCGAGCGGATTTGTTACTTTGTAAACGAGATTATCTCAGGTAAAATATAATATTTGTTTTGGAAATAACTTGAAATGTTAAAATATTTTAATATTTGGTATTCATATAAACTTCTAACAATCACTAAAAATTGTACTTTTAGCAACTTTTTTATTTATAATGATAATATAATTACACAGAATTAACCAACGACCGTGGATTTATTAATAATTATCGATCTTGCATAAACTGAAAACGGTATTAATATAAATTATAACAAATTTCATTTTATTTTAGGCAAATAATTCATTTATTTTCTTACCTTTTCCCGTGTTTAGTATTTAACAGCGACTTCTAAATCGCAGAAATTATTTAATTTAGTCCTTTGTTTTCGAGTGTAAACCTTCACCATAGTGACTTGACTCATGATTTCACATATATTTACATGTTGGTTTATTATGAAGTGTTGGACATGTAATAGGACACAACGGTATCACAATGAACCCCCATATATCCGCATCTCGTTTACCATTAAACTAGCCACATCCCGAATTTTTCAAATTTTACATGTATTTAGGTTTTGAATTTTCATATTCGACTATCTGTATCCCTGACATATTTAGTTTTTGCCACGGTTCAATCGTTTCGCATAAATGGGGGTTCACTATATATGAAACTAGAAAATTTAAAAATAAAGATTCTTTCAGAATGTTAACCCTTGATGAATTTGTGAACACATTATTATATATCTATAATTCCAATTCATAAATAATGTTACTAATAAAAAATCAGTGCCCCCATATACACCACATTATTTCTTTGATGCGTTGCTTTACTTAATAGTTCTTTTGTATCGAAAATCACCTAAGGTGTAATTGACTTAATAAATACAAAACCTGGAGGTAAATTACATAAAACAAAATGCTAAGCTTCAGTTAGGACAGACAGAATCCCATTCCAAAATTTGCAGCCAAAACCTCTCATAAATAAAACAACATTCAGCTTTCTTTACTTTAAGCATTTAATTATTAATATAATCATCCAATAAAAATAATTTAACTTATTTTAATAAATAATATTATTACATTAATGCTTGATAAAGGCTGTGCTGGAAGTTTGTGTTACTTTTTATGAATTAATTGTCATTTGAATAAAATATAGAAAAAAAAGTGAAATTATAAAAGACCTCATTATGTGAGAATTATTCTCATATTATAAACTTTTGTTTAGTTATTATAAGGACTTTTGTTTTTCACTTCTGATTTTTCTTTATTTATAAAAGACATTGTATTTTGTTAAGCTGGCTATGAATATTTGAAATAGCTCAAACTTCCCATTGTAATGATTCTCCAGGTTTAAGTTTTGTGAATTTTTTACTGTTGGTAACTGTAATTTTATTCTTATTACGCAGCATCTCACTAAATGTTGTATCAAAAGTTTACTTAAGTACATGTTTATGTCAATATTTGTCCATATATACATGGCACTAAATTGTACTCACACCATTTTAAGGTTTTGAATCATCATAAGTCAGCAAGAGTAGTGATAAAGAAGAGATAAAAATTCATAAAATAAAGTGAATAACATTATATTTCCTATTCAATTCGCTCAATTTTGGTTTTAAATGAAACAAATCAGATACAAAATATCTTGGAAAAAGTTGATTCTAAAAATTCTTTTTCCAAATTAATTAATCACTTTTGGACATGAGACCTTTTTACTGGTGTATCTTTCATTGCATAAAACACTTTAGTTTCGACATTTGCACCCATTTTTACTGTGATAAAATGGCTCTTTCAAATATAATGACCAATATAATATTCTTGACCATAGGTGACCTTTTTTCCAGTCCGCAGAATTATGATGAATTTTCATAGTGGCCCGCAATATCATTTGGGTTTGACATCCCTGTTCTAGACCAAAAAATAAAATTTTTAATTCCTTTTATTTTTAAATCAAAATAATTTATAAAAAAATTCATAACATCAAAATTTCTAAATAATAAGGAATCTTGACAAAAACTTTATTTAATTTATTTATTTTACTAAAAAGTTAATATTTATAAAACCAATTAAAATTTGAAAAACGCCAATTGAACTTTACTTATACAATATATTTCGAAAGGTTTACCTTATATTACATAACTCACTATAAAAATATTAAATAAGTAATTAACTAAATATGGCAAGAGTATTTGAAAGTGTCATTCAAACAGAAATTTTGCGATATATTTCGGCAAAAAAAACAAATCAAAAGTATTTGAATTTTAATTAATATATTCAAACAAATTTTTAATTTTAATACCATTTCAAAGAATTTCTTATAATCTAAATTTCACAAGTGCTTATTCATCTTCCTCTTCCTTCCGAGTATGAAAATACAATAAAAATTTCGACTCATCATTCTTTCATACATTTTTGATATTATTTACATCAATGCCCAATTTACACTCACTAGTCGAATTGCAAACAGTTGCAACAGTCTCTAATCATTAATAATACAAATGATTTTGAAGACCCAATTTTGATAAACAACTCAACCAAATTTACCAATCATACTGAACCAATTTTACATTTTACTGAATTTAAAGATCATGAACGACATATTTCTCTTATACTTAAATTTAAATAAAACTTTATCGAGAAATACAAAAACCAGTAACAATTTTTTTTAAATCTCTAGGGTTTATCTTTGTACTCTATTAATAAATGACACAAACGATGACTTTATCTCCGTTTCACGCGTGAATATCATAAAATCGAAGAAAGACTCTACATAAATATTATTTTATATAAAAATATCTCCAACAATGGGTTTTTCAAATTGGAAAAAATTTTGTTTTTTAAGCTACCCAAAAATATTGATGTCATCGTTGAAGCTAAACGAGAATTCATAGATGAAGTTGCTCAATGATCTACTTTAGCGGATTTGATAACGCCAGTGGATACAAAGATTAATGAGCAAAATGCTGTGAGTACAAGTGTTTTAAATGTTTTTAATTAGTTTGAGAAATTTAGGATAAGTAAAGATGTTATTTTTTTAAAAATAATTATTTTTAATATTAAATTTTAAAAACTGTATAATATATATAATTTATAAAGTAAAATATAATTCAAAATTAATAATTTGTTTGTATATAAATTAATATCCGTTTTATTAACTCATGATGACAATGAATCTGTCAAAATATATCGTAAAACGTTTGTTTGAATATAGTTCATAATATATTTAAAACATGAGACCGTGAATTCTCACAATTCACATCATTTGGAATTTCATGCCAAATCGTACAATAAATTAGAATTACAAGTAAATAAAACATACATACATGAAAAAAAAATCATGAACACGATGAAAAACTTTCGTTATCAACCACATGAGTGATGAGTGATGAGTGTGTGTGTGTGTTGTATCTTGAATAAAAAGAAACCACTAAAACCAATTTATTATTATATTCAAATATTTTAAAATTAACCTTTTAATAATGAGGAAATACTCAAAAATAGAAGATCAGTCTTTTGAATTTTGAACAGAATTTCGAACTCGCTTTCAGATATAAAGTGATGTTGAATGTGGGAATGACAAACGTAAGTGATGATAATGATAGTGATGATTTCTTTTCTGTTGTCTATCAAAGTAAAAAACATGGTCTTCCTTTTCTGAGCGATTCAGTGTCCAATGATGGTACTAGAAATATTCCAATAACTATTGGAATTTTATTGGAAGCTCAAGAGAAAAGCCATTTTCTTCCACTCAACCAAAAATAATCGGGGAATTTAGGCTAAAACTTTCACCGCATATCGCCTTCAATGTGTTAATCAGTGTCAAATACTATTTACAGAAATCAATAAGCATGATATAGAGATGATTTAATGAATTAATCAAATTATCTCAATAAATTTGTTGCTGATTAGTTAAACTTCAAAATAGCCTTTTCAAATATATATACATATACAAATACAAACACCGTAAACCTATTCTGATCATATTAATAGCAATGTTGTATAAAATAAAAATATTGGATACAATCCGACAATAAATTATATCCCATAGTTTCAATAAGTGCTACAAAACTTTTTGTCTAAAAAATAGTTTTCTTAATTTCTCAGTTGAACATGATTTAGTGTATAGAATGGCAGTGGAGATAATCTGTGACTGTTGTCTGTATTTGTAGAATCGTATTATATTCGGTAAGCCATAAATAAATCTGGAATAATTTTGTAGAAATATTTGATCCGTGTTTCACCAAAATAAGAAAGATAACGAATATTTGTTTAAAGACCTGTGGACTAGGTATAATGCTCAAAGGGTTCCCAGTAGAACTGAATATTTTTACCTCCTTCCTTTTACCTCTGTTTTTCACTTCACTCAAGTAGTTGAAAAACTTTATTGGCCTAGTAACAAGTAGAGAGATGAGTAAAAATTACAAATCATACGAAAAACTTTGAATTTGTGCGTAAGATTTTAATTCAGTTTGTGCCAAGTATCATCAAACTTGTTAGTAAGAAGTTGTAAGGAACAGTCGGCCATATATTATAACATTTACGAACACATTTATTTTGTCAAGAGCCGCAAATTTAGCTAATTCTTCACTACTTATAAATACTTTTTTACTATTATAATAACAAGTTTTTCATAAAGTTAGTTGAAAGTCGAGTGGAAAGTCATCACATTCCTGGTAAAATTCCTCAAAGAGGCAGAATATCGAATGAAACAGGAAATCATCTCCGGTTTAGAATCCCATGTACACAAACACCAACTAGAAGAAAAATTTGCATCTGTCAAGTAGGTCCAAACAATTAAGAACGCCCGATATTTTTGTCCGGACGGTGTGGTTCAATTTACACTTAAAATACTGTTAAAATGGCGCGATGTATTTAAACAAAATTCAACCATTTTAGAAAGATTTTTCAAAATCTATTTTTCACAAATAAGAGATTAATATTATAATTATCGGTCAGTGAAATTTTAAATGAAGAATAAAAATAATTCATTTTTTAACAATTAACTAATTTATTTAAAAAAATGCTTTAAATAAATTGCTTACTAATTAAGATAAAGGATTTTTTTAAAATTTCAACCTCTATTTTCACCGGTTCCCACTGATTTTTGCTGTTTTCTTTTTCCATACTCCAGTAATCATAAATCAGCATATTTTATATTATTCCATTTAATTAATTGAATTGTTTGTTTTAATATAAAATATTTTTAAAATATATATATATATATATATATATATATATATATGCCTTATTCTTAAAAATGTTACAAAAAATCACCGTTAGAATTTTTTCAAATTAAAAATCGAAAACTTAAATTTCTCATAATTAAATACAATTTTAACCTTTTTAAACCTTTTGATTGTCCCGTGTATCATACCAAATAAACAACTGCTAAAAATTGACAGACGAAACATCCTTGGACAGAAAAAAAATTAAATCAAGCTAAAAATAAATTAATTAAAACAAATAGACTTTTTATAAAATTGTTTTTTGTTTAAATTTTCTTAAGTGAATAACAAATGAAATTTTATGGTAAATTATTTAACATGTTATTGCAAGCCAAAATCGTCACCAGGAGCTTCTTCATTTGAATTAAATAAATGACAGCTAAATGATTTATTATTTTCGTTATTATAGCGAAATTCTAGCTATACGGTTTTCAGTTTAACAAAATATAACAAAATTTATTTTTAAAATAAATTTTAAAAACTATTGATTTTTTTCAAAATTCAAAAAGTTAGTTTACAGCAAAACGGGTTTAGGCACAGAATTGATTCAAAATGTTAGCACGCTCTCGAAATTGTTTAATTTATCTTCATTGACCATAATTTAAAATAATAAAATTGCACATAAACATCAGAAGATCAAATCAATTATGTGAAACTTTATAAGCGAGAGTTAACTAACTCTATTTTCATGCGCATCCGGCCGGCCATACAAAAATGATCGCGTGACCGAGCTTGACTTTGCACTGATTTTACTAGCTAATATCGAGTATTTTGTGTCACATCAAATATTTAACACAGCGATATGAATTATTTATTTGTTTTAATAATTTAAATGTCTAATAAAATCAGAATTATCTTACAAAAAATGTGGATTTTGGTGAATATAAAATTAATAATTCAGAATTTTTGTGTAGTTATATTTGTAGATTTTTATTAAAATTAAATAATTAACCAATATTCATCCAATCGAAATATTATTATAACATCCAAAATAATAATGAAAATATTTTTTGCAGTATGAAATGTAATAAAAATATCTGATTTTAATATTTAGTTTAAATAACCATTTATTTATTGATTTGATAATATAATCTAATTTTCATTAATATTTCATGAACAATTTAATAATATTTTGAAGAAAAATAATTTTTCAGTTTGAAATCCAAATAATTCTATTATCAATTTCAATTAAGATTATCAAAATAGAAAATCAACTAATAAATGCTTGATTAATTCATATTTAATTAATTAATTAAAAATTAATCGGATATATTTTTTGTAGAATGTTCGGTTCTATTGGCTATTGCAACGCTTGCGACAAAGTGATTCCAGCATTTGAGTTGGTAATGCGGGCGGGAAGTTTTGTGTATCATTTGGAATGCTTTGGCTGTCAAGAATGTAATCATAGGTAAAAAACATTTTGTGTAGAATTTTTCTCAGAAAATTTTCTTTAATTAATTCTTTTTGTAACTAAGACAACAACTGCATCATGGTCAGTGTTTATTTATGATTTTATCTAACATTTGTCACTACATTGACAAATTGTGGAATGGATACTTTGTTATTGTGGAGAGTTTCTTTTTATAAATAATCTCCCAGGATTTGCGCGGTTATCACTCTAGAAAACTGGGATATTAGGTTTTACTAACGAGATTCCCTGCTGTTTCAGATAATTTCCCCTTTAGAATTTTAGAAATATTTCGATGTGTTTTAAATAAATCAGTATTTTCATTTACTACCGTGAGTACCGGAATAGAAGGCACTGTGTTGTATTTAACGTTTTTAGAAAAACTTCCCCTGCCTCCTATTCGGGTATTATCTTCTATTTGCAGTTTATATATACAAAATACTAACATAAATAATCAAAACGGCTCAAAATAAAATCCATTTATCTATTTATCGACTAGTAATGTTCCGTCACTTCCAGGGTAGAATTCATTGGAAATAATAGTTGGCTGAGATAAATGTTTGGTTAATATTGGACCAAATTTTTCATGTTTCATATGGCAGTCTCTTCCCAAGTACCACTCGGATGCAAATATGAGGCAATAAGTGCATTTTTATCATGAGTTGTAATTTTTGCCCAGGAATTTTTTTTTACCAAGCTGGTAACCTCCTGAAGTGAAGGTTTCACTGGATTTCCATTCGATTACTAACAAAATTGTAATTTAATCCCTCAAAAATAGCTTGTAAGGCTTATTTATAACAATATCCAAACTCTGGAGATACGCAGTCATCCCAGATGGTATCATTATAGAATCAATTCTTCTTTTTGACAATGCTTCTTTCATTTCCTTAGCAGAATGAAATGAGCAGATGACGTGAGTTATTGAATAATCCACCTGGAATATTTCTGTCGATTCAATTTCTTATGACAACTATCGATGTTGTTAGAAGCTCGTCTATTTATATTGCCTCAACAGGTTATAAACTCTATCGAGTTACTTGCGTTCTTGCTATTCGCAGAGATTGTTCCTAAGTCACTTCAAATATTATTACTAGGGGAAAAAAGAAAGGCATCTATCAACTGAATAGAGTGGATATTGTAGTCTACTTCCTCTTATAATTTGTAAAACAATCCGAGTAAAGCAGTACACTCACACAAATTTAGGCTCATAATTCTTATATACATTTTTACTATTATTTACATCAACACTCAAATACGCATTCGTTTATCAAATTACACTCAGACCCTCTCAAAAATGGATCCTTAGGATTCTTAAGCAATTTTTCAATAGTCTCTTTTATCATCTACATGTTTCTGATTTTGAAATACAGGAAAAATATCATCCACATATCTGTTATAAACAAAGGGTTTCTCAAATTGGAAGGAAGCAATATTAATTTTTAAACTAGCTTAAAATATTGATGCCATCGTTGGTGCTAAAGGTTTTAAGGCCACATTTGTGCTGTGTATATAGGTGTTATAGCTGAAAGATTTATAAAACACCTCACTCTGACCGTTTAATTGAGTTCAAGGAAGAGCGATTAAAATAACTAAAATCCGCATCAAACGACAATGGAACTGTATGAGAAAGGTTAAGAAGTAGAGTACATGGGTTTTGCATGCTTTTAAAGTCAAAGAAAATCAACGAGTCATAATATACGCTGGTTTGCTTGTTTTCACCTCATGAACACAAGTAACAATTTCTTTACCGATTCCTTATTGGCGTCGACAAAAATGGTACATGTTTGAAGCAGTGCAAGGAATAGTTTAAAGTTTAAAAATATAAGCAAAACATCAGATGAGCACCTTGAAAATTCACTTAGAATTGCAACTACTTCGTTGCAACCAAAGTAAATTTTAAAATATCACATTATTTTATGTTGCTATTTCTTTAATTTTATAAAAAATATGAATAAATGAAATTCAAATTGTTATATTCTACGTTTTTTGTTCATCAGCTGTCTCTAGGGTTAGTATATTTTAAGCGTAGCCCAATATAACTCTTTTTCTTCCAATGTATATGGCCCAGGGAAGCTGACAGGCTCCAACCTTTATAGCATGCTGTGCCATGAATGGTACAAGTGAAAAATATCCATATTTATTTCTAAATATCAATGATATTTATCAAATTACAATCTGCATAAAATTTGGCATACTCTTATGATTGGCAATAAAGTTCGTAATACAATAATTCATGATGATACACAATATCTTTTGGTTCTTATTGGCTGGGAGTTTTTAATCAATTTTTTAAAAATTATATAGAAAGGGATTAACTTATTTGGTTTTTTATCACTACACTAATCTGCTAGTTATATAGATTATACATTTTTTATTTTGATTATAAATTATTAAACAAGGACACAAGGCGTCAGAAATACTCAATGAATGCTCATTTGTTTTAAACTTGTGTTATTATCTCTTAATGCACTCTTCAATTTGTTTATTATTAAGAAAATTAAATTATAAATTTTAAAAGAAAATTTTCATAATCTCTCAATTCGTCGTTGGCAGTATTTAAATTGACATTTTCAATTGTCATATGCTATTTCATATCGCATTCATTTAAACAAAAATGTTGAAATTGAATTTCGTTTGTAAGTAGACGATTTTAACAAAAAGAAATAAATCATTTTTATAATTAGTTTTCCCCCCAAAATTTTCCTATTAATATTTGTAATTTGTAACTCGTTATCAGTTTCAATTCCAAACAGATGAACATTAATTGACACATTTTAGATTTTTATACATTTGACAGTGATTGATTTGGATAAATATTTTTAACCGAAAAAATGAACAAAATGTTATTTAAAAAAATTTTCTAACTTATTTTAATTAAAAACTTTTGAAGACAAAATTTTCAATAATAATAATAATAGTGACAAAAACAATAACATCCGAATAATTTCGGAACTATGCACTAATTGACTATAATAAATGGTTATATAGCACCGGTAGTGCTGTTAGCGTTCAATATGTTGAGTTTTTAGATTTTTTGTTGAAAAATTTATGTAGGTCAATCAAAATTTCTAAAATTCAATGATGACGTCTTACTGAGCAGTGTTGAGCCAGCGCCGCATAAACTTCGTTTTGGGCAAAACCATGGGTAATCAAAAGGTTTTCTTGATTGCGACAGGTTATCTGACAAAACAATCTAGGCATTCTGTGAAACCTTGAAGTGTTATAATAATTCAGCATTGAAATATCGCTTGTTGCTTGACTCGAAAACCTCTACGTAACAGAAAAATAACAAAACTTTCCATTAAAACATTATTTCATTTTTTACATTTCCTTTCATAATTTTTAGTGTTTTATCATTGTTTAACATGTATTAAAAGAAATGAAGAGAAAAGAAAAACTAATTAACAAAAGAATTGTGCAAGAAATATTTATTTAATTACCAATTATACAGATAAACAAGCAGTCAATTATAACAAAGTCATGATATTAGCGAATAATTAATCTAAATAATCTGATAATACGGATAATATTTCACGCAATGTTTTATAAATAAAATATAATATTGATAAATAATTTAATATTCATTACAATTACAATTAGTTAAAATTAATATAATATCTAACATGATTTAAAAGTTTTGATAAAAGCTATTAAAAATTTTATTTAAGCTGAATGGCAAATAAACTCAGTGATGTTTTTTATGTTTGTATAATTACTATATCCTTATGATATAATAGGTTGTTCCATGGGTTTTGTACCCTTTGTTTTAATTTATAATAACAATAATAATGGGTTTAGCTATTTCTCAATATAAATTTTTAAAGTTTTGCACCTTGGTTGTTGTTATAACCTATTATAAAATCACGTTCTAGAATAATTATGCAATTTTTTGGATAAATCTCCGCTTTGGTATGTAAAAAATGTCTAAAATTAATATCAGATTGCTATCATGGATTTTTCATAAAAAGTCCTTGATCTCAAATCATCCGACCAAAGGGTTTCAAAGTGTGCAGTGGGAACACTGGTGTACCTCGAAGTGTTGTAAGAATGCCATATGGTTTTTAAAAACATAAAATATTTTAACTGTAAGAATATTTATGTTAATTAACTTTATTAAGAGATATTTAATTGTAATTTAATATTGTATTTTTTAAAAAAAAATTAATATCATAGTACATATCTAAATATCGTAGTTATTGTTACTGTTTAATGTTTAGGTCAGTAGCGGAACTTCAAAATTTGGGCCCATACGCAAAAGAATCTTTTAAACAAATAAATAGACATTAAATATATATTTATTTCATATATGATCTTTCTAATTTTTTTAAGTGACGGACCCCTATAGCTGGTGCTCCCCCGCAACGCAGGGTCCTGCGTCCACTAGTTCTGCCTCTGGTTTAGGCGTGTCATAGAAATTGTTTTGAAGTTATTGTGCCGTAACTTAGTCCACACTGAGAACTCTTGAATTAATTAATAAATTGAATGAAATTTGACTGAATTGGAGTTGTCAAGAATTTGAGAAATAATATTTTATCCAATTATATTAAATTAAAATACTTGATTGAAATCTCTAAAAAAACGTTATATTTTCCATATTTGCTTATTTTTAATAATTTCGCATTAGCAAAAGTAGGATTAAATTTTATTGTTTTAATTTTGTAATTTTATTAAAGTTTTGAAAATCCAAGTCTTAAATCTTTTTTTCTCAAAGGGAAATTGGACATTTTTCAAGCATTTTTGTCATTGTCTCAAAATATTTAACGATTTTAAAATTTTAATTGACGAATGATAATAAATCATAGGCTAACCCGGTTTTGTGCCAGAAAATACGTTTAAATAATCTGCAAAAAAATAAAGCAATTTAATTTAAAATATATTTGTATATATATTTTATATATATTGTAAATATATTTGTATATAATAAACCTAATTTCAAATTATTTTTAAAATTTAATTTTAAATTTGTTATAAATTATTATATAATTTTCCGTTATAATTCTCACAAATTTTGCAGTAACAATTCAGCAATGGACCCAGTAACCCAACAACTGAGTCGATAATTTGAGAAGTTTATTTTTACAAGTTTATTCAGAAATCTTTAATAAACATTATTGGATAATATTTTTACCCTATTAATATGTATACAAAATACTTGAGTTGACTGATTATAATTTTTAAATATTTCGTTACTAAAATTTCATTTTTTAAAAATTTTTTTTTACAGATAAAATGAGAAATTTATTATCGTTCATTGTTTTGTTTTATCAATATTTTTTTGTACTTAAAAAAAGATTTTTAATATCAAAATATGAATCGATATACTTGAAAAAAGATGAAAATAAAGAAAATAATTATTTTTTATTGAGGATTTGGAATTTCTTCGGTTTCAAGTTTTCATTGTTATTTATTTGGATTTTTTGTTTAAATATTGTTTCTTTTCCGATTTTCCACTTTAACAAATTTCTCTGAATAATTTGTCAAAAATAAAAGAAATTTTTTGTGACTTTGAATCAAAATTTCAAATGCAGGTTTTCGTTTTGATTTTTCCGAGGGAAATAAACCAAGCAAACAACAGAATTTGTTTACCATAAACATACTTCCTGCAATTACACATTTGTTCTGGTTTTATCATTAATTCTTTATAATTGCTCGATTTTTGATGATTTTGGTAATTTTGGTTTCAGATTTTGCGTTGGGGACAAATGTTACTTGTACGGAAACAGAATTCTTTGCGAGGCGGATTATGAAGAGATAATGCTTTATAATAAAATCGCAAGTCAAATCCCACTTACTGGTTCTTTCGTTTTCTGAAGTTCTGACCCGACAATTTCAGTGCTGTCAAGCTAACAAAATTTTCAGGAATATCTGTAAAGATTTTCATTCAACTCGTATTGAATAAATTATTGCTCGAGGAATTTTTTATTTTGTTTTAATGAATTAATATATTGGATAATATTGTTGTTTTAATTGATATAAATATATCCTTTTTGAGGTTATATTTACTTTAAAATTGACTACTAATAAATTCTAATTTTGTTTTTAGACTTATAATTTATGCAGTCATAATTTAAGGGTAAGCAAATTAACCAGTGAAAATAAATAGTAAAAAGCTGATTTTAAAAATGAATTTTTTTCGAGAAATTAAACAAGTTTAAAGTTTAGCCACGGACTCATAACTAGTAGGTAGATGTTTGGACTCCAGCTGAATACGAATTCATGGACTCACAATTTCCAGGTATTTTAAAGGTCATTGACATCTTTCCTTTCCACATTTTTTGCGAAACAACATTTTTCTAAGTTTGTTTAAATTGATGGTTTCTAAATTTTCGATTTTTATTTTAATCGATTGTACGTCATATTTCATGAAAACTTTCATTGTTTAAATTAAGTGGTTAGGGTAAATAAGAAACACTTGCAGTCAAAATCATTAGAAATTTTAATTCTGAATTACAATTAATCTTATTACATTTGCACAACAAATGAGTCTTACAAACAAAGTATATTAGACAACTATTGTCTAATTTATTCAGTCTAGTTCGTTTTCAGATTTGGAAGGATTTACTTAATGCCTTACGTCGAAAATATCCAATGGCTTGAATTTTAAGAACTGTTAGAATGAATGATCGTTAAAAGAATTTTTAATGGGATTTTTTGGAATCAGCACAAATAAAATACGCGAACAAACTAAACTAGTTTTATGATATGGAGATGAGCAGCATTTGTGAGTAAACATATGCCAAGAACTACACCAGCTGTCACTGAGATAAATCACCTATAATATAAAAGAAAATCAATAAATTTATAGCATATAGACACACCAACTCACCTTGAGGTTGCTTGTAAAATCGTCAATGAGACAAACCCTAAACTATAGAGACACAAAAAGTGATAGAGAAATAAAATAATGCACATTAACTCAACCTATACACCACCTGTCACTGAGATAAATTACCTATAATATAAAAGAAAATCAATAAATTTATAGCATATAAACACACCAACTCACCTTGAGGTTGCTTGTAAAATCGTCAATGAGACAAACCCTAAACTATAGAGACACAAAAAGTGAGAGAGAAATAAAATAATGCACATTAACTCAACCTATAATAAAACATGCATGCTAACTTTTAACATGTAGCCATCCGAAGTTGAAAAAATCCCTATAATAAATAATTTTATAGACATTTTTGAGATAATTTTAGAAAGAAAAATGGCGGAAAAAATTTTTAATTTAAATTTTGAGGTTTTTGCTAGGAAATTTCGAGTAAATGAGGATGTATCTTCATAAGATTTACCCTTAAAACTAAAATTAAACTAATATTTCAGATATTTCTGTAGAAAAAAACAAAACCTGAAATACGAAAAAAGCATAAATTTTTAAATTATTTTTGTAAGTTTTAAAAAATAATCATAAACCAAATTATTTCGCGTACATAATCGATGATTTTTTACAAAATATTTATAAAAAATATAATTATTTAATGCACATAATAATTTTTATGAGTTCAAAAATAATTTAACTCACATTTTTTGAATAATAATATCCGAAAAAAAATACATATTTTTGGAGAATAGTTATTGTTACTAATTTTCCTAAATATTATTTATAATAATATATATGAAATAGTTGATCAAAGTTATATTTAAGAGCTTGAATTATGATCATATTTCCTTATGAAATCATAATTCAACTCTTAAAATTTAACTTTAAGTTATATAACAATATAAAAAACAACTTACTTAGCAGCCATTTAAAAAATGGCTGAAATCCATTCACAAAAAATAAATTCCGCTAAGTTGATTTATGTATCAACTTGAATTATAGCGGAATTTATCTCAGTGACAGCTGGTGTACACCAGCTGTCACTGAGATAAATCACCTATAATATAAAAGAAAATCAATAAATTTATAGCATATAAACACACCAACTCACCTTGAGGTTGCTTGTAAAATCGTCAATGAGACAAACCCTAAACTATAGAGACACAAAAAGTGATAGAGAAATAAAATAATGCACATTAACTCAACCTATAATAAAACATGCATGCTAACTTTTAACATGTAGCCATCCGAAGTTGAAAAAACCCCTATAATAAATTAATTTAGACATTTTTGAGATATTTTTAGAAAAAAAAATGGCGGAAAAATTTTTTAAATTTAATGCTAAGGAAACATATCCAAATTTTTATGAAAATGATGAAACTTCTTCGTAAGATTTATTTGAAAATTGAAATAAATTACATATTTTCATAGGCTTTCAGACATTTCTGCAGAAACAATTCCATTTCGCGATGAAGAAGAAATCACATTGTACGATTTATTTGAAAATTGAAATAAATTACATATTTTCATAGGCTTTCAGACATTTCTGCAGAAACAATTCCATTTCGCGATGAAGAAGAAATCACATTGTACGATTTATTTGAAAATTGAAATAAATTAAATATTTCCATAGGCTTTCAGAAGTTGCTAGGCCCTCAACAACATCTGAGACTCGAACAAAAAAGCATAAACTGTAAATTTTATTTTTAAGTTATAAAAAATTATTCTTCTTACAGAATTTCGGAAATCGATAAAATACGAATTATCAATGCCATGGAAAATGGTGAAGACTATTTCCATTTTGGAAAATTATTGGGAATAGCTAGAAATTCCATAAAAACAATAATTTATAAATACCGGAAATTTGGGAAATTGTCACAAGGCAAGATTGGTGGCAGTATATCCAAAATTTCGGAAGAAAATGGCAACAAACTACTTGATTTTGTGGAGAAAAATGTTTATGCTTCATTAGAGGAAATGAAGAACTTTTTAATTTCCGAAAATTTAAGTGTTTCCACAAACACTATTTCCCGTTTTCTTGAAAATCATCTCATAACGACCAAGCAAATAAGACCATCGGTCGCTGAAAGAAATTCAGATCGCGTCTTGGATCTCAGAATGGAATACACGACGCGATATTTAGAAGAGGCATGGATGGATTCTCAATTAATATATATTGATGAATGTGGCTTTAATAGTAATATATGAAATAAATGATGATTAAAAGTTATATTTAAGAGCTTGAATTATGATCATATTTCCTTATGAAATCATAATTCAACTCTTAAAATTTAACTTTAAGTTATATAACAATATAAAAAACAACTTACTTAGCAGCGGAATTTATCTCAGTGACAGCTGGTGTACAACTAAATACTTAATACTACACCAGCTGTCACTGAGATAAATTCCGCTATAATTCAAGTTGATACATAAATCAACTTGGCGGAATTTATTTTTTGTGAATGCATTTCAGCCCTTTTTTAAATGGCTGCTAAGTAAGTTGTTTTTTATATAGTTATATAACTTAAAGTTAAATTTTAAGAGTTGAATTATGATTTCATAAGGAAATATGATCATAATTCAAGCTCTTAAATATAACTTTGATCAACTATTTCATATATATTATTATAAATAATATTTAGGAAATTAAGTAAGTAACAATAACTAATCTCCAAAAATATGTATTTTTTTCGGATATTATTCACAAAATGTGAGTTAAATTATTTTTGAGGTTTTTGCTAGGAAATTTCGAGTAAATGAGGATGTGCAAATTATTTTTTCGGATTTCAGGTTTTGCTTTTTTCGACAGAAATATCTGAAATATTAGATTAATTTTAGTTTTAAGGGTAAATCTTATGAAGATACATCCTCATTTACTCGAAATTTCCTAGCAAAAACCTCAAAATTTAAATTAAAAATTTTTTCCGCCATTTTTCTTTCTAAAATTATCTCAAAAATGTCTATAAAATTATTTATTATAGGGATTTTTTCAACTTCGGATGGCTACATGTTAAAAGTTTGCATGCATGTTTTATTATGGGTTGTGTTAATGTGCATTATTTTATTTCTCTGTCACTTTCTGTTTCTATAGTGTAGAGTTTGTCTCATTGAATATTTTACAAGCAACCTCAAGGTGAGTTGGTGTGTTTATATGCTATAAATTTATTGATATTATAGGTGATTTATCTCAACTTCGCTTGGTGTAATTATCATCCCAGTAAGTGAAATTCCAATGGTTCTGGTATATCTTGATTATTTGATGAAGAACGACTCAAACCGCTTTGTTCGATGCATCAGTAGTCAAGGTGATTGGAAAATCTTGTTTTATGTATTCCAGTGTCTTTATTTTTAATAGTGATGCTTTAGCTTGATCCAAAGAGTGTAAAAATTCATTATTATTTTTAACTACTTCATTATTCTTTCCCTTTGCCTGATTTGTTATTGATCCTAAGATTTTAGATATGAATTTGTGTCAGTAATTTATTGTAGCTAGGAAGTTTCAAATCCAGGAGTTCAAAGTTCTCGATGCATTCCATTATTTGCAATGAAGTATCCTAAAAACTCGCATCTTTTACAATTTCGTATAGTTTAGTTGTAGATTGTTAATATTTAACGAGTGAAAAACCAAGGCATTTCTTTTCATGCTTAGTGATATTTTTTGGAAAATATTAAGTTGTCATCTACATAGGTAACAACAAAGTTAAGGACGTTACACAAACCTTTCAGACATTGAAAACAGCTTGGAAGTTTAATTCCAAAAGGATATTGTAGGCTTTTTGCAACTCAATCATTCAGAAGATTTTGGCGTTTGGCAAGCGACGTAAAACTTCATTTGTCAATGGCATTTGGTAAGAGTCATAAACTGTAAGTTTTTGAATCTACTATAATCGCCACAAGGTAGATAGGCACTATCCATTTCCAGTAGTAAATGGATTGCAAACTCTTTTTCGTCCCAGTAGCCTCGAAAGGGTTAAGTTCCTAATTGTATTAGTGGATTACTCCCCTTCAAACACCATGTTGTTGAGAGCGGTCTTTGATTATTTGATTTAATATTAAAAATCTAAATTTCCATCTAGCTTTAAGACATATAATTTAAATATATATAATTTATAAAGTAAAATATAATTAAAAATTAATAATTTGTTTGTATATAAATTAAAATCCATTTTATTATTTTTATTTGTTTTTTACATCATGATGACAGTGAATCTGTCAAAATATATTGTAAAACATTTGTTTAAGTATAGTACAATGGTACAATATGTGACAAAGTCCTCTGTGGAACAGATTGGAGCGAACCTATTGAGAAAGTGGATTTGTCAAACTTTGAAATGTTTAGGAACTCCAAGTATTTGATCTATTTTGATCTATTGTTAATACAATATTTGCATCTTATTCTTAGTGGAATGTAAATAATTTATCGGGTTATCAAATTTTTAGGGTCCCAAGCCGTAGGAAAGATAAAAAAAATGATGGCCCGAAACCATGGTTAGTATTTGGAATGTTCCACAAACCATCAAGCGATGTTTATGATATTTTATTTTTCCAAGAATCATTGCCAAATCATTATAATTTCCCTTCCAAATAGATCAAGTGTCCTATCGACGTATTTGAAGCTTGTTTATGACTAATCAAGAAACAGGCATCACTCAGATGGATCATATTCAATCACTATAAAAAGTGAGATTTCTCTTTTTTAAGGAAAATGTGGTGAATTACCTCTCTTGAGATTTCAGGCGACCACAGGAATTAAGTTTTTCGTCTAACCCCAGCAATTCGGCTGCATCTTTTAATAGGACTAAATCTCTAACAAGGTCATTAAACACGCTTTGAAAAAAGTTTGAGGTCTATCAACTCGATTAATCCAATGGTGGAAATGTGTTTCATCCTTAGAATCACTCAGGATATCCTACAAATTAGAGATTGGTCGTGAAACTGGTATTTCAAACCTTAGCTAAAATTAGGTTTGGTTAAGATTTTCTTTTGATTTTTCGTATTAAAGCCTTTCACATAAACCGAACATAAATATCAGTCCTTAGAGTGGTTTGAGAGTTTTTTCTACCTTTATAACGCAAATGAAGATATTTTCGCACCATCAAAACACCTTGTTGGATTATTATTATTGAAAGTCGGTTCCCTCTGACTCCTAGTGTCTTTTTCGAATCAAAAAGTAAACCCAACACAGAATAATTTTATTAGCTCTTTACCACAGTTACTACTCAGTCTAATTTATTTCAACGTTTTGTAATTACAATTTGTGATATATTTGCACCCTTCAACCACCGAATAAATTTGATTACCTTAAGGTAGGTTATCCAATGGAAAATCACCTTTTCTGATAGATAACTTTTGACTTTACTTGGGTTTAGATTTTTTTACTGACCTGACTAAACTACTCGTTTACTTTGACAACTGGCCATTTCGTGTTTTTCTCTTTTCCTTTTATACTCCGGCTCAGACTGTTTTCAGACAATTGTCAACAACATTTGCTGCCATACTAAATTATTAAAAATAATAACTTCCCACAGACCACCTTAGTCGGCATTTGTCAACAACGTTTGCTACATTACTAAATTACAAATTAGAAAATAATTACCTCCAATAGATCAGTGGCGCCCATTTAATATTGTTTAGGCCCATTTATCCTTTTCTATTGCCTCGGACTTAACATTGACTCGGGCTTCCCATTAGTAATTAATTTTTTAAAATTAATTTTTTTTAGTCTTATATTATTTTCTAGGGACCCCTCACTAAATTTTTATTATTATTTCTGGACTCGTCTATCAATTTGGCGTTCAACCATACCAATTTCCACCGATCAATACTACTTTCGAATTTTTGTAAATTTTTAAGTTAATGTTGCACTTTTATCATTTTGGTGTTTTATTGATGTTACCGTGCTTTTTCATAAGACCCAAACAACCTTATAAGGAGCTCAAGCTATGCCGTAGTTATCACAAATAAAAAAAAGGTTTTCAGGAAAAATAACATAACCTCTTGGAGCCATAATATATGACTAAAAGTGCAAGCACAGTATCGTTGGAATGCAAAATGCAAACTGAGTGTGGCTTCTTTAGCAACAAAGATCCTGAATTTATTTATCATATTGAAACATTATGAAACCTGCTTATGCTCATTCCTAATTTCCCTGCAAACATATAGAAATATGCTCAACCCAACCAGTAAGATTTCTCACTGTTCGCTATTAACAAAGTTTTGCAAGAAAACCTGACGAGATGGAATGTTTTCAGTATATTTCCAGAAATCACAAAATTATGGAAGATTTGAATAAAAAGAAAAGACAATTTGCGGAAGAGAAAGATAACAGCGCGAGTCAATAATAATTTTATTCTTAGAGTACCAGAAAGGATATATCTCATCAGCAGACTTATCTCAGCGCAGGAATACCGAGTTGAAGTGGATCAAATTGTGTAGGCTAACGTATTATTTGAAATTGTAAAGGTTTGAAGTGTTATTGAAAATACATAAATTGTTGTAACATAGTGTGATAATTTGAATAAACGCTATTGTGTTGTGTGTTCGAGTTGTTTGAATAAGGACACCGAAGAGTTTCATAATAACCCAACACATCAGTAGTGACATATCTGTGCGAATGTTTGCTTTACTTACTGATATTTCAATGAATTTTTAGAGAATCGTGCAGTTCTTCAATAACTTTCACTTTCATCAGATTATTTTTCACTCGATTTATTATGAAATTAATACTATTGTTGGGGTATTACGAAAAAATAACAGTAAAATCAATAATACACCAAAATGATAAAAGTGCAACACTAATTAAAAAATTTACAAAAATTCGAAAGTAGTATTGATCGGTGGAAATTGGTATGGTTGAACGCCAAATTGAGAGACAAGTCCAGAAATAATAATAAAAATTTAGTGAGGGGTCCCTAGAAAATAATATAAGACAAAAAAAGAAATTAATTAAAAAAATTAATTACTAATGGTAAGCCCGAGTCAATAGGAAGCTCGATGCAATGGAAACCCGAGAGATGAGAAAAAACCGGCGTGTAGACGGAATAATATAAAAGGATAAATTGGCCTAAACAATATTAAATGGGCGCCACTGATCTATGGAGAGGTAATTATTTCCTAATTTGTAATTTATGTCGGTCAAGGTGGTCTGTGGGAAGTAATTATTTTCATAATTTAATAATGTAGCAAATGTTGTTGACAATCATCTGAAAACAGTCTGAGCAGAAGTATAAAAGTAAAAAGGAAAAACACGAAAGGGCCAGTGGTCGAAGCAAACGAGTAGTGTGGTCAGGTCAGTAGAAGAATCTAAACCCAAGTAAAGTCAAAGTTATCTATCAGAAAGGGTGATTATCCATTGGATAAACTACCTTAAGATAATCAAATTTATACGGTGGTTGAAGGGTGCAAATAAATCAGTGAAATTGTGATTACAAAACATTGAAATAAATCGGATTGAGTTGTAACTGTGATAAAGTGCAAATAAAATTACTCTGTGTTGGGTTTACTTATTTGATTCGAAAAGGACACGAGGAGTCAGAGGGAATCGGCTTTCAATAATAATAACCTAACACTATTAAATTTCAAGGTCATATTAATACATGGATTTTCCTATACTGCTGATAATTTATTCAGAATATATGGAGAAGTTTGTTTGATTTTATTGATTAAAAAGTCTAAATAATTCAATTTCATGAGAAAATCAACCGAGTTCCGGTGAAATAGAAAACTTATCTGTCTATATTATGAACAGTTCACACGATTTATCTCTCTTGGATCGGATTCCTTTGATGCCGATAAACGATGTAATTGAAGTTTATTTTATGTCATTTCAAATACTTTCTCACTTCCGTCTGTTGATAAAATACGTTACAAAATTGTTCAAATTTTATTAGTCCACGCGCCAGTGTTGTCCGTTCATTTTATTAATCGTAGTATTTTTTTTATTTTTTATTTTTTTACTTTATTACTGGCAGAATAGCATAAATTCAATAATTAAATTATTTGATTTAATTTTTGTACAATAAAAATAAATGTTTTCCTCGAAAATGTTGACTATTGACTTTTCATGAAAGTTTTTTCTTAGATTTCAGGGTTTCAAGATGAAAGGTTTATACTGTGGCATTGCCATGACGTTTTCATTGGGGGTCCAGTACGTTGGGAAACATTAAATCGGCAGTCTATAAAAACAATCGAAGAAATAAAGTGGAACAAAATGTTACGAGAATAAACAAAGTTCACTACTTAGTATCAGTTCTGTTGAATTAAATCTTGCCAAATTTGTTACTTAAATTATTTTATTTTTTTGGGCAAAATTGTATCAAACTGACAGATTATTTACACAATTTTGCGACGAAAAGTTGCTCATTTACAAGTTATAGAATTGAAAAGCAAGAATAATAATTTGGTTTTACCTTGAAAAAAAACGTATATTTAGTTTAAAATTGAAACCCCCCTCTTAGGGGAATGATTCGAACAATATTCACAAAACATATAATAACGCTTAAGGCCGGATATTACACGATTGAAGTGATTGCGCTTAATCGGGCCCTGCGCTTGATAGAGCCCAGCATATCAAAATTTATAAATTTAAAAATATAAATTTTGCCAAACCTTTATTTGGTACAGATATTTTAATATAGAAATTGGTCTACTTTATGTATTTTTATTATTAGATTTTTTTGTTTTAAATAAATATTTAAGATCTATATTTCAATATCTAAATTCTAACTGTTAATAAACTTTTTGTTTAAACTTGAAGGAGCCCTGCGAAAAAAATCCGGGCCTGATAACCCTAATAACAAGAAGATATCTAAAGTTATATATTTTACATGATATTTTTTTTATATTTCTCCTACAATTTATGTACAATAATTATTTTTTGTAAAATGTAATTTAAAAAATAATATACATTTTATTATTTAATAAGTTACCGAGTCATATTGGGCTAAGGCAAAAGTAAGAATAAATCCAATGAAATGGGGAAGAGAACTGGTCATTTTTAGGTTTTTGTTGCCATATTGAGTGATATTAGAAGACTTTACATTCATGGAGAATATGATTGATAAAAATATCTGTGTTTTGTTTTAATTTTCGTTGATTTTGTATATTTTATATGGGTCACAACTATTGTAAAATCTAAATGTGAATGTCATGGTTAATGACGAAAACTATTAGTCTACAACCTAGTGGGGTCTAAAAAGGCTATCCTTATGGAAATAGAATTTAGAAATAATTATAAAGTCTTGTTTAATAAAAAAAAAGGCTTATTAGCTCTTAAATACTCAATACTGTTTTTTAAAAAAATTAGAATGTACACTTTAAACATTAATTTTTTCGAATACTAAAACAACGATTACATCATATATGACATTTTAAAATAGAATGAAGTTAGCACGAGAAATTTTGAATATTTACATAGAAATATAGATTTTAACTGTTACATCTTATAAGACACAATGGGTATTAAAGAATTAAAGGCTAAGCTAACCCAACAAAATACCGTACTAGTACAATTATTAAAAAAATATATTTAAATACAAAAAATGAAAATGTATCAAAAAAATCATAATAAATAAAATAATTAGTAAATCTTAAAAAGACAACAAAATAAATAAAAACATATGAAATTATTCAGAAAATACAAATTATAAGTAAAATAAATTTGTTTTTTCACCATTGATCGTTTTTTCAATTTCTTTTATCTTTTATGTTGGATATCGATCAATATTTGCTGAAAGATTAAATTATTGATCTGTAGAGAACAAATTTAAATGAAAATTTAAATTGAACAATAAAATTCTTCAACAAAATATTTTTAATTATTAGAAAATAAAATATAATTAAATCGACAAGAAAAAAATTGACCCACCCTAATTGTTGTGGACAGTTAAAAGATTGAATAATAAGGCAAAATACTTATTGGTATAAAGGAGAATGGGATGATATTATTCTCAAAGTCAGGCAAATGTCACGAAAAAAATCGCAAAACTTGGTCAAAGAAAAGAGAAGTTGGTCTATAGTGGAAATTATTATTCCAAAAAATGAGTTGCAAGTATAAATTAAAATAATTATTTTTATAATTATAATATAATTATTTATATTTATTTCTCTTTCAGTTGATTTCAGTCAGGAAGTGTAAATGTAATTGTTTTGTTTCCAATAAACACAATAAATTTTAAAGAATAAATTAATTTGATTGAAAAATTTATTTAAATTTAATTTATAATTTTTTAATGAATTTTCTGACTATTTGTATTGGATTCTTTATAATATGTAATTGCTTTTAAAAAAGTTACATTTGTATTTTATTCTAAATTTTACATTTTTTGTTTTTTTATTTTCAATTTTTTCATTGGTGAAAAATACTTACAAATACTGAATTTTTATAATAAGAAAATTCATCCAAATGAGAGAGATTGAATAATTTTACCTCAATTTCCTCAACAACTCAAAGAGGAGAAAGCAATAAATTGCCGAGGAAAATACTAATACAGCACTTTGTAAAGATTCTTTTTTGGAAAGTTTAGATACTAATCGCATAAAGTTAACCCCGATTATAAATTGTCAAAGTGTTTGTTACTGTATTGTACCAGAATAATCAAGAAATTTGAAGCCCTCCTCTAAATTCTACCCCCACTAAATAATTCTCCTTATCCCAGGTATTCTGGAACTCCATTCCCCACACTTTTTATGGAAAAAACTGTTTGCAACCATTAAATATAAATGAACTCGAATTCTTCGTTTTTGTTATTTATAGCAAAATTTTTATATGTTATTTATAATAATGCCTAAATTGTTTACAATATGTTTGTAAACATTTCACATCACAACATAAATATATTCTATTATAAATATTTGATAAGAATCTCTCATGTGTAAATTTTGATTCTAAA
The DNA here is from genome assembly GCA_022537955.1 of Schmidtea mediterranea. Lineage (NCBI taxonomy): Eukaryota > Metazoa > Platyhelminthes > Tricladida > Dugesiidae > Schmidtea > Schmidtea mediterranea. The sequence goes on along the minus strand of CM039679.1, from coordinate 245,202,678 downwards.
TAGATTTTAATAAAATTTTGTATTTAATAATTTGTATTACAACTATATCTACAAAGATTTTGAATTTTAAAAATTTAAAAATTTTTTTTTTATTTTTTACTTATTTTTACTATAATTTAAATAATAATTAAAAAATAAATTCGTTCATCTAAAGTTTTATTGGAGCTCCTTGTTGCAGTTCCATCTTTGTAAATGGCAACCATATTATAGTCGAAATAAAGTTTTGTTTATTTTGCTTTATTACTAATTTATAAAATTTATAAATAATACTTTTTAAAATTTTAAAATTGAAAAATCTTTGTTTGTTTTATTAACTAAAAGATATCTATGTTATTAAAGAAATAAAAGATTAAATTTACATTTATTGAATTATACTTTTCATAAATATTTAAACAAACGTTTAACGATATATTTCGACAGATTTATTGTCATTATCAGGTAATAAATCAACCAAAATAATTTTGATTAAAATTGCTGTATTCGGAAGGTTTTACAAATTAAAAAACTTTGGTGAAATACTATTCGAATCTAGTTTATCTATTTACATGTGATTGGTGTAAGGCTACATACATTGGAGAGATTTCCCCTTATTCTCTGTACTCGAGTTCTTGTTCATTGAAGGGATTGACCAATATTAGTGAATAAAATATGGCTGTATGAGTAAAATAGGCATACCTGATTTTAAAATTTTATTAAAATGTTTCAATAATTATTGAGAAGATGTGATATGTGGTCATTGATCCTAAGATTAATGTGCAGACCAATGTTTTGAATGTTTTTGAATAGTTTGAATATGTAAAATCGGGATAATTTTAAATGTTTGTTTTTAAAAATTTAATTTTTAATATAAATTTATATATTGTAAATTTTATTTTAAATAAAACATTATTTTAAAAGTTGATTTAATATTTTTAAACAAAAAAAGGATAAAAAAAGGATATTTAAATATTAAATCCATATTATTTTGTTGGTTTTTTACTTGATGATGACAGTTTACCTAATAAAACAAATTGCCATGTTTTTTTAAAATATTTTTTAGAAATACTTTACTATCATCCATAAACTTGTGTGGCATATGATTTAAAAAAGATAATTTTTGTATAATATTGTGTAATTTAAAAAACTAAATTGAAAAATTTGAAATTTTTGAAGTTTTTATAGAATGCAAAGGTTGCAAATACGCACAATACAATGAAGTTAATTAAGCACGCAAAAATGAACTTTCAAAAAAGATTAAAACTGACACAAATACATCAGTTCTGATATAAAATTTATTCACAATTTAAAAATATATTATTTAAATAATTCCTTAGAAAATATCTTTATCGTTTTTCAAAATGTCAATCTTTGATAAAATTTCATCTGTATTTGAAATTAAAAATTTCTTTAAATTCTTTGGTTATTTTTTCCGCTTACAATTCCAAAAACGGAAGAACTATAAAAAGTTGAAGTTACTCATTTATAGAGTTCTAAAATTCCCTAGACAATAAATCCTATAAAACTCGATGTTTTGTTTATCTTTTATACCGAGGGCACTAAATATTTTAAGAAATAAAATTTTAATAATTAATCAATTATTTTTTAATTTATCATTCTTTCGACGCATTCAAAAATGCAACTGTGAATCATACTATTATTATTATTTTAAATAAATATTATTTGGTAAAATTTTTCAATTCAAGTAAACTGAGTGATAAAAGAAATCATTTTCATAAAAATTGCCCATGAAAGTAAATTTAGGATTTAATTTTATGAAAGACAGAAATCCTTTTGTGTTCTTAAATTTTAGGAAATTTTAATTAAATAAAACTGCAAAGTTAACAAACATCTTTTTGGTAAATTAATTTTAAAATTTATATATTTTGTTTAAATTATATCAATTTAAACAAATTCAAAATTTTCAATTATTTTGGTGATCATTAAACAAAAACTTCAATGTGTTTTTCTTTATTATTGAACACGCGAAATTGACATATTTGTTTGAAAATTGCAGTTTCTTTCATATTCTTTTAACGGAATTAGTGAAGCAGAACCCACGGTTGGCATGAAACATAATAAATATCTATTGTTACCGGGATTTGCCATTGAAAATCAGTCATTGGAAAAGTCTTGTACTGTCAACCATTTTTTATAAATCAGATTGAATTATAATAGAAAATATAGAAAAATTAAGCTGTAGACAATAATAATAATAATAATAATAATAATAATAATAATAATAATAATAATAATAATAATAATAATAATAATAATAATAATAATAATAATAATAATAATAATAATAATAATAATAATAATAATAATAATAATAATAATAATAATAATAATAATAATAATAATAATAATAATAATAATAATAATAATAATAATAATAATAATAATAATAATAATAATAATAATAATAATAATAATAATAATAATAATATAATAATAATAATAATAATAATAATAATAATAATAATAATAATAATAATAATAATAATAATAATAATTAATTAAATAAATTTGGCAACGATTTAATTAAACGATAACGCCAATAAAAAACCTTTCGTACGATATATTTCGATAGCACAGCTATCATCTTCAGGTACTCAAAACCAACTAAAAATATTATGAATTAACATTTAATTTAAACAAATTATTTTTTATTAATTTAATTTTTTAATAAATAAATATTTTTAAAAATATATTTTAAATTAATTTTAAATTTTAAATTTTTTACTTATATTTTAATTTTTAAAAATTAATGTAATTTAAAATTTTCAATTATTTTAATAATATTAAAAAAACAAACATGATTTAACATACGTAAACTATTTAAAAACATTCAAAACATTCGTAGTCACAGCACTCTGCACATTAATCTTTGGATCCAATGACCTTATCAGCAATGCTTCACATATCACTCGTTCCCAATAACTATTAAAACTTCTCAACAAAATTCTAAAATCAGACATTCCTATATCACTTTTACAGCCTCTATTGTGTTCACTAATATTGGTCAAGCCCTTCAATCGACAATCTCTAGAACTCGAGTACAGAGATAACGGGAAGTCTCTCCAATGTATGTGGCATTACACCCATTACATGTAAATTGATAAACGAGATCAGAACACAATCCAACCGGAGTTTTTGATTTATTAACAAACATATTGCGTACCTTACACGAATTAGAGACGATCTTATACTCTAAATTTCCTATCAGTTTACCCAACTTCCTCTTATAATTTGTAAAGCCTTCAGAGTACGGCAATACTAACACATATTTAGGCTCAATTTTTTTATATCCATTTTTACCATCACCCAGATCAACACTCAATTCACACCCATCCGACAAATTACATTCAGACTTTCCACAACATGGATCCTTAGGATTTTTAATCAATTTATCAACAGTTTCTTTTATCATCAACAATAAAAATGATTTAGAATATCCATTCTTTATCAACAACTCAACCAATTTATCAACACTTTTTACCGAATTAGCAAAAGTAGAAGATAAAGCCCATGAACGATAAATCAATCCTTTCACCATATTTCTCTTATACTTAAATTCACAAAAACTTTCTGGAGAAGTATAAAGACCAGTATCAGTTGGTTTTCTATAAATCTCTGTCTCATACTGTTTATCTTTGCGTTGAATTAATAAATCCAAAAACGCAATTGATGACTTTCTCTCCGTTTCACATGTGAATACAATGTTTTTATGTAAACTGTTCATAAAATGCAAAAACGGTTCTACATGTTTCTGGTTTTCAAATATAAGAAAAATATCATCCACATACCTTTTATAAACAAAAGGTTTTTCAAATTGGAAAGAAGCAATTTTCTTTTCCAAACTAGCCAAAAATATTGATGCCATCGTTGGTGCTAAAGGGGAACCCATAGCGACTCCATCTATTTGTTGATACCATTCATCATTGAAAAGAAAATTGACATTTGAAGTAGCAAATTAAAGAAGTTTTCGAAATGCCCTTCTATCCAAAATGTGATGTTCCGAATCATTTTCATTCCACAACGCACAGCATAAGTCAATTGTCTCAACCAGTGGCACATTCGTAAACAAACTACAAACATCAAACGAAACCATAACATCATTCATACTTCGTTTTTGTAGCTTTGCAATACAAGAAACAAACTCAAAGCTATCCTTACATTCAGACTCTGATCGCATTAACGGTTTTAATAATCCATCTAAAAACTTTGCTATTTTATACTGGGCAGTACCAACCATCGACAAAACTGGTCTCATAGGTACACCATCTTTATGGATTTTTGGCAGCCCATATAGTTTAGCTGGCTGCGATCCTATTGGACGAATAGACTTACCTACCTCTTCATCAATAAGCTTCTTCTCAATAAAACCATTTAACATTTTTTGCACAAACTCTTCATCCTTAAGAGGAGGTAATTTTCCATTCTTCCGACCCTTTGGCAATTTCACAAACTGAGGAGAATTTAACAAATCATTCAACTTATTTACATACACATCATGGTCAAGAATAACTATCCCATTTCCTTTGTCAAACTTACAGATATTTATATTTTTTTTAGCTAAGTTTTTTAAAGTCATAAAATCCCTAATATTCTGCTTTTTGTTTTTATCGATATACTCCATCGTACTTGCACTTAACGAGCTCTTCACATAATTACCATTAATGCCTTTCATCGATCGGGCTATATGAAAATATAAACTTCCAATTTTTGCACACAATTTTGTTTCATCCAAGCGATTCTTAATACAGTGATTTGGACCAAATTTTAAAACACGCTCTTCATCATCATTCAACACTATTTTACTCAAATTTATCACAGTATTCTCCACACTAAATTTAGAAATCCCAAATATTTTTCTCAAATTAATCAATTTTTTAATATGAGCATTCTCTTTAAATTTTATTTGCACAATCGAATTTTTGATACACCATTCTACGCATACTTGTAAACAAAACTCATTCGTAGCATTATTTAACATTAATCCAATATTTGTTAGTTTTTTATCAATGGAAGTTCTCCTTATTTTCTCTGATTCCAACATTCTTCTTAACGTTCTTCTATGTATTAATTGGACATCTTTACTAGAAAGACAATCACTTAGTTTCATTTTATAAATGAAAAAAATAATTTGTTTAAATTAAATGTTAATTCATAATATTTTTAGTTGGTTTTGAGTACCTGAAGATGATAGCTGTGCTATCGAAATATATCGCACGAAAGGTTTTTTATTGGCGTTATCGTTTAATAATAATAATAATAATAATAATAATAATAATAATAATAATAATAATAATAATAATAATAATAATAATAATAATAATAATAATAATAATAATAATAATAATAATAATAATAATAATAATAATAATAATAATAATAATAATAATAATAATAATAAATAATAATAATAATAATAATAATAATAATAGTAATAATAATAATAATATATCTATTCATTTCCATATTTCATCATTATTTTGAATTGTTCATTTGTATTTTATGAAATTTAATTTCTTCTTTTTGTAACTCAAATTTTGCATTTCCTACAATATTCTTAATATAAATTCTTTACAACTAAATATACATAATTGGAATAAATTGTTATAAAATTAAGAAAAGATAATATTGAAAAGATATACCCTGATTGCTGTTCATCATGTTCCAGGATTCCTACTGTATAATGGATCCCTAGGAGGAAAATATATAAAATTAAAACAAAACTATGTTGGATGAGTTATAATAATAAAATTCATTGAAAGGAAAAGCCTAACTATTAAAGTGGTCATTATTATATAATAATCAAATATAAAAATTTGAAAGTAAGAAAAATGTAACAAATGATGGCACATTTATTCCTTTTTATTTATTCCTTACTTCTGCATGATTTCGTTAGTAGAGATGATTTCAAGACGTAAGAAATGTCCTTCAGATTAAAATACCTGTTGATTAAGAATCGCGTAGTTTGTAAAGAATAATTTCATTAAATTTAATTTTTTAAAAGTTCTTTAAAATGGTTTAATCTTTTTTAATGTTAATAATATATATTATAATATATATTAATAATATTTATTATTATTTTCAGGCGAATTATTAATTATTTTCGAAAAGGTAAGGTTTATTAATTATTTTTTTAAATACTAATTTTTAAAGGTTTTCGAATATACTTTTATTCAGATAATTTCTAGAATATTTTCATGTGATTATGGTACTCTTCGTTCCGTAACTTTGAACAATATTTTTTTATCAATTATTTTTAAATTTAACATTTCCATTATAAATTAGGCTGATGCTTTTCTTCTATTTTTTTCATAATTTCCGGTAATCTATAATTATTTTCTAAATTTCTAAAAAAGTGTAAAGTTGGAATTTTATTAAATAAATTTATAATTTACATTGCACGTATTTGTTACTACTCATGGTAAGTGAAATATGATAAAACGTTTGAAATATCCTCAAAGTAAAATTTTCTTATGCTTAAAATTTCCCGTAATAAATGATATGTCAAATATTTGTATTTCAATGTGTGTATATTTTATTCTAAGGTTGTGTGTGTGTGGGTGTTTGCATTTTATTTTTCTTATCAAAATTATTTTTCTTCTTTCCTATAGTAAGTTAATTTATGTTGGTTCCCATAATTGCTTATTATTTCGTATAATAGGCATCAATTTGATATACACATTATGATAACTGTAAGTGCACGGGAACAGCCCGTGTAATTGAAAATAATTTTTTTGTTTTAATATTCATTTACTAGCTATGACTTTATAATTGTTTTTATTTTATAAATCTGCAGTGGGTGTTTTAGAATTTACTTAAAATTTAAATATTTTGTAGTCGGCGTATGGTTCATTGGATTTTTTATGTGATTTTATTAGCGCTTTGGATGCATAATGGGGTCTGTGTAAAATATATGCGATGAAAATTTTAATATTAAAGTTTATTTTTTGAATTTAAAGAAATAATATTTGTAATTTTCTTAAATAATAGCAAAATAATACTTTATATTATTTCATCAGCGTGAATTTCACATTAGAAAATGCATTAATATACTTTTCTATAAACTTCTAAAATTCCCAAAACTCAGTAATAATATTTTATTTACAAATAAATAGACAAAATAAAAAATATCTTTTTAAAATGTTAAAGATGCGTAAATTATTAATACTTGATATTTAATTTTGGACTTAAGATTTTGAGCTGAATAAAAATATTTTTACTTTATATTATCATTATATTTATCATTATAATTAGCCATTTTTAAACTACATAATAATTATTTTTTTATTAAATATCCTAAAGTACTATATTAAAAGAAATTTTCCAACTCAGAGTTGGCAACAGATGACAATTGGGTACCCTAAATAAATAAATAAGAAAATTAAATTTTTAACCTTCTATTTAAAACAAAAAAACATAAAGTAATTAAAAAACGTTATGGTAAATTCACAACAAATTTGGCAACACCTGGCAAATATTAGAAAATATTCTCTCTGTAATTTAGAAAATATTGAAACATGTTATAAACAATAAATTGATATTCGATTTACTAATATTTTCCTATTTGCCTGTATAAATTAAAATAAAATTAATTTAATTTGGTTCGCGGAAGAAAAAATGGCATTATCACGAAATGTTTGTTTCATGATATTTTGTAATCCTTATAAAAATAGGTAAAAAATGAATTAATATGATGCAATGAAATCTTATAAATTCAATTTTGAAAATTGTCTTTTATTATTATTATTATTATTATTATTATTATATTATTATTATTATTATTATTATTATTATTATTATTATTATTATTAATATTAATATTATTATTATTATTATTATTATTATTATTATTATTATTATTATTATTATTATTATTATTATTATTATCATCATCATCATCATCATCATCATTGTTGTTTAAACATCAATTTAAATTAGGAACATAATTTAACTAAATTAATTAACTAATTTCAAAAAATTTAATTTACATTCGGAGCTTTGAGTTATCATGTTTTATTATTCTAACGTCACTTATAGTTTTTCTCGACCCTAAGCCCCACTCTTGACTGCTTGCTATCTAGCCCCCATGTTCTCATGGTATTTACTATTTGATCTTAGGGTAGATATGTTGATTTTATGATTATACGAGTGTCCACTGGACTACTCGGTGTATATGATTTTGAGCCGATGAGTTATAAGATTTTCCAGGAAATGGATGACGAAAGAACAACCAAAAGACTACCCACTTATCTTCCAATTTCCCCTATAAGCGGCAATGTATTGACGTTTGGGTTCATGCGTTACGCATGCTGGAACCTTCACGGGCACGAAATATTGGCGGATGAACCGCACTTCCACATTTCGATAGTTATGTTGTATTTTAATAATTTGCGGTGCTGTTTCGCCTGTGGCCCAGAAAAATTTAGACATAACATATTTTCTTGAAGCATATATTTCACACATCGGTATAACATAGTTGTCATTTAACATACATAACAACATTTCCCTACACAGACGCCTAAGTATAGCTTACTTGAGGTTGCTTGTGTCCTGTATGGAAAAAGTTTTGGAATTGTCCACTTGCAAAGTTGCACACGCGTGGTATAAGCTTGGTATAAAATAATACTACAAGTTTTGGTCGAGTTAAGTTAAGTTAATTCGAGTTGAGTTAAAATTCTGTGAAAATGAATTGGTATATATACCTGTTCTGTGACGCTAACCTTGCTTGTTAAATTTACTGTGACTGAAAATCAATGACTATGTGAGCTTTATTACTATAATTACTTTTCATTGTATTTTCTCTTTGGGGTTCCTGACTGTCGATTGAATATTTAACGTCTTTAGATTATTGACCTAATATCCTTGTTCCGATGGCCTCCGGTATTAGTTATAACTTAATGCATTTTTCCGAGATTAGCGTAAATGACCTAACCAGAAAGACAGTCAATGACGGGATATTTCTTCAGACAGGACCTAAAACAAGACTAATACAGACTCGACATATGTCTCCGTCTAATCTTACATACTAATCTCGAATATTTTGCGATTGATGATGAAATGATTATTGGCGATCGAAGCCACGTGAACAAAAAATATTGTACTTTCGAAAAAGAAAAATACTTAAATTTGGAATAGAAAAAATCATTGAAGGCGTTTAGTTTATGAAGATTACCAACTTAACTTCATAATTGCTGGAAACAAAATTAAAGTTCCGAGCGCGGATCCGTCCACTGAGTTAGAACTGAGAGCAAACGAAGAAAGTTTTTAATGAATTTTTGTGTTTATACATATAAAAATGTGATGTCCGCCCACCCGTTCCTTAACAATCTGTGATATTCTGCGTGGATTTGATTCCATGATTTTTGAAATAGCACTACACATATACATGGATTACGCTTGATTTATCTATGTTCTTTAAATTTTATTAATTTAATTTTTTTTAACATAATTCACACATGTGCGAAAACTGTCACTCTGTAAATTGGGTGTTATCGCATCGTTTATAGATCATTTTTGTAGTGAAAACATCTTCGTTTAGTTAAAAATCGTTAGTCATGAAAGGTCCAAAATTTATTCAAATCCAAAATATATCTTCCGAATTTCCGAATATTTAGACAAAATTAACAACGGCATTTATTTTTATTTTAAAATTTAATTTTATTCAAAATATAAATTTTCACAATTAAAATATGATAAAATACATTATTTATATAATAATTAGTATAATAATTTTTAATCGAACTTTTTAAAATATTTTTTTCCAATTTATTAAAACTTAATTTAAGTCTCATTTCTAATTTAATGTTTTCAAAAATAATTTTATATCCGTTAATGATTATGCCAAAATATTCATGCAATTCAAAATTTTTAAAAAATATAAATTTAAAAAAAAGTTCGGAGTTCAACTAAAATTTATATTCAAATTGAAATTAAAATAAAATTTCTAGGTGTAATTCAAATTTAGATTCAGACCTAAATTTAAATATAATTTCTGAGTTCAACTCATATTTAAATTTAAATTCAAATTCAGTAGTAGGATGTGATCCCGTCAGATACAACCCACTTGGCTTGTGTAATTATTACATAACATTTGACCTCTGTCCACTCAGTTGCTACCTAGTAATTAACTTGTATCCATTGACCTCACGATTATGTCACGTGACCACTGGTCAGTCACTTATTACCTAACCCTTATTATGTCACGTGAACACTGGTCAGTCCCGGAGACACACTTATTACATAACCCTAACTACAACACGTGACCACTGGTCAGTCACTATCCGGAGACACACTTATTACCTAACCCTTATTATGTCACGTAGTTGTGGACCAACACACCCGCCTTCTAGAACCTTCCACACACCTACTAACTTACACACCTACCTTTTAGAACCTTCCGTTCTTTAACTGTTCACACACACATCACCGATCAACATGAATCCGCACCGATCCGCACCGATCAACAACGATCCGCATCCATCAGCACCCATCATCGCTCATCATTGCCTAAAACGAAAACGACTACTTCTACGACTTAGTCTTAGACTTAACAAAATCACTCACTAGTACTATTTAAAATTTTATTAAATATAACAAGTTTGTTTCACAGTGAAAAGAATATGCTCAACATGAAGCATGCAATTAATACTGCAATCGTAGTAGAGAAGGATGAATTCAAATGTAAGTTATCAAGTATTTGATCAATCAGTCTCTTCTGAATTTTCCTTTGCTTGATCTGATATGATGATTCATCGGTGTCGTCATCCGGCATTGCAAATATAAATTTTGCAGTAATAAATACTACGAACTAAGCTTTGATTTGATTTTCTAAGTTTTCTAAATTCAATTACGACTTTTTCAAAGGCAAAAGTCAGGTCAATAATATTAAATTTATAGATAAATTACGAATGTAGTCTGAATCATTTCAAATAAAAAAAAATAATTCTGATCTCAATGAAAAACTTTAAGTTAGTTTAAATATCCATAATTTTAAATTAATTGCAGAAGTCTGGTAGAATGCCGTGCATGTGGTAATACCATATTTTAGCTGAGTGCAGGATATTGCTCATTGCACATTCTTTAAGCAGACCTTCTGTTTGAAGTGGTTCAATGTCAAGTTTACAAATCAGATCATAAGTTTATGTAGGAATCGAGCCTAATGCCCCAATAATACAAGTGTAAAGCTCTACCTGATAATCAGGTTTGGCTACCTGTAATTCACTATGAAGCAAGCTATATTTCTCAATGTTTGCCTTATCAGTCAAGTCAAAATGTGAAACAGAATCCATCGGACACTTAATATCAATCATGAGTATTCTTTTTCTTTCAGTATCAGTTATTATAAGATCGACGCGTTGTTTAGAGTTCAGGACAAGAGAACAAGAATGGTCAACCACGACAATAAAATTAGGATTTTTTAGATTATTCGTTATTACCTTTAGGCAGCCATTGTGTCTCTCTAATGTCAGTATTTGGTGAATCTTACATAACTGTAAGGCATGAGACATAGTTTCATCCTCTTTCTCACAACGTCTACAAAGTCTAGAATCCCCTTTTCTATTAGTCTTTGTATTGATTTTAAGTGTATTAGTTCGCGCTCGATGTATAAAGTTCCATGCAAATTCGCCAAGTTTACTTTTAAAAATTGCTTTATTTATTTGAGAAGATAATTTTATAGCCGCTGCAATCATGTCGCTTTTATTGCTCAGTTGCCACGTTTGCATATATGAGTCGTACAATGCAGAGTGAAATATCTTAGAAATGGTTTTCGAAACTTAGTCGTAAGTATGAAAGTTCCTTGACTCTTTGTTATCAGATATAAAAATACTTGCTCTTTAACAATATGAAAAGATACGAAAATTGAGTGTTCTCTTTTAAAGTAAGTTATTGAAGTACGTATTGGGTACATATACACAAATGATACTTATTTTGAAATTTGTGTAATTATTTAGAAGGAAAATTTGATTAAGAAAATTAAATGAACCAAAGTTTTGGACATTAAAACTTAAGAAATTATATTTCAGAATTAATTAATTTTAGTATTCAATTTGAAAATACTACGTCTTTGGTTATTTAAGAGTTAGTTATCAACTTTTGTTATTCGATTAAATATTTTTTATCGCATACATCGTTAAATGGCGCTATTTATTTGTCTTTTATCAATATGGAAATTGTGTTTAATTAGACTAAAACTTGTAATAAGTTATTGAATAATGGCTAATATATTAATTTATCATGTATGTCCACTTAGTATAATATAGAGCCTGTTAAATATTTTAGTTTAAATTTAGGATTCTCTATATAATTTTCATGAATTATATATCTAATCGAATGTCAATTGATATTACTAAAGAATTTATTGTGAATTTGATGTAAACTTTTAAGAGAACTGTATCAATTTTAGAGAGAGTATTCCAACGTATGAATATTTCAGAGTTTTAGATATAATGGAAAGGTTAGATTTATCACTATGGATTGGGATTTTGATCAATTCTAGTATGCTTTACAAGTTGGAATATCGAGTTAAGATGTAGTAAATTAATAGGGGAAATATTGAGTGAGAAATTTAATCGATTAATTTTGACGTAATAATAATTTGGATATCATATTATACAATGTTAAAAGAAATTAATCAAAGGTAAATATTGAGTAGAAATAATCATTTAATGTTAGATTTTACATGAAAATTATCAGTAATATATCGATTTAAAGTAGATATTTTCGCTAAATATTGAGTACGTGCAGATAAATGTAGAGTTTTACGTGAAATGATCAGTAATTTACCAAATAAAGGTGAAAAGTTTAATAATAGGTTACGAATGAGGAGTCTTAATCAAATATTTGTTGGGATATCAGCGCTCATCAATCATCAAATATTGCCTGTGAGAGAAATTCATTAAAGATTCTTTCTGCATTTTAATAAATCTAGCTATTGCAGGATTATGTAAACAAATTTCAATGTAGTAATTCATTAAATTACAGTAACTTTAGGGGTTAAATGCAATGTAAAGTATGTGTAAAGAAATCAATAATTTAGCTTTATATGTGGAATTATTGTCAGTAAATTGTAGCTTATTAATGCAATCTTTACTGGTAACATGATAGGTTTTAGGTGAATCGAAGATGAATTCAAGGATTGAGTAGATTTATCCTTTTATGTCGATGATTTGTGGTATTTATTGCTACTATGATAGAAATTCATTAAAATTTTATCGAAGATTTTGAGGTGGTTGGATATCCATTTGGACATTAAAGTATATTAATTTTTATCAATATGCTAACAAATATTGGTTTTTTTATTCTATTAAATTAATTTTGTATTGAAGAAAAGTGTGTGTAGTTCAATAAGTTGTTAAACTTTTAATAGGGATAATTAGTATATTTTTATAGAGGCAAATTCTTATTGTACGATAACCATAAATTACGACATTTGATAGTCAATTTAACCAAAATTTGTTGTACATGAAAATTTTCTAGTCGATCTATTTGATTTTGCTTGAATCGTTATAATTACAACTTTTATATGTAAAGATTTGGAAACATTGTTGAAGTATTCTTTATAAGGAAACTTTAGAGTAATGAATTATGGTAATTGTAGCGTTTTACAATGCATATAATTAGATTCGGATAAGTTTTAAATAAAATAAGTCGGTGATTAGCAACAAGTTCAACATCATAATAATTTTAAATGACTTTTGTTGATTTATTTAAAAAGATTAATGAAATGTTGTTCGATTGAATAGTATGATTTCCTATCGACTAATCAATGCGGTACCAATAATATTTAGAAAGTAATTTGAACATTAAAATTTGAATTGTTGGTTTACATAAGGTTATAACTTTTAATCACATAGGGTTAAAATTATTACCTCTTTCATCTTTTAGGGTTAAAATTATTACCTTTTTCATCTTTTAGGGTTAAAATTATTACCTTTTTTCATTATTTAGAGTTAAAATTATTAAATATTTCATTACTTTGGGTTAAAATTCTTAATCTTTTAAATAACTTTATAACAAATCATGTAATAGTTTATTCATAAATTTATCGAAAATTATTATAATATACCTAGTTTGAATCATAAATTATTGAAATATTTAATAGGTATCACCTGATGAATTTTTAATGGTTATTTAATCAAGTTTTGGTTACATAAAGCTTTAATGCCCGAAATTATCGGTTAATTAGCATGTTGTTAATGAATGTAAATCTAATTTCACACGTTTTGGTATCAACATTTAATTAGTATTTAGATATTTTCAAAGCTCTTATTAAACACAAAAGTTTATTTAGATATCATTAGTATTCACTTGACTGATATTGATAGTGTTTACCAAATACGTGTTTGTAATAAATTTACGTGTGAAAAATTGTTTGTCTTTTTTATTGTTGTGAACGTTGAATTATTATTATCAATAGCATTATTATTAGCATTAATTATTCCAGTATGCGTGAATTTTTAAAAAATATTGATATAAAACTCATGGATCGATTATTCTTTATCAATTTATATAGTAAGTCCAGTGACTTTCATTTGTAAATCCAGTGACATATTTTCATAAAAACACTAAATCTAAAATAGTTGTTACATCAAATTTAGTTGATGGTATCGCTAATAATTTATAGAGTCGGATGAAATTGTAAATTAAGTACTTTTTAACCTGCAATGATTTCGGATAATCTTTTGGACACTTCGAATTGGTCATCCTTTGTATTCAAGAAAACTTGACTCAGTAATAGGTAAATTCAAAGATGAGAGTAAAGGACTTGGTTATAAGAAATGGGTTTTCTTACGACCAAAATGCTATAGTCTTTTAGGTGAAACTGAAAGTAATAAAGCAAAGGGAATTACTTTGGAAGGAACTGAAATAAAGCATCTTTCTTATCTTGATTGTTATAGAAACGATACAATTTTTTCTGTTCCTCAAACGAGAATAGGGACGAGAAATCATCAGTTGTTTACTTTTAAAAATTGTAAAATTGCTTTAAGTAACAACGATGATAAAGGTCAATGGGTAGGTAAAAACAAAAGTTTTGCATTCGGACATTATTTAGGTATCAATGCCACTGATGTCGATGCTTTTATTTAAATAAATGTTGTCTTATAATGTGTTTGTCTTTTTATTCTATTGTTTTGTAATTATTATTATTATTATTATTATTATTATTATTATTATTATTATTATTATTATTATTAATATTATTAGAAATTTGGGTAATAAAATGAGATTAGTCAGTAATAATCCTACCGTGGGCGAATTATTTTTTATTTTCAAAATTAAATTTTTAATAGAATATAAATCTGTATATTTTATTTGCTGTAAATTTCAAATTTTATAGAAATTGGTAAAGTAAATCTTGTATAATTTAACTTTTTACATTTAGTTAAGTTGAAATTTTAAACTTTGTGAATTATATTCTTAAAATATTGAATTTTGAATCTCCAGTGTTCAAATTAAAGTTTTGAGTGACTTATTTTTAATTAAATAAACTATCAATATACTATAATTGTTGTAAACTTAAGTTTTCATGAAAATTATTTAAGTTTTATGATTATTTTGATAAAATTGTTACTTAATATACTACTAACAAAATAGTCAGTAATCTAAATAATTTAGGATTGAACATTTATTTTAAGACGAGTTTGATGTTAATTTATTATGTTTAATGATTATTTTATAATTTTTTATGTAATAATATAATTAACAATAGAAAATTTCATGTAAATATAATTTTTTAATATATCAAATGCAAGTAACATAAATCAATGAGATAAACGTAAATTAACCGAAACAGTTTCTATTAAAAACGAACTGCATAAAGGAGCTGTCATTTCAAAAACAATTACCATACTTTCTTGTAAAATCTGTATTAAAATATGCTGATGGTGACTTTATTATGAAGGATCTTTTAACTTCTGAAGATGCTGATAATGAATCGTTTAATATTGGATCATCTAATTTAACAAGATCGCAGCTTGATAAACTTTATTTTGATTTTCCAGAGATTAAAGAGATGTGCTTTACTGAAGGCATGCACAAAGATTCTGATAAGATAAGTAGTTTAATTAATCACTTAAAGTTAAATAAAAAATTTCCAAAAGATATTTCATTTTCTGATGGTAAATTCATTATAAATCAAAAATCAAATACAATAGAACCCGATTTAAGCAATGCTTCTGACGTTATGTTTAATTTTGGATTATTCGACTTATTTAAGATATCTAAAGACGATATAGAACTTGAGAGGCTTATTTCATTACCTGCTTTTACCTGTTGATATTGACGAGGAAACTGTATCTTCTTTGGAATTAAAAATTACAGAAAAAAAAAATGATGACTAAACAAAATCTAAAAGTGTCAAAGGCAATGTCCAAGTGAAGGTAGGTGCCAGCATCAGTCTTAGAATCTGCCACAATCTCTGAAGAGACTGATGCAGAATCCACTAAATTAAAAAATACTAAACTTCGTGATCCAAAAGTGTGGTTTACCGGCGATGACATTGACCAATACCTTGAGCGACATATCAGTAATCCTACATTTGCACATTTACCGTTCTTTATTATTAGTATTCTATCTTCAGACATTAAAGAAAATATTATCTCAATTCCAGATGCAGTATTTAAAGCTGAGGTTATTCTTTGTCCGCTAAATATAAAAAATGCCCATTGAATTCTATTTGACCCAATATTTGCAAATAGAAATCTGTTAAAAAATAAACAAGCTACTCTTAAGATTAACATTGCTTTAAATAAGATTTTCAAACTTCAAGTGGCCTCATCTTGTCACCCTTTCCAAAATCTAATATATCAAGAGAACAGTTTTGATTGCGGTCCCTTTTATTTGTGCTTATGCAATTCTTATAAGTCAAGGTTTGGACACATTTTCTAACAATTTTATTGATGGGATAAGACGAGAGGTGCATGATTTTCAAATTTTTGGCTCAAACAAAGTATCCCAAGTTATCGGTGGGGGCCTTCCTAAAAATAATCTGATGGGAATCAATTTTAAAAAAGCAATTGAAAAACAAAAACGAAACATCAATAACAGTATTAATGTTAAACCAAAATTTCTAAAGTCATGTGTGTCATTCCTCTTAAGTAAATGGTTTAAAAGCAATACTAATATACTTGTTCTTTCCCGGATCTAACTATCAATTTAATAGCCCAAAATAATAATTATTTCATTGAGAACGTCAACTTTCGACAGTTCAAAGACGTTCAACATGTCATTAGCATAATTCCCAATAAAAATTATTGGTGTTTACTTCTCTTTTCGACCCGTCGTATGACTTGTAATATTTTCGATTTTCGAAAGACTGATATTTCTGATAGACTAACCGAAATAGAAGGAAACTTTACGGATTATTTAAATAGTTTTTTCTTAAGTATGAAAATAAAATTTCAAATAAATCATGGTATTCTCCACCGCTGCTTCATTTCAGATGATCCAACTTTTCATACCACTGCTTTCATTGTGTTTTTGGAAAAATTGATTTTAGATCGGGATTTTCAACATGATAAAATATATAATCTACTTGATGATATCAACACTAATGAGTGTGTTAAAATTTCATTAAATTTATATCTAATAAATGGAAAAATTACCAATAATATTTTATGAAATATTTTAATAATTTAAGTCTATCAACAGACGTCATTCTTTTGGGTTTCACAATGTGTACTGCTATTCTTAACGTGAAAGTTGTATTTGCCATTTTTGCTACACCAATGTCTCCGGAAACACTAATGGTAATTGATTATAACACTGACGAGCATTACTTCCTGGATCCAACAACACTTGATGTCAGCCTAAACTGTATATTTACTTGTAGATTATTAGTTACTAAAATAAATGAAATAAGAAACTCACGTGGTTGTGCAATTAGAGCAGACAAATGTCCACATGATGTTCATGGTTCAGGTTTGTTCAGTAAAATTCTAACATGTGCTTTCATCAACAACTATGCGCATGATATGTCCCTTGATAACATTAATTTGAGAGAAATAGCAAGAATCATCAACTCTGTTCTTCCAATTGTTTCTGAGATCAATAACAAAGATAAAGAGAAAATTTTGACAAAAGCAAAAGAAACAATTAAATTTGACTTACAACAGCGTAAAAATAAAGTCTTTGAATTAATTATTAGTTTTGAAAATGCTGATGTTAACCAAATTGTTGAAAGCATTATTCGACAAATTCCTCACTTAAATAATTTCACTGAAATTAAATCCCACGAACCATACTTAGGAAGTAAACAAAACTCAAATATAATAATTAAATATAAAAGTAGATCAGAATTTTTAATTAATATGAAATTAACTTTTTATAAAATTATTAATGACTTACCAGTCACTGTCAGGCCTAAAATTCAGGATATTCTGAACCAATTTAGCCACGAGGACCCAGTATCGAAGTCATGGAATAAAATTCTTAAAGATTGTCGAAGCACAACAAATGTTCTCAATCTTGTAGATATTTTACTGTTTGAAGTTATTTACGAGTTAAAGAGAGCTGATAACACTTCACCGGGTATTGATGGTATTCAATACAAAGATCTTGCTCTTCTTGACCCTGAAGGGATCTTGTTAAGGTATCTGTTTAATAAAATCATCAGTAGTAAAATCATTCCGACTAGCTGGAAAACATTCAAGACTATATTAATTCCGAAACCTGATAAGACAGATAATTATGATAAAGTTTCATCTTGGCGACCAATAGCTCTGCTGTCTGTTATTTATAAAGTCTTTGCGTCTATTTTAACTACACGTCTAACATCATGGGTGATTTTGCATATTGGGCAAAAAGGTGGCACTGTTCATGAAGGTTGTGTCGAGCACAATTCAATACTTTCCTCTGCACTTGAGCATTCGAAATATAGCAATGATTCCTCATTAGCTATTGCTTGGTTAGATAATAAGGACGCATTTGGAAGTGTTCCTCATGACTACTTGTGGAATGTTCTGAAAACTATTGGCGTTAGCGGAGAGTTTATTACTATTGTCAAATTACTTTACACCGACACTCAATCTTTCTACAGCTGTGGCCCAATTGTAACACCTAATCTTTCAATCAAAAAAGGAGTTAAACAAGGATGTCCTCTTTCAATGATTATTTTCTCGATTGCCATTAATCCTGTTCTTGAAGCAATAATTAGTTCATGTATTGAACTATTTATGATTGGTGATTCGCCCGTTCAAATTCTAGCTTATGCAGATGACATTGCACTTGTTGCAAACAATGTCGATACCCTTCAAAAAATTGTTGATGTTACTGTTGAAGTTGCTACAGAAATAGGATTTGAATACCGACCGGAGAAGTGTGGCTACATGCAACTTCCCAGAGTTAACATCAATGATGAGATCTTGATTAATGAAAATGAAATAAAAAAGTTGTTGTCAAAAGAATTTTATCAATATCTTGGTGTTCCAGTAGGCGAGGACAATGATCAAAGTCCATTTGCAATTCTTGATAAAGTTGTTAGTGACACAAAACAATTGGAGATTCCGGTTTATTTGGTTGGCAAAAACTCAAAGCGTACAAGATTTTTATTCATTCTCGACTAACCTTTGCATTCCAAACACGTGTAATTAAAACTATTGCATTATCAGCTTCTCAAAGAAATACTAATCCTTGTGGCAATAACTCAGGTAAATTGCGTGGCCACCTGAGAAGAATTTTGAACTTGCCGCACAATTCTGAGACAGTTTATTTATACAACTCAACTGAAAATGGTGGAGCTTCGTGTGTCGATTTGCTTGATGAATATCATACTCAAACAATTGTTCACTTTTTTCGACTCTTAACTTCCAATTGCGGTTACTCGAGAAAGGTTAATATTGACTCTCTAAAGTTTGTAACGGGTCCTCGTCTTAGAATCAAAGATCCTACATTACAACAAAGTTTTGATTGGATTAATGGTGCTGAAACTAAATTGAATCATGGTGGAAAGAAAACGAGATTTCAACGTGCACGTACTTCAATAATTTACTTTAAAAGAGAACACTCAATTTCCGTATCTTTTCATATTGTTAAAGAGCAAGTATTTTTATATCTGATAACTAAGAGTCATGGAACTTTCATACTTACGACTAAGTTTCGAAAAGCAATTTCTAAGATATTTCACTCTGCATTGTACGACTCATATATGCAAAAGTGGCAACTGAGCAATAAAAGCGACATGATTGCAGCGGCTATAAAATTATCTTCTCAAATAAATAAAGCAATTTTTAAAAGTAAACTTGGCGAATTTGCATGGAACTTTATACATCGAGCGCGAACTAATACACTTAAAATCAATACAAAGACTAATAGAAAAGGGGATTCTAGACTTTGTAGACGTTGTGAGAAAGAGGATGAAACTATGTCTCATGCCTTACAGTTATGTAAGATTCACCAAATACTGACATTAGAGAGACACATGGCTGCCTAAAGATAATAACGAATAATCTAAAAAATCCTAATTTTATTGTCGTGGTTGACCATTCTTGTTCTCTTGTCCTGAACTCTAAACAACGCGTCGATCTTATAATAACTGATACTAAAAGAAAAAGAATACTCATGATTGATATTAAGTGTCCGATGGATTCTGTTTCACATTTTGACTTGACTGATAAGGCAAACATTGAGAAATATAGCTTGCTTCATAGTGAATTACAGGTAGCCAAACCTGATTATCAGGTAGAGCTTTACACTTGTATTATTGGGGCATTAGGCTCGATTCCTACATAAACTTATGATCTGATTTGTAAACTTGACATTGAACCACTTCAAACAGAAGGTCTGCTTAAAGAATGTGCAATGAGCAATATCCTGCACTCAGCTAAAATATGGTATTACCACATGCACGGCATTCTACCAGACTTCTGCAATTAATTTAAAATTATGGATATTTAAACTAACTTAAAGTTTTTCATTGAGATCAGAATTATTTTTTTTTTATTTGAAATGATTCAGACTACATTCGTAATTTATCTATAAATTTAATATTATTGACCTGACTTTTGCCTTTGAAAAAGTCGTAATTGAATTTAGAAAACTTAGAAAATCAAATCAAAGCTTAGTTCGTAGTATTTATTACTGCAAAATTTATATTTGCAATGCCGGATGACGACACCGATGAATCATCATATCAGATCAAGCAAAGGAAAATTCAGAAGAGACTGATTGATCAAATACTTGATAACTTACATTTGAATTCACCCTTCTCTACTACGATTGCAGTATTAATTGCATGCTTCATGTTGAGCATATTCTTTTCACTGTGAAACAAACTTGTTATATTTAATAAAATTTTAAATAGTACTAGTGAGTGATTTTGTTAAGTCTACGACTTAGTCGTAGAAGTAGTCGTTTTCGTTTTAGGCAATGATGAGCGATGATGGGTGCTGATGGATGCGGATCGTTGTTGATCGGTGCGGATCGGTGCGGATTCATGTTGATCGGTGATGTGTGTGTGTGAACAGTTAAAGAACGGAAGGTTCTAAAAGGTAGGTGTGTAAGTTAGTAGGTGTGTGGAAGGTTCTAGAAGGCGGGTGTGTTGGTCCACAACTACGTGACATAATAAGGGTTAGGTAATAAGTGTGTCTCCGGGACTGACCAGTGTTCACGTGACATAATAAGGGTTAGGTAATAAGTGACTGACCAGTGGTCACGCGACATAATCGTGAGGTCAATGGATACAAGTTAATTACTAGGTAGCAACTGAGTGGACAGAGGTCAGATATTATGTAATAATTACACAAGCCAAGTGGGTTGTATCTGACGGGCTCACATACTACTACTATATTCAAATTCAAATTCAAATTTAAATAAAATTTCTGAGTTCAACTCAAATTTGTTATATTAACAATTATTTTAAAATTTCCATTGAATGCCTCCAATGTTGCAATGTCATTTATTTTGTTTTTATGAAATGCAAGACTAGAGAAGAAATACAATATGGTGCTGAGTGATGTTAATACAATGTTAATACAATGTTAATACAATTACTTCCAGGGGCTTAGAAATTTAGTTAATGATGTGGAAAACTCAGAGTGACTTTGTGAAGTCAAGAATAAAATAACACAAGACCTGAGAAAAACTGTTCAGACTGAGAAGAAAATTACAACCAGATTTAAGGCACTATTATATACATTATTGGGTGAAAATGGATTAAAAAATTAAGCTTTCGCTTCTTTTCATGTTTCTAACTGCTTAAATGAAAATTCGGCGTTTGCAGTGCATCGCAAAGTACTTTGAGATTTTCGACAATGTTGGAGAGCGTTTTTTGAATAATGTTATTAAAATGGATGAAACATTATTTAAACTAAAACTTCCACAGTCAAAATGGGAATCTGAAAAGTAGAAACTGCTTAGAGATGTCTGTTCTAAAAAGATCAGGTCATCAACAAGTCGTTGAAATACACTCACGTTGACTGTTTATTGGGAGTGCTAATGACATTGTTCTATCGGATTTTATCGAAAGTAATGTTTTAACTAACAGTTGCGACTGCTGTAACTTATGCAAAAAAGAAGCCCGAAAAAAGCATAGTATGGGCTCCTTAAACTACACAAATTCACTACCTTTCACACAATTGCATTTTCAATAGGTACAAAAGATAATTGTTGACTAAGAGTGCTTTCCCATCATAATGCTTACTATTTGTTTAATGACTTCTAGAAATTCATGTAAGGCCAGCGATTTATCACAAAAGATAATTCAAAAATAAGCTTCTAAAACCTGGTTACACGCTTGAAAAATGTCTCAATAGATATTGAAACCTTATATAGCTTGTAAATGCGAAATATATTTGCATTCATTTAACTATATATGACCTATATGATTTTCACCATTTATTGTCCATAATATTTGTCATTTCTGTGGATAATTTATGAAAGCTGGTATATGCGAGCGATTCTACTCATATGTGTGCATGAGTGTTCGTTTGCGGGTTTGTGTGGATGATTGTGTTTTACATTGCAAATGTTGATTTGGTGAATATGATGAGCTTGAATTTGTGTTGTTATTGTCATACTGGGAGTTGCCTAGAAATTGTGAGCAGAAGCGGTTATTATTATTATTATTATTATTATTATTATTATTATTATTATTATTATTATTATTATTATTATTATTATTATTAATAATAATAATAAAATGATGGTTAAAAGTGTAGAAGTAATATTACGTATAAGATAAATGAAAATTTTCCATTGAATTTGTGATTCCAGAAAATTAAAAGTTGACAAACGAATATTTTGACAATATTCCAAATAAACTTCAAAATCTCCAGAATCCGGCATGTCAAGACTTTGTAAAAACCTTCAAAAACATTTCTAAATTATTCTTCGTTTTCTATGTTCTCAAGCCGCCCATTCACATTCAAATTTTGAATTTTTGCGGTTGTTTAGACTACGAAAATAAAAATATTAAAAAAATTTGTTTATTAAATAATATTTATAGGGAAATGAACAGCTGCACTGCTGCCTGAAGGCGAGGATAAAACAGTTCATTCAACAAGTAATTACAAAAATTATCCAAAAACATGTTTTATTATTCCAAATTTTTCCCTTTTTTGGAATGAAAATATTTCTTATTTATTAAAACAAATTTATGGTTTTTTTATAAATAAAATATGTTTACCAATTTACATAATATTTTGTTTGTATAATGCATTTAATAAGTTATTGAAAAATTTTATCCAGTTGCCGTTTTGCCTCATTGATCATTCGTGTTGCTCGTGGAAATATGGGGAGGGCGCTTTTCTGAACTTTCCCATTCCAAATTTGTAGTGACCTTTTGTTCACTATATTAAAAGAAATTTTTGTTTTTGCATTGCGATTAAGTTGCGATATTTGGAGAAATTTTGTGCCACAGATTGGACGGTAGGACTCACTTTCTGGATATTCACAATGTATATCAATTTTGACAATTTGGGTCATTTCAAAGGGATTTCTGTGTGATAAAGTGTGTACAAATCTCGTTAACAATATCGATGACCTTGAAACTAAAATTGTAAATGACTTAGTAAATAATTTTTGTTTGGTCTCTGGAATTTAGATTGTGAAAAAATATTTGTTGTATGTTGTTGTCAGTGATATACTATTAGAAGTTTTCATTACTTATAAGTATTTGTATTCCATTCGTACCTTAACTGGCAGATTTTTAATTTTAAGTTTGTAAGTTCTTTTGTGTATAAATGTTTAGATTGTGTAAAAAAGGTAGACGAACTTAGTATAGAATTCCTTATTGAAAGTATGCGACGTATCTACATCATCCTTTCCTTACCCTTGGAAGTAATAAGTTATATGATCACCTAATATATAATTATTTTTAGTTGATCTTTTGAGTAAAAAATTTTCTACGACAATAATTTTTTACATTAATCCGTTTTAGTCGAAAGTGATAATATCCGCATAATTTAAATTTTGTTGATTAACGTCGTTCAGAAAGCAAGTTTCCCAAAAGATCGCTAGTCTGAGTCTAGCTCCGATGTCAAAAACACCTTTCCAGTATGTACTTGGTGTCACATCAGGGTCACATCAAGACCTGCAACAAATAGTTGATATAGTTGTTGAGTAAGCAAAAAGAGCCAATCTTATCTTCAAGCAAGTAGAGTGTGGATTCTACTACGGTAAGAAAATCAGTACTGGAACCACCTACAATTTGATAGAACCGAAATTAAGACCATAAATTAAGATAATCTTTACACCTACCTCGGAGTAACGATAGATAAAACCAAAGAGAATGATCTAAGCGAAATTTTCAAAGAAGTAGAAGAGAAAACCAAAGTTATCTTCGATCCACTCCTCAAAGTTCACCAAAAGATATAAGGATACCAGACCTCCTGAAATTCAAAGCTCATATTTTCATTCCGAGCAGAAGCTATGGCAAAACCCATGCAGAAAAACAAGAATAATTATAAAAGAAAAAAGAGTACTAGACTTTCCAGACAAAAGCACTTTTGTGGATTCAGTGATCTACTCTGGAAGGGAACATGGTAGAATAGTAATCAACATGGTAATCGACGAATATCTAATCCAAACAATAAAAGTAGTGGGATTGTGGCCCTCTATCCCAGTGGCCCGCTGGGCCACGAACCCCCTTCCCCCGCAAAAAAAATTTTTTCTAAGTTTAAAAGTAAATTGTTTTGTAAAACAGTGACCAAATTTTTGTAGGACAAAGACAATGACTCATCAAAGTTTTCTCAAGGTCATTTAAACAAAGACCATGACCCATCATATTTTGTCGAGGTCATTTAAACAAAGACCATGACTCATCATAATTTTTCTCAAGGTCATTGGATGAGCCATTATATTTTTCAATGTCATTCAAAAGTAGGTCAAGGTCATTGGATGACTCGTCATATTTTTTTCAAGGTCATTCAAAATTTTTCAAGGTCATAACATTTTTAAACATTTTTTAATTTAAATTTAGTACTTATTTTTATAAGTAGTGTTTTAATATTAATTTTTATTCTATTATTATTATTATTATTATTATTATTATTATTATTATTATTATTATTATTATTATTATTATTATTATTATTATTAAAATATAATAAAAACAAATCAACAACAAAAACTTTTTTATAAAGAAATAATTTGACTATAATAATATTGTCGAAGACCTTTATTCAAAGCCTATTCTACATTCCCTCGATATCGGGCAGCTCAGCAATGACATCCATCATCACATTGATAATTTTGTTCCATATTCTTTAACATTTTGTTTTGTTCGATGTCCCATAGGAACTCATCGATTACGGAAAATATCTATATAGATGTATAATTGAAGACCAAGTCTGGAATCATTGATGCTGGCTTATCTTTCAATATTTCATGTATATCTGAATAATAGAATTCCAGACGTTCTTTGATAACTTTAAAATAATCATCTACAAAACTTACAATAATAATAATAATAATAATAATAATAATAATAATAATAAATTACTATAATGCTCAATTTCGTTCATAGCTTGAACTGCGCTCGGTACATCCATTATAATGATAAAAATTGAAATAAAATTACTTTTATACTAATTTAAACCAATGAGAAGTTAAACACACACACAAACATTTACCTATAAACAATAAATATTAATTTATATAGATTAGAAAATGATTAAAGTAATTTTAATAATAATATTAGTTGTTAGTGTTTTGAAAATGGCTAACTCAATTGTTATAACCGTTCATGGTAAAAATTCAACAAGATGTGTATGTCCTGATACTGCCGTATTGATGGATATTTTGTATATGATAGATAGACTTAGATATTTGAAAACTCCAGTCAAAAGGTTATCTGAAATAACGAGTAATTTAGAATTCCGATTTGAACTCGCATATGAAACTTTAAAAAGAGCTAGGAACGCAATATATGATGATATTTTATATCTAAATCGGACCATAGGTATTATCAAAAATGAATTAAGAAAATCAATATTAGAATTGAATGAAAATCGTAAACTTAATGAAAAAATGATGAATCAAGTTCAATATAGTATAAAATTTTATTCTAATAAAACAATTGATCAGTTCGATCGTATAATGAAAGAAGTAATGTTAACAGTGGCAACAAATTGAAAGAAGTTCAACACACGGTTAACAGTGGAGAAGAATATGATATCACTAAAAAACATAAAAATCATGGTAAACCGTACCGAGAAAATAGTAGAAGACATCCCATTTGAACCTATTCTCAATTTGTCAACATTGGAGAAAAAGAAAAATTCATTCTAATCGATATTTAGTTACATGTTTGATGAAAATAATAAACAGATGTGAATAATAGTAGAATTAATGTATATGAAACACATGATATTAAAATTCGGATCCGACTATGGAAATTATTTCCAATGGTCTATAGAGGTAAATTACTTTATATTATTATTAATTTATCATTATTTAGGTGATAGAAACAAAAATTGATCCATGGGTAGAAGCAAACAGTGGATGGGTAACAATTATTCAAGTTGCAGCAGAAGCCAAACGTTCCGATATTTATATTTCAAATTGCAAATTTTTATTAAAACTATTGACTGGAGCATTGGTTTTATATATATTTTATAAAGTTTACCATAAATTTTAATAAATATTTCTTTGTTATTTACTGAATTATTAATAAAAAAACTACATTTTTAAAGATTTATTGATAATTACATGTGCATGCTTCATCACCACAATATTCTATCATAATATTTTCTATAACATGGTCAACACAAGTCTTAAATTTGTTAGGCTCAACTGGAGTTTCTTCATCATTAATAATTTCAGTATCATCATCATTAATAATTTCAGTATCATTAATAATTTCAGTATCTTCATTATTAATAATTTCGTTATTATTATTAATTTCGCCATCATTAACAGTTTCTTCATCATCATCACTCTGACATTCTGAATCACAACATGAATCTACCCAATGCTTCAACTAAAGTCAACATATCTCTAATTTTTACACCGGCTATTTCTTCGAGTTTATCAAACAAAAAGTTTATTAAATATTCTAAACGAAAATTAATTAATTATTTTATATTTTATATTTTACTTTTTTCAGATATCATTTTTAAACAATTTTAAAACTAATTATAATTTTGTTTATAGAATATGTTGTAAAGAAAAAAAATCTGTTTAAATACATTTATTAACATTAAACACTAAAATATACATTAAAATAATTGTGAAAGTCTAGCAGTAACAATTTTCCATATTGGAGAAAGCACATCATTTTGATCAGCTTTATATCCTTGTATTGCTATTGTTAAATACCAATTTTCCTGTTCTTTGAAACCTATTTCTGTAAATGCATCATAATATCTGGTATATTGACTGGTGAAGAATGCATTTTCATTACATTTTAAATTCGAATTGATCTTTTTGAAAACCGTATCAATATCCTTGATATCTATCATTGCGAGTGTCCCAGCGAGAGATTGAAATTGAGTTCGATGGAGTTTGACTGAATTTGATAATTGCATATTTATAGGCTCCGTTAAGAAATACATGTTATAATTGTGGAACATCTGAACTGGTTGGACATTGATAGCAGAGCTCACTATTTTCTTGATAATGTTTGATTTATGATCTTTATAAGGTCGTGACGAGCTTTTATACCCTTGACAGATCTGATTAACCAATCAGAATCATGCATGTACGTATTTCTATTATTATTATTATTATTAATTAATTATAACAAAGACAGTGCTAATGAATAATCATCACATAATTTACACTGCATGATAAGTGCGTGATTGCATGCATATACAAAAGTGTATGTAATTTACAAAGAAAACACATACATACTTTTGTTTGTATGTGATTTACAAAGAACAAATACATCAGAATCTCTCACCTATATGTGTGTATTTCTATACTTATTAAGTGCTACATTATTATTATCATTTAGTATTACTATTATTGTTATTATCATCATTATTACTATTATTATCATTTAGTATTACTATATAAATTATTACGAAAACAAAAAATAAAACATAAACAAACGCTAAACATTTATATTTGTCTAAATAAAATAAATAATAATAATAAAATAAAAAATAATAAATTTACCATATTCAGTATTATTTTTTTGTTACACTGGGGTAGAGGGCCACAATCTTACTACTAATAAACCGATACCTTAAACTGATAAATAGCAACGACCCAATCACATAAATCTTATGCCAAGAAGTTTAAGACGTAGCAAAAAACTAAAACTGATAATCAATAACATGCCTCTTAGAAGCATATAGATGGTTGGATGGTACCTACGAACACAAGAGAAGATGTTAGGCAAAGCAATCATGGTTGAACAAAGTAATATATGTAATTGTCTCTCTAAAAAAGTCCCATGATATACATGTTATTTCAATGGGAATCACAATCAAAAGCGACAATCATCCTAAACCAGAAAGAATCAGACCTCCAACCCTCAAAAATCTTGAATTGCATTATAAAAGATTCTTAAATAAAAATATGGAAAACAGCTAAATGTTAATGTCACATCTTATGATTAGAACAATCAAAGGACATGGAATGAAAGATGCTGAGCATGTTAAAAATTCCCAAGTAGAAGTTCGTTAGAAAAGCTCAGGCAAACATGCTCTACCTCAACATAAAGCAATCAAATCAAGGAGGAAGACTTGTAAGTAATATGTTTAGAATCCTCTGCTCACGTCCTAAACTGTTGCAATCACAGCAACAGGATGAGGACAAACAAGCACAATGAAATTCAGAAAGCCTTGAAGGTCTCCTATGAAGTAAAAAGCCTAACTTTGAGGTGGAGACCAAACCAAAAGAAGCCAAGGAAATACTGAAAACTGACATTGTCGTAAGAACTCAGAGGGCAATATTTATCATTGATATCAAATGCCACTTCGACGACAGTAGCTCAATGGAACACGCTCATGAAAGAAACCACAGAAAATACCGAGAGTTAGCAACACAAATCCAGGATGCAAACCATAATCACAACAACTGTCAAAACATTCGTGGTTTGCTTTTGGGAACATGGATAAAAAAACTTGGGAGCTACTAAAGAAACTTGGCTTTAATTTCCACCACCAAAGAAAATATGATCAAAATGGTAATATGGGGTTCATGGAAAACTTATGAACACCAATGAGCGTTCTACGTCTAGAAACAAGAATTGATCACTCACATCCTTCTTTTTCCATGTTCGTGTTGTCTTCTTAGATTTCTTTGGCACAGGTTCAAAGAATCTTCTGATTCTGATTGTTCTACATGAATTTCTGTATCTGCAAACAACATTGAAGGTGACAGATCATGTAGATCCTAGATTCTATGATAACATCATTCTAAATCATCATTCGACATGCATTTTGAGATGTAATAATAAAAATGGTGTTTGAATTTCTACTGCCTTCATCAACGCTGATTGTATCTGATAGCTTTAGTGTAGAAGGTATAGTATAAGGGGTACAAAAGATTACGACATCAAGTGTATCACGGAAATGGAAGAAATTTCGGTTCTGTTAGTTTCTTTTTTTATCAGTTTGCGTTAGTCGAATCATTATTGGAATTCGTAAGTTCCTAAAATAAATTTACAAATGTTATGTTATAGTTCAAACGTCTTATATTATAGTTCGGTATAAATTATTTACAGAAAAACACATAAAACATAAGTGTACAATATTAATTCTGATGACAAATCTCCAACACAATTTTTTATAGTTATAAATCAATTAAAACGACACAAAGTGGAAATCGATAACCATTATCATGAAATAGATGTACTAAAAAATCAATTCTTTTAATCAATGGATGAATATGATGATTTGATTGCAAAGTGTCAAAATTTGGTTTCAACTTAGTTAAATTCAATTTAAAACCCAAGTACTATCTGTGTTAATCAATTTACGAAAACTCAAAATTTCAGTCACGGAATGCTTAAATTGGACTCATTCTAATGCACCCTTAATTTTTGTTTTTGAAGTCATGGACCCCTTGCAGTTCGACATCGATCCATATTGATCGATATAGACCCTTTTGGGAATCACTGCACTACACTATAGACATTGAATAGTGGTAGAAAAATAAAATATTGCACACAAACGTAAGACATCTTTCAATCAAAATAATTAGGACTGTAAAACAATTTTAATAAATTTATAAAACCTTAGAAACTTTCAAGCAAGAAGTGCATTTCGGCCACCAAAAATTTCTCGTTGCATGACCCCTATATGTATCAATCAAGTGTTAATGTCATTGTCTGGAGGAGTGAGCAATAATATTTATTTAACAAGATTATTTATTTTTGAAAGAGTAATTCCAATTTTTAGCAAGACATAAAAAAGTCATCGACGGAAAAGATTTTAAAGTATCAATATTGCAAATTACTCGATTTTATTGTCAAATTTCAGTAAATGGATCTCATTTTAGAATATATTGTATTTATACCCTATTTGTCCTTGTCAACCTTCTTAAATCTCTTAATATAATCTGTTAGTTGTAATCACATTGCAATCATTTTCATTTGTAATCATAATAAAATTCAATAATAACAGGATTTAATTTTAAAAGATTTATTGTTATAAACTCCGTTATTTAAACAAATTTAATTCATAAAATAATATTTGAATATATTTCAGAAACTTCGATAATTCTTTTTATGAGCTTTAGTTTTAAGCATATATATATACATAGTTTTTCAGCATGATGTATAAAATTTTTTATAAAACTATATTGAAAATTAAATTCAAAAACTCATATTAATATAGTTAAAATCAAAATTTTATTATCTCAATTCTTCTTAATAATAACTTATTTTTATGAAATTTTAATACTTGCATCCATCATTCTTCTTTTTAAAAATCTTTCAACCTCTTAAAATTTCTAATTATGGTTTTTCTTCATCTTAATTTCAAATTTTTCTTCCATTAAATTTGTGTAAATCCAAAATATTAAAATTTAAAATGATACAATAATTTGAAAAAAGACATTTTCATTTTGACAAAAAAAAAGTTGTTGATATTTTGTCCGTATGTAAATAAATGGAATATTAAAAATAGAAAACCGATCAAAAATGGCATAAAAAATAAAAATTTTTAAAAAATATTGAAAATTTATTTTTTTATCATGCGTTGTTTTAATTTACTGAATATTTTGAAACTTGTTATTCGTTCTAGTAAAGAGAGAAAATAATTTATTAACTAGAGAAAACGTTTCATTGGAAAGCAATGATGAAGTGTGAGGAAAATTGTGAAAAATAAAGGCATTATTAGAGTCTGGATCTCATCTAATGAATATCCATTGATAGTAAAACAAATATTGTAATCAACCCTGAAGTCACATAATTACAATATTCTCATGAAATCTTCAATATCATCATAAATAGTAATTATTTCACTCTCGGTACAAAATTACAAAATCGTATCTCATGGAATTATTAATTTTGCCTCTCGGCTTTCTACTCATTAATATTTTCTGATTATTATTCCATAAACTTACATTATAGTTATATATTATGAAGAAGATTTCCCTATCAATTATCTCATCAAACATTTTACCTAAATTAGTAGACAAATAAAATAGACATACATGCATTTGTGATTTTATTGTTTTAATGAATGCTCATTACATTTCTATTGGTAGTAAGCTATTTGGTCAACACTGGAAATAGAATCTGATCTGTTGTATTCCCAGGTTCCGCCACCCAGATCTTGGTTCGGTAAATCCAATTGATCTCATGTAATGTTTTAAAGTAAATAGATGTGAGTGCACTGGAACAACTTCTAATGAAAAAATGTTTCCGTTCATTTCAACTTTACTGCAGAATTTGACTATGTTTTAATTTTTAAAATTTTTTGTAAGACAATTTAAAAATATTTAAAACATTTCTCAACAATAAGTTTTTAAAATATAAAATTATACCAAACACATCATATACACAATTCATTCAAAAGGCCTGTAGGTTGAGAATTTTGAACATAAATTACAGAATTTTTGTGGTTTTTTAAAAAAATTAATTTGCAAGTTTATTTTCTTAAAATTATTATAATTTAGGGATTTGGCAATCGATTTGTCTGAAAACTTATCAGGTCACTATAATGGATGAGCTTGACCATCCAGGATAGGCAATTCCGCGAAGTTGTTTTTCCGCGACTCCTTTATTCATGAATATTATTCTGATGAGTCCTCTTGATATGAGTTAATTCATCAATCTGAAGATCCCAAAGATATTTAAAATATATTTTAGTGTGTAAATTCTAAATGTTAATTAATTTTTTTGGTCTAGTTTGAGAAGCCCCGCGAAAAAAATCCAAACAGATAAAGTGTTCTACATATTTCCCAAATTAAAACCATGAAAACTTTTACAAATGGCTTTATTCAACCCATCGGGTTTTGAATTAGAGTATAAAAATGTCAAAGAAAAATAGAAAGGCCTAGAATGGAAAATTTTGAGCAAATTTGAATTTTCCATAAAATAACATTAATTAAAATTAATTATTTTACTAAAATGAAAAAAAATATTTCCGCTTTAGCGGCACATTTTAAATTATTTTACGGCACACTAATGTGCCGCGGCACATCGTTTGTACCTGGGGTAAGACATGCAGTATTTCATGATATACATAAAGTAGTGTAAATATTAAGTTGTTAAAATAGTAATAATAACTATCGCTAGACTTTAGCGCTAACATGTGTGTAATTTTTGATCTCTTGTCAGAATGAAAATAATTGAAATATAATCAAAAGATAACAGATCGAAAATGACCAAAAATTAAAAAAAATTATTTAAAATAAATAATTTTAAATGAAATGAAAAAAAAATTTTAATTCAATTTATTTTAGATAAATTTACTTTCTAAATATGTTTGAATTTATCAACTTGAAAAGAAGCGAGAAGAAAACACATTTTTCCCGAATCCAATTAGACAATATTCTTCATTCCAGTGAAATATGTAAAAACGAATTAATTAGGTTCTTCTAGGCGGATCATACATTACTCGCATCTATTAGATAAACATGACATTGACTTGTACATCTTGATCGGTGCTATATATAGGGAACTCATTATGTTAATTGGGACTGAGGTTTCCTTGATTCACAGTAGTATTGCTTTCGGCATTCCTTTAATTGCGTTGACATGTCAATATATAATTTCTTTCCTTTCTTTGAAACGACTGCATTAGTGAATGTTTTTTAATAAAACAAAAGTGTTTTCTTTAATTAAAATTTAATTTTAGAGTTTATAAACCATTCAATGAAAAATATGAGTTACAAAAGGTGCGATTGCTGATAAAGATGTTTATTTATTCATTTATCTCATTTTTGTTCATTTTAAAGTAGATTCGATTTTCAAATTATTCATTATAGATATCTTTTTTGTCAAACACAAAAACAATATTATAAAAGAAAAAACACAAGCAAGCAAGCCTTATAATTTAAATCACATAAAGTCAATTCAACAATTGATAGTTTTTCATTCTCACTATCAATTTCAGCTGAAGGGATTAATCAGTATTAGTGAACAAAATGTTGTGTTTGTATTTTTTTGGTCCTATTTGAAGTGGTATATTAAAATCATAAGTGTAAAATGATGCTACGGATGTATGAAAAAATTATTTTTATATTTCAATTTAAAAATTTATTTTAATATTTCAAAAATAAAAATTATTTATTAACTGTAATTTTTCAAAAAATATATTAATTTTTTGGCCTTATATAAATTACACAAAATAAAATAATAAAATTATCAAAATCAATTAAACTTAATTAAAAATTTGGAAATTAAAATGGAAGTGGTAAGCGATGGGAAAAATGTGAAAACGAATAAAAGAATCTTAAACTGATCAGAGGTCTTTAGAAGGGTCAGGCTTTTCCTTATATTTACATCTGTGATAAGTTTATGGTATATCTATAAAGTAAAATATTAAAATAAAATTTTATATTTAAATTTTCATTTTTTGTCCAGAAAACAAACAAATGAAATATCAAAAATTAATAATAATAACAATTATTTTTATTATTATTGTTATTATTATTATTATTATTATTATTATTATTATTATTATTATTATTATTATTATTATTATTATTGTTGTAGGATAACAGTAAATAATATGTATTCTAAATAATATATTATGTATGTATTTGTATGACTGAAGATTATGTAATATGCCTGAATGTCCAAGGTGTGATTTATGTATGCATGTATGCATGCGTGTATCTTGCTCAAGATAATTACAATATAATAATTTCCTTCTGAGAGTTTCTCACTTGTTTTAGATAATAAATATTATGTCTCCAAAGTATTCTAACATAGCGAACACGCCAGGACTAACAACTAATAATCAATTGAATGCGTTTATTCCTACACCTAAAAACTTTATCGTTGGAGACAATCTGGAAATTTTCTTAGAAGAAATTAGAAGATTTTATGATATAACTCAAACCCCAACCCAATTGCAAAAAAACGTTCATAAGAACATTCATGTCAACGGAAGCGGCTAAATTATATGAAGGAGTAAATGAAGAAATTGACATTATGAAGAAAGATGCAAAAAAGCCTTCGAAGAGCCTTCAAATTTAGGAAGAGATTTAAATGAAGCTATTCGATACAAAAAAGGAAATGAATCAGTTCAAGACTTCTTTAGATTAACTGATCGATTGGCAGAAAATGTCTTAAGACACGAATTATCAAAAGAGAAATTAACTGCCTTTTTATTGCAAAATGCAATAGAAGATAAAGATATAAAAAGAGAAATAAAGATGATAAATATTTCTAATGCCAAAGAGATTAAGGAGATTATTACAAAGATAGAAGAAATTAAAAAGAAATTAAAAACGAAGATATTGCTGCTATGAAGCCATTCAAAAGAAGTTTTGCAAATGTTACAAATGTTACAATACCGACAATCATAACCAAGAAAACAATGTCAAAGATTTCGAGAAAACACCCTACCACAAAAAGAACCATTTAGAAATAATAGCAGATTTCTAAATCAAAGGAGTTTAACTAGTCAACTTTCAGTTCTACCGACACAAAACAGATCGTATTTTTCTAATTCTTATGAGCGATCAAATAGAAGATACGAACAACTACGATCAAAGCAATGCTGGGGATGCAAAGAAGTAAGATATATAAGAGGTCAATGTCCGAACATAAAATGTTCTCATTGCAAGAAGGTAGATCATCTAAACTTCCAATGCTTCGATCTAAGAAGAACTCAGAGCTGCAGATATCAACAGAATATGACACCAATTACAGATCAAGGAGATGATGAGAACATGATGTCCAACATCGAATACCCAAATGGCAACGTTCCAAAACAGGAGGAAGTGATTGAAGAGATAAACTAAATGTAACTAATATCTTGAGTAATGATTGTATGTATGATAATGTTTGTAATTGTTTGCATGAAATTGAATTTTTTGATAACATTTGGTATGATGATGTTGATATGCTTGATGTTATATGTATAGGTGCTGTAGATAAAATAGATAAAAGGATGGACAATAAATGAACTACTTTAAATGATTGGTATGATAGTGTAATAGAATATGATAAAATGGGGGGTAGGCCAAGTATTAATATCTTGATCAATAATAAGAAATTTAATTACCTTTTGGATACAGGATCTAAAATAAGTGTCATCAGTAAAGAAATAATAAACGCTCTCTAAAATCTAAAAGTTGAAAATATTAATTTATTAGTAAAGTGTGCAAATGAGAGCTCCTTAGAAATATTAGCAAAGTTTCGTAAAAAATAAAAATTATAAATCAAGAAAATAATGTTGATTTCTTCATTGCAAATGAAATTTCACCAAGTCTAATAGGAGGAATTAATTTGTTAGCTACATTTAATATTAAACTTGTATTGAACCCGCGAAAAGAAAATATTTTAATGTTAGATGAAGCGAAACCAATCAATTTTAAAAATTATCAAATTAATTGAATAAAATAATAAATGACTATAAAAACATATTTATGAAACATAAATGAGATGTAGGCAAAACCAATTTAGTAAAACATGAAATATTAACGAAAAATGAACCTATTGTTATTAATCCTAGGCACCAGCCATTTCATTTAATTGAGAAAATTGAAAAAAATGTTAAGAATATGGAGGAAAACGGAATAATAAGTCATTGTGAGTCTCCCTGGAACTTACCTTTAGTTTGCGTAAAAAAGAAAGATAAAGATGAGATCAGGATTTGTTTAGATTATAGAGCGTTAAATGCGGTTACATAAAGACCAATTTTTCCCATTCCGAATACTCAAGAAATGTTAGGTATTTTGTACGGCGCCAAATATTTCAAGTAGTAGAATGTGAGCCCGTCAGATACAAACCATCCGCTTTGGCTTACATAATATTACATAACATCTGACCTCTGTCCACTATATAGCTACCAAGTAATTGACCTTTGTTTGCTGTTACCAGGTGACCGCACGATTATGTCACGTGCACACTGGTCATTCACTACACAGAGATGCACCATACACACTGGTTACTTAATTTACATTTATTATGTTACGCAGTTGTGGACCAAAACCCCGATTAACTAACCCACACTTATTATGTCACGCAATTGAGGACCAACACACTTACCTTCTAGAACCTTCCACACACCTACCATATTCCACATACCTACCAATTTACACACACCTACCTTTTAGAACCTTCCACACACCTACATTCTGGAACATACCGTTCTTAAACCGTTCACATACACAAACACCAACACTAACACCGATCAACATAACGATCCATACATAAAAAATTATATAATAATCATTAAACATAATAAATTAACATTAAAATAAATATTCAATCTTAAATTATTTAGCTTACTGGCTATTTTGTTAGTAGAATATTAAGTAATAATTCTATCAAAATAATTATAAAACTTTAACAATTTTTATGAAAATTTAAGTTTACAACAATTAAAGTATGTTGATAGTTTACTTAATTAAAAATAAGTCACTCAAAACTTTAATTTGAACACTGGATTTACAAAATTCAATATTTTAAGAAATAATTCACAAAATTAAAATTTCAACTTAACTAAATGTAAAAAGCTAAATTATACAATATATACTTTACCAATTACTATAAAATTTGAAATTTATAGCAAATAAAATATACTGATTTATATTCTATTAAAAAATTTAATTTTGAAAATAAAAATAATTCGCCCACGCTAGAATTTGAACCCCTGACTAAACGAATTATTACCGACACCACTGATGTAAGAATTTTGAAAATAACTCATTCAAAATAGAATTTAAACCTTAGATTTATAAATTTTATGAAAATAACCTATCATAGGATTATTTAAATGTAAATACTTGACCAAATTCTATACATTTATAGCAAATATACTGTTTCTATTAAAAATTCAATATTTTGATAATAATTCACCAAGTTAGGATTTGAAAATACTAATTTACAAGTTCGTCCGACTCTATAAATTATTAGCGATACCATCAACTAAATTCCTTGTAACAACTATTTTAGATTTAGTGTTTTTATGAAAATAAGTCACTGGGTTTAAGAATGAAAGTCACTGGACTTACTATATAAATTGATAAAGAATAATCGATCCATGAGTTTTATATCAATATTTTTTAAAAATTCACACATGCTGGATTAATTAATGCTAACAAAATTCACACAGTTATGGTAATAATAATGCTATTGATAATAATAATTTAACTTTCACAACAATAAAAAAGACAAACAATTTTTCAAACGTAAATTTATTACAAACACGTATTTGGTAAACATCTTCAATATTTAAAGTGGATACTAATGATATCTAAATAAACTTTTGTTTTTAATTAGAGCTTTGAAAATATCTAAATACTAATTAAAATTCATCATTTTTAATGTTGATACTAAAACGTGTAAAATTAGATTTACATTCATTAATAACTTGCTAATTAACCGATAATTTCGAACATTAAAGCTTTATGTAACCCAACATTGATTAAATAACCATTAAAAATTCATCAGGTCAAGTGAATACTAATGATATCTAAATAAACTTTTGTTTTTAATTAGAGCTTTGATCTAAATATTAATTAAATGTTGATACCAAAACGTGTAAAATTAGATTTACATTCATTAACAACATGCTAATTAACCAATAATTTTGGACATTAAAGCTTTATGTAACCAGAAATTGATTAAATAACCATTAAAAATTCATCAGGTGATACCTATTAAATATTTCAATAATTTATGATTTAAACTAGGTATATTATAATACTTTTCGATAAATTTATAAATAAACTATTACATGATTTGTTATAAAATTATCTAAAAGGTTAAGAATTTTAGCCATATGTGAAGAAATATGTAATAATTTTAACCCTATGTGATTAAAAGTTTGAACTATTATAACCTTATGTATACCAATAATTACTAAATACCAAGTATATTATAACACATGTCTTTAATAAAGAGTAATTGCTTAATTGATAAAAAACATATGTTTTAAAAATGATTCAATCGTTGACAATTTTTAAGTACCTGTTAAAGATTTTGGTGGGTTTCTGGGTGTTGATATTTTGAAACTATATGGTTGTTACCCAGGCAATCGCATACAAATATCTTTCGCTTACCACTCGGCACCCGTTGCTAAGCAATGTTGGAACTGTGTTCGAGTGGGTAGATTGTCCGCAAAAAAGGAGCGCTATTGCTATTGCTATAATTGACCGAACGGTCCATGGGTCAAACGAGCTGCCGATAGAAGGCCTGTACTCGATTGCGATTTTTAGGTCCCATTATTCTCCTGTCTCTTTCAAAGGTTCACCTATATTCTCAAATTTTTGTGTAGGGATTCGTCCTTGTTCCTCTGCAAAAAAATATATACTTTGCTTAGATAAAAATTTAGCCGTAATCCATCCTTATTTTACAGTTTTTGACAAAGTATTCTTGTTAATCCGAAAAATTTTAGCAGCGTTCCGCCCTTATTTTACGGTTTTATCAGATTATCATACCAACAATTGAGATGTATTCTACCTTTACTTTACAATGTTCGCTGAAGTATTTCGATTAATTCGGAAAATTTGAGTAGCAATCCGCCCTTATTTTATAGTTTCATGATAAATGTTTAAGTATTTCCGAAAATTTGCACAGCGTTCTGCCCATATTTCCCGCTTCAATTCAACATAATTTATTTAATTCTTATATATCATTTAAAACATTATTTTTTCCTGATTTTAGTCGTTTGGATTAATCTTTTTCCGATGTCTATTCATTTTAACTGTTGCAACGATTTCGCAATTTTCCCCGTTACCCTTTCCCTCTCTTTGTCCTTAAGATCTATGTATGTTCATGTTATATTTAATGAGTGCCCACTGGACTACTCGGTGTTAGAGATTTTGAGCCGGTTGTTGTTAAAAACTTTTTATGTCAATTTTTCAGGAAACGGATGATGAAGGAGCAGCCAAAAGATTACTCCCTTACCTTCCAATTTCCCCTATATACGGTTAATATTGACGTTCCAGCTACTGCGTTCTCACGCCGTAGCCTTCACGGGCACGAACCATTGGCGGACTTACACCGCACTTACACAGTTTGATAGTGTGTTTTATTTTACTGTCTTGCGATATGTTTTGGCTGTGGGCCAAAAAAGAAATAAATAAATGTTACCATATCGGTTAAGTAAAAGTTTAGATTCATAAAGGTTTTATTTGGCATGACACTTCTCACATAGAAATCGGAAGTTCGTGGCATTGTTCATCGCTTCATCACCATACATTTCATCAAATTGGTCAATAAATTCATAACGCATTCCTTCATATATCATCATAATAAATTCATAAAGCATTTACACATCTTCACAACTGATCAATAAATTCATTATTCATAAATAATCATTTTTTAATTCGCAGCGTCATTTTATCAATATCAATACGTTCATAGTCATTCATGCGTTTAAAGTTAGCTGCAACGCACGCTAAACAAAAATAAAACTGCTCAAATTGAGTCTCAAATTAAAACTGAAAATCAATACTGAAAATTAAGATTAAAATCTGTCAAAAAATATCAGTATATATACCTATAATTTGACCTTAACCTTGTGTGTTATTTTTATTGCGATTAAACAAATTTGACCTTGAAATTATTTGTGTTATTTAAATTAATATTTTATTATTTTCATAATTTTATTTGGCAATTTATTTTTAACATTTTTAATTAAATTTATTCAGCCAAAATTATTTTATTTTTATTCATTTAATTCATTAATTTTTACTTTTATATAAATGGTCATTTTAAGGTCAAATTTTCTTGTTATAATGTTATTTTTTTATGTAGATTTCGCGCGGTTCTT
Organism: Schmidtea mediterranea; assembly: GCA_022537955.1. Lineage (NCBI taxonomy): Eukaryota > Metazoa > Platyhelminthes > Tricladida > Dugesiidae > Schmidtea > Schmidtea mediterranea. Next base: position 245,161,894 of record CM039679.1, on the reverse strand, counting down.
GATGCATTTTGTATTTATTTTATTTTACTTTTATGTTTTTAATTTTATATTTATTTATATTCTCTCAAATTTTAGAGTGTTTAGTAGATGTTGTATATTGTATTTTAAGTTTTCTTGGTGCTGGGTTTTCGTGCTGTATTACTGATATATTTAAACAATTCTCAAGGCTATTTGTGTTCTGGCCCAACATTTTAATCATTTGAAAATATGAATAAATTTATTATATTTTAATTTAAGAATATTAAATTGAAAATCTCTATTGAAATTATGAAAATAATTAGATTAAAAAGTATATAAATTTGTTAATCATTGATGTAAATAAACTCGTAAAATTATTGATTGATTAAATGCAATTGTTAATAAGAAATATTAATTGGAATGTTATTGACTGAACTTATTTTTCAATAGAAAGTTATTCTTGAAACAACACAAAAATCAATTTTCAATAACTTTTCTTGAAATTAATTTTGAAAAAGTACAAACCAAATACTTGATTTTGATTGGCTGTTATTATTTACATATTGCTATTGACAACGACACTATTTTTCGATAAATTTTATCGCTAAACTCATGTTCAAAATACTAATAAATTTATCCATATATTAAAATTATTACAGTTTTCTTGAAAATAATTTGAAAACGTACAAACCATATTGAATTTTTCAATAAACTTATTATTTAACTAAAACCGGTTGTTGAAAATACTAATAAATTTATCAATTAAAAATAATTACAGTTTTCCATGAAAATAATAATTTGAAAATGAAATTATAGAATACTTGATTTTAATTGGTTAATTCTATTTATTACCAATGACAACAGCTCAAATTAATTCAAATTATAATTTTAATGTTCTAAAACAGTACTTTATCACTTCAAATTATTTTCTAAATATTATTGGTACCGCATTGATTAGTCGATAGGAAATCATACTATTCAATCGAACAACATTTCATTAATCTTTTTAAATAAATCAACAAAAGTCATTTAAAATTATTGATGTTGAACTTGTTGCTAATCACCAATAATTAACTTATTTAATTTAAAACTTATCCGAATTTAATTACATGCATTGTAAAACGCTAGAATTACCATTATTTATTACTCTAAAGTTTCCTTATAAAGAATATTTCAACAATGTTTCCAAATCTTTACATATAAAAGTTGTAATTATAACGATTCAAGCAAAATCAAATAGATCGACTAGAAAATTTTCATGTACAACAAATATTGATTAAATTGACTTTATCATATGTCGTAATTTATGGTTACCGTACAATAAGAATTTGCCTCTATAAAAATATACTAATTATCCCTATTAAAAGTTAAACAACTTATTGAACTACACACACTTTTCTTCAATACAAAATTAATTTAATAGAATAAGAAAAACAATATTTGTTAGCATTTTGCTGGGTACTTATGGGGAAGAACTTTATATAAGTGTCAAGGGAATGCTTACAACCCAATACAGTACGCACATAAAAATTATTACCACTAGTCACCCGTCACAAGTGACGTTGGTACTGTGCATTAATAAGTGGAAGGTTAGCAAAAGGTGAGCTCCTCTACAAGAACTGCTAATGCCCTAACCCTGCGTGGGTGTACGGACTACCGTAGAATGTTTATTGTCCTACTCGTTAAGGTCCCCTTCTAACTCTACTATCAACGACCTTGCAACAATGTGAATTCATGAAAAAAAATTAATTCAATACATTTATTCATAATTAAGATTAAATTATAAGTAAACGATCACAAAGGTGCAATAGATTTTTGGTGAACAATAATGTCAGATAATGTCAAAAATGCTCGTAAACTGTCCCAACAGACGGCTTCTTTTAGTTTTCTGTTTCGGCTCTTTAGTGCTTGCCCGGTCGAGGTTTAGAAGGAGGTGGTCGCTTCCGAGTCAGCGCGTCTATTGCAGGAGACGGCTCTGGAGGAGGTTCCGAGGTAGAGGCCTTTTCCTCAGTAATATCCTTATCGATAGCCGGAAAAAAATTCCGTTTCGACATAAGTGAGCTTAGTGGTGAGGTCGGTAATGATCTGAAGTTTAGTCGCCAAGGCCGCTATTGTGCAGGCCTGCGGTCTGATTTTTACTTTGAGGGATCTTGAGAGAGTCAACTCCTCTTCATATAGCTTCTTTATTTGAGCTATTTGTTTATGGAGCTAATTAGCTTCATCTGGTCGGATCCACGTCTCCTCCATGCGTCTGCAACGCCTCACGAGGGACTCCGTCTGCTGATACTGATTCATCGCCTCTTCGTGGTACTTGGCGACATCCCTCCTGAATTTCTCAAAGTCGGCCTGGTGATTTTTCACTAGAAAAGAAAGATGGGGTTTAACTACTAGTTGGATAAACATGTGGAAATGATATCATTAGAATCAAGGATTATAGGTCAACACGGCGGATTGTTCCAGGGTTAACGCGTTATGGTGTCATCTATCAAATCCCATGGGTGTAAACCTTATTCATTGTCTGTTGTTCTCTTGCTGATATTTGGCGTATAGCGAGTTCGTGGGACAGTATGCGATGGGGTGAATTACGTTGGACTATAAGATGAATAAAAGTTATGATGAAAACTGTAGTAGTAATTTAATAACAATAATTTCATGATATTAATAACCCTTACTAACAATAACCACGATAATAGTAATAATAATAATAATAATAATAATAATAATAATAATTTTACCAATAAATAATAATAAGGACAATAATAGTAATAATAATTATTATTATGATAACAACAAATAATATTAATAATAACAATAATAACTATTTTTATAATAATTATCAGTACATTAACTTCAATAATAATAATGTTGGATGTATGGGAAAACCTTAATTGATGACTAACTCGTATCCCTGGTTGATAATCATTCTAGGTGTAATCTAGGTTGACTCTTCCACGTACCCCCACGATTTTGATTTACTATCACGTACCCTTGACCGAAATCATGTTGGTACTGTACGTCACAGCCGAATGCCACTCGAGCAGGTGAGCGCTATTACTAATGCTACTCCTCGAACGACCTTCGTTTACCCGGTTCGTGCCTGCCATTAGAAGGACTTACGCTCTTTGTCTAAAAACTGTGTTCGTCTTGAATTAGTCTTGAGTCTACACACGTTTCACCCCGGGGAATTATGAGAGTCTCAGTACAATTTCAGGCGGGTCTATCGTTGTAGTTTGATTGAGCTGTTCCCCCACAAAAAATATATTAATAATTATGTTCTTTAAATCATCGGTTCAATTCGGTGTCATCCCATTGGTTGCCTTTAATCTAACTATTTGCTATCAATTTATTAGAACATTTATATTAAAATCGATTTATTACTATATAAATAGACAATGTTCGTACATTCAAGAGACAAAAACAATTGGCAAATATAATGATTTAATTTCAGCTAGAAGAAATAGATAAAACACTAGGTAAATGATTAGGGAAGTTATCAGTGGCTAATAAGCTCCAAAATATAGATCGACAGAGATTTTGTACATAGAGGAGTAGGTTATCACGACAAATCTCACCCGGCATTGACTTAGTTTTCCGCGTCGATATCCACTGGCAAGCATCGACGCTTCGGTTGGCGGTGGAGAGGAGACGAGATGGTTGAGTTCTGTCTCACTTGGGTTGAGGTTTCTGGAGCATTGGTTGGGGCAGGACTAGTTGGAACGCGTCCACTTAGGACGGCGATCTCGTCTGGATCGAGGTTCAATTGTTCCAACGAGTGATTTAAGATTGGAGCTGCATTTACCTCCTCCACCAAATCGATGTATATAGACGGAGGTAGGGAGTAAATCGTTATCGCCGGGGCATAGACTACATCCGGGTCTAAATCCGGGAACTCGAATTCTTCGTAGGCCGGAGTCGGGTCATTTTCTCTGACTATCTCTCTTGTTCTTTCATTCGCCCTTAGCAGGTTGGCTTCTGCCCGGCGCCTTTCACGACGGCGGCGATTTCGATTTGGTCTTCGTCGGGATACTCCAAATCTGGATTCAATCACTTCACTTTGGAGGGGTTCATTGGACGGTTGTGGAACTGGATTTGAAGGAAGGTGTTGGGCCGGTATAATATTTAGATCCTGCGCCCAACCTCAACCTGGTAGACGAGCCCTGAGCTCGTTCTCAGTGAATATCCGCCGGAGTGCGGCACTTTGCTCAGCGATGAGAATTCGCTGGCTTCGCGACTCTGGCCCGAGACAGGCGAGAGATTTTTTGGAATAATTTGTGGGTTGCTTCGGGCGAGCTCCAGGTGCCCTTTAGTTTTTGATACTTCGCCTGTAGAACGGCGTGGTCCTTTTCGAGTTGTTCCAATTTCTGCCTGGTGGCGATTAATGAAGGGGAAAATCGTGGTATTCGAGGAAGATCTGACATATCCACTGCTCGGAGAATCTCTGGATATAAACTAAAATGGAGTTATTGATAATTATCGGGGAAACATACTAGGGGAGTTAGGTAATCTAGTGGTGACGAAGGTATGCCCTCGGTCCAGTAGGAGGACGATATCTATTAGCCCGAAGAGAATGACTTTAAGTAAAAACGAACTAGATACGGGAAAAATAAGAGAAAACAATTAGCGAGTACCATATAAAACTTGACTACATTAGCCGTCCATATTTAGATTCGCCACGGTTTAAAGTATTAATGATTATTACTGATAGAAATGGAAAATAATAGAAGCGTCGGTATGGGTAATGATAAGGTAAATCCTAATAGAGATGGCAGGATGAGTGGGGTCGGTAACGGTAGTGGTATAAGGATTTAAGAACTATGTCAATATTGCAATAACGATTAGTGAAGTTATTGTTAATAATAGCATTCAAAATCAAAAGGGGTGGTAATAATGATGATAGTCGTGATATCAACCCAATTAATAATAATTTTTACGGTAATGATAATAATGGTGATATTAATAATGATAATGAAAATAATGATAATAATAATAATAATAATAATAATAATAATAATAATAATAATAATAATAATAATAATAATAATAAAAACGATAACAATCATAATGATAATATTTATAGGAATAAAGATGATAATAATGAAATGATAAATGTAAGGCCAATATTATTTCTCCAAAATATAACAGTATTGATTTACTGGAGGGAAAGTTCGGGTGATGTAGTTTTTCTCATTCCCCTGCTAGTGGTGATGAATTTTTGTGATGCTATCTTAGTTGCCATGGTAAAGACTACGAGATTGATGATGGTTAATATTGTCTATATCGTACAGTTACAATTTATTTTATGCTCATTTTTTTCTTTAATAAATAATTCTCGCTACTTGGTCGTTCACTTAATACTTATTGGCATGTCATTTTCGTAATCATCGCATCGATGGTAGTGCGTTGGAATTTGGTAGTGTATGCTCTCGGTATCGATTTTATATGAAAAATAGATTATGGTTATACTGGTTTATTTATGTCTACCCTGTATTCTCGACAATTCTGGTGATTGGAATATGATCGAAATTCTACTATTCGCTGCTTAAAGGTAACGTGAACTATATTTAAACATGTTAATTCTACTCCTAGTGTCCTGAAACGTGATATTTGTTATATACGACTCCAACAAAAATGCCTGACACTTCCCTAGTTTTTACATTTTCTTCCTATTATTATTCAAAAAAAATTTTTGTCGTTGCTTATCGCTCCTGCTAAGATCGACTCCTTTTCGAGGTTTATGAAAAAGAATTCTTAACGATCGTTGGACGATCATCCCTATTACCCTTAACTAATGGCGCTCTTCCCTTCAATTTAGATTTTTTCTGCTCGCCTCGACCGACGTTTCCATCAGCCGTTGCGAGTCGTTTAACGGTGCCCTACGGGGAGGGTCATGTGTGTTTCGACCAGGCCCCGTCGTGGACAGACCGAGATTTCAGATAGGCTCGACCCGCGACCGCAACTAGGGTACTAAATCCACTAGCCGAATCGCCGATCTGCCTATCTGAGGACTATTTCGATACGTAATAAATAAAAATTTAGTCTGGACCTCGATATATATATATATATATGTATTTGTTAAATTTTCAAATAAGAATATATCGAAAGCTTTAATTATTATGAACATCAAAGTATTAGATAGTTGTTTACATTAACATAATAAAACCAAAAAATAGAAAAACAAAACTTTCTTACTTCGCAAATTCAAATTGAATAAATTTGTAAAAGTGATTCAGTGAAGTTGTTATAAGAGTTAAAAATAATGAAATTGGTCACTGCTTATATAGTATTTTTGTGTCTGTGTGCGACCAATAGGCAATTTTCGCCATTTTTAGGGTTTTTAAATTATTTTATTAACTTAAAATTATTTTTATAATTTTTTACATATTTTTTCTTATTTTTTGATATATTAACTTTATTATTGGATTTTTTATTCTCATTATTATTTTCTTATGGTATTCATTTTACTCTTGATATTTTGTTTCTTGGTCTCCACTTCTGCCTGTGTTTTTTCTAAACCTTATTTTGCAAGGTTGTGGCAGTTTATTTTGTTTCACGTATGTTTTTATCTACAGCTGTAGGCTTTTTCAGGAATTTTAATTAGTTATTTGTTTTATTTAATTTTGTAATATTTTTAGTTTTTTTTAATTAATATGTTTTATTTTATTTTTGATCTCTTCTTGCGGTGCGTGTGTATGTGCAGTGACCATTTTCCTTATTCCTATTTTTTGTTTTAATTTATTCATACTTTTGTTTTAATTTTGGCTCTGAGCCCAACAATAATATTAATAATTTTTATTTTCTAAAATGATAAAATTTATCCCTAATTTTCTTAACAAGAATTATTTTTTAAACTTTAAAAATTTAATTTATTGACGCTAAAATTAAAAATTATTTTATTTAATTTACTGTATGGTAATTTATAAAATTTTAAATTATTTACTGTGATTAACCTTATCGTAAGTAAAAACTTCCCATTTTATATTACCTGTATTCATTTTAACCCTTAAACATCAATGGCTTGGGAGGTATTTCAAGTATATATCATACGAACTAACTCCATCCCATTTTGCTTGCCACTTATTGCCATGGCAACTTAATAAACAATTTACAATTTTTATAATAAAAGTAGGTATCAATTTTTTGATACTTTTAACTAATATTTTTGCGTTTTTTAGGTTCCCTGGACAATCGAATCCTCTTGGATGGTAACTTCCGGCATCCGCACTTACTACAAGGTAGGTTTGTTAGTTTATAACTGGTTTTATTGATTTTAATTTATAGATCTTTCAGGTTCAGCTACACAAACATTTCGGCGATTTGGAAATTTTATTTATATTTGGAATTTTCTTTTTTTCTAAATTGAAAAGGGTAAATTTGAAGTAGTAATTTTTTCTTTGTTGTTGTACTTTTTATTAAATAAATTGTTAAGTTTTTAATCCTTTTTCGTAATAATTTTATCGTTTATTTTTTCTTTAGCAAATGTAAGCATTGATTACTTATGGCTAAAATTAATAGTAAATAATCATAATTAAGGTAATAGTAGCATTAATATCATCACTTTCAGCTAATATCAATAGGAATGATGGTAATAATATTAATAGGAATGATGATATTCAACACTTAACATATTAACAATACTGAATTAACAATAATAATAATAATATTAATAACAATAATAATAAGGGTATATTCATATTTATAGTACTAATCGTGATGCTAATATAGTTGGTAATAGTAATAATAATACTACTAATAATATTAATATTAATAATAATAATAATAATGATGATATTAATAATAATATTAATAATAATAACAATAATAATAATAATGGTAATAGCAATAATAATAATATTAATAATAATAATAATAATAATAATAATAATAATAATAATAATAATAATAATAATAATAATAATAATAAAAATAATAATAATGATAATAATAATAATAATAATAATAATAATAATAATAATAATAATAACAATAATAATAATAATGGTAATAGCAATAATAATAATATTAATAATAATAATAATAATGATAATAAAATAAGAATGTCAATGATAACAATAGGAATAATAACGACTGTTATAATAATAATAAAAATAGTATTAATAATAAGCTATAATGGTCTCTTAGGATATTTCGGAATTATGCGAGATCAATTTGGAGTTAAGAGGGGTTGAGTCTGAATCATTGCTTTACGTTTTAACATTGGCATTAGGTGAAGATGTTTTGTTACTTTAACAATCATAATGCTAGAAAAAGTAAATACAAACTAAATGGATCCCTAAACGATTTTTACATGGAGATTTTCTACGAGACCGAAATGGATTAAGATTTTTATTTGAACTCTGTGTACTCTTAATATTGTAATCTACACGTATAACTATTGATTCAATTTAGTCTTTCAGATTTTCTTAGTTTCCTAATGATTTCGAGTCGATCTTTTAGTGGTCTACTCTCATTCTTCTGGTTTCTAATTTGTTTACTTTCTCCTAACTAGTCATGTTTATTTTTCTTTTTATATTTATTGATTTTAAACTTCCTCATGGCCACTTCAGTCATGATGACGGTCAGGCGAAAAGGTTACCGGGGAAAACTCTGGGCTGTTCTGACAACCGTCCTCACAGCTTCTCTTCCTCTTGGGCACTACAGTCCGTGATTAAGCACCACTCGTAGACGGTCACGAATGTTTTTTGATTTTACTAACTTGCAAAATTGAGATTTTTAAATGATGCCACTCCGTCTAGATGGAGTTCGATCATGAATAAATTATTCTCGTAATAGAAATGAAATTAAAAATAAAAAAAATAAAAAATGCATTAGTTAGAGTTTAAATAATAAATAAAAAACAATTAAAATAATGGTTAAAATTATTGTAATTAAGATAATAAATTTCATAATATAACAATAACAAAATTTCGGCTAACATAATAAATTAAAATTACATATAAAAATCCAAAAATATTACTTGTTCAAAAATTCAGGATAAACAATACGTCAGCAAGTACAATAGGTAAAAATGAAGTTTCCGATAGAGTTTGAGTTTTAAAATTAACAAAAGGTACTTAACAATAATAAAATATTCCTTCGCAATATTCTCAAAAATATTCTCCTTAAAAATATTTTTAGAAAAATTCGAAAATTTGTCTGCCCAGCACTGGCTTATATATCACGATTTCTCGTGTGTGTGTTTTGATACGGTAAAACAAGAAATTTTCCAGAATATTCAAAAATTCTAATTTTTTTATCTTTTTAATTTAAAATTAAATTTTATATTTTATGTACAAAAAATTTTATTTATTTTATTTTTCTTTTCATTTTCTATTTTTGCTAAATTTTTAAGTTTTCCGTTCAAAAACACACAGGCGTTATCTTGCTGGTCAAACAAACATGGGCTGAATCAGTTTTTGCCCAAAAATATTGAAAAAAATTAATATACTTTAATGTCCAAATGGATATCCAACCACCTTAAAATCTTTGATAAAATTGGCATAATTTAATGAACTTCTATCATAGTAGCAATAAACATCAAAATACCACAAATCATCGACAAAAAAGGATAAACATACTCAATGCTTGAATTCATCTTTGATTCACCTAAAATCTATAATTACTATCATGCTACCAGTAAAGACTGCATTAATAAGCTAGAATTTACTGACAAAAATTTCACATATAAAGCTAAATTTTTGATTTCTCTACACATACTTTACATTGGATTTAACTCCTAAAGTTATAATGACTGTAATTTAATGAAATACATCTTACCGCAATGAAATTTGTTTACATAAATCCTGCAGTAGCTAGATTTATTAAAATGCACTAAGAATTTTTAATTAATTTCTCCTAGACGCAATAGAAATACCCTGATTGATGAGCGCTGATATCCCAACAAATATTTGATTAAGACTCCTCAATCGTAACCAATTATTAAACTTTTCACCTTTGTTAGGTAAATTGCTGATAATTTCATAAAAACCTTACTTTTCTCTGTACATACATAATATTTAGCCATAATTTCCTTTTAAAATTGATATTTTACTAATAATTTCACGTAAAACTCTACATTTATCTGCACATACTCAATAATTAGCCATAATTTATCCCTTAAAATTGATATATTATTGATAGTAAAATCTAACATTAAATGAATATTTCTACTAAATATTTATCTTTGATTAATTTCTTTTAACACTGTAAAATATTGAAATTTCTCATACTGATATCCAATTTATTATTGCATCATAATTAATCGATTAAATTACATTTAAAAACCAAAATTTCTCACTTAATATTTTCCCTATTAATTTACTACATCTAAACTCGATATCCCAACTTGTAAATCATACTAAAATTGATCAGAATCCCAATCCATGGTGATAAATCTGACCTTTCCATAATATCTAAAACTCTTAAATATTCATCCGTTGGAATACTCTCTCTAAAATTGATACAGTTCTCTTAAAAGTTTACATCAAATTCACAATAAATTCTTTAGAAATATCAATTGACATTCGATTAGATATAAAATTCATGAAAACTATATCGAGAATCCTAAATTTAAACTAAAATATTTAACATGCTCTATATTATACTAAGTGGGCATACATGATAAATTAATATACTTGCTATTATTCAATACCTTATTACAAGTTTTAGTCTAATTAAACACAATTTCCATATTGATAAAAGACAAATAAATAGTGCCATTTAACGATGTATGCGATAAAAAATATTTAATCGAATAACAAAAGTTGATAACTAACTCTTAAATAACCAAAGACGTAGTATTTTCAAATTGAATACTAAAATTAATTAATTCTAAAATATAATTTCTTAATTTCAAATAGTTTTAACGTCTAAAATTTTGGTTCATTTAAAATTATTTAAAATCTGTACAATTCTTCTAAATAATTATTATAGAGGAAAAGCAATTGAGTCAGCTTTAATAAAAGCATTTGCAGATAAACATGATATTAATGAAATATATTCAAGTCCGTATCATCATTCTGCTAATGGACAAATTGAACGCCAATTTAAAACTATTAAAGATGCTATCCAGATCTCCTTAAAAGATATGGCAAAGATAGGGTTGAAATACTTCCTGAAGTTGAATTTATGTTGAATGTGAAAATTCAGAAAACTTCTCAGTTGAGTCCTGCACAAATTGTTTTTGGGAAAAAGATTGCAAGAGAGCTGTATGAAAATGACGAAAAGTGTGACCTACAATTATTTATGGAAAATCGTAAATCAGAAAGATTTGTGCTAAACAAGCGGATACAAGGGAGAAAAGAAACTGAACTATTTTACGACAAAAACTACCAAACCGAATCTTCAATGTTGGAGATATTGTGTTGATAAAAAAAGATGCTGTTAATAAAATGTAGATTTGAGGGTCCAAGCAAAATAGTAAAGAAACTGCATTACAGAAGTTTCATGATTGAATTTAAGAATGGAAAATGGAAAATAGAAATGTTGAATGGATCAAACATTTTAAAATGAAGGGAGATGTAGGATAACAGTAAATAATTGGTATTCTAAATAATATAATATGTATGTATGTGTATGTCAAATATGTATGACTGAAGATTATGTAATATGCCTGAATGTAAAAGGTATGATTTATGTATGCATGTGTGTATCTTGCTCAAGATAATTACAAATTAATAATTTCCTCCTGAGAGTTTCTCACTTGCTTTAGATAATAAACATTATGTCTCCAAAGTCTTATTATTATAACAGATAAGTGAATAAAAAATTAAGCCTTACTGCGAAGTAATAATTACATTGTTGAAAAAAGTTTCGATTATTAAATAATCCTCTTTACTTATTAATTTATGCTGCTACCAAGGTATCACTATTTTATTATTATTTTTATTATTATCAAATCAAAAAGAACATTAATTTATTCAATTACATAAATAAAGTATTATAATTATATTAAATATTCAAGATAATACATTCACGGTGCGATTTACAAATATTCAATATTTCAAAAATATTTTTCTTTATTTTCGATCAAATACTTTTCGGGTATCTGAGAATAATATTTTATAGCAATAATTATTAGAATATAAATTGAGGAAAGTCTGGTTGCTTCTTAGTCTGGATTAACTTTTTACATGAGTTTTCCATGACTGTTGAGAACCACTAATTAATGAATCTAGATAAGCCCGCTCTTGGCTCAGATATTCCCGGTCCTAGGGTTAAGGAATAAATTAATTAAAATTATAATCTTATTGGATTATTGGATAATTTTCACAGTCTTAAATGCATAAGAATAATAGAAAAGTCTACATTTTGTAAAATGTACTAGTTCACATTTAATCTATTTTTTATTCCTTTAGAATTTCATTTATTTTCATTTAGATTTTGACTCGTGTGCGTAACTAAAAAGCCATTGCCGTTAATTTACGTAATTGAAAATTGGATTTTATTACTGTTACCCAAAACGCTATTCCAACGCTATCAATGTCATTTTATTAATATCATATTAACCCTATAACACCTGAATTTTAAATTTTTGAAAAAAAAAATTATTTTATTTTTTACTTTCTTATTTATCAATATGTAACGATCAAAATATATTATCAATCACATTATACTTAATATATTTTTTATAATAAGTGACAAAATTGAAAATTTTCAAAAAAGTTAATAATAGTATCTTCGATCGACCTAAAATTCTGAAAGATTGCATTGTTCTCGACAAATAATTTACCTGTCAACATTCAGGTTGATCTGATCACTAGAAGTGGATTAATTTACCGTCGCAAGATTCGCGTGTCTCATTCAAACATACAACGTGTGGTGTAAAATAAATATACTAAACTTTAATTAATTAATTTTATTTAGAATCTTAAAAATGGAAAATGGATATTTAGATTGTAAAATAAAATTTAAATAAGTTATAATGATATATTAAACAATTTACATTTAATGTATAAAAACATTAAATATTTTAACTATTTTGATTGCGCATATTGTCAGGATTATTAGATTCTAGCTCAGGAATATTTGATCCGATACGTCTTCTAACTGTGTTTCTATTTGCCGCCAATCTTTGAAAATATTGAATTCTAAAATCACCAATTTCAATTTCTGTCATCGTGTTTAGACGTATAGATTGCTCAGAAATATTTAAATTAACATCATTGTTGAAACAATTATGACCAAAAAAGATTTAGCTGGAGACTCATTAATATATCTGTTTGTTTTTAAATTGTATTCGTACATTGTCCTTTTCAGAATAAATATCCAGTTTCTTGAATTTGTCGAAGACATGACAGATAGTAGCATTCTTTTAATTGTAGAATTAAACCGTTCAATAAAATTAATTAATTAAAATTTGGTTTATTTATTTTACAGTTTATTTATTTTACACCACATTCAAACATACAACGCGAAGTTAATGTAGAGAGTTTAAAAATGAAAATGTTATAACATCTGATAAAAAGATTGAGTTAATATAATTTAAATCTTGAACGTCATATAAGAAGTGTCACTTCCGACGGAGTTTTTGTTATGGTTAAGTTTTATAAAATAATAGTTTTATTCATCAATAATGTCTAACTTGTAGAATTCATTTATCAGTATGTGATATAATATACAAAGCTGAATATAAAAGAAAACAACGATAATGTGATTGATGAGCATCCGGTTAAGAAGAATTTTGATATAACTTTGAAAATTAAGCAAATATGTCAAGTTTTTAGAAAATCGGCATTGAAATGTAATTATGCTAGTTATTTTAGATACTCAAACAAGATGGAAGAATACATTCTCAATGTTAGTAGGATTTTAAGAACTTAATGAATATATTCAGATTGCTTTAGGAGTTTACGGAACGATTGAAATAATAACGGATGAAGAGTTGTATACTTAAAAACTTCTAGTAAGTGGCTTAAAACCTTTTGAAATTGTAATAAAATGATTTTCTTGAGGACTTATAATGTTGATAGGTGAAAAACCGATTGACTTCTTACTGAAAGAATTTATTTTACAAAATTCTAAATTACCAAATCTATTTGGCTAAAAAAATTACATTAAGATATTGTCAAAGTATGCCAAAAATTGCAGTTGAACTATTAAATTATCTTGTAAATACAAAAGAGCGAAAAATTTGCGATACGGATTTAAACAATTCTCAGAAGATCCTTACAGACGATTATATATGTGTAAGCGAACTAGACTCCAACTTTGAAATGGTAAAAAAAATGAAAGACGATGGAATGTAGCAAAGATATATTAACGAAATAACGAGAAAGGTTTTTAAAAGAAAGAGTATTCTCAAGATATTCAATTATATAATGATATGAAACTTTTTGAGGCTACTGGAGAAATATCCGAGAGATAAGAAAAGGTTTATCAATGTTTATTAAACAACAAATCTTCATTAAATTTAATATTCAAAAACTATTTATAAACTGAAAAAATTTATAATAAAGAATAATAGAAAGTTTTTATTTTGATAAGCATTCCGTAAATTATGCTATAGTAAAATTCGTACAAAGAAGAAGTTGGAAATGACGGTAACCCCTCCACAGATTTTTATCATAAAAAACTTATTCAAGAACTACAAAAATCGACAACATAGAAAAAAATTTGAACTGTTTCATTATCTTGAGTTCCTAAAATTCATATTGCACTATTAGCCCCTTCGCTGTGACTATATAAAAAACCTGTGTGCGAGTGGATCGTGCAAATTTGATAATACGTTTTAAAGTTGAAAAAGTCCTCTCTACAGCAGCTGTTGAAATAGGAATCATCTTGGCCACTTGATCTAGCTTGTTCAGACTGGGAAGAAATGACATGTCGATTGGTTTTCCAGTTTTCATACTCCACTGAGCCGTTTCATTTGACATTCCAAAAGGGTCTCATTTATTGCCAAAGCACAGCGAAATAGTTTAAGTTCAGAAAGAATATCAATTACTTTGTGGAAAGCAACAGCTGTAACAATAAACTCTGCTTAAAAGTTTCCTATAAAATTTTGCAACTTCATCTCTGTTAGAACTATTTTGGATAAAAAGCAAGTATAAATGCGTCCAAGCGATCAAGTATCACGTCTTAACTCCCAAAGTGGCAATTACAGAGAATGTAATGGCGATGGGGTGTTTTCTTTACCTGATAAAGGAGTGATCGTTGCGATTTCTCGTGTCATTGTTAGATTTGGACATAAAAATCTGCAATTTATTGATTTTTCTCATTTTTGCATTCACTATAGGAACCGTTTCAAGCAATCAGTGCAGTGAACATATACTGCTGTTGGATATTCACGTATAAGGCCAGTAAAAAAACATTTTAATCCCCTGACATCAAACTAGCCCCATCTGCACTAATTGATATAAGTGCTGAACTACTTACCTTACGTAAGCATGGGAAAATATTAGTTGTATCAAAATCTTTAACTCAAGAAATGCGTAGCACCTTTCGTTGATTTCATTGTCATAAACATATCTGAAGCATATACTTGATTATTCATCATCTTAATTGTTTAAGCTTTCGTCGATCAACAGAGAAAACATTTTTGCTCTTTCAATTTCATTCAGAATTTGGTCTCTAGTCACCATGACCGCTGTTCTTATTAGATATTAATCTTGTTTTGATATATATGTCAACATTGTCCTGTATTTCTTTCGAATACATTGTTGATGAATCTGAAATTCCTTATTGGCGCGCAACTTCATTTCAATAAATGTTTCAAAATCCCCTTTATTAAAAGAATCTTGTGATTCATCTTTTCCACGGAATGATAGGTTTTGTCGCTTAAAAATGGACAAATTCAAGTAAACAATGCATATGATTTCTGTTCTCTTCTTTCAGGCGCTGAAGTAATGCATTAATTTGTTCGGCCACTCTGATATCAGCTTGTTGAGTTTTTTTAAATGGTTTTTCACATCGCTTTACTTGTCACGTGTTGTTTCACAAGTTGTGTTTAATGAAACTGGAGCGTGATGGGTGAAGTGATTTAGACTAGTTGTTGTTGCCCTTTGTGATGAATGTGTCTTCTGTCAGACCACAAAGTGTTTGATTAAAAATACTACAGCAGAAACAAAACGCCTTGTTTAATACTAGATCAAATTCAACCCATTCAAATCTGGAATACCATGTTGGTAAAAACGATCTTCTCTTTTTAGGACAGGATATTTCAATGAGAATTGGCTGTAAAGGACTACTTTCTTTCTTCCAAAGTATAAAATTCAAATCCTCATGTTGCGGCTATATGTGTGATATTTCAGGTCTAACAATATCATCATCATCATCATTTTGCTGAGATCGAGAATGATGAAAAAGACTATATATGTTGGTGTTTCCGATAGAGAGTGGTTCAATGATCACCGGTTGTAGCTGTAACTTAGATAAGTCTGACTTGGGTTGTGGTTTAGGTTCAAATTGCAGGGTGCATTTCTTAAATTTTTTCCAAGGAGGCTTGCTAGATTCTATAATATAAACTAATAATAATATATAAAGTATATTTATATGCCCTTATACAGATGCGGGTATGACACACAAACATTTGTTGGATGAAGTCTGAATAATAACTCAAACATCTTACATGCATTCATAATTTCGAAATTATTTAAATTATTTCGAAAGAACTGGTGGGTGCTTAATTAAGTGCTTTATGGAGCTGAACTGAGTTGCTACATTTTCAAATAAGGATTATGAACTTTTATCTAAATCTTTTGACTCCGACAGAGGACACGATTCAATATTTATTTTACTTTGATATTACCCACTTTTAAATCAGTTTAAGTTTTTTAAAAAATTTATAAATAAAATATAGAAATAAATATTTTTTATTTTGTGACTTAACACGGAATTCATAATAGCTTACAACGGTTCCTGTACGGTAAGTTGAATCACATTTGATTCATAATTGTCTCAGTTGAATCAGCTATGTACCACGCAGTAAAAATGTTTTTTTTAAAAAAAAAACGACAATTTGACAGAATAAATTTTTTGAATTGTTAGATTTTCATTTAGAAAAACTGTGAAATATTTCTTGTCGTGTTTTGCATAAAAATTATATAAATAGATGATGAGAGAGCCCGTAAAAGCTTCCTCCCTGAATTCTAACTTCCTATACAGAAATAAAGTTCACCGGTGAGCTAAAAATGAAAATTTACACAATAAATAAATATAGAACACGAATTCAAACGGAAAAGGTTTAATTCGCATTTTCTTCGTGAGTAATTTACACAGAAATTTTGGTCATACATGAATGAGACTCGAGCTCATTTAAGCTGATTAGATAAAAATTCTGATGAGAGAACAACCATAATAATTAATTTCCTACAACCCAGCTAATATGTCGTTTTAGCGAAATTTAGATCTTATCTTCAATGAGAATGGAGTCGTATGTTGAGCAGTTGTTTAATTAATTTCTAGAGTTGGTAATAAAATAAGCACTCAAGACATTTACATTCATGCACTGTTAGTCTCAAATGGTGACTCTGTCGGTTGAATACACTTGAATAGCAATGGTACCTGTTGGGACTTGGTCAACAAGTTGATGTTTTGTTCAGAAATAATTAAGTATTCAACACCCACCCACCCCCACATTGAATGCAATACCCGTCAGCTGTACTGTGAAACAAATTACACAAATTCTAGTGCTGTTATTTTGTGGCAACACTCAACTATGCCCTGCTTTTAATAAATAATAATAATTAATTATAGATTCTCATAAAAAATTAAACAGTCGACAGGAAAAAGAATTATGAAAACAGTAATAAAACGAAATATATCATCTTTTATCACCATCTATTTTCATTTTCATCCGTCTTTATCTTTAACTTCAAAAAATCTAATATAATCCGATGTGATTTTTTTCCTGATCACCCATAAACTAAATTTAACAAAACTTTAGCTTTCTGCTACTTCTTCTCTGATCAATCATAATTATTTATTTAAATTATATTTATATAAATGATACCGTTATCGGCAAAAAAAGATTTTAAAGTTTTATTATTATTATTGCCACACTCACCAAAAATGAAATAAGAGGATTCCAGTGCATAAAAATTTAAAAGAAAAAGCATTTATAAATATCAAAAGGTGTTAAAGACTGTTCCATTCCCAAGACATCCCGTTAGAAAAATACCATTTGCAAACAATTTACAGAGTATAAAAAATCGTCACACAAATTATTTAAAAATACGAAGTAACCTCTATTGTAGCGTTCTTTTATTGTACTTTGGAAAGTGATACGCTCAAATGACTATGTTGTTTAATCTATGAGAAATACACTTCTCCTAAATTTTACTTTATCTAAGATACAAATCTATCATTATTCAACGTCTGTGAATCAGGACCCAAATTTGAAGAGACCTTATATAAAAGAAATCTCGTTTCAGAATTTTAATGACATTAATGAAAATCTATATATATGTTTGTTAAAAGTGTAAAATAATGTTTTTTGTTGAAAGTTTCAATTTTAAATTATTTGTAATTCGAAATATTTTAATACAATTATGAAATATATTGAATAAAAGTTGTTAAAAATTATCTTTTTTAAATATAGACGCCCATTAAAAAATAGTGAATAGTATAATTAAAAATTAATAAGACAAAAATTGTTTTTGATGAAAATTGTGAAATTGTTTTAATATTGAGTTAAATAATAAATAATGAATCAGCAATGAAATTTTGAGATTATTTAATTAATTAATTAAATCATGGCTATTGCATCATTATTGATCTCCGTATCTGGCAATGAAATATATTTACCTGTGAGAGAATGTAATTTAATCAACTAATTTTTTTAACAATTTAATAAATAAGAAAATTAATTAAATATTTTGTGAATGTTTTTTGTTGCTTGATTCGGTTTGTTGAATTCATTACTTATACATTACTATATTGAGAGATTTTCTACCGATGATTTTGTTTGAATAATATTATTGCGAAGATTATCATTTGAATAATTAAAATAAAATTTCTATGGATACAGTCAATAATAAAAGGAAAGTACGTATTATGGTGACCACAATGACGAATTTTGTTAAACCACCAGAAAACTATGACATTGGTATAAATTTAGAAGATTTTATTCAAGAATGCGATATTTTTTGATCTCATTACAATTTCAAAATAATATGGACGTAAAATTTGCATTTTTATTAAATATAAAATAAAAAGAAATATGGACAAGTGATCATTAAAACTTCTAAAGTTAGACTAACGAATAATGAAAAATTGTAAAGTATGACAATACAAGAGAAAATTTTTGATTTTTCCTAAAAAATGTCAAAATCGAAAAAAATTGAGGTAAATTATAAAGGAAATTTTATAATTAAAAGTTCATGATTCCACTTAACACAAACCACAAAATTTATTAATTCAGAAAAATAATGAATTACGTCGTTAACAAGTTATAGGAGAATATTTTTTGTATGATTTACTGTGGGTATTCAAAGTGACAAACTCTTATTAATTACTTCGAGATGAAATTTAAAGTTGTTAAACTTAAATTTTAAAAAAGCAAATATGAAAATGTAAAATTTAAAGTGAAAATGTTAAAATCAGATTCAGTAGTTAATGTTTTAAAAAATTTATGAAACATTCTAATTTTATAAATATAATAATTTGTCAGCTATTATAAAAAAGAGATTCCCGTTAATTCAGAAAATAGATTCGAAAAACTTTATTTAACTGATATTGTCCATTAAAAATAAAAAAAACCCAACTGTATATTCTATATAACCTTTCACTATATATTTCTTCTTCATGCTAGAAATCACATTAACAAAATCTAAATGAAAATAAGAAAATATTTTAAAAAAATTAACCAATAATTAACGTAATGAAATTGTAAATAAAATTATTTTAATTTAATTTGAAAAATGTAAATTAATTAATAAAAACATAAAAATATAAAAATTATTCGTTTTAAATTAAATTTAAAATTATTTTTACATAACATTACAAACAAAATACACCAAATACATAACATACACAATACACATTCGATTATTTAAATACATTCAAAATATATAAATTGAGTATTTGGAACATTAATTATATGATTTATATCAACAACGACTCACAAGTCATTCGTTCCAAATAATTACTCAGATTTTTTGGAATTATCTTGAAATCAGAAATTGACTATTAAAATATAATATCTTATTGGAATTTTTAATTCAATTATGGATGTTTTAAATACCAGGAGTTCCGATAAAATCAATTACCCTAAAGAAATACGAAATAGTTAAAACAGATAAGCCTTAGCTGATCGAATTTAAAGTTGAGAAATATTTTAACATATGTATTTGCAATACTATTAAAACGATTTCCGGATCACTACTAAAAAGACTGAAATGCACTTTTTCAAAATAACATGAGACAGTAAAAATCGGAGAAAATCTGTGAAATTTCCACTAGATTGACAATTCTAAATCGCAGCTGGTCTCAACTGTCACGGAATAACTCAAGCATACAAAAGCAAAACGTTAAAGCCAAAATTGGAAAAAAAATAAAAATTTACGACATTTACTGACCACATTATTAAAATAGAATCGGATAGAGAAAAAAAATTCCTAAAAAAATAATACATGATTTTCTTTCGAAGGAAAAGATTGAATAAAATTCGTTACATAATAAACTGGATAACTAGTCCCAAATTCAAATGCGCGAAAATTACGTGTTGCAACCAGGAGGAAAGTTAAAGGAAAAAATGTTAATAAGGAAAAGATTCGAAATGCACAAATTTACAACAACTTTGCACAAGTGCAGTCGATAATTCCTAATAATACTCAATCACAGATATAAAAAATAGGTAAAAAGCCTGAATCACAAATTCATTTCGAATTCCACAAAAGGTTTTATAATCAAACATAATGAATTAAATGAATTGGAATAATGATTACACTTATTCTGTCTGGAAAAATTCCTGCGGTTTGTCCTCAGCGCCCCTTTATAATGAATAAGAAATGCCTTATTATATTTCATCACAGATAGAAAACTACAACAGTTCAGACCCGAGGTCCATAATGAGCTGGTCACACCTTGTTACTAGTTCAATGCTGTTTATCAAGATATTTTGTTTTCCGTTATTAATAAAATTATAATCATTTATTAAAATGTTTATGCACTGAAATATCTTTCGTTGACACACCTAATGCATTTTCAGTGTTTCCGTGATAATAAAAATATTTATTATTATTGTTATTATTATTTTTAATATTATTAAAATAACTTTTTTTGGTTTTCACCTCTCATTGCTTTTCGTTTTGCAATTGCATTAAGAATATTTTATTATTTGAATATGAATCAATAACGGTATCGATGTTTTATTGATATTCACAAATTTTCGGCACAGCATTTTTCAATTGATTATAATAACTATTATCTTTATTATAAAATATATATTTTATTTATAAATTCACGAGTAATTACTAAGGGAGGATACAAATTAGTTATTGTAATAACATTTGAAGGTATTGACGACATTTATATTTTGCTAATAAATAATAACAATCATAAAATCGTTCTTAGTCCGTTACAAATCCTTGGACTTATACCAAACGAATTTTCCCAAAATAAATAAAGAAAGTAATGTGTATTGTCTTAAATCATTTTAACTCATAAAAGTTGAAGGTCGCAAGTCGTATTCCTAACAAAGGTCGTATACCAACCAATTTTTTCGCGTTTAAACTGGACGCATTCCAAGTTGCTAATGTAATTGTAATAATAATTTTCATTACATCTACGTATGTAAGCAAAGTTTCAAGGCAATCGAATATATGGAAATAAATAAATGAAGTTAAATATATTTATTTTGGAAATAATTTTTGAGTTAATTTTTTTCAAGAATATATCATTATTTTATAACATTACAAAAGTCTTCGAATGTATATTGATATTCATCTTCACTGAATTCACTGCTGATAAGGTATCTATGTTTAATCCCGATTTGTCACTGTTCCAGAAATCATTAACAATTAAAGATATTCTTAACTGCAGGTAACAAGGTGACCAAATTGTTTTTAACCCAAAATTAGTTTACCAGGAGGCTTTATTATGACCTAGACAAATTTTCAAAAATATTGATGACTCATTGTGACCTCGTAAACCTGTCCTTGTTATAGTGACCTTGGCCTAGTTTATGATTCATACGATGACTGCAGTGTCTATGTTCTGACTTAGAAAAACCAATGGCTCACTGTGAGCTTCCTCTTACCCACTTACACATTTGTCAGTAAAGACCAATAAACAGTAGAGTATTTCGGAAAGTAGTGTGTCTGGTCATTTTAAGTAAACGAAATGTTTTTTTTTGGTTTCATCCAAATCTTTGAAAATTCTGAAATCCTTGGTTATTCTAAATATTAATAATTTTGCGTTATTCTTCCAAGTTACATAGGAATCACATAATGGGTTAAATTTACATCCCTATTAGATTTCATAAGGTAGTTACTGATTTACCACAGAAATGCCGTGGTCAATATTATAATACAGCGGTCGGGAATCGGCGGCTCTTAGCTTCAAAACCTTTGGGTCTTAGTTTGAATAATATTTTAAAAAATCGCTGCTGCCATCTAATGTTCAGTATGTTTTTGAAATGTTCACCTAAGACACAAAATAAAAATATTTAAATTTAAATAAAAAATCTTTTGTTCAGCAATCTGTATTATTGAATTATTATTGAATTATTTTTACTGGCGGTTATAACTTATAAGTTTTGTGAATTAGTTTTCTAGATTAAAAACCACCAAATATGTGCCAAATTTAAAAAATTTGGCTGAAATGACAAATGTTCAAAAGTCACACTAATAAATGTTCAATAGTTTTTGATTCATAACTTCAATATTATATTATCATAATTTTCATAACTTTAATAAATACTGAAAAATTGAAAATATGTATTCGGTTTTATTTACTATACAGAGTGGGAAAATGCTGCCATTAAATTAAATAAGCCATTTCTTAATATAAAAAAATTTAAATGCTACACAAGTTTTTAGCTCAAATATGTTTGACTGTGGCTCTTAAATTTAATTTTTTTGAAATTTTTTGTTGATTTAGCTCTTTGCCTAAAAAGGTTCCCGACACCGCTGATATAATAAATAGTTTACATTAAATTTAATACAAATTTACATCATCGGCGGCCATTTTGATTGAATGCATCAGTCTTTCTTCTTCCATTTGAGTGGTTATCAGAGCGGAAAAATCCAAAGAGTCAATAATTTCTTGATCTAATGCTGTGGCAAGTCTTACATTTAAGCTAGGATCGGTTGGCTTTTCTGAATATTAATTATAAATGTTACAGGACAACAAATATAAACAATGTCAAACTTGTGAATCCATAGAATGGTGCCCTATTCAGATTGTTGTGTGATCCACCGAATGAATTGTGAACCAAAGAATTCGAGCACTTGTTACACAATATCGTTTTCTCTTTATTTTGTAAATTCATTCGCAGTTTTTCCAATTCCATCATTTGCTAAAAGTTTTATAAAAGCTCCAACTCTAAAGCTCAATAAATACACAAACTTTATTAATTTGTTGTTCTTTTTCATTCAATACAATCAACTGCTTCTGGATTTTAGATATTTCATTTTGATGCTCTGAATGCAACTCTTTGGCTTGCTGGAGTGACTCTTCGCCTCGAATTTTTATTTCTTGATAGAGATGTTCTTTTTCAGTTATGGCTTTCTGTCGGATGGTGAGTTCTTTCTCTAGATTATTTGCTTTTTCCATTTTCATTCGAATTTCATAGCTAAGATTTATAATTATTTTCAATGAAATCATAGGAAATTAAATGGAAATAATCGTATTGTTTTTATGTCTATTTATTTCAATAACACCATTTACCTTTTTCCATCATTTATATATTTTAATAATATCACTTGAAAAAAGATAATGCTGAAAATTTGTGTTAAATAGAAAATATTGATTTATAGTAATCAACTAAATTTTGATTTGATTTCTAATAATAGTTTCTTAAAAATTATGATTCTTTTTGATTAATTGATTTTTAATTTCAAGTATTTTTATCATTAAATATGTATTATAAAATTTAATTTATCTTCATTTAGATTTCGTATTTAGAACACATTTTCGGCAGTGTTTTTTCAATTAGTATTTTAAATTTTTAACCAATCGTTTTTTAAAAGGAGTTTATCTTTGATGTTTTAGACTCTAAAATTTAGAGGTTATGGATAATTATAGGGTGAAAATACGAATATTTGTTGTTTAAACTGTCATATATAAATATAAACAATGTCACCGATTTAAGGGTTATATATGTATGTTTGTAATTTGTAATTGATAATATATATTTCTATTTTATTATGGTTATTTTTTATTATTTTTTTGGTAATAAACCTATTTTGAAAAATCAGATTACATATTATAAAATGTATTGACTGGCATTGCCAGACTTGACAAAAAGTATACAGGACCTACCAAACATGTCATTTAAGCTCTAGATGAACTCCCAGAATTTACGTAATTTTAAATCCAAAAATTAGTAATTTTATTTTGCAATACTTCGAATAATAATTATTTAATTAATATTATTATCAAGAATAAAAGAAATGTTCATTTACAAATAAAACGCTGCATTGTGTTCAAATAATTAATTAAATGAAGTTAATTAATATTTGTTAAAGAAATTTCAGAAAATATTCTGTTTAAGAACTCACAAATGACGTTTAACAATATTTCAATAGGAACATTAATTAAATTTAGTTTTAATCAATTATTAGTAAAAGAAACTGTCAAATGATTGTCAAGATAATCTGTTACTTGTGAATTATTTGATCTAATATTTTAATATAGAAACGGAAAATTCATAAAAATTAATCTCTCGTGTTAGTGAGTTCATTAAAACAAAAAATAGGAAATAATAGAGAAATAATTGTCACTCCTAATTAATCAAACAATTTAAAAGTAGTGCATTATATGATAAATAATTATTTGGTGAACATGGAAATAAAATTTGTAAACTCATATAAACCAAGATTTTAATAATGACAAATTCGATATTTGAGTACCTAATGAGACATGGGATATTAAATGAGTGTGGGGACAATTTCTCCAGGAGAATAGTTTATTAAATAAATATAATGAAAAAATATACCTCTCAACTTGTCAATTGTCCATATGACGCTTGTGAGCAGCTCTTACACATTCTATCATTTTCACTATTCTTTTATTTTAATATATTCTCTCACAAGTGAAATAAAATGAGGGAAAAATGGTTAAATTATTATTATTATTATTTATTTTTATTATTATTATCTTTATTATTATAATTATAATTATTATTATTATTATTATTTATAATTATTATTACTATTATTATAATTATTATTTTTATTATTATTATTTATTATTATTATTATTTTTATTTATTATTTTTATTTATTATTATTATTAATTATTATTATTATTATTATTATTATTATTATTATTATTATTATTAATATTATTATTAATTTATTAAACTGAGAGTTAACGAGTATAATCTAGTTGATCTGAATATGATATTATAATTGATTGATATCAGTAGCGATATAATTACTGAATAATATCCAATTAAAAATCCACGAATTATTTATATACTATATTTATTTTTTTACTTTATTTCAATTATATTTTTAAATAATATTTGACAAGAGTTTTTTTTTAAAAAATCAAATAATATTATTTGAAAGATTTATCATTTGGAATTACTTTTAAATAGTTTCCATTAGGTTTCAATTAATTAATTTTCCGTGAGTTTCATGTTGAAAACGCGAGTGGATATTAGTGATAGTGAGCCAACAACAATCCTAGTCACATTTTCCCAGTGAAACTTTTACAGAAATCAGATAATCACTCCAATAATCAACTTACGGGGGCTAAATGATTGTCAATTATCCCTATTTCATATTCATGGGTAAAAGAGAGACGATTTGAGAAATAGTTTTGATAATATCGAGAGCTCTTAATACAGATTTCCGATGAAAAATAAACGAATATACTCGATATTGATAAATGAGATTAGAAATGTATCAGCTCAAGTGCAAACTCAAACTAAATTTTATTATACGAAAGAGCAGAAAATAAACAAGCTCAATTAAACATGAAACTATACTTAAGGTAAGAAGGAAACCCACAGGAATCTGAAGCATTAGGAAATGGTCAATGAATACCAAATATTTATTTAGCTAGGCATTATTCCAAGTAAAGAAAAAACCACAGGAGGCTAAGTATATTAAAAATTATACATTCGAAGTTCCAAAAGGGTTGTCTTTATTTCTTTGAAAATTTAAAACATTCCAAACTTTTCTAAGATTATTTTATAAAAACTTTTTTCTAAATATAATTGGTTCTATAACTTTTCAATTATAGTATAAAATATAATTTGATTTGATTATAATTGTCAAGCGACCATGCTTCTTTTAAGATCATTCTACTACAAGAACTTTAGACTATTTATACTTGTTTCGGATTATTATTATTTATATTATTATTATTATTATTATTATTATTATTATTATTATTATTATTATTATTATTATTATTATTATTATTATTATTATTATTATTATTATTATTATTATTATTATTATTATTATTATTATAGATTAATTAAACGATTTTATTCTGTTAAAATATAAAAAGATAATAAGTAAATATTAAATAATAAATAATAAAAAGTAAATTAGTAAATAATAAAAGTAAAGGATACGATAAGCACTTTCTCCAAAATATATATTAAATGGAAAATATTTCGATTATAAAATAATCCTTAAATTGATAACGATTATTTTATAATCGAAATTTTTTCATTTAATATATGCTTTAAAGCAAGGGCTTATTTTATTACTTACTTATTTAAAATTTTAATTTATTCTGCTACCAATAAATAACCGTTTTATATTTTAATTATTATGATTTTATTTTTATTATTATTATTATTATTATTATTAAATTTAAAGAAATTTACTTCATGGAATCAAATTTGGATGCCTTTGACAGATTCTCTTCTCGTTCATTATTTAATTGGGATCTAATATTTTCAAGTTCCCTTCTTTCTTCAGATAAAGCAGCACGAATTCCTTCCAACTCGGCCATTTCCTTAATTTGACAGACAAAATATAAGTAGTTTTGCAGAATTGAATTTCATTATATATACAATTTTAACTTACGTTTCAATACTTGTTATTAAGAATTAAATTGAAATAATCTTTAGAAAATTTTGGAAATATCTATTAAGGTAATAAATTTTTTTAATTGTTTAAATTGTCAAAGAATGTTGGCTAATATATTTTGTTCAAATGCAAATAATTAGCAAATGGACAAGTAATGTTTTTCTTCGGTGACTCTCATCGTTTTTGTCACTAGGATTTTCCTTATAAAAGCCAGTTGGGAAGTAGCACCGGAGAAAGACGCTTCCATTCACTGATCAAAACTGTGGGAATTAGAACGCTAAATTTATTTTAAATATTTATAAACCTTCAATTATTACTATACAATGAAAATCATGAAAAAGCAGGAATATTTAGTATAGAAGAGAGAAGTTTTCGTCGGCAATTTCCTGAAATTTGCTTTTGTGTTTTTACGTATTCTTTTATCTTTATTTTTTTAGGTGTTCATGAAAAGTAAAGATCATTTATCTTCTTTTTTCCCGACTATCATTTGAATAAATGAAATATATTGCTATATAGTCACAAAAAGAAATGAAGATAAAGAAAATTAAAAAATTAAATTAAATCAAAAAAATATAAAAAATAAATGAACTATTGCATCATGATAATATGGTGTCAATATATTAGTTATCACTGGCGACCAAAAATATGCTATAAAAGTGGTTTTAAGTGCTTAAAATATATCTATAAAAAACAATTTTAAGCATTAAAAATATGCTCTATAAAACTGAAAATATGTTTTACAAAATTTTATTTTGCTTCAAAAATCTGAAAACCTAACAAATAAAAATAAAACACCAAATAGATTGGTGTGATTTGCTTTATCCAACTGTGCAGCATTTAATAAAAATTTTTGTCTGGAAACTACTTCATCGGGATCGGAAATTCCAATGATTACATTTGCCACATATCTGTTAGCCACATAGGTTGTCTCATCGATTAACAGCCACAAAAAACTTTTAATCTTCTCTGTTTTCTTTTTAGATGGAGTTTATGTGATTCGTGCAAAGAGTGCATTCCAATGGGACTTTGTGCTCCGTATACTTTTACAGAAAAGATTGAATTTATTTATTACTCATTTTATACAATAGTATTTCTGCGACAATAAAAGCACCGCACAAATCTTCAGCAAATTGAGCATCTTTTGAGACTCTGCTTATCCACTTAAAAACTGTTGTGTCGATTTATTAGCTACATTTCTTTCAGTAAGCTTGATATGTTTTGCACTAGCGAGGTGTTTTATTGTAAATATTTTTTCTGCTGACACCGACTTATTGCACACTTTACAAAACAGAATCTTTCCATCAGTTTTTAAATATTGAAATACGCTTACATACTGCTTCAATCTTTTTGATACGAATAATGACCGGGATCCTTCTCAAACTAAAGTCAATACATTTTTTATAAAACCCAGCTTAAATATAATCATTTTTCTTAACCCAAGAAAAAATATACAATTTAAAAATACATTATTTAATATACTGTAAAAAAATTGGCAATAAATAGTGTCTATTAATTCGAAAAATACTATTAACAACTTTTTTTTAAAATATGCCTTAAAAAGATGTTATGCAAATAAAAGAAATATGCAAAAATATTCCCAAAAAATAAGGGTTAAAGGGCATAGTTTTTTCTAAAATAGATTGATATCGTACTAGTTTTCTAAATATGATTCAGAAAAAACATGCAAATGCATATTTTTGGTTTCACTAGTTATACCTATAAACAGTGTTTCTAAAATGTAAATAACATTACTGACGAATGACAAATGACATGCGTAACATTTGCGGTTACATTTAATTTATTGATCTGTTTTTATCAAACAAAGTATTTGTTATGTTATAAATGGTGAAAAAAAGTAAATTTAAAGATTTTTGAGATTTATGTAAAGGTTAAGTTAAAAAAACATTTAATTTAAAAACCTTAATTAACTAATACAATTAATGACATAATATAATATTAACTTTTAAAAGGAGTATAAGTATAAAATAAATCTGTTATATAAAAAAAAGATGTAGAATGAAGTGTTTAATGTTTTCAATATATAAATGATGTAAAAATATAATTTGTTAAAGTTGTTAATAAATAATAAATATATTTTTATATGATACCCATAAATACTGTTAGTATTATAATGACATGGTTTAAATCTAGCTTTCTTATCTTCAAAGTATCTTTTATTTTTTTCTACGCTATATGATCTTATTTACACTGGGTTGTAGAATTCATCTCTTTCAAACTTTCTGTAATTTACATAATTTGATATATAAAAGAAAAAAATTAATTATAATTTCATATAATTAAAAGAAAATAAATTATTAATTATAATATGAAAATAGATTAGTAGTAAAAGATTGACGAAAATTAGTATAATTTTAAAAAAAACTCGCTCTATTCTCATTTAATATTCGGTCAATGATGAAAATCAAAAACTGACAACAAATTATCAAACCCGACTCTTTTTTACACGATCCGTATGTTCCTCATAAATCCTTGCGAAAAACCACGAAAAAAGATGTGTTTCCTATGGTAACATGGGGGATTCGTTCTATACCATCCGAAAACCTTGTAAAAGGGTGATGAAACCTGTAAAAGTTCCGATATACATACGCACGTATATAATATGAAATTTTTAATTGAGCAATAAAATTTAAAATACATAACTGAAACTAATATTAGTAGTACAAACAAAAAAAAGTACTAATGTACAAATGAAAAACATTATAGTTAAGGCAAACATAAGAATAGAAAATTTCAAATTAAAAATAGGAATAAAGAAATAATATTTAGTACATAATTGTTTGTATATTTTTTTATTTGTTTTAATTTTTTTTCTAATCCATCTCTTTATTTTAAATTTCAACATTCATCCAACAGGTCGGACAGCTTCCACACAAAAGAGTTTTGTTTGGTTAAAATATTAATTGTCCATTAAAAAATAAAAACAAAAAGCCAAATATTATTTCAATTATATTTTGATGAATTAGTAAAAAATATTATTTTCATTGTTTTAACAATTGATTTAATAATTTTAAAGAAAAAAATTAATTAGTATGAAAAGAATTGAAAATCGTATATTTTTTATTAAAAAATATAAATTTTAGAATATTTCTAGTTTGATATTTATTTATTACAGAGAAGACGTCTTTTACTTTTGTAACACGTTTAATCCTATATATATATATATATATATATATCGAAGAAATTATCCTCATCTTCAGTCTGCCATCATAATCTTGGTTAAATTTTAAATATGGCAAAAGTGCGCAAACAAGGGGGTGGGCCCCCGGATTGGGGTGCATGATAATAGTTTTGGGGCGCAGAAAATTTTAAAATGTAATAATTCTTTGTTTCCAGAAAATTTTAAAATTGTTGAATATTTATTATTGTTTGTTTTCTAAAGCATTAGAACTTTTATTTTCATAATATTTAATTTGTTCAATTTACAAGAAATAGAAAAATACACTTTGTTTTTCTTAAAGATGTTAATTTATTTACGTCTTTTTTGTTGTGGAGTTATGATTTTTTATTAAGTTGGGGCGCCAAAAATAAATATGTTGAAAATGGGGGGCGCAACTTAAAAAGTTTGCGGAAGCCTGATATATGGAAACAATAATAATGTAATAGTTACGATTTAATGATTTAATTAAATAATCTCAATAAATTAGTTGCTGATTGAATGCTAATTGAATTTATAGGGGATTGTGATTTAATCACCAAAGCCTCACATAACATGAAAATTTATACACTAGATCAAAAACTAAATCTATTGGTTTATTATAATTTATTATAATATATTTTTTTTAATTATTAGATAATAATAATAATCAATAATAATAATCAAATCCTTCAGGAGAGTGTTCAAGAACCTGAAATCTACCAATAAACACAATGTTATAATGTAGAATACACATCCACAAACATACATTACTAGATATATCACACAAGGCCAATTCAATCATTGATAGTTTTTCATTCATTGATTTCCTACAAATTTTCCCTAATTCCAAGATACTTTTTTTGACTATAATGTAGTTACTATATGAACAGACAAAGTTCTCATATATTATACTACAATATATTTGGAAACTTATTTATTTTATTCTTTTCGCTATTAAACTTTATGATATTAAATTAATTCTTCAATTTTAAAATTGTAATTTACGCAATATAACGTTTCAAATTTAGGGGAGCTGCAGTCTCTACAACGTCGCTTTCAACTACGCGGCTGTATCATATTATTTTCAAATTATTATTTTTTTTATAAATAGAAGTGAGAAATCTCATTTAATGAGATTCACCAGTTCTATTTATAAAAAAATTAATAATTAAATAATAGAGGTATTCCAAAAAACGAAAAACAAATTCTGTCAATAAAATTAATTTAGTTTATCAAAAAATCTGAAATGTAAAATCAATTAAAAAAAATTAATAATGGTTTGGTTTAATACTCAATATAAATTAAAAATCATATAAATATTAATTTTTTTTTTTTTCAATTTTTTTGTTTTTTGGTTAAGGATTGTTAAAAAATTTCATCTTTTTTTTAAAAAAAAGTTGACGGGGAATTATTAGAGGTTTTACAGTAAAAAAATATAATTAAAATTAAAATAATATAAAATACAGAAATCAAGATTAACGTATAAACTTAATATAAATTTAGGATGAAGGTGGTTAAACTGTACTGAGCTTGGCAGACTATGTGAGTATTGTATGAAAGATAAGTTCTGATATGTTTATATATAAGTAGTCAAGTCACAAATCCTAACTTGATTCTTTTTAACGCTTGATATCTGACTCGTCTCAGACCATTTAAACATTTCGCGTGTAAGCTTTGCTCTTTCTTCCGCCATGTTTCGCTTCTCTTCATATATATGTTCTAGCATTTTTTTCTGTTCATCAAGGATTTGTTTCTGGAAAATAATAATAATAATATATAAAATTTTAGCATAAAATTTAAAAAGTAACAAAACAAACATTCATATGGTTAGAAATTCTATTTATTGAAAACATTCTTAAAAATATAAAAATCTGTAATCCAAAAATTCAAAAAGAAAAAATATAAAAGAATTAAGAACAATTTTCAGTATTTAAATCAGAGGTAGACAAATTACGGCACATAGGCCGGATCCGGCCTGCACACGCGTTTTACCGGCCCCAAAAATCCCAACAGATAGCCAAACCAATTTGATCTTGTTTTCTTTTAAATTTGTATATCATCATTTTATTTTTTTGTAACCCGGGCCTAAAACAATTTTATGAAACTTCAAGTGGCACCAGGCCACAAAAGTTTGCCCATCCCTGATTTAAATTCATTGAATTAAAACTTCGGCTCATTGTTCCAATTAAAATCAGATCATATGAATAACCAATCGGGTAAAATTGTTTATTATTAAAATCTGTTGGATAATGGACTTGAACCATATTTCTACAGATGGTGAGGAAATCCGAAATCTCAGAGTCTTTGGAGAAAAACTGTAGAATGGAGCTCATGTCATTACCATGCTATGCAAATAATGTAAACTTTAAATTGTAAAGGATTATAGAGAGATTAATGTAATATTTTGAATTTTGTAAATAAATAATTATTAAAATAAAAGATTTAAACCTAATTTCTTCTAACATAATTCGTATTTAAAATAGATTATACTTAATTTGGGTACATTACATTTCATCAGTGATCTGTGTTCTGTTAATTTCAAACTACTAAGCAATGGAAACAGGCAGAAATTTTAAGAAACGGAGGAATTTGCGCCTATGTAATTCAGCTGCTAAATTATTAATTCACACAAAATCCTCATTTAGAAAAACATAAAATGGATGATGATTTAATTTCCGTTTTTTAAATAGATTTGGTGTTTGGATAGACCAAATTTGGGTGAAACTGCTGCAGTATTTTGATTTACAAAACTTACATAGATAAATCAATGTTATTACTGAAGATACAGATTCTTTCTTTTTACAAATACAAATATGTAAACGTGATATACTCTTCTCTGTACCTGCTATGATTCCACATTATTTACTGAATACATTCAATTATAGCAATACTCAGCCAATATATTTTGAAAGTCTTGATTATTTCACCGATAAGTTCAAAGATGAGGATGAAGGTATTAATTCTGTAGGCCTCAATTTTATTGTAGTGCCTCAGACATTAAGATTTAATTTCTTTAAAAAATTAATTATTTAAAATGATAAACAGCAGAAGAAATTAAAAATAAATTTTGTTGAATTATTCACCAACCATTTTATTTTCCAACACTTTTTAACTCAAACTAATACAATAAAGCTCTTACAAAAATTCAAGATAAATTATGTCGAGAAGTATACAAATTAATTTATTTTAAAACCTTGCGATTTAAGCCAATTTTTATTTTTAGGGTTTTTAATCGAGAAAAAATACTTAGGCTTTTTTTATCATAAATTTAAAAATTTTGAAAAATTTAAACAAAAAATTAAATTATAAAATAATTCTTTCATTAAAACAAAAAATTTTTAAAAAATTCATTTATTTAAACAAATAATTAAATTTAAAAAAAAATTTAAACCGCCCTAGAAATAAAATCCTCAGGGATTTTTGGCTTGAAAAAAAAGTGCAAGACCCATCTTTAAAAAAAACTTTCCAAGCCAAAAACCCTTGAGAATTTTTTTAAAATTTAATTATTTGTTTAAATGAAGTGAGTTACGTTTTAATTTAACTTTTTGTTTAAATTTTTCAAAATTTTTAAATTCACGATAAAAAGCCTAAGTATTTTTTTCGCACTTAAAAAGCCATAAAATAAAAATTGGCTCAAATCTCCTACCAAATAAAAAGCCTAAGAATATTTTTTCTCGATAAAAAAAGTCAAAGTATTTTTTATGCAATAAGGACTAATGGTCAAATGGCTTAACAAAAGGGATGAGGACTATGCCCTGAGGATAAAAAGCTTGAAAAAGTCAATTTGAAGTCAATTTTGCATCAGGATTATGTCAAAACTATTCCTGGAAGATTGAAGTTAATTGATTCCTATATGCTATGTGTCATATTAGCTGGAATTGTGCAATTTCTCTATTGTTGTATTGTTGGAACATTCACTTTTAATAAATTTTCACCTAGATTTTTTCATGAATAACATAATTTGTTCTAGCCTCCTGCTTGGGAGTACAAATCAATTTTCAAAATGGAATAGATTTCAATGGAATGTGTCGTTTAATGTTTGTGGAATACATCAATTCATTTTTTCTTTCGGTATTTCTTTAATTCGCTACAATTATTGTCTTGGTACCGAAAACGTGAAAGCTAAATGTGAAAGGGTGAAAGGTACTACATTAAATCATCAGTCATACTTAGATTGTTATTGCTATAATATGATATTTACAGTACCGTAAAATATATATATATATAATATTTTCTACAAAATTTGACTATGAATCAAATTTTTTTAAGGTATTCACGAGTTTTCGGCACAGCCTTTTCAAGTAATTTTCAAGGAAATCACTTGAAAAAGGCTATGCCGAAAATTCGTGAATACCTTAAATAAATCTGATTCATAGTCAAATCTTGTAGAAAATATTATGTAACTTATAAAGAAATCAGAGGTGAGAAACAAAAAAAGTCCTTATAATATTATATATATATAATATATATATATATAGTTGTCTTAAACTTGTGGCTACAAAAAATTCACTAGAAAACTCACTCGGAATTCTTCTAATGAGGCTCTATTTTGATCTTTATCTAAAAGAATTATTCCTCTTTCTTTTTCCAATGATGCTTGAAGTGTTGATAATTTGTTCTGTTCTTGTCGCAAAAACCATCGTTCCTGTAAATATAAATTTTAAAAAATAATTATATACTTTGTTATATGATAATGTGGGATTATATATATATATATATAATATATATATATATATATATATATATATATATATATAAAGTACCCGGGGAACGTTCATTATCGGAAACTACAACAACCGAATGATAGTCGTGTTTTGAAAGAAATCTTGAATCAGTAAAGAAAAATTCAAAACAAGGAAGACCATCGACATGGCATTGACAAAATCAAAATAATGATGACCGCAAACAGGAAAATGACTATTAATAATATTGTAGAATTGACCTCAATATCACTTGGATCCGTTCAGAGCATTTTACACGATAATTTGGGTTCTAAACGTGTTGCTGCTGGTCTCGTTCACACAAAGCTGAATTGTTACAAAATATTCAATGTGTTGAATTTGCTAAGGAGAGGATTCATTGGGACCTTGAATATAAAATATACACCGAATTAATGACAGTCTCCAGGTAGGCTAAAACCTAAACAAATACGTCGATTTCAGTTCAAAAAGAATTTCATATTAACTATTCATCTTGAATTTATTCCAAAAGACAAAACTATATATAAAGAGCTTGAAAATGGTTTTATGAAAAGTTTGCGGAAGCTGTGCGTTTGAAATAACCTAACTTGTGGAAGAAGAATTCATAAATTTCCACCAAGATAATGCATTATCACACAATTCATGGATTATTCGACAATCTTTGGCTAAAACCAATACCAATACAATTGGACATTCACCGAATTACCCAGTAACTTTTTCTTATTTAGTAGACTTTAAAAAACCACTTCGAGGAACGCGTTTCGGTAGACCTGGATGCCATAAAAGAAAAATCAAGTCAAGTATAAAAAACGATTGGAAGACTGGATTTAACGCGAAAAGTGCATTTAATAGGAAGGGGATTTCTTTGAAGGCGATAACATGGGTGCATTTTGAGAGTGATAGTATAAATATATATATATGACATTAAAAAATATTTTATTTGACTATGAATTAATAATCATATCGATGTTTTATTGATATCCTTACTGATTCATAGTCAAAAAATGTTTTTAGTGTCATTGGAAAATGAAAAGAATTTAAAGGTGAAAACCAAAAAATGTTCCTATTATATATATATGTGTGTGTGTGTGTATATATATATTGACACGATATTTCAGGCATTTTTAAAAGATGAAAATAAATTTCTGTTGATGAAAAATATAAGTTCACATGTGATTCTAAAATATAATTAAAAATCATTACAGTTAAAATCAAAACATGGATTTCAAATTATTTTTTATTTTTTTTATCACGTAAATCCTTCATGTTTTTGTTCACCTTTGATCTGGTTTCTTTCCTTGTGACTATAGGTCTATTGTTTTCTTATGTAACTCCATTTTTCGGTTCTTTTAATTTTATTTTTAATTTTATTACAATAATTTTTAATTTTAAAAACCTTGTAAAACCGAAACCGAACTTAATTCTGGATTTCTTTCCGGCCTTTTAATAACTTATGAAGTCCAGATAGGAATATAAAATGAAATTTAAAGATTAAAAAGATATTTACTTCATCGGCTGTTCTCGTTTGTTCTGTCAATTGAATTTCCAGTTTGGAAATTAATGATTGAAGATTTTCCCTTTCTTTCGCATTTTCGTCTTTCTATTTGTGAAAATATCATATTTCCCAATTAAATATGTTGAATAACTTGTTTATCAAGTTTTTCTTTCAGTAATTGTAAATATTCATTTTGATCTTTCAATTGTGCATCCTTTTCCTTGATTTGCCTATTGAACTGATCCATCAATTGTTGTTTTATTGAAACGAGATCCTGAGCTCCATTGCTGACTTGCGTCAAAACTGACTGGAGTTGCACTGTAGTTGGTTGGGCCATGCGAAGGGTGGATTCTTCGTCTGACTTGGCCTGCTTCAATTTTTCTACCATATCTTCATAGTGCAATCGAAGTTTATCTAGTTCGCATCTACATCAACAAAAAAATACAATTTTGAACCTTGAATTTTAAAAATAAAATCGAAACTAAAAACTTTTTATAATAATATTATAAGGACATTTTTTGTTATTCACCTTTGATTTCTTTATAAGTGACATAATATTTTCTACAAAATTTGACTATGAATCAGATTTATTTAAGGTATTCATAGTCAAATTTTGTATAAAATAGTTTTTATAATAAACTTATAAAAATATTAAAACTGAAAATTTATTATAAATAAAAAAGTGACATTTTAAAAGTTAATTTATAAAAGTCGTTTATTATTATTATTATTATTATTATTATTATTATTATTATTATTATTATTATTATTATTATTATTATTATTATTATTATTATTATTATTATTATTATTATTATTATTATTATTATTATTATTATTATTATTATTATTATTATTATTATTATTATTATTATTATCCAACTTGTGTTGTTCCCGAATTCTGGATATTTCTTGACGTTTTTGGTTTTCAATTTCATCCTGTCTTCGAGTAAGTTCAGATCTCATTTCCAGTCGTTCCTGTTCCAGCATCTGAAGTTTCTGCTTATTCTGTTGGGATAATAAATCAACTTCCTCTGTTAATCTGTATGATAACAATATATGAAAATAAAGAATTGCAAATATATTTGACTTTAAAAATGAATTATTACCGTTTTTCTTTTGATTTCATGTTTTCCTCGAGGATTTCAATACGATTCCTAGAGACCGAATAACATAGTGAATAGATAATTATTAACAAAACTTATAGAGTTTTTCGTTCATTTCCAATTCTTCCGAATTCCTCTGAGACATTTTGTTTAACTTATATAATAAATCGTCTCGTTCGGTTTCAAGTTTTTTCATCTAGAAATATTTTGACATTTTCAGTATAAATTATTCCGTTAATGCCTATTAAGCATTATAAAGATATTCATCCTATCTGTTATTGCTCGGGCTCCATAAGTCAGTCCTTTGCTATTCCATACATTTGGTTTTTATGAAGTCGAAAATAATCAAATTTTTATTTAAATATTTGTCCTTTTTAGTGTTCTTTACGTTACAGTTCTTTTATCATTTAACAGGGGGTTTCTGATTATTACATTTTTACTCCTTCAAAATGCTTGGATGTGAACAAAGACTAGGTCATATTCACTTGCTACTCAGTAAAACATTGGAAATTTTCACTTTTACTTAAACTGTGAACTTTATGGTCATTTGTTATATTTTTGTTGATAGCGCATTCTGGTTGTATTTTAATGGTATTTGGCTGCTGTGAAAATTATACATTTTTTAATTTAACTGCCGTTTACTCTTGGATTGTCTATTTTATTCCATGTTTCCTTGCTCATCACTATTATTGAAGATCCTGAATTTATTGCAATGACCTTGTTTCATTCCTTATCATTTTTTTATATATTTACTCCAGTATCTTTTTATCCTAAAATTCTTTAATTGCATTGTTCATTGTTTTACTACTTAAAAATTGTTCCATGGCATAGCGGCATCAATGATCACTGTTTCATTAGTGCTGTTGTCAAAATCATTTCTCTTGCTATATTTATGTGTTAAGATATCAGATAAGTGAATAATAAAATAAGCCATTTCTGCAAAGTAATAATTGTATTGAAAAAAGTTTCAATTATTAAATAATCCTCTTCATTTTGTTTTTTGCGGAATGTGTTAAATTTTAATTATTTATAAAATCTTTGGATATTGGATTTTTTTTTCTAGTCAGAAATAGACATTTTAACTCGAACTATTATAAAAGAATCGAAGAAAATAAATATGAAGTATGAAAATATGTGAGAAATAGTTTTAACTAAGACCCATAAAACGCAGAGATGTAAAGGAAAATGGATCGCAGATTAGTAATGTGACAAAGATAAGTTTCATTGAAGAAAAAGGATTCGGTTAAGATAGCGTTATCAACTAGAAAACTGTAATCAGTTCAAAACAAATAGTCCAGTGTGATCGTGTCGTACTGACAGGCCAGTCGCATTCCTTTAAGGAACTTGAAGAAATATTTATTTCGGACAAAGTATCTATGTATTATTAAAGAGAAGTTTAATGGCAATAATGAGACTGAATTTTGAAATAACTTCTTTGTACCAGAATAATTTCAAAATTTTTGAGACCATTTATGATGGATCACAATAATATATTAAATTTATATTTTTGTTAATTACATTTATAATTAATTTATATTTGTTATTTATTAATTTTATAAAAAGCAGCACATAAACAAATTGAAGAGTCTATTTGATTGAATTTCCTACCGGATATCTTTATGAAGTCAGGCTTTCCATTCTTGTCACAATTAAACGCAAAGCAAAAAATAAGCTTAATTCTGAACACGATTTGAGCTCTAACAAAAAAACAAAGCCGCGATTTCAGTTACTGAAAGAGAAATTCTCTGCGCATCATGAAAGTTATTAATTAAAATTTATTAATTTATAGTTAATTATTTGTATGATTTGAATTTTTGGTTTTTTCATGTATTTTTATTAGAGACATCAAAGGAAAAATATTTCAAAATGTTAGCATAGATACAAATGAGTTTGGGAACCGCTGATCTGAGCCACGGATGATCAAACTTTCAGCTTTTATGGGCGCTGAATAAATTGAACAAATAAAAATAACACTATTATTTCAGTTTTTCATTTAATTCAAAGGGAAAGTTTGATAGGTATAAAACTGAAATATATACACGCAAAATACTAATTTTCAAAAGTTTGAGTCTCTTGGATTATATTAAAACCTTTGAGACATAAATTGGGAACCAGTGGTCTAAACTGTTTTCATATTGATAAACTAAATATATACCTATAAATTTCCTTTACAAAATATTATTATATTTATTATTATGACTTTTTTTGTTTTTCACCTCTAATTTCTTTATAAGTGATATAATATTTTCTACAAAATTTGACTATGAATACCTTAAAGAAATCTGATTCATAGTCAAATTTTGTAGAAAATATTATTATTATTGTTAACTTAAAATATTAATGTGTTAAGAGATAAAATTTTATTTAAAAAACGTTAAAATATATCATTATTAAAACAAAAAAATTCCATGTGATATACGTGGAGAATTTAATTAAATATAAAAAATATTCTGAGCAATGCCGTCATTCAATTTCAACACACCACAAACAGGCAATCACCTATAAATTGATGTTACTGACAAGCAACATGTAAATAAAAGACATTTTCTGTTAACGTTTGTGATTCACAGCAAATTATTAACAAAATCAAATTATTCCTGATATATTTATTATTCATTATAAATTATTTATTAAATTTAACCCTTTGAATGCCAAGGAGCGCGATCGCGCTCCTGCTCCAGCATGGACAAATAACCATGGACGAATAACGTTTTATTTTTCATTTATTTTGTAGAAATTATACTATTTTTTCAAATCATTTTTTGTTTTTTAAATACTTTTCGTAAATAAAATGCTTAGAAAGTTACAGAGAAATATATTTTTAAATTTCTATTTTCCTCTAGCACAGTGGCATTTTTAGCTAATCCTCTTAAAATCATGTTGGCACTCAAAGGGTTAAAATATGTTCTCATTAATTTTTTTATAATTTATAATTTGACTTGAAATCAACAGTTAACTTAAAATTTATTTTACATAAATCAACTCAGAACATTCCATGTTGAAATAAATAAATAATAAACTTGCCTTTAATTGAAACTCCGCAGAATCATTAGATAATATGTCTACAGAATAACTTCCTTCGGATTTCATCTAAATTATAAATAATGTCCATTATTATAAAATGATAAAGATAAATGGAACAGAAATAAGCGTAAGACAAATATTACTTATTAGTCGATAAAATACATCATAAATCACTCTAAATTAGGATAACCCATTAAATCTTGCACATAACAATATAAGCATTTATAAAGAGAAGAATAAAAAAATGAATGCTTAGATCTTAGTGAGACGAGTATATTTGCAATATATTATTAACACGTTGAATGTCACGCTAGTTTTACAGGATTGCCAGTGGCGGCACGATAATATTTTTATTATGAGATACAATTATGTTGAAATATTATTTAACAGATAAGTTACGATGAAAAATCACGTTTGAATGAATTTATCTTGCCAAGGTCAACGGTAAGTGGGATTTCACGAGATTCACTTACATTTTGCGACTGCCAATTACCTCATGTTTTCTTCACGCTGTTGAGCAATTATTTTACGTATTTATTTTTGTCTAGAGCGTCATACAGTCAGGTAAGAGTGCCATTATACTTTTATACACTACAAAAATTTTTGCACTTCGCGTTATCTATTTCATTTTGTAGAAAGCCTTTAAAGCAATTTAAATGAATCTACATTTTTACTATGTCCTTCCTCCAAACAATGTCGTGTGTTGTCAGATTGAGAGGAAAGTTCCTCGAGCAGTTCATCTGATAGGATAATAGCATCTTCAGTAAGTTTCCGTCAAATTGAATTTTTATATGTTTTATACTGCAATAATTTCTTCAAACTATTGATAGTAACGATGGTAATAATGAAGAATTTTTAAGTATTGGCATTGGCTTTAATTATGGTTTTCTACTAATCTTGGCGCGCCACTCATCAGTGGTCCCCACGGCGCTCCTACCAAATTCAGTTCTGTTCACCGGTGACTTCCGTGGCATTCAATGTGTTAATAAACAACTATTTTCCTTGGAATTTCAATTAAAACGTCCAATTAAAATGTCTCTATTGTTATTAACAATAAAAATAACCAATTTGAAGATGCATAAAATTTTCTTATAAAATTAAAGGCTGATAAATTGTATAAATGAACCATTAGTAAAATTATTCTTGACAGCATACCAATTTCAAAATCTCGAAATATGAACATGTATAATTTACCAAATATGTGCATATGTCCATGATTCACTATCTTCCAAAAAAAATTTTACTCCAACGTTTATCTCTAAACGACAATGTAAAAATCTGTTTTTCTTGATTGAATTATGTATTATAATTCTTTTAAAACTGTAGTTTGTTTTGTAAGTATAATATTACAGTAAGAATAATTACAGTTATTTAAATAATGGTTTTAATTATTTCACTTTATAATTTGATAAAATATATTCTGGAATGCCAATACAGGATGGGTAATAAAACTGAGAACTGGCTGATTCAGTTTCTTCTTTTACCCGTCTTCAATAAGTATCAAAATTAATCGGTTTTGCTATTAACCGAAATTACAACAAATTGAATTGGCAGTAATGTTGTAACTCTCAGCAGACTGAAATATTTTGATACAAGAGTTACGGCACAAATCCGGAAAGAAATTTACATACTTACAATAATATAACAATATAAAGACATAACTATTATGCCAAAATCCAACAATTACAAGTGGACCACATCATAAGAGGGTAAGCTCCTTTTTATGTGCAATTTTAGGATGCTGGCATAATCATCCTTTGTGATTTTTTTATGTCTTCTGCAATCCTTTGATTACCCTTTCTATCATTCTTTCCTTAGTCGTTGTGTATTCATTAAACTTTAATATTCTCTTTCTTCTTTTGGTTTGGTTTGTGTTTAGAAGCTTATGATCCTACTTCTTAATAAGTCATCTAATACTTTTTGTACTTAGTTGTACTTGTTAGTTCTTAACCTGCTTCCATGTACAGAAATGTTTAGAACGTATGCTGAAAAAAAGTCGCATTTTTTGCAATTCATTACTCATTGGTAAAATTGATTCCAATGAAAAAACAAACAATTATAAACAAGCTTTATTCAAAATTTATATTAAATAATTAAAATATAAAATTAATATAATCAAATTAAAATAAAAACCATTAAATTTAAAAATAAATTGATAGATGAAAAGCACTATTTATTTTTAATAAAAATTGACAATAAGAAAAAACAATTAATAATAATTAAAATATAAAATTAATATAATAATCAGACAATTATCAGAAAAAACTTGCAGCTGATAACTGTCATGGAACAGGAAGAGTACTACTAAGTAACGGTATAAATTGGTAATTAAAAATAATTACTTGTAAATTATAATTTCTATTCACAACTATATTTCTATTATTTTTCACTTATTTACTACTTTAAATTTGTGAGGATTTAAATATTGAGAAATTAAAAATTTCAATATAAAAAATTTGAAAATATGGAAAATTCAAAAATAAATTAAATAACACAAATTACAATTTTAAAACCTAATGGAAAAAGTTTAATAGTTTATCAAAAATCTTAAATTCAAAATAACAATTTTAATGAGAAGTATAATTTTGAAAATTGTTTTCTGAATTTGAATCACAGCTATTTGATAATGTTAGAATTAAATTCCAGTAAACGAGGAGGTTGGGGTTGAGAGGAATCCATGTGAAAAAAGCCCATAAAACTTTATAGTTTATTATCTCAATCTATACTCAAAAAAGGTTTGTTTGAGGTGTGCACAAATTTAATTTATATGTATATAAAATAAATATATTATTATATCTTCGCGGTGTCAGTCATAATATCCGATTTAGTCAACCATTTGTGTAGACAATAGTAATAAAAGTAATCGTTATGAAAATTTGTCTACTTAATTTAAATTTTCATTTGCAAAAATTATTTAACCATTTTAATATAATTTTTTATGATTTTGCTTAATTTAAATATTCATTAAATGAATTTATAATTGTGACATTATCTAATTTGTTTTTGGCTTTTTTTCCGTGCTTTTTTCCGTGCTTTTTTCCGGCAACCAGTGGGGGAGTCAATATTTCAAATTGATTTATTTATTGAAATAAATTTTATTAAAAAAATTTTAAATGAGTTTAGAATTTACTGATTGCAATGTTATTATTGACAATGAGAAAATATATTCAAAAAATTATTTCGGTTACACCTTAATATAATCTGTGAGTATAAATTGCAAAAAAATTGAATTCGAAATAATAAAATCATAAAAACTGGATCTAACAAATGCAATTTTAAAAAATTCAGTGAATAAAATGCACACAAATTTGCATTGAATGAAAAAACAATGAAATAATTTTGTAAATCCAGAGAAATGTATGGGGTGAGAAATAGGAACCAAAAATGATCTAGAGTGGAACAAATCAGAATTATTCACATAAAACCTTTAAAAATTCTAATGACATTGGTTTTTGGAGGATTTTTATCCCTAGATCAATACTCTTTCTTTTAACCCTTTGAGTTCCAGACTAATTTTTTGTCTCAAATGGAGTTATTTTACTAACCAGAAGTTATTTTATTGACAATAAAGATTACAGGGAAGATTGTTGAAAAATATCTTACTCACCTATT
Source organism: Schmidtea mediterranea (assembly GCA_022537955.1). Taxonomy (NCBI): domain Eukaryota; kingdom Metazoa; phylum Platyhelminthes; order Tricladida; family Dugesiidae; genus Schmidtea; species Schmidtea mediterranea. Next base: position 245,117,690 of record CM039679.1, on the reverse strand, counting down.
TTCAGAGTTACAGCTACAAGGATTTTTATATATATGGTCACTATGTGTGTACGGATGTGTGCTCAGTACGTGTGTTAACATAATCGATATTTACAAGTTAGTAAAAAGACCGAGTTCATATGTCAAAGGTTAATTATTACTTAACCATACATTTATATTGAAATTATACAATACCCATCAGCTCATATGGCGTATTGTATAAATATTATATAATACGACATTTCTTGAAATATTGGAATTGGTTTATAATTCGCACTTCTCATTACTACAGATTTCAAATAATCCTTCAGTATTTTACAGTTGCATCATCTCTCTCAACAGTACATTATAAAGTAATAACAAAGAGACTTGAAAGAGACACTTGGCTAGATTTAATTTTAGCAGATTGTTTTCCAGCAGCAATTCTTATTGTCTTAGTCGGATTCAAGGCGTCCAGGGATAACATAACAAGATTTTTTGTGATTTGCTTCAAATTTGATTTAAAGTTTTGATTGTAATACTATCATACTATAGATTTGGCTTTAAAAACGGTTGGCAATTTAATGCATTTCTTTTCATTGCTTTTTAACGAGAATCAAAAATATCCCCGTAAGATCACAAAATCCATGTGTTTTTATAAAATAATAATCACTTCATTAAAACAAATAATTAAATTCCACTTCATTTAACCAAAAACTATTAACCCTCCCTAAAAGTTGTAGTGGGGTGAGAAAGTTTTCAATTCAACGGAGCATAGTAATCGCTGATTGAAAAAAAACTCAATTTCATTAGCAAAAATGCGATATAAAAATATAAGGAAATACAAAAAGTAAAGGAAATTTTAATTATGAAATCGACTGAAACATGATTGGCACAGAGACACTTGGGATGCAGAGCAAATTTCATTTCTTATTTTCTCAATTTTTAACACCGAACATTTTACACACCTTCTGCAGTCGACTGCTTCTAAAGTCACAGTTTTTGAGGTACTTCATTAAATGTTAGTAGATTGTTTCCAGCTGCATTGTGCTCTTATTGTCCCAATGTGACTCAAAGCGTTAATTAGATGTTTTTTAATGAAATTTTATTGAGATTGGCTCCAAATTTTTTAATAAAAACTTAAATATTTACCATAAAGTATAATTGCAACGATTTTTTCATCTTCAAATTAATTACACTTTCAAAATTTATTATCATTTAATAAATGTAATAATAAAAAAAACTTTTTTAAATTTTACCACAATTGCGGTTTCAGATGTCCTTGTTTGTAATAAAGTTTAAAAGATATTTTTATAAAAATTAACTGTTTTCATTAAATATTTGAAAATATTTTATAAATATAATGTTTTGGAAAGTAATAACGAACTTGGGAATTTTCATTTCGGTGGTGGGAGGTTTTAGGTCTTTCAAGATGTAAGTCTTTAGACATACTCGTTCTTCTCCCGTAGGTGACTTCATCAGATGTCTAGATTCAGAATAAATTCATCATCAATTATAAATTTAATATCTCAGCTAACAAAACTTTTCGGGCGATCATCTAATAAATTCTCAATACTGCCTTTTCTGGAGTCATTAGTCGAGCGTCTTGCCGGGACATCGCTTAAAACCTGCGACCTGTGTTTCTCAGTGGATAATGATAAAATTTCTTCTTGAGATGATTGCATAAATTCTTCTAATTTTTGCTTTGGCGGAGGCCAATTAGAGTCCGAAGTAATGAATCCTTAAAATTACAATAAAACTGTCGTTCAAAATCCAGTTTTTTTAGGTTCAAAATATTTGGAATGAACGATTTCTACGATATCAAGATTTCCATTTTTAGAACTTTGATCCACTTATTTTTCTGGACTTGAAAGCAAATAATGTTACTTAAAATGTTAATTTTTAAAATTGCCTCATATTGTTTTTAAGTCGGATTACCATTTTCTTGATTGAAGGGAAGTATTCATTAAAACAAAATCAACTTAAGGCTGGATTTATCAAGATATTGAAGTTGAAATACGTTTTTGGGAAGGGACTTTTATTTTTACTTTATTTTCACAAAAGAAAACCTCATTGGAAATAGGCAAAGTACAAATCAGTACATTCGTAAAAGTTTGGTTTATTTTGAGCAATCCAGATAATTAAAAATCCGGATCATCAAGATTCTACTGTATTTAAAAAACAATGAATTTTGTTCACTCTTTTCTATATAATTACTAGTCAGATCGGTCACGATAAGTTTTCATTTTTTAAAGCAGCACCGGGTCCAGAAAGGTTTGCGAACCGCTAATCTAATTGCTACTCTTGTGTTTTAATTAGGTCCATTAGCAGTGCCATTGATTTTAAGAAATTAAATAAATTATTTGCCATAAAATTTTTTATGTGATTATTTTTCAAATAAAATAAATATTAAATTAAATAATATTTTTTTTATTATTAAATTTTCTTTAATATTTAAATGATAAAATCATACCTTTGTTGTTACTATTAATTTCTAATGTTTGTTTAAATCCATTCCTGTTACAAATAAAAATGTTAAGTGATTGTTTTTGTTTATATTGATGATAAATTAAAATAAACCAAATTAATGTCAAAATATTCATTAAAATATCAGTAAAATTTTTTACTTTCACTTGTTGATAGAATATTTCCCATTTTAATTTCAACTCTCCCATTTAATAATAATAAGTCAAAAAATTTAATTTCAAGGGTGGTTTTTGATCTTAATTGAATTTATTTAGGTCAAACGGTGACAGGTTTAGTATAAACTGCAAATTAGTGTTCCATATATGAAAAGAAATTAAGAGAAATGAATTTGAAAACAACATTAAAAACGACTCCAGGAGAGTTTATATGTAGATATGCCAGCATACGGATAAGCCATATATCCAAGAAATACAGTTATTCCGAAATAATTATGTGTCACCCTACCTGGAGTCCTATTAAAATTATGTAATTCTGTTGCTACTCCAATATAATAATATAAATCCAATATAAATTTCATAAAAAGTCAGGAAATGTGTCAATTGCCGTCAAAAAAAGTTAAAGATATAATTGTGATTTTTTATTATGCTTAAAACCATTTCGCCAGCATCTTTATTCACATTCAGAATTAAATTTAAGTAAAAAGAAATAAAACGAGAGATAACGTTAAAAACCAATTTATACGTTTTTGACAATCATTTAATAAAAATTTAATCAATAAAGAACATAATAAAAAAAAATAATGCAAAAACTATTCTGGTTTTATAAGGACTTTTTTTGTGTTTCACCTCTGATTTCTTTATAAGTGACATAATATTTTCTACAAAATCTAATTCATAGTCAAATTTTGTAGAAAATATTATTCTGGTTTTATCTGAAAAAATACATTTGTCACAAAAATAAGTTGTTTGTTTTTTTTTGTAAAGTCAAAAGTAAGACCGAATGTTCTATGTGTATTTTGTATTTTTTTCTTACACTCTAGCATTCCTTCATAATGCGAGTAGCTAATGGCCGAAAAAAGGACACCACAAGGTACCAGTAAAGCAATCTTAAGAGCGAGACTAATTTTCGATAACAAATTCTTGGAAAATTTGAAACACGTGTAGAACGACCAAGTGAACAGAATAAATTTAATATACATAAAAAAAATTATTTCCTTAAAGAGTTGTTAAAAGTAGAAACAAAGGTCTATTCAAAAGCATTCGGATTTATCCGCATCTTGATTCTAAAGGGTTAAGTAATAAAAACTGAATTATTATTGTTATTTTAAAAATCCAGCGCCAAATTTTTTCTAACCTAATTCAACCTAAAGCTAGCTCAAATATACTTCTTTTCCCATCATATTTCCAAATTCGAACTCGTGATTCATCATTTGTTGTTAAAACTGAGAAATTAAAATCTTCTTGCATTCGTTTAATTCGTTATCAGTGTAATTGTCTTAGTATTGACTCATTGTAGAATTCAGGCAATAACTCAGGCAAACGATTTTTTTATTATGGATAATTTATTATTTACGTATTACTTTTAATTTGTAAGTAGATTATTTTATCAGAATCGAAACGTATGACAGAATCAGACAAAACGATTTTATTATTATTAGATTTATTATATTCTAGAATTCTTTTATACAGTCAAATCTCGTTACTATGCCACCTGCCAGGATCGAGCAAGAGTAGTGGGTTTGTAAAAATAGATTTATTTTCTCAAGTTACTTATCCGACCAAATCTCTCAAGAATTGTCGGTTGGCGCATCTTTTTTTGGCGGATCACGTGTAACTCGTTATCTAACTAATCGCAAGCTTGCATCACACCTGGCTTACCACTTTTCTGGTGCATGAACTTCCGTATGGTGCTCTTAGCACACTAAGCTTCCTCGAATGAAACGACTTCCTCCTCAATATTTATATCGTCATCCTTGCTTCCCATCGGCTCTTCGCCGCATAGCTTCTCCTCCGTAATCTCCTCCAGTGTAAACGTCCCACCAGTCACAAGGCGCTCATCAGCTTTGAGAAAGTCTGAGAGCTCGATCTCCTCGTTCTCGTTCATCTTTTCCTCAGCAGGCAGAGCTTTCAGATATCGAATAGCTCCGCATCCTGCATCTCAGTTTGGATCTCCTCTTCAATAAGCTTAGCCTTCGCGAAAACAATTTCTAATCATCGACTTGCTGACATGCAAATAAGCACGTCGGGCGACATGTAAAGCGTCAATCAATAAATAAGTTAAGCAACGTAAACTAAAACACAGTAGGAACTTCTTGTAGTGGCGTTTGAGGTTTTCTATGATTCCTTGAACCATTGGTTGCGAGTTGGCTGTCATGTTGGGTGGGAAGAAGACTAGTTGTTGTATATTAAATTATTTTTACATTTAATTTTGTTGGAACCTAGTAAAAGTGGTATAATATCGAGATTGGCTTAGTATCGAGGCGGCATAGTAACAAGATGTGACTGTATAACAAAAATATAATATGACATAATCAGTTCACTTAATCAGCATGTAGTATTTTGTAATAATCACAAATTAAAAATTTTCTATATGATTAGTTAGAACTTGTTTTTTGTCATTTTTGATCTATTTTAGTTATAGAATATTTCATTTGCTTTCATTATGACAAAATATCAAAAATTTATTTAACAAAATCAACCCAAACGTGCGTTAAATTTTGATCGATTTATGTAACAACTCGACGAAAAATTCTATTTCTTAAAACTCCAATTAACAGAGCCTTTAAAAGTCTTTGATCTCGATACGTACAGCAAAAACATACGCTTCTCGAAAAATATAAATTCCCGACACCATTTTTACTTTCATCCATTATTCAAAACTTCTAAAGCTTTATTAGTAAAAACTCTTAAGCCAGTGACTTAGTATATGGTATGACGTATTCCACTTATGAAATAAAAATGATTTTATCGCCATTAAAACTATAAATTGGTAGGTATATCACTGTTTTTAAAACAATCTTGTTTGTTTTAACACGTATAATATAAATATAATTTGTTAATCCATGGGAAATCAGACTAATAGGAAGATGCAGCTTCCAAACGATACGCGTCGGAAAATTATTTCTAAATACGAAACAGGAAAGTCATATGCAATTATAGCAGATGAGTTGGAATTGAAATACAGCATATAACGGGACACTGTTCATCAAATTTTTAACTTGCCTTCTTAATAAATTGTATGAATTAGCACTTTGTAATTTTACAATCATCACAGATAATGTGCCTTTTCATAAAGTGCAAGGTGTTCGTGCGTTGTTTGAAAACAGTGGGCATTGCTTGTTGTTTCTCCCTCCTTACAGCCAGCAACTAAATCAAATTAAAGAATTTTTTTCAACATTGAAAGGTTATGTTAAAGCGACCAATTCTAATACGGCGGTCGAATTGGAAACTGCGATATTGGAGTGGTGCGATTCTATTACTTCAGCGGGTTTTTCCTTGGTGTGAGAAGATGGGCTGTTAAAGCATTAAGAAGAGAGAATTTTTTTAAAATGTTTGAAGGTTCTAAATGTATAATTGTTTTTGTAATTTCTACTTGTATGTAAATTTACTATAATTTTGTAATTCAGCTCGTGACGAATGTATCACGCGACTTACAGTATAAATCTTCAAGTTTTCTGTTACCAGTTTCTTGTTATAACTTAATAAATCTTTGATTTGGCATTAGCTAACAATGTTTATACAAAAGTGACAGTTTATTTGATAACACAGTTTTTTTATCGAATAAAATAGTTTTTTATGTGAGAAACGCAGTATAATGTCAAAATTTTGTTTAAATGACGTGGGCACCATTTAAATATTTATTATTGTTTAAATTAACTCAACTAGAGTGGTCAATTGCCAGAATACTTATAGAGTCAATGCTCAGGTAAAAACTTATTTGATTGACTATGACTAGAAAAAGCCTAAAATGGCCATCTATCATAAAATGAACTCCCGCAGTAATTATAAAGAAAACAAGGCAATAATTACCCAAATTCCGTTGTAAAATCATCTAACTTCGATTCATTCAGTAAATTTGAATCTGATCCCCCACCAAATAGGATATTTGCATTCGTTTTGATGGGAATCTAAAAGTGGAAGGAAAATGTAAATCCTAACTCTTACATAAAATCAAGCATTATTTTAAAAGGTACAAAATATAGAAAATAAAAACAATAGCTTTGTTTATCCAGCAAAATACAGTTGCTGGATCATTAGTAGGTGATGTGAGCTTTCTAACTCGCTTTCAGTTATGGCAAACTACATCAAAAAAGGGGATTTTTGAGTAAGAGCAGTAGGATTCTTTGAGATTTTTGATGATTTTTTCAATAGGATTTAGTGGTTTTTATAGAAAAAACAGTAGCATAGTCACGCTATAATGTGGTTTGTTAGGTTTATTATAGTCCCAGGTTTCATTTTTTTGAAAAGAAAATATTGTCTCAGGAATTTTGTGCTCGAATCCTATAACATTTTTCAGTTTTATGTGTAATTATTTTTAATTAAAGATTTTGACATTAGAATTTTTATAGAAGTAAATTAAATAAGTAAATTTTAAGATTTGAAATGTATAAAAACAGAGTCGGTCAGATGACATTATTGTGACTTATTGAACTTAAATAGGCTGTATATTGCACCTTAAATAATGAATCCAAAAACTAACCTATAATAAATGTGTGTGTGTCATAGACAAAAATGATGTTAGATTGCACCTTATATTATAGAAGAGTAGAAATATTTCACTCGAGAACAAAAAAAATGCCTGCATATAATCTCGGTTCACAAAAGTTCTATAGCAACAAATACTAATAATCTGACAATAAATTGCATCCAAAATTTTAAAATTAAAATAAATTATGAATTTTTTTGAAGTCATTTCTGATGCTTCTATAACATTAACTATTCTACAAAGAGTAAATTATCGAAATATGTAACTTTGTCTTTTGACTCTGTATAAAAATCCTTACACAACCATACAGAAGTGCGTTTGTTATCAAAAGGCAAAGTTTTAAATCGATTTATATTCATGAAAGTTAAAATCATTTCATTTATTCAAACTGAAGAAGTTGATTTTTCATTCCATAAGGATAATGTTTGGTGGTTGTGTGTTGCATTTTTATGTAATGTTTTTGAAAAATTACAATCTTAAGTAAATTGAAAGGATTTCAGGAAAAATTAAACTTATTGAAATCAAGAGCCAAGAAAACAAATTTTGAGTCCTTTTCTGTAGTTAATTCAAATCCACTTAAAATTCATATCGAAAATGGAATTATAGATTCTTTAAATTTGCTCTCTGAATCATTTATCCAATATTTTCCAAATCTGGAAATAACTGAAATGTAATAGGAAGTTCAGGCCTGTGCAACTCAAAGTGAACGTATGGCCATTGTTACAGAGATGGATATGGCGGGGGTGCACACCCCCCAGTTTTTTCTGCATAAAAATAATTACGAAAATATGAATGCATGTAGGATGTGTCAGTGATGTATTCAGGCTTTACCAAAACCTGTGTGTGTCATTTCCGAATCTGTTAAAGGGTCTATAAATTGACTTTATATATTATTATTTGTTTATATTATGGAATCCAGTAAGCCTGCTTGCAAAAAATGTAAGCAATACACTCTGCAATTTGGACCTAAACCAACGCCTAAGTCAGACTTATCCAAGTTGGAGCCACAATCGGTGATCATTGAACCCCTCTCTATCCAAAACACCTACATATCTAGTCTTTTTCATCATTCTCCATTTCATCAAAATATTGAGGATATTCTTAGACCTGAGGAAAGTAATAGCACATAATATTGTTCTTCAATTTTCCATAAGACCGCAACATGAGAATTTGAAGTTTAGACGGGAAGAAAGAAAGTGGTCTTTGACAGCTATGGCATTAGTAAAAAAAATAATAAGGTCTGAGGGCCGCATAAGAATTACTTTATGATAAATGCTGAGAAATATTACGGTTTCAATAAAAGTTTCTGAAAATAACTCGGAAATGTACTGAAAATCCATTTGAAAAATTAAATAAAAAGTTAGTTTTCTGAATTAAATTCTTAAAATAGAATTGTTTAATTAATATAATATTAATCAATTGATTGTTTTTAATTTACCATAGGGCCACAGATTTTGATCGAAAGGGCCGCGGGTCGCACAGGCCTGGGGTAGTTTATCCTTCTTTCTGAATCTAAAATCAACCACCTTAAAGAGGAACTTCAAGAAAATTGGATTGATTTAAAAAATGATTTAATGCACAAAAGAATCTTTGCTGAAAAGAGATGTCAGAGTTTTGGTCTTTTTGTAAAAAAAATTTTCAAATTATTCTTCATCGTCTTTTTTATTGGCTGATTTTATATTTCATCAATCTCTTCATTGCTTCCATTTTGTCTTGGAAATTTCTTTACTCTTTTGCTGCTTTATCTTGCTCCGAATGCGAGTGACTATTCGTTTATGTAAAACTGGATTTCAGTGCTTTACTTGTGGATATATATTATTGTTATCTATCTTTATTGAATTTAAAGTCCATCACCTTAAAGAGGAAGTTCAAGAAAATTTGATTGATTAAAAAAATGATTTAATTTTTTTTGTACAAAAAGAATCTTCGCTGAATAAGTAAAAAATTCCTCTATTGAGCCGAAGATCTATTGAATCGTTGTTACCATTTGGAAGCTCTCATTAAGGTGAGCATGGATTTTTGGTACTTACTGAAGCTAAGTCAAAAAACGCGAGAGACTTCAAATGATTGATGAAGAATTGCGAGTTTGTCTTACTAAAATTGAACCATGTATCAACCATATTTGCTCAAAAACCAATCACAAATTTCGCATTAAACTTTTGTTCTTAAAAAAAATAGTTTCTTATTCATAAAAAGTTGAATAAATAAGGGGATACCGCATTTGCAAAAAAGGTTGCTGACACTGTTATAGATCAATAAGCCAAAACCCGTCAAATAATACATTTATTGATTCTCAACACAGAATTATAATTCGTCCATTATTTGAACTCTTTGTGGTTCACAAATCAATCTGTTGTACTTAATGCAGGTAATCTGATGGGAAATCGTTTTTTTCTAGACATCATTAGTAATAATTTAACACGCAAGTTGTTCAATGATCAACCTCGTCACATCTGCTTTTCAATAACACTTTATTTCACTTGTTAATCTTCGGCCGTTATGGCAGCTCGCTTCTCTGCCATTCTACTTTTATATAATTTCTCTGAAAACCTCTTAATTACTGCTTAGTAATTATTTCTGAAATTTTTGATCTAGTTGATGTCCTATCTCAAAATTAGTTCAATAATTTTAATAATCTCCTGGGTTTCCTTCACTGCTAGGATCTCTACACGTCTCGGGTTTTCCATTATGAAATTAATTGATTTTAATCAGTTTGTATTTTGCTTATACCTTTCACTAGGGACCCCATACTGTATTTTTATTATAATATTTGAGTTCGTCTCTATTTCCGGCATTCAACCATACTCGTTTCCTACGGTCAATATTAATTTTCAAGCTTAAATAAATTTTTGTACTTTAATTAGCTTTAATGTTTTTTGTTCATTTCGATTTTTCATTCCCTCATTTTATATCACTCCAACATGTTATTGTTCAAAATTTTTTTCAACTCCAGATGGCTGAAGTCCACTAAGTTGTATCATTATTGAAAATAATATTTTTAATCTTGACAAAAGGTGTTTCTACTTATTATAATCAGTAGAATATTTTAAATAATTAAAATAATTAATAAAAAATGAAAATTAATTTAATATTAATTTATTTTTAATTTCAATATTAAATCATAATTTAAAAAATTAATTATTTTATTTTCTAATATAATCAATAGAATATTTTAAGTATTTATTAATGTAATTATAAAAAAGAAATTAGGGAATTAATTAATTTTAATTTGTTTGTTTTTTGCTTATACCTTAAAATATTCGCTAAATGTGTTTCTACTTATTATAATCAGTAGAATATTTTAAGTAATTAAAATAATTAATAAAAAAAGTAAAATTAATTTAATATTAATTTATTTTTAATTTAAATATTAAATTAATTATTAATTATTTTATTATCTATTTAATATAATTAATAAAATTATTAAAGTAATTAATAAAAAGAAAATTAATTTAATACTAATTTATTTTTAATTTGAATATTAAATCGATAATTAATAATTTTATTTTCTATTTAATATAATAAAATTATTAATGTAATTAAAAAAAGAAAATTAATTAATTTTTAATCAATGATTAATTAATTTAACTAGTTAATATTCTACTTAATGTAATTAGTAGTATGTTTGAGAGGGACATATTAAATATAGAAAACCTATATATAAGTAAAATAATTTAGCTACTTATAATAATAAGTAGAATATTTAATTATAAAATATTGAATTTAATAATATGAAAATAAAATATATTGACTTTTTTTTTTCTATTAAGTAGAAATGTTGTATCAAAAATATTAACAAATTAATATAAGAATAAAAGATAGAATATTCCTCAATCCAAAAACATCTTAACCAAAATACAAACATATTTTGACTACTTATTATAGTCAGTAGAGTATTTGATGATAAATATTGAAGGGAAAATATAAAAGTAATTAAATAAAATGTATTACTATTACCTCACCATGCTCAGCTGCTTCGAATCGAGTGTAAAATTTGGGTTTTATCTTATCGCTTGTACTAATATTCGGAGCGGTAACTGGCCTATTACTGCCTGAAGCTGCATCGAAATCTAGATCTCCATCCGGTAGAGTCTCACTAGAAAATCGGACGTTTTTTTTATAAATCTGATTTAAATTTGATTCCTTTGATTTCTGATTGCCAGTTGATGGCCTATATTCTAATTGAAATGGTGATTGATCCTTTTTTTCTTCAGAAATTACTGGTTTCGAATTCATGGTAGATTGTGAATTAAATGAAAAATTCATATCATTCAGATCTGCTGATGAACTTAACAAAGATTCTAATATTTTTTTCGCTGGTTTATTTTGATTTTCTTTTGGTTTGACAGTTTCCATTGTGGACATATGATCAAAATCATCATCAAATAAGTCATTCAGTGATTTCGTTGCAGTTTTTATTTCTTTTGGAGGTTTAATCGAAACTAGGTTTATCTCTTCTTTATCAACTAACACCAAACAAATAACAACACTAAAATGTATATTATTATTTACTATTCTTTGCAACAGGCGTTGTAATCAAGTTGACTTTAGGTTTTGACTCATCATCAAATATATCAGCAAAATCTATAATAAGAAATTTATTTATTTATTACGAATGTAACTAATTGTTACCATCATCATCGTCAAAATCGCTCATATTTTTTTTAAATAAAAAATTAAATAATTAATTAAATATTACAATATCTTTAGATATTCTTATTAATTAAATATTTTTCTATTTTTTTTAAATGATTTACCCTAATTGATAAATAACTTGAAATTCTTAATTGAAATGTTAAAAATTTTAAATTTAAATAAACATAAAAACTGTTAGTTGACAGTATCTATGAATTCAAATAATAACATTAATCAAACAAATTACAGATAAAATTTTCAAAAAGTATATATTCATATGATCGATTTGGCAATTTTCTTTCTAGTGATATATTAATTTTTTAAATGGGCCCGTTTTTCTTCGAATTGTTTAGTAACCTAATTTGAACTCTAAATCATCTGTCTGTCTACTACCCGTCATTCTTACTGGTAGTGACTCTACTGCAACGATATTTTAATATCAAAATAACAAATGATAAGAGATAACCTCTCGATCCATTGAGTCACAGTTTTTCTCTGATGGTTCGATCGCGCTTATTATTTTAGTGAGTGTATTATAAATTACTTTGATAATTTATCTATTTTAGTTTAAAATAAAACTTTATATTTGTGACTTATGACAATTTATTTAATAATTTCGTTTGGTGTCTCGTTTAAATTAATTGATATATATCGTCACATTGGTTACATTTACTTTTGGGAATAAATCGTTGCTTACACTAATTCTGTTTAATAATTTATTTCGATACCTCCTTTATTTTAGTTTATCATAAATCTTTATGTTGGTGAATGCGTAATGATTTATTTGATAATTTGTGTTAGTACTCCATTTACATTCGTTAGGATAAATTGTTATGTTCATGATTTATTTGTCATGATTGCCCTAATCACTCTATGCTCAGTTGATTGGAGTGGATTACTCAATAATCCCTACTCATTTTCTTATTGGTTATTTTAGTAGTGGTAGTATGGGGCTTTTATTTATAACTTTCCTGATATAGTTTCTGTTAGAAGTTCGGATCATTCAGCTCGCATTATCCTTAATCTTTCAAGTTTATATGAAGCTTTTTTTGTATGTGAACTCTAACTCACGTATTTCTGAAATTATTTCGAGGTTTTAAAATTAATTATACAATCCACTACCAACTCGTAATTCAAAACTTCCTAGTCCTATGCTGCGTTTCTATACTCTACGCTTAAGATTAAGTTGAAGATCGACTTCTTGAAGTCCTATAATTTTATATTAGTATTATTTGAAATATTACTTTGAAATTAATCGATTTATAAGCGTTGCAAAGATTTCGCAAATATTTCTCCACTCACTCCCCTTTTTACTTGATCCTAAGAAAAATATGTCGATATTAAGATTTTATGAGTGCCTACTGGAGTATTCAGTGTAAGATATTTTAGCCGACATTTCAAAGGTGATTTTAGGTCGATTTTTCTGGCGATAGGTGAAAGAGAATCAGCCAAAAGACTGGTTCTCGATACTCCCATTGCTCCTATAGGTTGTTTCAATTGACGTTTGGACCGTCATTACTCATAACCAGACCTTCACGGGCAAGGATTATAGTCGAGGAACTGGTCTTACACAATCCGATTTTATGTGTGGTTTTCTTGACTTGCGGTGTGTGTCGACTGTGGGCCGGAAAAGTTTCGACATTTGAAAAAATTGATTTCATTTTATAGCATATAATTAAGATCACAATAACTTGTACATATTCTCATCTTCACATCATCGGTCCAATCTTTCAATCGATTATCATCCTTACATAGAATAGAATTTCGGTAATTCAGTCCAAATAAAAGGTCTTGAAACAAATAGTATAATTCATGGAGAGTATTGTTTCGCTAGTAGCTCTTATTTCACAAGAATACTTTCCGCGAGAAAAAATGATTGTCCACAAGCTTTTTGCTAGGAAAAAAGTGATTAAATTATGTAAAAATGAATAGGTATATATACCTACTCTGTGACTATAACCTTGAGTGTTATTTTTAATACGTTAAACCAAAATTAGACCTTGAAATTATTTGTGTTTTCTAATTTTTTAATTTATTATTCCTTGATTTGATCGGCAATTTGTTTCTATAAATGTTAATCGAATTCTTTTACTCAAAATTCTTTTATTTTTATTCTAGTTATTTGCTACTTTTCTGGGTTTTTAAAATTTTTGCTTTTTGGTCAAATTCTCATGTTATTATGTTATCTTTATGTAAATTTTGTGTGGTTCTTGATGCGTTTTTGTATATATTTTATTTTACTTTTATGTTTCTCGACTTTGTATTTAATTATATCCTTCTCAGATTTTAGGGTGTTTAATTGATGTTTATAGGTTTGATTTTAAATCTATAATGTTGTGCTTGCGTGTTATTTTCAATTCATTTAAACAAAATTCATGGTCACTCAGTCTTGGCTCAACAAAGCCTTATCTCTCGAAATCATAATCTGGGGCCCAAACTGGATGTCATCGATGCAATTGATTTTTCATTCAAGATTATATATTTTGGTGGAATACATGATTGACTCATGTAGACCCAATTGTTGTTGCCAACTCAACACATACAAAAATAACCGATGGCCGTTACCATTGGTACCTTTTGCTAAGCGATATTGGTGTTGTACCAAATGGATGGAATGCCAGCTAAATATGAGCATAATCGCCGACCTAATTCAATTGAAGAAAAGATTGTTGCATTCGAAAGATAGTCCAGTAAAAATTGAGAATTAGACATCACAAAGATTCCTTTACTGTTATAGCATTCAATCCGAATAGTTTTCATACATTCTGATGGGTTCATCTTTCTTTCCCACTATCACTAACGGAGCATTCCAAGAGGTCTTACAACCACGAATACTTTGCGTTTATTAATACTTTTATGAGTTCTTTAATTCTTTTCTTCGTGTGTATTAGTTGAAGCAGTAGATGTTGCATTATTTTAAATTAGTAAATCTCAGAACAAATTTTGATGCCATGAAAATTCCACCGTATTCCCTGATCAGTCCTTTAATGTCTGTTCTTTTCACCTGTCAACTTCATCAGAGTTTTGTTTATTCTTTTTTCATCCGTGTGTATTTTATTTATAAATGAAGTTTCTGTATTATTGATCCTCGTCTACTTTATTTCAAACTCTTCCATCGTATCACTACACCAATGATATCAGGATTAATTTATTTTACAACTCAACTGTAATAAATTTGGTCACCTGATTTCATATGGATGGCATAATTGTTAGGGTTAGGTTTGGGCCTACTCGGTGTTTACCCAAGGAAAATTAGACTACAGCTAAAAATAGAAAAAGTAAATGTATAATTACTATACATAAAACTACGAATAAAATAATTACTATAAATAAATATTACAAATAAATTACAATAAATAATTAACATAAATAAATATAGTATATAAAAATATCAATAATTATCAATAATAATTAGAAAAAAATTTCTTACTGGCCGCGCTTTTTGTACCCCCGAGGAATTCTCCACGTACCCCTACGGTTTCCATGGACCCCCAATTGGGAACCCATGAAATATACCCTAAAATTAGGAATTAAGTATTATATAAATGGTAATGAATAATCAATATAGTAATTTTAATAAATAATTTTAAAGTTCAATGCAGTATAAAATGAACTGATATTTAATATTGTGTGGTAGTAAAAATAGTTTAAAAATAATTATTTACCATGCAATCTACTTGTGTAGAAAATAGTATAAATTCAGAACTCATTTCAGAGCAAAACAGACAATTGTATTACTAGAGATTTTAGAGTATCTAGATGAAAAAAAGGAAAATAAACGACTGGTTATCAAATCTTTTCTCAAAGAAATTGTGGCATAATCCTTATTTAAAACGGAAAGTAATAAACCAAATATATTTTCTGTATCAATTATAGTTACAAATTTTGTGTTCTCTTTACAGAAAGTGGTTCTGAATTATAAAGTTGAGTAAATCCATTGTAACGGTTATTAGAAAACATAATTTGAGGTAGAAGTTTTTTGGCAACAGTTTTCTAGGGAAACTGACTTGCTACAAATTAGATAAATTCTTAGAGGGTAGTGTTAGGAAAAGTTGTCGCCAAGTCTGGATGGCAATCTACCGCGCAAAGGGATTCCTATCAAATGTGCGCACAAGAGGTATAACCATTGGATACCCGTCAAAAATGACATTGGAAATGTATTCCAATGGGCGGTTTCTAGTAAAAGGTGAGCCACATTACCATGACTGCTAATACTCTAGTAAACCTTTGGTTTAACGAGCTACCATAGAAGTTATCCACGCTCACTTTAATTACGGGGTCCCCTTATTGCTAATTCAATTGAAATAATATCGATTATTTAACAAATTTGTTTTATTTCACGAGTATTACTTATTAAATAATTTGAGTTAGATCAAAAACGATTATCGATGTAAAAACAAATTATTTATTGAAAAAATTTATAAATTGGGTCTATGGATAATTTTTCGATCCGAGATGTTCGGCATGGACTTCTTCATTTGTCCCATTAATCTAGCCGTCTTTAATCTCCGGCGTCTCTCTCGTTCGGCTTTGCTGGGACGGTTTTGATTAGTTTTAAGCTTTCCAACATTGTGGTCCATATTGATAGTTTGATTTGAACATGAAGCGATCAATATTTGGTCGATGCAAGTGGTGTTTGCGGTAGACGGGTCGTACCAAATCTAGTTCCGAATGGTCTCTTTTAGTTTTAACTGTTGATTTTCTTTCCTCACCTCCTCTAGCTCTGCGGCCATCTCGGAATACTGTATTTTTAATAGGTCATTGTGTTGGGTTAATTTATTTGCTTGTTCCGTCCAAGTTTCTTCCATTCTGCGGCATCGTCGGATCATTACCTCGGCTCGTTGACTTTGCTCCAGAGCCTTATCGTTGTAGTAGACCACGTCTCGTCGAAACTTTTCGACATCCAGCGTCTAAATTTGATTTTTGTTCACTAAAATATTATATATGTGTTTCAATTAAATCGACAATCGATTTGGAACATTTACGATTATGATATTTGATATTATTATAAAAATATAATCGTGAAATAATTATAGATATTTGAGTTTCATCGACTTTTGATGGATTTTTGTTCATTTTATGGATTTTACAAATTTTGTGATCTAATAGCACGTGTAAAAGGTCCTAATCATATTTTTCTAATCAAAAATATTAAATTCACGACCCCTTCCCGTTTAAATCCCAAATTCAGAGTTTTAAATTTTATTGATTTAAGTAAGAAATTCTTTTCTAGAAATAGAAAAGGAATTTCTTACTTTTACACCACTACTTAGGGTGAGAGCTAATTTATTCCGGCATATCGTTTATTGATTTCGATTTTTAGATTTTCCCAGATATTTTCAGGGGAATTTCCCAATCTTTTAGAGGAATTTTATAGGATTTATCTCTGAATCTCATTACAGATACCTTTGTATCATTAATAAATTTTACATTTAAATTCCCTGACTTCTCTTTCATATAATAACTCATCGTCATCCTTCCCTTTATAAAATAACATTTAGCAATCTAACTTTAACGAGCAAATAATATAATAAACGAACATACATGATTTTATTTCTAATTCAAAAAATGAAAAATAAATTTTTTCTGCAGAGAATCTTCTCGGATTTCTTGGGATTACAAATATATTTCCCTTTCTTGGCATCTACATATTTTCTGTTTACCTTCTCCCAGCTTGTACCTCAATATAATTTTATTAAAACTTTAAATTACAAAATTTTATTATTTATAAGAATTTATTTTTAAATAAGAAGATTTGCTGCCTAGTTTATTTACGAAACTGTGTCGATTCCTTTTTGGTTTTTGCTGTCGTTTCTGTATTTAGAACCTAAACGTCCCATAATATTTTGTTATAAAATAAATTTTGTTTTCTGATAATTCCTGAAAAATGAATTAAATAATAAAATGCTTAAATTTATTTTTAATTATTTTTTTTATAACAATTAAGTTGGTGATTTCCATATATATTTCTCCAGTTATTTTATTGGGCTTGTTTTCGTGACTCCTAGTCGTCATTGGCATTGCCTTCTCTCGATGATGAATAGGCATAATAAAAGATAATCAATAAAAGAAATTAAAAAATAAAAAATATTTTAAAATTTAACAAGATTAGGTAGATATAAATTCATATTCCATTAGAAAATCTCCTGAAATAAACCGCGATATACTCATAATTCTTTCGAATCTTTGTTTTTCAATAGTAAAATTAATTCGGAACTTCTCTCTTCTCTTCTTCTTTTATTTTTCTTGTTTGATAAATTTTTGAATAGCTTTAAACAAAATTAATACAGTAGTTTTTCTTTGTATATAAACATTTGAGTCACCATTACTTCTCTCTGACTTCTACTAGTACTTTTATTCTTCGTTTTACATTATAAATGGACCTTCTTCGTGACCAGTCGCTCTCTACTGAGGGTCTGGCGTAGAGATCTTGGAGTAGAGAACTCACCCGGCAAACTGCTGTTTACTACGGGTACTTCCACACCAAAGTACTAGTTTGATAACTAGTTCGGTAAAAAATCATTTTTATAACTTGTATGCATGTGATTATATAATTAATAATTTAAAGATTAAACAATTATGGTCAATAATAATAATAATAGTTAATAAAATAGACTTTCTAATTTACCATTGTTTGGCTTTCAAATTTTTGAGACTATAGAGTTGACAACATCAACTACTAAATTACAACCTGTATAAGACTAACGAGTAACGTTTCTTTCGATTATCACACCCTAAAAATCAATAATTGTCTTTGAGCTATATTTAACCCTTTTACTACAAACTTTTTGAGACGGGCAATATAACAAAACATGCGAAAAAGAGATAAAATTCATATATAGTGACCGAAAAGAAAGTAAAAATAGTCGATATGGTCTTAACTAAGAGTAATACAAATAATCAGGAAAATGACAGATATTTTTGGGTTGAAGAAGTGATCAAACAGGTGACAATTGAAGCTATGAACTGCAACTAGAAAATGGGAAACAGATTATAAGAGTAGTATAAAAAGGGTAGTATAAATTTCAGCGCAACCACCCTAAAAAATAAAATAAAAATGACCTCATTTAATATTTTTAATTGTGAAACTTGTAATGAAAACTTTAAAACAAAATCAGGATTTATATCCCATAAAAAAGGGAAAAACATTTAAGTGAAACCAATAATTTAAATGAAACTAATACGATTAAAAGTGAAAAGTGTGGGGGGATATTGAACAACCTATTAAGATTCGTGATTTTCCAAAATTCGAAAATCTAAATAATTTAAGGATTAATGTTTATTCTCAAGAAAAACGAGATAAAAGAAAAAGTATTCCTTTATATATTACTGAAAGTGATACACAAATAAAATGCATTCATTTATACTTAATACGAACACAAAAAATAACATACATTGTTCTAATAAGTAATTTTCAAATATTTACACGAGCTCAATTCACAAGCAGATCAGCTCCTGAAGGATATACTTGTGAGCGATGTTTTTTCCATACAACAACACCTGGAATGAAGGAGAAGCATCATAGATTATGTGTGAGAAACAAACCAGCATTAATGAAAACACCAAACACATAATAATAAATTAAAATTTGATAAATATTCAAAACTATTAAAACCACTAGTATCAATATATGAAGATTTTGAAGCAATAAATAAAATATAGAAGCTTTCAAATGGTAAAAGCCAGAATAGTTGAATATGGAAGTCAAAAAGAGTCGGCAGATCGTGAAAAATTAGCCGACTGCAAACCCAAAAAAATAGCCGACATCCAACAAATGCCAAAAAATTAGTCGATGACTTGATATAAGAATCCCAATTTAATTCAAATAATTTTTGGGAAAAAGTTAATAAAGTAACTAACTTCATTTAATTATCTATACATCTAGAAAATTTACTACCTACTACAGTAATAATATCTCCAAGCTAACTAACACCCTTTTAAAAAAATTGAATTATTTTTGGCCCCTAATGTTTCGACGATTTTATCCAATTAAAGCTTTTTTTCTTTTGCAACTGGTTTTTTGGCTTCCATATTCGACTATTCTAACCCTCACCTTTTAAATCAATTTGAAAAAATATTACAAAAAAATAAATATGATGAATGTTGGGCCAGAACACAAACGGCCTTGTAAATGTTTAAATGAATCGGTAACACACATGCAAACATAACATGCGATTTGAACTTAAAACTCGACGAACTGAAACAAAGTATCAGAAAAACCCAACAAATGATACAAACCCTTTTGAATAACAACGATGAAGTGTCAAGAGTGAAAAATGAGAACCTGGAAATAAAGGAAGTCTTGGAAACAATCATCAGACAAATCCAAGAAACTATCAAAGCAAACCCCGAGAACAAACCAATGCGAGAAATATTTAAAATCGCTATGTCAGCCAAAAGACAACAACGGAATAAATCCAGACAGAAGTATGAACCCAATCTAACAATCCTGTCAATGGAACAAATCCTAGCCCTCAGTGTGGCATTGAATATCGTATTCTTAATATGCTGTCTTATCATCTGCTTAACGACAAAGCGACAAAGACAAAATACCCCAATCCAAAAAATTAGAGGAATATTCAACCGAATCCGAAACATCAAGAAAACCAATGAAGCATCAAAACTCTCTTGCATCTCCATCAACCAACCATGCCAATCAAACCCAACCAAAAGAGAAAACCAACTCGAGAGCGAAACCCAAGCCGTAAGTGATTCATTCGAAACCAAATATAACTGATATTAGATTGATTTTAAAACTGAACTATTCAACTTCACTTTGATTTTATTTGATCATACGTATAGTAGTCGGACCTTAAGTCTATCTTTATCTTGACATTTATTTATACCGTATAAACTTTTTATGTATGTGGGTATTGAGATCACGACCAGAGAGCTCGTAGAATCAAACCAATGTATAAAAGTACGATCTGAAAAAAGACTTTTGAAATTGCGGGTCGCAATTTTATGGGCCTTCGAGTGTTTTATGTTGGGCCAGAACACAAACGGCCTTGTAAATGTTTAAATGAATCGGTAACACACATGCAAACATAACATGCGATTTAAACTTAAACCTATTAAAACACCAATTAACCCTATCAAAATGCGATAAAGAAAACAATTAAATATAAAATTATAAAACACAAAAATAAATTAAAATAATAACAAAGTGCAACAAGATTCGCACGAATTAAACATAAACATAACACGAAAACCCAACAATTTGACCGAAATTTGACAATGTAACAAAAAATGCGAAATTTCATGAAAATGGAATAAAAATCAAGTAATTTGAATTAGAAATAATTCAATTAAAAATCTAAAAGAAAAATTGTCAAATAAAATTTCAAAATAATAAAAATTAAGAATAGAATATTCTAGAAAATCCCAAGGTCAAGTTTTGTTTTACTAAATCAAAAAGAACACACAAGGTTAGGGTCGTACAATAGGTATATATACCGATTCATTTTTACACAATTTTAACCAGTTTTTCACAAACTTGAAAACAGTTTAGAATCGTTCTTTCAATCGTTTTTACAAAACTTGAAGCCAGTACAGAATTACGATGTAAGTGGGAGTATTGTTCGGAACTCTCTCCACGTCGCATCCTCACAACCTCGATTGAGCTCTGCTTGGGTGTCGGCGTAAGGAGAGCAGTGTGTGATTTTTATGAATGTAATTATCGGGTAAATTATATTTTAATAAAATATTTAAATAGAATCAAAGTTTTGTTTTATATTGTCGAAATTTTTCCGGCCCACAGCCGAAACATACAGCAAGATAATAAAATCATACACACAATTCGTAATCGTGTAAGTGCGTGTATTATCGCCAATGATTCGTGCCCGTGAAGGTTCCGGCGTGAGAACGCAGGAACGGGAAGTCAATATTATTCCGTATAGGGGAAAAGGGGAAGGGTAAATAGTCTTTTGGCTGTTTCCTCGTCTCCCAATTCTCATAAACTCGACCTAAATTATATTCACATACGGCTCAAAATCATCACACGAGTAGTCCAGTGGGCACTCATTAACTATAATATGAACACAATGCGCCTAAGGTCAACCGAGGGGAAGGTAACGGGGAAATAGGAAAAATGAAATCGTTGTTATGAACTTAATATGTATATTTTAGCTAAAATTAAATGAACTATAGTTATAAATTTTGAGATGTTGTTTCGCACTAAAACCAATAAAGTAGTTGCTATAAACTTCTAATATCACGTTGAGAGTAAATAAAATTTCTTGAGTAAAAATAAATTAATGTAGTTACTCTACACTTTTAATATCATGTTGAGAGTAAATAATATTACTTAAGTAAACGTAAATTAATGCGATTATTCTAAATGTCTAATGTCATGTTAAGAGTCAATAAGATTACTTGAGGACAGAATAAAATAGTGTAGTTACCTTAAACCTCAGAAACAAATATTTTAAAGTCGATAAAATCCTTTAAAATCAAATATAGTAATTGTTGTAATTTCTAATTTCATGTTCCAAATTAAATAAAAATGCAAAAGAAAAAGGTAAAAGGAAATTAATAGTTAAGAAACGTTTCAAAATCAGTGAAAATTTAAATATCCTAAAGTCTAACAAAATATTTAAGGGAAAAGTTAGTTGATTGAGATCCTACAGACACCAAAAATGATGACGAAAATTAGTAAACTTTCACAATAGGAATGAATAAATAATGCGGACGTTATAGGTTGCCAAAGTAAGACCAAAAATCAATAAAACCTAGGGAAAGTGCAGAATATATAAGGTTAAGGCTTACACTAAATTATTTTTAGTTAAAAATTCTTTAAATATAAATCAAAAAGTCAAACAGAGACGATGAACTTACAATAAACACAGTTTACTAATTAAAATTCCGAATAAATATTATAATGATAACGATTCTATTGTAGCATTAGGTAAGAGATAAACCCCGGACTCCGTCAATTTTATAATTGCAACAAACTTCCACCTCAAGCGAGTGTTCGCACCAGACATTCATAAAAATCCAAATTATTCCCCTGTCGAAATCAATAACCAACAATATTCCTGTGAAATTTTTATTAAAGAAAATAAATTGAAATTGCAGTCGAAAATCTTGTTGCTGAGAATCCCATTTCAACGCCCAGAAAATAATGCTCTAAAAGGCCCAAATCAATAATTTAATAAAATCAAATCATACTAATACCTGTTATGTAATTTATTACGACCCATGAATACCTATCGACCCAATGATAGCAGGAAAAATAAAAAAAATGTGAGGGACAAATCCAATAGCAATCGGTATATAAACCGTTGATTTGATATTTACGCCACGGCCGATCGATAATAGAGTTTTCTTTTGCATACCTACTACAATCTAGGCTGCGGTAGATACAACAAATTATGGATATATCGCATGCAAGTTTTATCATAGAGACACACCTAGCGTCAGCAGTTGTGACATGCACTACACACCCACGGTGTCAACTGATTCTATCCAGAAGTGCGAGTAGTCATACACACGCTTTCCTTCTCGCATAACACCATGATCTATATAGAAGGCATCGATAGGCAGAAACTAGTAGACAAGTTTTTGAAAAAATTCGCTAATGCACCGCCCATCGAGCCAAACCAATAAGAATATGATGGCCAGGATTCCAGATGACGATATAGTTTTGAATCCAAGATCTCGATCGTCAGGTAAACTTTTATTCCCATAATTTATTCTTAATTAATCCGAGTCCTAGCTAAAAATCTCGCCGCACCAACCTCACGATGTTTCCCAAGATAGTAGTACCGATAGCCATGACAAATTAGGAAACATAAAATTTGATGTTAGAGAGACCAGCGATCTACCTTACGCAGAGATTTGTAATGGCGCGAACCAATTAGTCGTAGAGAGACAATCCGAACATTTGAATGCCTCGAAAGTTTTTTTAGGATGATTAATGGAATGCTGGAACCACAAATCACTCCAAATGACGAAATGCCTTATTATTTTGATGTTTTCTTCCAGATTCCAGATTACCACTAAATTAATTAAAACATGCAAAAATAGCCAACTTTTGACAACAGAAATAAGTTGAAATATTCCGATTTAATTTGGTGAATCTCTATTAGCAAATAAAGTTTTCTATTTAATTTTGTGTTTATTTAACCAGTTAGGCATTAATAATTGATAGTCGTAAAGCACGTTAGCCCATACTGTAAATAATTGCAAATATCTGTGTCGAATCCGTATGAGTATTTATTATTATTTTGATTATTTTATTTGATTATTTATTTTATTGTGTTTTCTTATTTAGCGAGATAAAGATAAATGGGTAGATTTCCGAATATATTTCGATTAAAATGATGGAAAAATTTGAATAGCTTTGCAAAGTCATTTTGAGTATTTTTTGAATTTCACTTACTTAAGGAATGATAAAAGATAAATCAGTGCAATATTGTACAAGATTATTGGAGTATGATGGCGGTACATCGTTAACGAAAATGAGTGGTTAGAAAATCTTGGATAGTTGTAGGAACTCCAAACTTGACAGTAAAATAGTTCATTACTACGTAGGAAAACATCACAACTTGAAACTGATAAATAGTAGATCATAGAAACAGCCAGACATATTTTTTATTATTATTAATTTAACAATCCCATTTTGTTGAATTAGGAATTTAAACATCGTTTCTCTATAGAACAAAATTCTGACCTGATTAAATAACCGTTGAGAATGACAATCACATATGAAAAATATTTAGAGGGCAACCCTATAATTAAACTAAGAAGCTATGATTTTTTTTTGTATAATTACTTTACTCACGTTCAATAATGTCCAGAGAGATCAATTATCGAGTAATCGATGGGGGCTTGAATTTTCAAGCGACAGTAAATTCCGTTACCTAAGATACAAAAATTAATTAATTAGCTAATCCAAACAAAACTCGAGAGGTTTTTAATGCAAATAATATATTATATTTATTAGTCCGAATAAAAGTATACTAGACATCATCGTACGATTAATATTTAATTCGAGTTTATCTTAGTTTGAATCGAGTCAATTTCTATTCACAGTGTTAATTTAGTTATGTACTTTAAATTAGATTATAAGTAGGAGAATCCGGAAAATGGATTATAAATATCGTATTTCAAATTCGTGCTATAAAAATAATCATAGGTGTGAAAACCCCATAAACGATCTTGATCTCCTTGAACAATGTCTTAACCTTTTCAGCGAAAATACGGAGAATAGAAAATAATTTCTGCTCCTTAGATTGACGAATCCCGAATCACAGTGCGTTTCCCCGCGCACGCAGTAAACCGTTGCCGTCAGGCAATGTGGGATGCCGGCTTCACCGTATCCCAAGTCAGAGAGGCCAGAGCCAGTAGCACACAACAAGCAACAGATGTCGAGCTCCTGTTCGTCGCGATAAAGCGGGAGCCAGGACGAAATCCGGCCAGGGAGATCCGTGGCCAAGCTGAGTTCCTCCTCATGCGGCTTGAGGAACATCAGCGTCAAACCAATGAACAAGTGGATCGGGCACGGCGCTACCTTGCTAATGTGGACGACGAACGATTAAATATCAGATCTACGGCCATCAACGTCGTCGTCCCCCAGAAGATCCTCTCCAGACACATGAGGAGGACTGAGAAACCAACATCGTGAGTATCCTTACGCTCGGCCGGCCCTGGAAAGGAATGTCGATAAGTACCGCCGAAACCACAATTACCACTAGTGATCGTCAACGAACCATATTAACTAATCATAAATGTTTAGTTAGTCAAAATTTGAATAAATGCCTAGTTGAATTCGATTACTTATTTGTTTTAAAATTCTTTTATAATACCTGTATTATTATCTAACTGAATTAAGACGAATAGATAAGATTTAAATCGCACATTTTATAGATATGGAACCACTGAGAGTCCTGCAACAAGAGCTAGCGCACGCACGCCGGGTTAACAAAAGCTTCTACGAACAAATTGTACAGTTATCAAAGGAAATCCAGCAAATAAAAGCCACATGGGTAGAGCCAAAAAAGATGAAGACGCTCTACCTAAGATAGCAGCGGCACAAAAAGGCTGGTCAGAAGAAAACTTAAATAAGAGGTCTAGAGGTTGCCGTATCAGCTTGCCAAGAAGGAGCGGCAGTGACGTATCCCCTCGTCTTCGCTCCTGCTCAACTGGCGTACTGAGAGGCAACAACAGGCCCAAAGACTACGCCGAAGTCTAGCGGCCACCGACCCGGACGTAAAGAGCGGGCTAAGCGCCGAGCTGCTCGAACATCAACCAGCATGTAGTTGACATGCCTAAATATGTTGTTTCGTTTATAAAATATATGTTTTGTTATCATTTAACTACTATCTTGATGATCGTATAGGGGTTGGTACGCGTAGGAGAATAAAGGGACCTAAAAGCCGAAACCGAGCACAGGCCTTCTATCGGCAGCTCGTTGGACCCAGAGATCGTTAGGTCAATTATAGTATTAGTAATAATGCTCACTTCTTGCGGACGATCTAACCGCTCGAACACAGTTCCAACGTTGCTTAGCAACGGGTGCCGAGTGGTAAGCAAAAGAATATTTATATGGGGTTGTCTGGGTAACAACCATATAGTTTAAACATCAACTCCCAGAAACCCACCACGAATATGCATATGTATATAATAATAATGAAACTGAAGTAGATAAAAAGAAAAGTTTTCTCAAGAATATTTCATATACTATAAAGAAAACAAAACAAATTCCATCTGCATACAGATTAGTTTTAAAGGATTTTAAATAGTGTCATTGTAATTTAAATTTTCATAACCAATAATTCATAGAGTTAGGGATTTAAAATTCATTTTCTTTTAGTGGAGTTAAATCGAATATTGATTGAGAAATTCAGAAGAGACATCTCGGAATATCATCGCGAGGCGATGAGTCAGAGTCAGACCATGGTGCGAAAATGCCGTCACATGGAACAGACCTGGCTCCGTCCAGAGACGGCTACAAAATTAAGATCAGAGATGGATGGTCTAAGAGTCAAGCTGGCTCAAAAGGATGAGACCCTGAGGCTAGCGGAGCAGAAAGCCCAGGAGCTCAAGAAACAGGTGTTGGAGCCTAAATTTAGAGATGAAATCCGTACAGGATTAGTGCAGAACGGAGCGACACTATCGGCCGAACAAGAGGCCATAGTGATTAGGAATATGGCTGGGAAAGATATTGGAGTTAAAATTCTCACTCCAGGACCCTCACATATGCCAAAAAAAGTGCCGAAACGAAACCGGAAAAGAAATCGGCCTGGCAAGAAGGAAAGTGAGAGGCTGTTCAATCTCCATAAAGTTTTAAGCGATGAAGCTCTAATATACTGAGAGATGCAGAAAATATATAATTTAAAAGTTAGGGGCCGAAAAGTGTAAGTCGAGCACATACCTTCTAACGGTAGCTCGCGGAACCCAACTGAAGGCGGGCCTTAGCAGTTTTAGAAAAAAAGCTCATCTTTGGCGGTCTCAGAACCATTGGTTGCATTACCAACGTTGCCTAACAACGGGTGACCAGTGGAGGGTCGGAAGGTTGTGTGTCAGGATTCAAGGTCGGATATCCACGAACCCAAACTGTTTTTATAATTGATAATATGGCATTTCACAAATTCTCAAATATTAGGACATTAGTCGAGAATTCTGGGTTTTCTTTGAGGTTTTTGCCACCATACACACCTTTTCTACATCCAATTGAAAATATGTTTTCAAAATGGAAAGAATTTGTTATGGTGGGTTACTGGGTGTTGAATTTTGTTTAAATATTCCTATGATTACCCCGGTAACACCATATAAACATTTTAGCTACCACTCGGCACCCGTTGCTAGGCAACGTTGGGAATGTGTTCGAGTGGGTGGATTGTCCGCAAAAAGTGAGCGCTATTACTAATGCTGTAATTGCTCGGACAATCCCTGGGTCCAACGAGCTGTCGTTAGAAGACTTGTGCTCGCTTTAACTTATTGGGTCCCTTGTATGTCGTGGATTTTATTGCGGTATGGGTTATGGTCACTTGAAAAACTCTGAAATTACCGATCAAATAACAAGGAAGATATAATTACGACGAGAATACATGTAACTGACAACTAAGAGGTATTCAGTAAGTTATTATTTAGGCCTGCTTTGATAGTCGAGCGGCCCGGCGTCTTGCACGCTCTTTTCTCCCTGGTCGATAGTTGCTCGGTGCTGTTGGGGTCACCATCGCATCTCGATAAGCTACCTGAGCCGGGGCAAAAACGAGAGGGTAAGTCACGGCCGCTCCTTCCTGACTGGCGGACAAGGCGACCTCCAGCCCCCGTATTTGCGTTCGGAGATTTTGATTTATTTGTTTTTCATCGGCCCACCCTTTTTGAGCAGCGGTGAGCCTTTGACGCAGTGGTTTGATCTTAGTCGGGTCCACCCAGGTAGCTTTCGTTTGGTGAATTTCTCGGGTTAACTGAATTATTTGATCGTATAAAGCTTTGTTGGTCTGTTGGGCACGGGTCAGTTCAGTTCGTAGAATTTGGAGAGGTTCCATTTCTGGGAATAATAGATATTAACACTTTTATTACTAATTTATAATTCACAAGCATGCGACTAATGTAAAACATAAGTTGGGAAATTTCTATCCAGAAATCATCGAAATAAATGAAAAACGCATCTCAAGAGTAAGGTTCTATTATTAAACAACAAAAGAAAATCGTAATAAACTGAGACGGTTAATGTTGGCCAACTCGGGTAAGTTAAGCATCCTTGAAAAACGTCATTATTCCTTCTTCCGGAGAGCAGTTCTGGATCACGAACACAGGCCGCTTTGTATTCCGGGCCGGTCTCGGGGGTGTTGGATAGGCGTCCGCGAGTCGCCCGGCCGCGAGATCGTCCTCAACGTTGGCCAAATATTTTCTGGCCAGCTCCACTGAGGAGTTGACGAGGCGCTGATGGTGCAGGAGGTGGTGCAGAAGTGCCTGGGCCCGCACATGGATATCATGGGCCGAACTTGGGTCGCTGAGTCGGCCCTCCTTCTTGGATTGTTTCATCGTAAGCTCCACCAGGAGCGCGTCTTCACGCCGGTCTTCTTCTGGCTGAGGTGCGTCGGGGTGGCGTTCTTGATTGATGTTTCGCCACGCCTGTCGCCATTGATCTGCGACCTGGGAGGTAACATAAACGTGGGGTTCCGAGTTTTCTGAATGAAACGATAAATTAGTATGGATTGATCGAAAAATTCTTTTTATCCAACATCCGTCTGTTCAGATATAGTCGAGAGCGTTACGGTTTAGGTTCGAATAAAGTGAACGAAAAGTCCTATCCTCATAGACGGGAAAAATCTTTCATGGGAGTTGGTGTAGCGTAGGGTCGGCGTCTAACTGGGGAAAACTTAACTAGGCCACGCCGAAATTTATGAGTATCGCGATAATGGGAATCAATTACAAGGGACTAACCTCGTCACGAAGTAAGTCTAATCCCCAGCAAAAAATACGGAATAGCTCTAATTTCAAACAAAGACCTAGAATAGCTGGACTACTCAAGGTTCCTGTGAGTTCAAAGGGATATGTCTGCTGTACTTCGATTTAAACTTAAATTTATGTCTTTGGAGTGATTCGTCGGAGTATCACCAACAAAATTTTTGGGGCAGAAATGTTTACCAAAAAAATTTTAAATGATTTGACCGGTTGTAGATGAAATAGTTTTACTGAATATGATTCTAAATTAGGGAGTCTGGAATGAATAAAATAATTTAGTCGCTCAGGATTCAAAATGGAAATTCTAAGATACCTGGACTATTTTAACTGGTTAAAATTTTTGAATGGAAGAAAACTAAGATGTACGAAGTAATGTAATTGATTTATGATGTTATAATGGGAAAATTTGCAATACGTAAAATGATGCGATTGAGTTATAATAATAAAAAAAATCTAACATGCATAACCTGATAATTAATTTATAATTCAAAACGTAAACTCCCAAATACGTGAAATAATGTAATTGATTTTCAAAAATGTAAACCAAATGCGTAAAATAATGTAATTGATTCTAAAATGGTAAATATCTAAAATGCATAATCTAATAATTGATTTGTAATTCAAAATATAAAATTTAGAATACGTAAAATAATGTAATTGATTCTAATATGGTAAATATCTAAAATGCAAAAGTTAATAATTGATTTATAATTCAAAAGGTAAAATTTAAGATACGTAAAATAACGTAATTGATTCTAAAATGGAACAAATCTGAAATGTACGACCTAATAATTGATTTATAAGTCCAAATGCAACAGTTAAAATACGTAAAATAATGTACTTGACTTATAATTTCTAGAATGGACAGGGTGAACCGAATAAAAAATATAATCTAGCCTATTCTGGAATTTTTCGTAATATTGAAAAATAGTTCCGCTGTGTCTATCGACTAATTCCAACTCTCGGGGTTTCTAAATGGCAACAACGGTTTTCAATGTGGTTGCCAAAGAGATAAGGGCGATTGTGCGGCTTCGGTTCCTAGTCCCATAATCATCTACTCATGGGATACATATCTTAGTAATTGGGGTTTGTTGAGGTTCAAGTATCCTTATTCCGGGGAGTTGCATGAATAACAATAAGTTCAGAGGTGCTGTTCTGAATTAAGGCCTTTGGTCACGGGACTTGGCTGGCTTATGGGCAGGATTGTTACGGTTTTTCTACGGCTTACTCAAACGAAAAAGGTCTTAAAACTATAATAATGTAAAGCAAATGATTTACCTATGAGTTGCTCCTCGACCGCGACGTCTCCTCTGGGGGTCCTGAAGTTAGTGTACCTATCTGCTGGGTTTCCTTGTGGGTTCATTTCAACAAAAAAATTTTTATCCTCCTTACAATTTAGGTTGACTCGAAATGAAATCTATGACGCTGACACGTCCCTATATGCAGCATTGGTGTATCGTATTGATTCCGTGAAAAGTTGTGCACACTGACTAGCAGCGAGTGTGTGCTGTAAAGGTCATTCTCAGTTACAATTTCTGGTTAATCGGGGTGTGTGCCTTCGGAAGAGTGTGCACATATCTGATTGGTTCATAACGAGTAGGTATGAACATCATCGATCTGGTAATTAAATGTCGAACACGATCTATGTAGTAAGTACTGGAATTTTCTTATTACTCTCTCATTTATCAATTTCAGTAAATTTGCATATTGTCCTGGACAAATTATCGTAAATTATAAAGAACGTTTGCTAAAACTTGGGGCTCATTCTTTATATCGCAGGGAGTCTTAACTGCGGATACGGAGGGATTGGATTTTATGAGGTAAGTTTTATATGTTCATATTAGTGGGAATTTTTACTTCTCGGGCTTGTAGATCTCTGGCAGTCTTTTATTTTGATGTGGGCTCAAATCGAAGGGAAGATTTATATGAACAAAATTTTGGAAACCTGCCTGTGTGGTTGAGAAGAAATCGTTACCGGTATTTATTTTATATTTCATTTACTTGACCTTACAATATGTGTAGAGAAGAAAAATATCGATATTTATTGATCGGAGATTCGATACCTATTTCATCATCCTACAGCGCCATTTCGGCTGTGGAATGTTTTCTAAATCCACCAGAATCTGGTTTCAGACTGAAATCAGAAATTATCTATGCTTGTTCGCTCGTGGATTAATTTGCTATGATACTGAATATATCTATGTTTATGGTCAATTTAATTATATTCTCCTTATGCTTTTGTTTTATTTATGGCAGATGGATGTGGACGTAGTGTTTGATAATAGTTTTAATTTACCGAGATCATTTTATTAGTTAGGGTCGATTTTGGTAGTTGGGTAAAATAATTCTAATTTATGTCAAAATAAAGCCCTAGTATTGGCTCGATAACAGTAAGGGTTCTTAATGGGAGAGTTGGTACCTACTCAAAGATTTTTTCTTATCAGTGCTGATGACTAAACCTATGTTTATTGTGGAATTTTTACCCCATCAGTTTATTTATCGCTTGTTCGCAATTCAGTTTAGGTTCATAAGGACTGTTTAACTCTATGGTTCATTTAAATGGGTGACCCTGAATTATTCCATATTTACAACTATTTACACCCTGCTTCTACAGTTTGATCCTAATAATTATATGGTGACAGCATGAACTCATTATTGATTTGAATGTTTATCAACGATTCCAATTTAGATTCCCGTTACCTTTCCTCTGGTTGACCTTAGGCGCATTGTGTTCATATTATATTTAATGAGTGCCCACTGGACTACTCGGTGTGGTGATTTTGAGCCGTATGTAGAATAATTTAGGTCGAATTTACAGAAATCGAGAAACGAGGAAGTAGCCAAAAGACCACTTCCTTATTTCTCCTTTCTTCTATACGGGAAAATATTGACGTTCCGATCCCTGCGTTCCGCACGCCGGGTCTTCACGGGCACAGATCATCGGCGGTATTCCACGCACTTACACGAATCTGAATAATATGTTGATTTTACTGACTTGTGATGTGTCTTTGGCTGTGGGCCGGAAAAATTTCCACATTAATTAAAGGTAGTTATTGAAAAAACAATTTTAGATATAAATAATTTATTAATATTAAACAACATAATAATTACTTGTCCCAAACGAAAAATCATAATAATACTACTCTCCCCACACTGACATCCAAGCAGAGCTCTGTCGAGATTGCAAGGATGCGACGTGGAGAGAGAGTTTCCAAAATAAAACTCACACTTACAGAAAATAGATTTTTAAAACTAATTGAAAATTTCAAAAACGATTTTTTGCTTAAATTTCATGTGAAAACGCATCGGTATATATACCTATTTTTTGTCCCTAACCTTGAGTGTTCTTTTTGCTTTAGTAAAACAAAATTCGACCTTGGAATTTTCTAGTATTTTCTAATCTTAATTTTTATTATTTTGCAATTTTATTTGATAATTTTTTATTTGAAATTTTTATTGAATTATTTCTAATTCAAATTCTTTGATTTTAATTTCATTTTCATGAAATTTCCATTAAATTATCAAATTTCGGTCGAATTTGTTGGGTTTTCATGTTATGTTTATTTTTATATCGTGCGGATCTTGTTGATTTTGTTATTATTTTAATTTATTTTTATGTTTATTATTTTATATGTAATTGTCTTTTTTCTCATATTTGATAGGGTTAATTGGTGTTTTCATAGGTTTTTGAATTTAAAGCTGCATGTTATATTTGCATGTGTGTTACCGATTCATTTAAACATTTACAAGGCCGTTTGTGTTCTGGCCCAAGAGTTATAAGAAGATTCCCTAATATTGGACAAGAGTTAATGAAATTGATTTATAATGGGTCCATGTTAATAAATACATCTGATTGCAATGGATTTTTTAGGAATATGCTTTAATATATTCCTAGATGCATAGAAGAAGAGATATTGGATTAAATTATATTTAGTAAATTAATATTAGTACATACTCTAACCTGTAATACATGTAATGTTTTGAAAATATATTTTGTTAATTGTATTAATTTTTTCATAACCAATAATTTATTCAAAGTCAATACGAAAAGATTCAAAGTCACCTGAAAGGATTCAAATGAATATGAAAACCCTGTGCATTGCCGAGTATATATTTGGGTTGACCAAGATAAATTGTTATGAAAATTTGGCTGTTGGAATATTTGATTTAAATTTATTTATTTTGTTAGCAAATTACTCGTAATAAATCCCATCAGTTTTTTACCATTTACAATTTAAATTTAAATAATTGTTTAAATATAACTTTTAAAGCCATTTATAATAAAATGACAGATATAACCGATCAGGAATCATACCAAGCTGAAAGCGCATATTTAAATTTTTTGGATTCAGAGGTCAATTATATTTAGTTATTTTTTATTTTAGATTTTTTATTTAGATTAAATATCAAGATCGGATAAAAACTTTAATTTTAAAAGGTCTGAGACGTCTTATAATTGATTTAAATGATTTAAGAGCCGCTAAAGTTGATAGAGTCGAAAAGTAAAATTTAATTTTTTATTAGATTATTAATTTTTTTAGACTTTTAAAATTTAACTTTACAGAGATTATCTCATTGCAAATTGCTTTAAAAAAATGTATTGCAAATATTAACCCTGATTATGCCAATACTTACGAAGAGTTTTTTGTTGGTTTTGAAGGAAGGTAAAAAATATATATATAGTAATTCTTAATCTGGATTTAATTTAGTTTCGGTAGTCGTCAATTGACTCCAAGAACAATGACATCGGAATATTTAGGAAATATGGTGTGTATTGAAGGAATTGTAACCAAAGGTAACCTTTGTATAATACGAACCCTAATATTAAATGCCAATTAGTTTCAATGATGAAATCAAAAATTGTTCACAGTGTTCACTATTGTCCTGCTACGAAAAAATTCTTAGAACGATATTACACTGATTTAACGAGTTTAAATCCAAACCTATTAGCTGGTGCGGCATATCCAACAAAAGATGAGGTTGGAAATATTCTTGAAACAGAATACGGTTTGTCGACTTATAAAGATTTCCAAACCATAACTGTTCAAGTAATAGTTTTAATGATTTGCTATTCTTTATTTTAATTATCCAAATTATAGGAAATGCCTGAAAATGCACCTGCTGGACAGTTACCACGCTCAATTGAAGTCATCTTGGACAATGATTTAGTAGACATTTGCAAATCTGGCGATAGAATTTATGTTTGTGGACAATATCGGTGCATGCCGGGAAAGAAAGGTGGATTTACTACTGCAGTTTTCCGAACTATATTAATAGCTAACAATGTGTATTCAATCAATAAAAACTCGGCGACAACCTTTGAAGGTAGCGATTTTGTTAAAATTCGAGATATGGCTAAGAAAAAGGTATTATTTTTGTTTAATATTATCTGAATTATGTAATTAAATTATTTTCTAATCTAATTAATATTATTAAATACATTAAAAAAATTTTTACGTCTTTCACTGCTACTTTCAATTGTCAGTAGATTCAATGTATAAAATTATTATTAATAATAAGTAATATAGTCTGTCTCATAGCTAGTTAGTTGCATATGATATCTTATAATTTTCTATAGCTTCTATTTCACAATATTAAAATTCAATAATTAAATTAGGACATTTTGGATCTATTGACTAGATCAATTGCTCCATCGATTTGTGGCCATGAATTCATCAAACGAGCGGTTTTGTGTCAATTATTAGGCGGAGTCGAGCGTATACTCGTAAATGGAACACGAATTAGAGGTGACATAAATATTTTGATGCTGGGAGATCCATCGGTTGCTAAATCTCAAATCCTGAGATTTGTTTTGCAGTGTGCACGAGATAGAGCTATTGCAACAACCGGCCGTGGAACTTCTGGTGTTGGTTTGACCGCGGCTGTTGTTACCGACAAAGAAAGTGGTGAAAGAGGTCTCGAAGCAGGAGCTATGGTTCTTGCTGATCGCGGTATCGTTTGCATTGACGAGTTTGACAAAATGAGTGACATTGATCGTACCGCAATACACGAGGTGATGGAACAGGGACGGGTGACAATATCAAAAGCTGGCATTCATGCCAGACTAAATGCCAGGTGCTCCGTATTAGCAGCTGCCAATCCCGTATATGGACGTTACGATCAATTCAAAACTCCAATGGAAAATATCGGACTGCAAGACTCGTTATTGTCACGATTTGACTTGTTATTTATCATTATTGACCAATCCGATGAAGTGGTCGATAGAGAAATCGCGGAATTTGTGTGTCGCATGCATCAATATAGGCCACCGGGACAAAAAGACGGCGAAGCGTTATCTTTACAAACAACCAATCAAATCGATTATGTCGGTAACGAAGAATTATCTGATGACGAATCAAAACCAACGAAAACCGATGAGATATTTGAGAAATCTAATAAATTCGCTGTGGAAAAACACGGGTTTGATTGTAATACTATTGATTGCTGTCGATTAGTGTTGCTTAGGCAATATTTCACCAAGCAATTCCTGGAGAAATATATCCATGCTGCTCGCCAGTTGCAGCCGAAACTGTCAAGAGAGGCCAGTAACATTCTCCACCAGAAATATTGCGATTTAAGAAGCCAAGAAGTGGAAATGAGCAACAACGAGTCCGGTGCAAACAAATATCGTACCCAGCCAGTCACTGCCAGAACCATGGAAACACTGATTCGATTGGCTACTGCTCACGCGAAAGCACGATTTAGGAAAGTTGTTTCCGCAAAAGATGCAGAAGCCGCTGCTGATCTCGTTTCATACGCAATTTTCAAGGTAAGATTTATTGATTTCCCCCTCTACATAGTTGTGATTATTAAATAACTCTTATGATTAAATTGCACAATTAATATACTATTAAAAATTAATATTATTGAATTAGACACTAGCTATAATCGAGTATATCGCGACTATTAGATGTATTATAAAGAAATAATGGACTTTTATTGGTATTTGTGAAAGTTTAGGGTTATAATCGATATTTGCACAGTTAAAGGCAAAACTTATTGGAAATCAAAACAAATTATAAGTATAATTAAACATTTCAGCGGGTTGGTTCAATTTGTAGCCTAAATGTTGTCGGTTTAATTCTGCTATACCTTACCAATATCACTATAGCAACACATCAATAATGTGGATTTCTGGGCTTTATTGATTATATTTTTTGTAAGGCTCAATTAAAAACACAAAACCTACATTAAAGGGAGTTGGAATATATTTATGGGAACTGATTAGTACTTTGAGAACGTATCCGAGGTCAAAGTAGTAGCTTTCCACTATGTACTAACGTCTTTCTCCGACCGACCGTTTCTCTAACAACCGCTGTTGTTATGTATCGTCAAAATACTGTTTCTTAAATAGTTATAACTATTAAATTAACCATAATCTATTTATAGTAACTAAATGTTACTATAATTAGTAACAAAATTTTATATTCTTGATATACTTAGATAAAAATATTGAACATGTAAATCCTGCTTTTGTGATGATTGGTTGGTTTTGTTTGAGGATTTTCACCATGATTAATTGCTTCTAATGCTACTCTATTGGAACAATTGATTTTTAATATTTTCCTTGCACTCAGGAAGTCCTTAAAAAGTCGAAGAAGCGCACGAAACCTCTGAACGAGTCTGACAGCGATGGTGAGGAAACCAATGGCATCATTGAGGACATGGCCACAACTAGCATCAGATCGAATAAAAAACAGTTGATATTATTATGTGTGTATATTGATATTGATCTGCTAGACGGACGGCTGAGCACGCCGACATAGAAATTGTCGATGTTTTCGATATTGACCAGGTCGATATCAATAACTTCAAAATCAGTGTCAGTCGGACATTTCAAGATGCTCGTGTTGATTTTATGGATTTGAATACGGTATGAAATTGATTTGATATCCCGATATGATGATAATATTGTGTTACATACAGCTGATAGTGGCCCTGCAACAGATACATCCGGATGTCAACGCAGCCGGAATTACGGCTCTCTTGCGTAAACTCGATGCCGACAGCAAGATTATGATGACCGACAATGAAGTCTATATTATCTGAATTTATGTTGCTAACTAGATGTGTATTTTTAATAAATTTCAACCGTTTGTGTTCTTGAGTTTACATTTTTCGCGTGAGTAATTTTTGCTATTTATAATACAAAGTAGAAGATATCCCGATGGACTAGTATGAGCGGGTATATCCACTCCCTGGTGATAGCCCCAGTGTCAATATGCTATCGCGCACCTGGTAAATATGTTATGGCATGTATATTAATTTTTGAGTGCAATTATTGATTTTTAAGTGCAACAAAAGTAAATTTCTGATTATAGTCAGAAGTATATACACGCATATAAGGCGAGATTAGAGTTGTTTCAAAGTCTTGCAAAGTTAGTAGTATGTTCATTAATAAGTCTCCAACTTCAGTTGCTCTCATTTCTGAACTTTTTATCAATCTTCATGTAATGGGTATAATGCCGCGTACATTGGAGAGATCGCTAGTCGTCTCTGCACTCCAGTTCTTGAGCATTGACTACTTAATGAATTGATTCACTTATTATTATCAATTATCTAATATTAAATAACCTTGACCAGGGTAAAAGCTGAACTTCTAAAAATTATATTTTGGGTAATATATTTATTTCAAATTATGCAATTCACCAAGAACCAAAATTTCTCGGCCTATACCCGAGTATATATGGTAATATTAATAATAAAGGTTGTCAAGTTTCATATATACAAATTAAAACTTAAAATTGTTTAATAAAAAGGTATTTAAAAAACATACTTTATTTTGTAATAATATTTACATAATAATAAACTACCTTATTTAGTCTTCTTCAGACGCATCATCACTTTCAACAAATGTGCTGACTATAAAATATTTTTTCATGTAGATTCCTTGTTTGTGGTGTTATCAATTTGATGTTTTCATTTCTGCAGTAATATCAAAATTAACTTTTTATGCATTTATATATTTGTTTCGGTAATTAAATTTAATCTCAAGACTTCTACCTGAAATTTTTTTCTGTTTTTTGGACATTGTTTTCATTGGATTAATAAGCTTATAAATTATTCTATACCAAAATGCATTATCAGATCTTTTTCCGTTAGGGCGGTCCAAATATAAATATAAAAGTCTTCCTAAATTCTCTCCACAACCCTAACTTTGTTCCACTGGGCATGTGTAGTAGTCTGGCAAAAAAATGGACCATTTGAAGTTGTTTTAGTGGTTGCTATGATTCAACAATTTTGGCGATATAATTGCTTTCTGAAAATATTTTGTCCCTTAGCCAATAGCCGTCTCATTATTTTACAGAAAAAAGTGAACATTTGTTACAAGCTTAAACAAGTAATAGTCATAGTCAATGCATTGTTTCTATCTACCATGTAAAATTGTATTGACTTGTGTGATTGCGATGCTTATGTATATTATGTAACTTTCAGATTCACTACAATGTGGGGTTGGTGGTGTTTATAACCTTGACCCCTTTTATACAATGCTATGCGCTGACACTGGTTACCCGTTGCTAAGCAACATAGGTACTGTAACCAATGGTTCTGAGACCGTCAAAGGTGAGCTTTGTTTCCAAAACTACTAAGACCCGGTCTGCAGCTGGTTCAGAGAGCTACCGATAGAAGGTATGTGCTCGTCTTACTCATTTAGGTCCCTTACTATCTGCTTATCTTTCAGCTTACAGTTTATTTCCTCGAATGAAATTTTATCGTCGCTATCTCGATAACCGGATGAAAACATAATCACATTAAATACAAACATTTATTTAGACATCGAAATTATTTATACACGACAACGGATTAACACAATTTTCATAATGTTCACTACCGAAATTGTTCGCAATTGTTTGGATTTTCTGTCCTCAGTTCCTTTAATTCTCGGCCGATGTCTTTGATGGCGTTCAAGGCTGAATTAAGACATATTAATTATAATACCTAATGAACAGAACGAATTACAGGACGCGTTTAAATTTTTATTATTAAATTATCCTAACTCAATTTTTTCTCCTCACTTACTACCTTATCTTGACAAGACCAGCCTAAAATTTTCAATCAAACAAAAGAAAAAAAAACAAGTTTAACGATTAACACATATACTATTATTCACAAAAACATACATCAATTTCTCTTTTCCATTCTATGCCCAAAATCTCTTCGTGGCATCTCTTGTTTCTCGAGCCGGATTCATCCCTGGTTCTCTCTTTATGGCCAGGCTGAGCAGTTCCACATCCTCGTCATGACGGTTCTTACTTCGATTAGGCCATTCGGACGTGCCAAATGAGGATATGGAATATCCCCGATTCCACAGTGCCTGACGGTAGCGTCCCTCGAATTTGCTCCGGGATTGTCAATGTTGTCCGATCGCCATCCTTCGGCTGGGTACCAGAATTTCCTATCACTATTAAATATCATTAACATTCATACGACGATCTGTTATATATATGTCATCGATCATATAGTCGTTAAACGTAGTAGTTTGTTTTTTTTCTTGTGGGTTGACGTGTAACTGACTTTCACCAAGTAGGAGTTCTATTCTCTACCATATCGGTATATGATTTACCTCTCTGCGTTATGAACGGATTAGGTAATGTTTTTCGTTATTCATCGGGCACCGTCTCAGTGTTCCTTCTCAACGGATCTGGCCGTGTCATTACGAATAGTTTAACGACATTTCGAGTTTTATATACAATCCAATTTTTGACGTGTCTCGGGTTGGTTAGAAAACAATACGTTATTCACGGTTCTCTACTGGTAGGGTCGGTGGGACAAAATCTTATCAAATTAACACAATTGTTAAAGGGAAATTCTTTAGAAAAATCAGAATAAATATCAGCCACTTACGGCGCCTTCACCTATGATGATATAAACCAAAATTCATATTATTCTATATGTTAATATCTATTAATAGAAATTCTAAAAATAAATATATGCTATCGATATAATATAAGTTTAAATTCAAATAAATCAACCTATATTATTAATTTGACACGAAATTAACCTTAAAATCAATTCCTATAATGAACATAATACAAAATTACGAGAGAAAAAAAATTTTTAACTTAAGATGTATTATTCTTCACCTACTATAGTATAAACCAACTACTTTTATCTCTAATAATTATGAGCCGAAATCTTTAAAGACCAATCTACACTATCGACTTACTATAATAACAATCTTAACTTATATTAATGACATAATAAAAATAGAAAAAGAAAGAATCTAAACTTAAAATATATTATTTACTAAATCAACTAGATTAAAACTAATAAATTATAAAATGAACTGCCTCACCCGACGCGTAATCCCCTGAACATATTTCTTCCTTTTTTTGGCACGAGATTCCTGAACGTTCTTAACGCAACTTTCCATTCGGCTCTTGTTTGGTCTGTTATTCGTAAAATAATATCTTTGTTCTTTCCTCCAGTCCGTTTCATGGATATTGACATCATAGTTTTTGTAGGACTTCGGTTTGACATATTCGCGGTAAAGTGATGGTGGTCCTCACCTGGCACCGGGTATTTATAGGAGTGAGTAATTCATGCTTCACGTGATCAGGTGGGTTCTGAACACTTGTGGGTGTTTCTCATTGGCTCCTCTTTAATTCCAAATTCGCTTCTCTAGGAATCTGGCATGCCCTTGAGTACTCAGATGCTTGTGTTGGGTGTGCATTGCTAGTCGATGTCTTCTTCCTTCATAATCAATACACACTAACTTCGGAAGCATTAGAGTGGTGTGCAATTCCCTGACACACCAGTTGTTATTGACATGTGATTATCTCATCACATCACTTCCAAAAATTTCTTTTCATTCTTAAATTCAGATAATTTTAGATCTTATTTGAAACTCTATCAATTTTCCAGCACGTCGGTTAGTTATTTGCTTATTGTTGCCCTATTCTAATATTTAAATTTTAGATATTTATTTGTAATTTGGTTAATCAATATTGTCACTGTAAAAGTAATATAATATCTGCTCGCAGTTTTCTGTTGAATCCACTACAAAGAAGTTTCTTTGTGGGTGTCTTCCATTTGTTATTATGGGTAGCGTTTATTGCCGGGTGATTTAATAGCAAATTTTGTTGGGTCCAGATGGCTAAATGTTTTTATTTCAAAGACATGAAAATGGAGTTACTCATCGTCTTCTATCTTTACTTTATGAAAAGGTGAGATATATATTTTTATGGTTTGTAATTATCTTGTATTTAAAATAAAGTAGTTTATGAGTTAATTGTCTTACTTATGTCTCACCTTAGTTTTTATGTATATTTGTCCATGATTATTATGCTATTTTACTAGTGAAATGTTCTAGATCTCCTGCATGTATTATTGTCGTTGCTACGTTCAATGAATTAATATGACAATTGGATTTGGGCTTACTCCTATGCTTGGATGACCGACGTTTTGTATCTATTATGGTAATAAATTATTATAATAACTTTTCTATGATCGTGCGATTTGCGAACTTATCTTATGTTTTATTTCGTATATTATGGCGGCTTTGGTGTATTCCTAGATCTGGTTTGGATTTATGTGTGGTTTGATTTACTAATAAATTAATTTTGAATTTGCCTCTTGATTTGGAATGTCTGTTGCCTGTTGGTTTTACGATCTAATACATTTATTTGATCGTGTAGGTGTATTCTCTGTATGATTGTAGGGTTGATGTACGGTCATTTTAGGGGTTTCTATTTTCTGTTTTAGTTTGTTCACGAGATAATGGATAATTTCTACCACCAATTATAATTTTCTTAATGTAACTTTAGGGTTCGTTTTAAGATGCCTGTTTTATTGCATTGATGCTAATCCTTTGATTTGTTTTACTTGAGACATTTTTATTGTTTTCTCAGCGTACTAGATCCTTATATTCTTTATCAACGTTATCGTCTACTCTTATCTGTACCGGCAAGTACCGTTTTGGGCGTATTTAGCAATTTTTATTTAATTTCGGGATTAGGGATTTTATGACTTTAAAAAACTTAGCTAAAAAAAATATAAATATCTGTAAGTTTGACAAAGGAAATGGGATAGTTATTCTTGACCATGATGTGTATGTAAATAAGTTGAATGATTTTTTAAATTCTCCTCAGTTTGTGAAATTGCCAAAATGTCGGAAGAATGGAAAATTGCCTCCTCTTAAGGATGAAG
The DNA here is from genome assembly GCA_022537955.1 of Schmidtea mediterranea. NCBI lineage: Eukaryota > Metazoa > Platyhelminthes > Tricladida > Dugesiidae > Schmidtea > Schmidtea mediterranea. The sequence goes on along the minus strand of CM039679.1, from coordinate 245,075,399 downwards.
AGTTTGTACAAAACAAGTTAAATGGTTTTATTGAGAAGAAGCTTATTGATGAAGAGGTAGGTAAGTCTATTCGTCCAATAGGATCGCAGCCAGCAAAACTATATGGGCTATCAAAAATCCATAAAGATGGTGTACCTATGAGACCAGTTTTGTCGATGGTTGGTACTGCCCAGTATAAAATAGCAAAGTTTTTAGATTGATTATTAAAACCGTTAATGCGATCAGAGTTTGAATGTAAAGATAGCTTTGAGTTTGTGACTTGTATTGCAAAGCTACAAAAACGAAGTATGAATGATGTTATGGTTTCGTTTGATGTTTGTAGTTTGTTTACGAATGTACCACTGGTTGAGACAATTGACTTATGCTGTGCGTTGTGGAATGAAAATGATTCGGAACATCACATTTTGGATAGAAGGGCATTTCGTAAACTTCTTGAATTTGCTACTTCAAATGTCAATTTTCTTTTCAATAATGAATGGTAGCAACAAATAGATGGAGTCGCTATGGGTTCCCTTTTAGCACCAACGATGGCATCAATATTTTTGGCTAGTTTGGAAAAGAAAGTTGCTTCTTTCCAATTTGAAAAACCTTTTGTTTATAAAAGGTATGTGGATGATATTTTTCTTGTATTTGAAAACCAGAAACATGTAGAACCGTTTTTGCATTTTATGAACAGTTTACATAAAAACATTGTATTCACATGTGAAACGGAGCGAAATTCATCAATTGCGTTTTTAGATTTGTTAATTCAACGCAAAGATAAACAGTATGAGACAGAGATTTATAGAAAACCAACTGATTCTGGTCTATATACTTCTCCAGAAAGCTTTTGTGAATTTAAGTATAAGAGAAATATGGTGAAAGGATTGATTTATCGTTTATGGTCTTTATCTTCTACTTTTGCTAATTCGGTAAAAAGTGTTGATAAATTGGTTGAGTTGTTGATAAAGAATGGATATTCTAAATCATTTTTATTGTTAATGATAAAAGAGACTGTTGATAAATTGATTAAAAATCCTAAGGATCCATGTTTTGGAAAGTCTGAATGTAATTTGTCGGATGGGTGTGAATTGAGTGTTGGTCTAGGTGATGGTAAAAATGGATATAAAAAAATTGAGCCTAAATATGTGTTAGTATTGCCGTACTCTGAAGGCTTTACAAATTATAAAAGGAAGTTAAGTAAACAGATGGGAAATTTAGAATATAAGATCGTCTCTAATTCGTGTAAGGTACGCAATATGTTTATTAATAAATCAAAAACTCCGGTTGGATTGTGTTCTGATCTCGTTTATCAATTTACACGTAATGGGTGTAATGCCACATACATTGGAGAGACTTCCCGTCATCTCTGTACTCGAGTTCTAGAGCATTGTCGATTGAAGGGTTTGACCAATATTAGTGAACACAATAGAGGCTGTAAAAGTGAAATAGGAATGTCTGATTTTAGAATTTTGTTGAGAAGTTTAAATAATTATTGGGAACGCGTGATATGTGAAGCATTGCTGATAAGGTCATTGGATCCAAAGATTAATGTGCAAAGCGCTGTGACTACGAATGTTTTGAATGTTTTTAAATAGTTTACGTATGTTAAATCATGTTTGTTTTTTTAATATTATTAAAATAATTGAAAATTTTAAATTACATTAATTTTTTAAAAATTAGAATATAAGTGAAAAATTTATAATTTTAAATTAATTAAAAGTGAATTGAATATATTTTATAAATATTTATTTATTACAAAATTAAATTAATAAAAAATAATTTGTTTAAATTAAATGTTAATTCATAATATTTTTAGTTGGTTTTGAGTACCTGAAGATGATAGTTTTTTCGTACGAAAAGTTTTTTATTGGCGTTATCTTTTAATTAAATCGTTGCCAAATTTATTTAATTATTTATTAATAAATAATAAAATAATAATAATAAATAATTAATAATAATTAATAATAATAATTATAATAATAATAATAAATAAATAATAATAAAATAAGAATAATAAGAATAAGAATACCAATGTCTCTTGCTTTATCAATCTTTCGTTTGTATAAACTTTTCGTGTAATTGTTGTAGTCGTGACATTTTTAATTTAAATAAACTTATTATATTTGTATTTATTTAATATTTTGAGTGGGGTTTGTTTAAGTTACAGTAGGGTGCTTATATGGAATAATGTCGGAGTTAGATAGTAAAAGCTTCTCGATTTTAGTGTAGGAAACAAATAGGCGGTACTTGAATTCACGCACAACTAAGATAAGCGTAAATGTGATTTTTTTGCAGCGATTGATAAGCATATCTTTCCTTAGGTATAAGCAAGGCCGGCTCAAGGAAGGTTATCGCCCAAGCCAACTTTTGCCTTATCGCGCTTTCCACTTTTCATGAGAATGAACAAATACGTTAAAGTGCATAGCACCTCAGCGCCACAGGCCAAAATATTTGTTTGCACATTTGGAAAGACGATTTAATTAGATAACAACTGAAGTTGAATATACGGTATAAATATACGTTATAAACTTATAGACTTTTAATATATCACAGACCCAGGTGTGTGTTGCCAAAGAGTTAACAACTGGCTCGATAAAAAAAACCAAACAACTTTATATTTTAATTATATTAAAATAAGATTATACATATAATACATAAAGCATATATTAATACATAAATATGAACTGTATCACTGCGGAAAATGAAGTTGGCATATGAAGCCCTTACTAATGCATTAATATAAGCCCATGTGCCTACTTCATCTTCAGAAAACTTTTCGGCCATTGTTTACACTTTCGTCTCCGTTGCCAGTCCTTGATTTTCAATTATCCAAGACTTCACCATCGGTGTTGCATCGAAATCATTGACTGACTTTCCCAATAAATTTATGGACATTAGATCTGCAATGTGATCTATTGTTAAGCTAGTTCTTAATTTTGTTACAATTGTATTCATCAAACTAAATCCTCGTTCGGCTTCTGCCCTGCTAACTGCTATGGTGTTAGCTATTTTCTTTGACTTTAAAATTGTTTTAGGCAACTGAATATTTTGTGACGGTGTTAGCATCAACAAAATCAAGAAATTCGTTGATATCAATTTTAAATTTTAGAATTTCACCTAATTTTTTAACTTTTTCTTTCTCTTTCAGCTAAGGTGAAAGTATTTCATCAAATGGCCATGTGCAAGGTTCTAAAACGTCAAATATTTGTATAAACTTCTCATAATTATTATCAATATGTTTATTATTTAAATTTATATGGGTAGCTCATAGCATGCTAAGCTTCATATTCTGCGCAACACTATCCAATAATTTTTCTCTTGAAATAGATTTAAATTTATTCTTGTTTTCGAACGGTACACATTTGGAGTCATCTGAAATAGTTAAACTTGGAACATGTATTTCATGCTTTCCAAAATCAGTTTTTCGCTTTTCGGCTCTCGATATATTAATTGTTCGTGATTGCAAGGTATATGAAAGAATAGAAAGTTCTTCTAAAATGCCTATCATCAGTACCAAATCTTTGTTAAAATTTATATTAGTTAATATTTTAGCCATTCCAGTGTATGACGCAGAGTTGGCAAAATGTTTGTATAGTGCAGGATATGCTTGCCACACTGCATCTACTTTATCGCAAAAACGGAACAGAAAGATTATATATTTTGCACAAACAATATTTAAGTATATAATTATATAATACTGTATTATATTCACTTTCTTGCAATAGTGCACTTAAAATTAAAAATATTCATGAATCATGCATGATGTGGAGTTAATGGTTTCTGACCTTGACCCCTTTACATACAAGCTTTGATTGCCCACCAATGGTTTCCCGTTGCTAGGCAACGTTGGAACTGCAACCATTGGTTATGAGACAGTCAAAGGTGAGCTCTGTCCACAGAACTGCTAAGGCCCGGTCTCATATCGGGCTCAGCGAGCTGCCGTTAGAAGGCTTCTGCTCGCCTTATTAATTTTCTGGTCCCTTAAATTCCTTTTCATCATTAATTATTTAATCTATTTCGTATATTACAATGAATTACTTCAAAAATAATAAAACTTTTAAAACTAAACATTTATTGCAATATTACACACTGCTTCATTTTTTAGATTTTATTTGTTGGAGTCGCCTACGCTCTCTTTAGGCTTTACCTGGCCTTGAATGAGGCTGCGATTGTTTCTTCAGTTTATCGGGACCGCCTTGGACTCGGTATGCGAGTTGTGCTGGGGCAAATAACAGGGGGTACGTGACCACACTCCACACCTGGCTTGCTGATAAGGCGACCTCAAGCCCTAGGATCTGGGTTTGCTGGCCTGATTTAGTACTTTCTCCTCCTTCCACTCCCATTGGGCCACGGTAAGGCGCTGATATATTTTCTTCACCCACGATGGTTTGACCAAGTGGCTCTAATCCGTTGTAGTTCTCGGCTTAGTTGTAGCCGTTGCTGTTGAAGATCAGCATTCTCACAGCGCAGCTGCTTCAATTCCTTGCCAATTGATTGGATCGCTTCCATCGCTAAATTTAAACAAAATATATTAAAACGTTACATGATCAATGTTTTCGCGTTACGAGGTGAATTAAAAATATTTCATAAAAATCTTCCTTTTCGCTTCTCATTAAAATATCTGCGGCCAAAATCATATTTTACTTTATCATACGATTAATTCATTTACTACATTTATTTCACCTTGATATGTATCAAACTTTAGTCAAATTTTTGTAATTTATTATCATAAAATAACTAAATAGTTACTTTACTAATCTCTACTAACTTTGTTGTACTACACCAAAAAACTCATTTAATTAATAGCAACTCTTATAATCTAAGAACATTTAAGTACTTTAATACGATAATTGTCAGGAATAAGTGTGATCATCATTCACTCGACTTTTCAAACCTTCTAATAGGTCGTGCTGGATTATGCGTCTTGGTAATTTCTGATGTATTGAGCTTCGGTTTTTAGCAGAGCTGGGTTATTGAGGTTGAACGATACGCCATACTCTGGGGTATACCCGTCAGAGCTGGGAATTCGGCCACTTACTATATCGGCATTAATCCGAGCCAGCTGTCTTCTCTGCATGTTGGCTTTCCAGCGAAATTTCCGCTCCATATATTCAAACTGCTGCTGTGCGACTTCTACTGGGTGCCGGATTTCTCTATCCGAATTTCGACCCAGTTCTCGCTTTATAGCAAGAATTGGAATCTCCATATCCTCATCCTGGCGCGCGTTTCGATAAGGCCACTCCTTGCTACCGTAGGTGGATAGCGTATAGCCGCGATCCAAGAGGGCTTGGAGATATCGACCTTCGAACCGGCTTGAAACTTTCAGCGTCGTTTGGGAATCATCGGACCACTCGACCTCGGATGGGCTTACTTCTAAGTTAGGTAAGATTATGGAAATATATTCAGGAAAAATAACTCTTCTATCATGGTCAATCAATAAATATGCCACAATTTTCAAGTTATTTATAAATTTAAGTATGAATTTTAAAAAAAATGTTATTTACTTCGTCCGTGGTCCAGGTAGCTATACGCTGGATCGACTTCCATCGAAGGTCGGTCAACTTTGTTTCGTTTTGGAATCGTTCCATTAAGGATTTTATTATTCATGCTACATGTATCTGACATCTTGCAATATATTTGACCGGATTGTGATATAGTAGTGAATTTATATCATTCATGAGTGAGTTGACGGGGTGTGTTTACTAAACACCGAAAATTTTCACAGAGAATATTTTAGTATGGTTTAGCAGTGTTAACCATTATTTAGGTAAGTGAATATAATTAGTGCTTGGTAATTAATCTTGTTTTTCTTTTAGATTTATTCGTTTGTCTGCTAGTCAACTTATGGATAAATCGAGCGTGAATTTTTTCGAGGACATGGCCAGCAATGTCTACGTTGACGAAACCTCGGCCATCTGCCTTATAATGCCGGATTTCTCTTCGGCTTCTCCTAAATTATTGTTTGTCATTATTCAACATTTTTTCCAATATGATTTCAGGTTGAGTTTTATTTACACTCGATTTAATTTTTGGTTGAAGGGTTAATTTATTTTTTGAATTTATGATAATTTCGGCAAGTATTTTAATTAATAAATTGATTTTGTTGGCTTCATTAAATTATTATATAACCATTTTGATAGTGTAGGGGTTGATTTTTTCATTTGTATTCAGTACTGGTTGAGGGATTATCCTTAACACCTTTCTAAGATTGCAATAAATTAAAGTAATCAAATAAAACACATTTAGTATACAATATTATTTAGCAGTTAAAAACAAATAATGAATGGTTTTAGCAGACCCGTTAAAACTATCAATTACTTCATTCAAGTTTCCGAAAAAACTGCAGCACAAAATATGTTCTATTACATTTCGGCGTGCTAACAAATATAACTCTTCTCCGTTAATAAAATAATCAACCAGTAACCTCAATTTGTCAAATATGAATTTATTGTAAAATGAAAATTCATAAAAAATGAATAAAAAATAATTGTTTATAGAATATAAAATATCACGGTCATATCATTTATAACTCTATTTCTCTATTCCTCCAACCACCTTTGCAATCATAATTATTGTATCACCTTCTTCTATATCGCACTCCTTGACTGTTTTTTCATTATCCAAAGCTTCAGCTGAAAAAGAAAGCTCAATAAACCTGGACTGGACTTTCAATAAACTTTCTAATTTATCTTTTACTGATTTTATCTTTTCATTAGGATCTACGTCTAATTCTTTCATTCTACTATTTTGAGCTTGCTCACTTTGCATTATGGACACAAAAATTTTCATAACTGTAAAAATCAAAAATTTAAATTAAATGCGGATCTATAAAATGACTTTGAAAATATCAAATAAATTAAACTAATTTTTAAACAAGTAAATCACAAAAAAATTTCAATTTATCTTCTAATAAAAAAATCCACTTTTTCTAAATATTTTGCATCAAAGACTTATTTTAATATTTACTTGCCAAGCGTTTACTTTATGGCGCTTCCAAGAAAACAATTTTAGAATACTAATTTTTATTATATAATGCACTACACTAAATAATTTTATTATACCCACATTTATTTTTAATGACTCATGTACATGAACAGATAACAAATAACCAAATGTCCAATGCTGGGCACCTGAAGGGAAGACTTTCAGATGAACACAACCCACTTTTATTCATATAAGGTACATGCACAAGAAAAAACTATTTAGTATCCATCGCAAAAGATAGAATTTTGTCCTAATTGGTGATTATCAGTAAAAGAATATCGCCATGACATATAATACCCTTACCCAATCAGGGTTCAAGAGATACCATCAAAGGTGTTATGCTTCATTATGATTGGGGTTCATTAATTTATCATATCAAAGATCTAAGACAGGGGTGGGCAAACATTTTTGTTTGCGGGCTAATCCAAGAAACTTGTACGATTTTGCGGACTGGTACCAAGATCTTTAACCAGACAGAGTACGAAAGAGATACGACCCATAGTAAATAACCACAAGCTCCTCACAAGTAATCAACATCTGAATTTGGAACGTCGATTGAAATAATGATATCAGTACTAACAATTGATAAATAAATTTAATAATTAATCCGGAAATATCTGGTACGAGATAAAACAGACGGCTGGAATCTCCAGGATGATAGTAATTAAATGTGTCACTATTAGAACGTGAATGGATGACATGTCTCTAGAATTCGATAATTTAAATTCTAAATTGCCGGGAAATAATAGCAAATTACCAGGAGCTTCACATTCACGCGAACAACAATAAGAAATAATATAAATCGGCATAGGATGATGACTAATCTAATCAGTTTACTGCTATAAATAACGACGAAATATCAGATATGAGCAGTCATTAAACAACCGTCTAAAGTCGATAACAGTGAATCGTCAGAACCATACCCGACAATGACCCTTTGAGGGATCGGGCTTTTCGGAAAACTAAATTTGGGAACGCTCAGTGTGAGGTGAATGGAGATATCATGAGCAAAGTGAGGACGATCTAGTTACTTAAAATTTTGTTTTACTAATGGGAAATGTATGCACCATAAACAGTTGACTAGAATTGTGGATACTGCTGGGCACTGATAGGGTAAATAAAATTTAATGATGAGTCTTAAGTTTATCAGATCCTAACCAGTGCGCGCACAAAATGTAATCACCAGCACTCGTCAAAAAATGACGTTGGTAATGTGTGCTAGTCTGTGGAATGTTAGCAAAGGGTGAGTCTCTCTACTGTTGGGCCAGCATTGGATTTTGTTTGAATGAATTGGAAATAGTACGCAAATATAACATGCAGATTTAAAATCAGACCCATAAACATCAATTCAACAACCTTAAAATTAGAGAAAAATGCAATAAAAATATAAAATCAAAAACATAAAAGTAAAATTAAAATAATAACAAAACGCATCAAGATCAGCATGAAATTAACCTAAAAATAACAAGAGAACAAAAAATTCGACTGCCAAATGGATAATTCATAAAAATTAGCGGAAAACAAATAAAATGGAATATTTTCAATAAGAAATATTCTATTAAAAAGTAAAATAAAAAGAATTATTCATTTAATATAGAAATTGATAAAATAAGAATAAGATATAACAAATAAGATCAAGGTCGAATTTTGTTTAAATGCATCAAAAAGAACACGCAACGTTAAGGTCACAGAACAGTTATATATACCTATTCATTTTAACAGAATTTTAATGCAAACTTTTGTGAGCAAATTCAAGTTTTCTAGTGGACAATCTCAATTATCGACAATTTTTCCATACTGCGTTTCAAGCAATCTCAAGTAAGCTCTACTTGGACGCATGTATGGGGAAATATTTTATTATAAATGATGATGGTTAACTATGATGCAAACAATGTCTTATGAAATATATAAATTGATAGAAAGTGTTATACCATGTCGAAATATTTCCGGCCCACAGCCGAAACATCACCGCAAGTTATCAAACTTTATATACCTATAGAGATGTGTAAGTGCAGTCCATCCGCCAATATCTCGTGCCCGTGAAGGTTCTGGCGTGCGTAACACAAGAACCCAAACGTCAATTCATGCCGTTTATAGGGAAAATGGAAGATGGAGGAGTAGTCTTTTGGCTACCTCTTCGTCAACCATCTCTCAAAAACTCAACCTAAAATTAATTTACTCATCGGCTCAAAATCATCTACACCAAGTAATCCAGTGGGCACTCATAAAGTCATAATATCGATATATATATATATATATATATATATATATATATATATATATATATATATATATATATATATATATATATAACCCTAAGTTCAAATAAAGGAGGTGAGTGTGGGAAGTACGCGAAAACTCGTTGCAATGTTAAAAATCAATTAATTCAAGTAACTACTCTAAATTGATAATTCCAGATCAAAGGTGTCCCATAAATTATAAATAAAAAACGACTAAATCACGTTAGTGGCGATAAAATGCAAATAATAACAATAGAGACATAAGGCAACCATAGAATTGGATAATACACTTGATCAAATTGTTCTTATCACACACACGAAGTAGTAGGATGTGAGCCCGTCAGATACAATCGCCCATCATCACCCATCAGCACCCATCATTGCCTAACAGACTTAGTCGTAGACTTAACAAAACCACTCACTAGTACTATTTAAAATTTTTATTAAATATAACAAGTTTGTTTCACAGTGAAAAGAATATGCTCAACATGAAGCATGCAATTCATACTGCAATCGTAGTAGAGAAGGATGAATTCAAATGTAAGTTATCAAGTATTTGATCAATCAGTCTCTTCTGAATTTTCCTTTGCTTGATCTGATATGATGATTCATCGGCGTCGTCATCCGGCATTGCAAATATAAATTTTGCAGTAATAAATACTACGAACTAAGCTTTGATTTGATTTTCTAAGTTTTCTAAATTCAATTACGACTTTTTCAAAGGCAAAAGTCAGGTCAATAATATTAAATTTATAGATAAATTACGAATGTAGTCTGAATCATTTCAAATAAAAAAAAATAATTCTGATCTCAATGAAAAACTTTAAGTTAGTTTAAATATCCATAATTTTAAATTAATTGCAAAAGTCTGGTAGAATGCCGTGCACATGGTAATACCATATTTTAGCTGAGTGCAGGATATTGCTCATCAAGATCTCATCATTGATGTTAACTCTGGAAAGTTGCATGTAGCCACACTTCTCCGGTCGGTATTCAAATCCTATTTCTGTAGCAACTTCAACAGCAACATCAACAATTTTTTGAAGGTTATCGACATTGTTTGCAACAAGTGCAATGTCATCTGCATAAGCTAGAACTTGAACGGGCGAATCACCAATCATAAATGGTTCAATACATGAACTACTTATTGCTTCAAGAACAGGATTAATGGCAATCGAGAAAAGAATCATTGAAAGAGGACATCCTTGTTTAACTCCTTTTTTGATTGAAAGATTAGGTGTTACAATTGGGTTACAGCTGTAGAAAGATTGAGTGTCGGTGTAAAGTAATTTGACAATAGTAATAAACTCTCCGCTAACGCCAATAGTTTTCAGAACATTCCACAAGTAGTCATGAGGAACACTTCCAAATGCGTCCTTAACATCTAACCAAGCAATAGCTAATGAGGAATCATTGCTATATTTCGAATGCTCAAGTGCAGAGGAAAGTATAGAATTGTGCTCGACATAACCTTCATAGACAGAGCCACCTTTTTGCCCAATATGCAAAATATCGTTACAAATCACCCATGATGTTAGACGTGTAGTTAAAATAGACGCAAAGACTTTATAAATAACAGACAGCAGAGCTATTGGTCGCCAAGATGAAACTTTATCATAATTATCTGTCTTATCAGGTTTCGGTATTAATATAGTCTTGAATGTTTTCCAGCTAGTCGGAATGATTTTACTACTGATGAATTTATTAAACAGATACCTTAACAAGATACCTTCAGGATCAAGAAGAGCAAGATCTTTGTATTGAATACCATCAATACCCGGTGAAGTGTTATCAGCTCTCGTTAATTCGTAAATAACTTCAAACGGTAAAATATCTACAAGATTGAGAACATTTGTTGTGCTTCTACAATCTTTAAGAATTTTATTCCATGACTTCGATACTGGGTCTTTGTGGCTAAATTGGTTCAGAATATCCTGAATTTCAGGCCTGACAGTGAGTGGTAAGTCATTAATAATTTTATAAAAAGTTAATTTCATATTAATTAAAAATTCTAATCTACTTTTATATTTACTTATTATATTTGAGTTTTGTTTACTTCCTAGGTATGGTTCGTGGGATTTAATTTCAGTGAAATTATTTAAGTGAGGAATTTGTCGAATAATGCTTTCAACTATTTGGTTAACATCAGCATTTTCAAAACTAATAATTAATTCAAAGACGTTATTTTTACGCTGTTGTAAGTCAAATTTAATTGTTTCTTTTGCTTTTGTTAAAATTTTCTCTTTATCTTTGTTATTGATCTCAGAAACAATTGGAAGAACAAGCTATTTTGTTAGTAGTATATTAAAAAATTATATTTATATGAAATTTTCAATTGTTAATTATATTATTACATAAAAAATTATAAAATAATCATTAAACATAATAAATTAACATCAAACTCGTCTTAAAGTAAATATTCAATCCTAAATTATTTAGCTTACTGGCTATTTTGTTAGTAGTATATTACGTAATAATTCTATCAAAATAATCATAAAACATTATTAATTTTAATGAAAATTTAAGTTTATAACAATTATTGTATATTGATAGTTTATTTAATTAAAAATAAGTCACTCAAAACTTAAATTTGAACACTGGATTTACAAATTTTAAGAATATAATTCACAAAGTTTAAAATTTCAACTTAACTAAATGTAAAAAATTAAATTATACAAGATTTACTTTACCAATTTCTATAAAATTTGAAATTTACAGCAAATAAAATATACAGATTTATATTCTATTAAAAATTTAATTTTGAAAATAAAAAAAAATTCGCCCACGATAGAATTATTACTGACTCAACGAATTATTACCGAGACCAGACGGTTACAAGTTTCATTTTATTATCCAAATTTCTAATAATAATAATGATAATAATAATAATAATTACAAAACAATAGAATAAAAAGACAAACACATTATAAGACAACATTTATTTAAATAAAAGCTTCAATATCTTCGACATCAGTGTCATTGATACCTAAATAATGCCCGATAGCAAAACCTTTGTTTTTACCTAACCATTGACCTTTATAATCGTTACTTAAAGCAATTTTACAATTTTTAAAAGTACACAACTGATGATTTCTCGTCCCTATTCTCGTTTGAGGAACAGAAAAAATTGTATCGTTTCTATAACAATCAAGATAAGAAAGATTCTTTATTTCAGTTCCTTCCAAAGTAATTCCCTTTGCTTTATTACTTTCAGTTTCACCTAAAAGACTATAGCATTTTGGTCGTAAGAAAACCCATTCCTTATATCCAAGTCCTTTATTCTCATCTTTGAATTTACCTATTACTGAGTCAAGTTTTCTTGAATACAAAGGATGACCAATATCATAATTCGAACTGTCCAAAAGATTATCCGAAGCCATTGCAGGTAAAAGAGTACTTTTTTTACAATTTCATTCAAGTTCATCCAACTCTATAAATTATTAGCGATACCATCAACTAAATTCGTTGTAACAACTATTTTGGATTTAGTGTTTTTATGAAAATATGTCACTAGGTTTACAATTGAAAGTCACTGGACTCAATATATAAATTGATAAAGAATAATCGATCCATGAGTTTTATATCAATATTTTTTAAAAATTCACGCATACTGGATTAATTAATGCTAACAAAATTCACACAATTAATAATAATGCTATTGATAATAATAATTTAACTTTCACAATAAAAAATACAATTTTTCACACGTAAATTTATTACAAACACGTATTTGGTAAACATTGTCAATATCAGTCAAGTGAATACTAATGATATCTAAATAAACTTTTGTTTTTAATTAGAGCTTTGATCTAAATATTAATTAAATGTTGATACCAAAACGTGTAAAATTAGATTTACATTCATTAACAACATGCTAATTAACCAATAATTTTGGACATTAAAACTTTATGTAACCAGAAATTGATTAAATAACCATTAAAAATTCATCAGGTGATACCTATTAAATATTTCAATAATTTATGATTCAAACTAGGTATATTATAATACTTTTCGATAAATTTATGAATAAACTATTACATGATTTGTTATAAAGTTTTTTAAAAAATTAAAAAGTTTAACCTTATGTGAAAAAATAGGTAATAACTCTAACCCTAAATAATGAAAGAAGAAACAATTTACACCAAAAGTAATGAAATATTTAATAATTTTAACTCTAAATCATGAAAGAAGTAATAATTTTAACCCTATGTGATTAAAAGTTATAACCTTATGTAAACCAATAATTACTAAATACCAAGTATATTATAACTCATGTCTTTAATAAAGAGTAGTTGCTTAATTGGTAAAAAACATACATATATTTAAAAATCGTTGACAATTTTTAAGTACCTGTTAAAAATGGTTTGAAAATATGAATAAATATTTTAATTTAAGAATATTAAATTGAAAATCTCTATTAATAATTAGATTAAAAAGTATATAAATTTGTTGATCGTCGATGTAAATAAACTCGTAAAATTATTGATTGATTAAATGCAATTGTTAATTAGAAATATTAATTGGAATATTATTGACTGAACTTATTTTTCAATAAAATGTTATTCTTGAAACAACATAAAAATCATATTTCGATAACTTTTCTTGAAATTAATTTTGAAAAAGTAGAAACCAAATACTTGATTTTGATTGGCTGTTACTATTGCTATTGACAACGACACTATTTTTCGATAAATTTAGTCGCTAAACTCAAAATACCAATAAATTTATCAATATATTAAAATTATTTCTTGAAAATAATTTGAAAACGTACAAACTATTTTTCAATAAAACTATTATTAAACTAAAAATAGATGAAAAGTTGAATAGATTTATCGATATATTTATTGTAATTTTTCTTGAAAATAATTTGAAAACGTACAAACTATTTTTCAATAAACTTATTAATTAACTAAAACCGGTTGTTGAAAATACTACTAAATTTATCAATTAAAATAATTACATTTTCATAAAAATAATAATTTGAAAATGAAATTATCGAATACTTGATTTTAATTGGTTAATTCTATTTATTACCAATGACAACGACTCAAATTAATTCAAATTTTAATGTTTAAATTATTTTCTAAATATTATTGGTACCGCATTGATCGAACATAATTTCATTAATCTTTTTAAATAAATCAACAAAAGTCATTTAAAATTATTATGATGTTGAACTTGATGCTAATCACAGACTTATTTTATTTAAAACTTATTCGAATCTAATTATATGCATTGTAAAACGCTACAATTACCACAATTCATTACTTTAAAGTTTCCTTATAAAGAATACTTCAACAATGTTTCCAAATCTTTACATATAAAAGTTGTAATTATAACGATTCAAGCAAAATCAAATAGATCGACTAGAAAATTTCCATGTACAACAAATATTGGTTAAATTGACTATTAAATGTCGTAAAATGATTGAATGTCCAGTGGACTCAACTCATGTTGACTTATTTTGGAATTAAGTTTCCACCATTTATTTAAACCATTTTCTGTGTTAAATCTGGATTGACAAAGACCATAAAACAGTTAACAGGACGTTTTACTCCTTCACTGAAATTGGCATCTAAATTTTGAATTGCAAACGGACCTTGACTTAGCAGGAATACTCTTGAATTGTCGTCAATCTTTTTAGGCCATAATCCAACATCTTTCATAGATGAACTTTTTACTTCTTCGACAGTAAGTAAGACAGGTGTTGGATTTTTATATAGAAAGTCGGTGCTTAAGTCTGACTCCTTGATGTCCTTTTTTAACCGACTTAATTAACACAACACAATAAAATTTATTTTCAATTTATATATCACAACTTTATTCACAACTTTCACAAAAATCGTAGTACTATACGTTTTAATTTCTTTTAATGTTTCATCATTAGTTTGTAAAAAGAGAGATAATTGTCTTAAATATAATTTTTATATTCGTTCCTTTTGTTCATTACTACCATCATCTACAAAAAGTGACTTTTCATAAATAAGATAAGTCCCCCATATTAAGAATCCTTTGGTAAATGAGTCCCAACTTGAGCAATAGCAACTTCAAAACATTGTCTAATTTCTTCTTTATCAGTTAAATATCGTAACATAAATTGGCGATATTCAAACCATACATCGACACTTCTATAATCTTCAATTGCACGAATGAATAGAGCACATACGAAATCTTTGTCTAAATTAACATACTTTTCATCATTGATCCAATCAATCCACCTTTCAGTGACAATGGATAATAAATATGCGTAGTTTTTCTTGATTCGTTTGCTTCCAATCTCTTTTCTGAATGTTTAGTGCATTAATTAACTTCCAATGAGAATCATAATCAAGAGGATTTTTTAAAACATTTTCTTTATACATATCAATTTTCATAATTTTCGCTGAAAAATCTGATTCCAAATCACTACTAGATAAATCATTATCGATCATATGAAACATTTTTAAAATATGTTGTCTTTATAAGACAAATTCGTTTTATTGTTAGCAATTTAATTTATTAAAAAAATTCAACCTTCAAATCCTTCAACATTGACGACAATTCAAACCAAATTTTAAATTTACAATTCCGCCAAAAAACTAATACACACTAACTCGAAAAAACAACATACAAACTAAAAGTAAATTTTACGTAAAAAATAAAAAAAATGAACCCAATTCAAGAATCAAAAAATAATAATAATAATAATATTAATAATAATAATAATAATAATAATAATAATAATAATAATAATAATAATAATAATAATAATAATAATAATAATAATAATAATAATAATAATAATAATAATAATAATAATAATAATAATAATAATTCAATGTAGAAAAAATATATTTCGACAAATTTATTTTGTATAAAAATTTCTATTAATTCTTAAACTCTAAATCTTGTGAGAGTCTTTTAAATTCAGACGAGTGAGACAATTTTAATATAGTAACTTTGTCAGCTTCCATTAATTCCCATTCTTCTTCTTTGGTTATATTTTTAAAATTTAAATGATCATACATTTCCAGAGCCCGGATATTCCACTTCAAACAAACTAAATGAATAACTTGTATTTGATTAGTTTCGGCATATTGCATAAGGCTTTTGAGTAATGCCTTAGCGATACCGATTCCTCGAAATTCTTCTTCAATATAAAGATCCTCCAAGTAAAGTTTTCTGCCTTTCCAAGTCGAATAAGCCTTATTAAACAAGCACATGCCAACCAAAGTTTTAGTTTGATTGTTTTCCGCTAATAGACAATAACAGTAATTATCTATTGAAAACAAGTCTCGCTTCAATTCGTCTACTGATAGAATTACGGCTTCTGGTTGCCTTTCGAATGTCGCCAGATTTTTAATCATCTGTAATATAGCCTCAGCATCGTTTTCACGAGCCCATCTAATTGTAAATGGATCCATTATATATGTATGATTTACTGACGAAATACAGGCTTTTATAACAAATTAGTTTACAGTATAAGAACCAAAATTCAAAATCCAAAGTACAGAAGTTCACTCTTAAATTTAATTAATTATTTAGTATTTTTTACTTTTAAAAAAATTCACATATTTCAAAATTAAAATTATGAAATAATAACATTTTAAAATAATAATTTAAAAAGAATTTACTCTGGTACTTTTTGTTGGGGTTAGGTGATTTTCAAAAATTATTATAATAAATAAAATTTAGGTAAACAAAATAATTAATTAAAAATAATCAAAAAATTAAAATCAATATTTTCCGGGGGAATAAATTATTCCCAAATGTGATTTATTTCGCAGTCTTCTCCCGGGGAACGGCCGAAGAGGCCAAAAGATGAAAGTAGATTGTTTAACTAGTTCCACGGGAGTCCAATGTAAATCGCCGTAAATCAGATTAGTTGTTCGAGGAGAGATTCCCTATATAAGGGAGTCTCAAATCAACAACAGGGACACAAATAATTTCGAAAATTTGCTAATAACAGAAAAGTTAAAAAGATTAGTGAGATTGAAAAAAGAACTAGTCAGACTTGTCAAGGATATTTTAGTAGTTACTTGAAAAGGCGGCTTCCCGTTGGGATTCCTGCCATTATTTTAAAAGTAACATTTAAAACGTTGAGAAATTATTGGTATCGAATAAAAGTTTTCCTTTATTGAGTTATTCCAGTATCATTTAAAGAGCACGTGAAGTCAGAGCAAACAGTTCTACCGAACCAAATAAAATTATAACTCAACATTTTAATGGATGCACTTACATTTCAAATCTTTAACCATTTAAATATAATAAATAGATTTTTAAACATGAGAACTAAAAAAATGTTATGTGAAAAATATGAAGATAAAATAAATAAAAAATGATAGTAAAAAAATAAATGAAAAAGATAAAACATTTGGTTAATAAACAAATGGGATTTTTCTAAATATTTTTCTTTTAAAAATATACAACTTTAAATAATTATTTAATTATTACCTTTTATTATCATTAAAACAATTGGTGCTCTAATTATGATTTTCATTTGTCCAACGTGAAATAATTATTACTCTTTTTTAGTCTAGAAATTTCTTGATTAGTATTTGACACGAGATATTTTTATATTCTTATTCAATAGTTTTAAAATAAAGCTGTAATGAAAATAATAATAATAAAAATATTAATAATAATAATAATAATAATAAAATATTAATAATAATAATATTAATAATAATAATAATAATAATAATAATAATAATAAAATAATAATAATAATAATAACAATAATTATAATATTATGCTCTAATGCAGGGCATTCAAAACCTCTCAATTTGCCGAATTAGAGAAAATTTAACTATAGAATCACGGACTGATATACATACACACATATATATATATATATACCATAAGTTTTTGAATGAACTAATGTTACCAAGTTATCTTTAAACAATGAACATCCTCTCCGCATTCACCATAGACTGTGAGATATAATACCATTTTTTTATAATTTAGCATTTACGTGGCTCAAAATTTGGCTCTTATAGACAGTGCGGACCGGCAATGTAGGTCTCACTGACCGGTGCCGATCAAAGGACCACAACATTGTGAACTACGGCTCTAAAATATTTTTTAAACAATGACAAAATTGAAATAAAAAATTAAATAATATATTAAATTGATTATTAAATTAAATTAAAACATGTTCGTGAATTTATTATTGATAATGTATTATTATTATTGAAAAATTTCGAGTGCTGTTTTTGTAAATGAATGAACGTATATTTTGTATTCAAATAAATTTATCCCAATAAGCTTGGTTTTATTTTTAACAAAGGAAAAATGTCATATAATTAAATAAATTAAATAATAATTAAAAAACTAAGAAACCAGGAAAACATATAAGCAAAATGTATGCAGGAGTTTAAACTTTAACCCACTTTCCAATAGACCAAATTTGTTTTAATGAATATTAATTTATCTTATTGAGTGCACACCTGAATTTCTTGAATGAGCCGCAGTTTTTCCTTTTCAAAGCCAACACCAAACGGCTATTGAATGTTTGTACTGGTATAGAAATGGTTCTTTAAGTATGAGTCAAACTTGTTAAGATTTATGCTGTAGACTCCCCTATTCCAAGAAAAAAATCATCAAAGAGCGCCTGTATGAGTCAGTGGTCCTTTTAATGCATCATAATATTTATTATGACTCATGGTATGACTCACGCAGGGTTTCAGAGATGGTTTGTCAGATGAAAATAACTTTTTTCAAAAAATCGGCTTTCAAAACCAATTACTCTTTGTTTTTTGAAGTTCTTCAAAGTATTTTTTAACATAGAATTTTTTTTGAAAATTTTTCAAACAAGACCCCGCTAGTAAACAAAGAAATTTTAAAAATTTGGCTGTCCAATTAACAAAGAACTTTTATAATGCTTTCTAATTAAAAAATCTTTTATATTTAATTGTAACTACTGGCATGAAGATAGAGTCGTGCATGCTCTATATTATGGTGCTACTTAGACCTTCGAGAGTTCAATAATGGTGTGCCAAAACCTTCAAATGGTTCAACAATTTTAATACTTCTGATTTTGCTTAAACATGAATTAAAAGATCGGTGTCATCATGGAAAACATGTTGGGCCATACTTTCCAAAGCTTTAAAAGGATCGAAGATCTCCAAGTTCAAAACAGTAAAAACTTTAAACTCTTAGTATTTTCTTCTGAACATTTAAAATTTTAAAAACTTCACAAATTTTCAACATGTCAAATCAATATTATTGCATTTTTTATTTGTGTTGCAGTCGTTCATACTAAATCCATTTTTAAATAAAAAAACAAAAAAAAATGAGAGAAAATGTTTGTTTAAACTTATTTTTTGAGAACTGCTTTTCTAAAAAACCTCATGGGTATTGCTTTTTTTTTATTTCAAAAACATAATCATTTGGCTACCTAATTTAATTAATCGATATTAGAATTAATTTTAGTTAGTATAATTTAATTAATTATCATCAGAATTAATTTAAATGTCTACTCAGAAATTATTTTAATTAACAACACATTATTTTAGTCAAAGTTACTATATATTCAACAAACATATTTTCTTTAAAATAATAGAAATCGTTTAAACTTAGAAAGAATATAGCAATAAAAAATACAAAAGGACTGAAAATAATACTGAAAATCGTTTGAAAATGCTTAGCAATTCTATTAGATTAAAAAATAATTTATTAGAGAAAGATTAATTCTTTTTGGTTTGTAAAAATTAAATAAGACAACTAAAAATTAAATTTGATTGAATAAAATAAAATTAAATGGGCAAATAAATTAATTTTGAAATAAAAAGATTTAATGGTAAAAAGATTAAATTAGATTGTTAAAAAAATAATCCTTAAAAAACATCAAGTAAAACAATTTTGATTTTTTTAGAATTTTTTATACACATTAATTTAAAAAAAATTATTTCGAATAATTTTGTCCCGATAATTCCATCTTTATTAATTCTCAATCTCTTGGCATCAAAAATCGTTACGTTGAAATGAAAATTTTAAACCTCCATAACCAATTGATGCGTTCTACAAATCATTTCTAGATTATTATCATGATTGCATTTTTTAAACTGGAATCCAACGCCTCTAAAACTCACGCCCCACCCCTGAGTATCTTTATGATCCAACCACAATAAATTGTGAGGGACTTCTTGCTTTATATCTCTGAACGCAAAATATTTGTCCATAATATTTCCTTACTACAGCTGATCCATACTTCCGCATTCATTCATCATAAAATCTATTTACTTGAGTGATTTGACTACTTTCATGATTAACTCTGATTAAAGTAATTCTATCCGGATATCTAACTTTGTAGGCAAGCAACAATAAAAATGTTTCAACCGAATAAAAGCCACGATCAACACAATCCCCGAGAAACAAATAACTTGTGTTTAGTGAACTTATGCAGTTATCCCCGCACCAAAAAATTTTATCTTTTTAATTTAATGAGAACAAGTATAAACTAATAGATTAAAAAGATTTATAGCTAAAAAGTAACCTTTTTGAATATTATTTATTTTTATGTTTTAGTGTTAAGATGGCCAAGGCAGAGAAGCGTAGGATATCATTTTTAGTTACTAAAATATTAATAGAATTCAATATTTCTTAAATCTTAAATATTCATTGTTTATTCAACGTATTTTTCGTTTTATTGGGGGGAGGATAACTAGTAAGTAAAGTGCCAAGACTTTCATTTTATTATTAACACATTGTAATCGGATCACGTATTAATACGTGTTTAGCAAATTAATGCTAGAGAGCGGATCACGTATTTATACGTTTTTGATAGATTGTTAGTGGAGCGCGGGTCACGTTAAAATGCGGGTTCCAATATTTTTGAAGTTATCGCAATTTTTCTAGAGGTCTACGTTAGCGCGAAATTACGCGAAAAATCACCCGTTACCAGCACTCGTACGCGGCTGAAAACTGCCCGATCACAATGTGTTAAGAAATATTGAATTCTATTAATATTTTAATAACTAAAAATGATATCCTACGCTTCTCTGCCTTGGTCATATTAACACTAAAACATTATATAAATATAAAAATACAATAAAAAAATTTACAAAAAAACTTTATAAAAATAAATAATATTCAAAAAGGTTACTTATTAGCTATAAATCATTTTTAATATCCTAGTTTATACTTGTTTCGTATTAATCTCATCAAATTAAAAAGATAAAATTTTTTGGTGTGGGATAACTGCATAAGTGCGGTGTTTGGAATACTTCCACATACAGTTACTGTAGACTCAACTTTTTAAACATTACTTTCTTTCATTAAAATTTCTTGATCTAATATTTAGCTATGGTTGATGAATGTTCTTATGAAATTACTATGATCAACGGGCATATTTTGTGAAAATTTAATAATCAAATTAATAACAAATTATAACAAATTAATTCCAATTGATCTACTTTCATAATATAAACATAAACATTCAAAATTTACAAGAAAGTTTCAAAATCATTGATGCGAACTAACAATCATAAAAAAGTAACCAATTTAAATTAACATTTTTTAACAAAAAATTCTTTTCGAAATTGAACAGATTTATTCACTATATTTATGGGCGCCCACATTCCACTAACGCTCCTATACTAAACACAAGTAGCATAATGGATAAAATGACTATTGTTAAGATATTCACTCTATTATGGAAAATTAATAAAGCTTTAACCAAAAATAATATATTACAGTTAAATTTATTTATAATTATTACAATTTCCGTACTCGTTTCGTGAATCAACTTCTTGATCTTCTCGTTCACTATTTTTATAATAATAAAATTCTTCATAATCGTAATCTTCATCATCGTCGTAACTACCATAATAATAATAATCATTATTATTACCAGGCCCAGTTTTCTGTGTGCAGACGCGATGCAAATTTGCAGCTGCAAAAATAAAAAATGTTGTAATTTTTAAATTGAAGAAAAATAGAAAAACATTAAATATCTGAACTTAATACATATATTTGTATTTTAATAAACTATATTAAACAACGTTTCTATTTACAGTACAGTATATTTATGTAAAAAAATTACAACGTTCCCGGAAAACGCACCGCCGCCTAAGCAAAATACTTTTGTTATTTTAAAAAAATAATACTAGGAAAAACATATGAATGAAGTTGCAATCATTATAATGCAGTAGAACAGAAGTAAAAAAAACATTTATTTTTCTTTTTGAAATTTACGGAAAACATTAGAAAATGCCACCCTCAAAAAGTGCCACCGTCGGCGGTCGCCGATGTCACTTACACTTAAAATAAGGTCTGATTATTACTATTATCATCCTCATCGTCAGTGTCACTGTAATCAGAACCTACAGAATCATAATATTCATCATTTCCATCATCACTTTCGACAGATTTTCTACGAAAGTTTATTTCTAATTTACTATTCATTGATTGGAATTCTGCTACTTTTAATTTATCTATACATTTTCCTCCGAAAATATCATAGATAAATACATCATATATTTCTGATCGGCATTTTATACATCGGTTACAAACGTAGATCCATTTACGTATGCATTGTTCACAGAACAGATGGAGGCAGTCGCGTACTTGACCAAATGATCCAATAATATTATTAAAACAAATTGGACATTCTATGGATTTCATTTTAATTCCACACAAAATTCGTTTACATAAAAATAATTTTTATACATTTTTATTGCGTAAATTTATTGAGGAAATATTAAAAATTAATTTACAATTAAATTTTATTTAAGTAATTAAAATTGATGGAATTATATTAAAAATTTAAATTTATACAATGTACTGTAATTTTATTATGTAAGACAAATTAACGTTAAAATCTGTAACCAACCCCAATATTTATATTAGTTAAAAAATAATGGTGCAACAACATAATTGGCTGAAGTAATATTATTGAGCATAGAAAAATGTGCAAAAAACAACTGATTTAAAATATTTTAAAATTTTATAAAAAACTTCAGTAAAAAGTGGTAAAGAATGTTGAGATTTTGATAAATCACAACCCTAAAATAAACTAATACCAACATATTATTGAGATTATTTAAATTAATCAAAATCATATAATATTAAAATTGATAATATTTAAAAATCTGAGAATTATACTGTATTAAATTCGTTTTCATTATGATATAGTTGTTCCTAATATTTTCTTAAAATAGTATTAAAATCGTTAAAATCAATAAATATTTTGTATAAATCTCAAACCCCAATAGGTTTAGTATTAGATGTAGTGTAAAAATTTTCATGTAATGGGTGCAATCCAAAACATCGTGATATAATTGAGCATAGAAAAATGTCAAAAAAAAAATATTTTAAAAATTAAAATTTATAAAAAATTCAGTAAAAATTGGTAAAGAATTTTTTTGATTTTATTAAATAAAGTTCAATTACCAACATTTTATTGAATTATTTAATTAAATCATTAAATTTTATTTAAGCTAATAAAATTGATGGAATTATATTTAAAAAATCTTGAGAAATGTTTATACACATAGTACTGTAAAATTCGTTTTCATTATGATATAGTTGTTTCCTAAATATTTCTTAAAATAGTATTAAAATCGTTAAAATCAATAAATATGTTTTGTAATAAATCTCAAACCCCAATAGGTTTAGTATTAGATGTAGTGTAAAAATTTTCATGTAATGGGTGCAATCCAACATACATTGGCGTGAGTAATATTATTGAGCATAGAAAAATGTGCAAAAAACAAATGATTTTTAAAATTTAAAAATTTTATAAAAAAACTTCAGTAAAAATTGGTAAAGAATTTTGTGTGAGGATTTGGTGATTAAATCACAATCCCTAAAAAAACGTTCAATTACCAACATATTATTGAGATTATTTAATTAAATCATTAAATCATTTTATTTAAGCTAATTAAAATGATGGAATTATATTTTAAAAAATCTTGAGAAATGTTTATACACATAGTACTGTAAATTCGTTTTCATTATGATATAGTTGTTTCCTAATATTTCTTAAAATAGTATTAAAATCGTTAAAATCAATAAATATGTTTTGTAATAAATCTCAAACCCCAATAGGTTAGTATTAGATGTAGTGTAAAAATTTCATGTAATGGGTGCAATCCAACATACATTGGCGTGTAATATTATTGAGCATAGAAAAATGTGCAAAAAACAAATGATTTTAAAAATTTAAAAATTTTATAAAAAAACTTCAGTAAAAATTGGTAAAGAATTTTGTGTGAGGATTTGGTGATTAAATCACAATCCCTAAAATAAACGTTCAATTACCAACATATTTATTGAGATTATTTAATTAAATCATTAAATCATTTTATTAAGCTAATTAAAATTGATGAATTATATTTTAAAAAATCTTGAGAAATGTTTATACACATAGTACTGTAAAATTCGTTTTCATTATGATATAGTTGTTTCCTAAATATTTCTTAAAATAGTATTAAAATCGTTAAATCAATAAATATGTTTTGTAATAAATCTCAAACCCCAATAGGTTTAGTATTAGATGTAGTGTAAAAATTTTCATGTAATGGGTTGCAATCCAACATACATTGGCGTGAGTAATATTATTGAGCATAGAAAAAATGTGCAAAAAACAAATGATTTTAAAATTTAAAATTTTATAAAAAACTTCAGTAAAAATGGTAAAGAATTTTGTGTGAGGATTTGGTGATTAAATCACAATCCTAAAATAAACGTTCAATTACCAACCCCCCCAATTATTATTTGGGAAGGATAATTTTAATTTTAAAAAATTTTTTTTTTCAAATTAAATCATTTTATTTAAGCTAATCTAAAATGATGGAATTATATTTTAAAAATCTTGAGAAATGTTTATTAACATGTACTGTTAAAATTCGTTTTCATTATGATTAGTTGTTTCCTAAATATTTCTTAAAATTAGTATTAATGTTAAAATCCAATAAATATGTTTTGTATAAATCTCAAAACCCCAATAGGTTTAGTATTTAGATGTAGTGAAAAATTTCATGTAATGGGTGCAATCCAACATACATTGGCGTGAGTAATATTTATTGAGCATAGAAAAATGTGCAAAACAAATGATTTAAAAATTAAAATTTTTATAAAAAACTTCAGTAAAAATTGGTAAAAGAATTTTGTGTGAGGATTTTGGTGATTAAAATCACAATCCCTTAAAATAACGTTCAATTTACCAACATATTATGAGATTAGTTAATTAATCATTTAAATCATTTTATTTAAGCTAATTAAATTGATTGGAATTATAGTTTTTAAAAAATCTTTTGAGAAATGTTTATACAACATAGTCTGTTAAAATTCGTTTTCATTATGATATAGTTGTTTCCTAAATATTTTCTTAAAATAGTATTAAAATCGTTAAATCATAAATATGTTTTGTAATAAATCTTCAAACCCAATGGTTTAGTATTAGATGTTAGTGTAAAATTTTCATGTAATGGGTGCATCCAACATACATTTGGCGTGAGTAATATTTTGAGCATAAAATGTGCAAAAAACAAATGATTTAAAAATTTAAAAATTTAAAAAAACTTTCAGTAAAAATTGGGTAAAGGAATTTTGTGTTGAGTGATTTGGTGATTTAAAATCACAGATCCCTAAAATAAAACGTTCAATTACCAACATATTTATTGGAGATTATTTAATTTAAATCATTAAATCATTTTATTTAAGCTAATTAAAATTGATGGAATTATTATTTTAAAAAATCTTAGAAATGTTATACACATGTTACTGTAAAATTCTGTTTTTCCATTATGATGATAGGTTGTTCCTAATATTCTTAAACTAGTATTAAAATCGTTAAAATCAATTAAATATGTTTTTGTATAAATCTCAAACCCCAATAGGTTTAGTATTAGATGTAGTGTTAAAAAATTTTTCATGTAATGGGTGCGAATCCAACCATCATGGCGTGGTATATTATTGAGGCATAGAAAAATGTGCAAAAAACAAATTGATTTTAAAAATTTAAAAATTTTATAAAAAAACTTCAGTAAAATTTGGTAAAGGAATTTTTGTGTGAGGGATTTGGTGATTAAATCACAATCCCTAAAAATTAAAGTTCAATTACCAAACATATTTTATTGAGATTATTTATTAAATCATTAAATCATTTTATTAAGCTAATTAAAATTGATGAATTATATTTTAAAAATCTTGAGAAATGTTTATACACATAGTACTGTAAAATTCGTTTTCATTATGATATAGTTGTTTCCTAAATATTTCTTAAATAGTATTAAAATCGTTAAAATCATAAATATGTTTTGTAATAAATCTCAAACCCCAATAGTTTAGTATTAGATGTAGTGTAAAAATTTTCATGTAATGGTGCAATCCAACATACATTGGCGGTGAGTAATATTATTGAGCATAGAAAATGTGCAAAAAACAAATGATTTTAAAAATTAAAAATTTTATAAAAAAACTTCAGTAAAAATTGGTAAGAATTTTGTGTGAGATTGGTGATTAAATCACAATCCCTAAAATAAACGTTCAATTACCAACATATTTATTGAGATTATTTAATTAAATCATTAAATCATTTTATTTAAGCTAATTAAAATTGATGGAATTATATTTAAAAATCTTGAGAAATGTTTATACACATAGTACTGTAAAATTCCGTTTTCATTAGATTAGTTGTTTTCCTAAATATTTCTTAAAATAGTATTAAAATCGTTTTAAATCAATTAAATATGTTTTGTAATAAATCTCAAACCCAATAGGGTTTAGTATTAGATGTAGTTGTAAAAATTTTCTGAATGGGTTTGCAATTCCACATACATTGCGTGAGTAATATTATTGAGCATAGAAAATGTGCAAAAAACAAATGATTTTAAAATTTAAAAATTTTATAAAAAAACGTTCAGAAAATTGTAAAGGAATTTGTGTGAGGATTTGGTTGATTAAATCACAATCCCTAAAATAAACGTTCAACTTTACCAACTATTTATTGAGATTATTTAATTAAAATCATTAAATCATTTTATTAGCTAATTAATTGATGGATTATATTTTTAAAAATCTTGGAAATGTTTTATACACATAGTACTGTAAATTCGTTTTTTCATTATGATATTAGTGTTTTCCTAAATATTTCTTAAAATAAGTAATAAATCGTTAAAATCAAATAAATATGTTTTGTAATAAGATCTCCCAACCCCAATTAGGTTTAGTATTAGATGTTAGTTGTTAAAATTTTCATGTTAATGGGTGCAATCCAACATAACATTGGCGTGAGTATATTATTGAGCATAGAAAAAATGTGCAAAAAAACAAATGATTTTAAAATTTAAAAAATTTTATTAAAAACTTCAGTTTAAAAATTGTGTAAAGGAATTTTGTGTGAGGATTTGGTGATTAAATCACAAATCCCTTAAAATTAAACGTTCAATTTACCAACATATTATTGAAGATTATTTAATTAATCATAAATCATTTTATTTAAGGCTAATTAAATTGATGTGGAATTATATTTTTAAAAAATCTTGAGAAATGTATACACATAGTACTGTAAAATTCGTTTTTCATTTATGATATGTTGTTTTCTAAATATTTCTTAAAATTAGTATTAAAATCGTTAAATCAATAAATATGTTTTGTAATAATCCTCAAAACCCCAATAGGTTTAGTATTAGATGTAGTTGTTAAAATTTTCATGTAATGGGTGCAATCAACATTACATTGGGCGTGAGTAATATTAATTGAGTAGAAAAAAATGTGCAAAAAACAAATGATTTTTAAAAATTTTAAAAATTTTATAAAAAAAACTTCAGTAAAATTGGTAAAGAAATTTTGTGATGAGGATTTGGTGATTAAATCACATCCCTAAAATAAGTTCAATTACCACATATTTATTGAGATTATTTAATTAAATCATTAAATCATTTTTATTTTAAAGCCTAATTAAAATTGATGGAATTTATTTTTAAAAAAATCTTGGAGAATGTTTATACACATAGTACTGTAAAATTCGTTTTCATTTATGATATAGTTGTCCTAAAATATTTCTTAAATAGTTATTAAATCGTTAAAATTAATAAATATTTGTAATAAATCTCAAACCCCAATTAGGTTAGTATTAGATGTGTGTAAAAAATTTTCATTGTAATGGGTGCAATCCAACATTACATTGGCGTGGTAATATTATTGAGCATAGAAAAATGCTGCAAAAAACCAAATGATTTTAAAAAATTTTTAAAAATTTTATTTAAAAACTACCAGTAAAATTGGTTAAAGAATTTTGTTGTGCGGATTTGGTGATTAAATCACAATCCCTAAAATAAACGTTCAATTACCAAACATATTTATCTGAGATTATTTTATTAATCATTTTAAATTCATTATTTAGCTAATTAAAATGATGGAATTATATTTAAATTAAATCTTGAGAAATGTTTATACACATGTTTACTGTTAAAATTTCGTTTTCATTATGTATAGTTGTTTCCTAATATTTCTTAAATAGTATTAAATCGTTAAAATCAATAATATGTTTGTAATAAATTCTCAAACCCCAATAGGTTTTGTATTAGATGTAGTGGTAAAAATTTTCATGTAATGGGTGCAATCCCAACTACATTGCGTGAGTAATGATTTATTGAGCCATTAGAAAAATGTGCAAAAACAATGATTTTAAAAATTTAAAAATTTTATAAAAAAACTTTCAGTAAAAAATTGGTAAGGAAATTTTGTGTGAGGATTTGGTTGATTAAATCACAATCCCTAAAATAAACGTTCAATTACCAACATATTTATTGAGAATTTATTTAATTAAATCATTAAAATCATTTTATTTAAGCTAATTAAATTGAATGGATTTATTTTTAAAAAAATCTTGAGAAATGTTTATACACATAGTACTGTAAAATTCGTTTTCATTATGATATAGTGTTTCCTAAATATTTCTTAAAATAGTTATTTAAAAATCGTTTAAAATTATAAAATGTTTTTGTTTAATAAATCTCAAACCCCAATAGTTTGTTTATTAGATGTAGTGGTAAAATTTTCATTGTAATGGGATTGCAATCCAACATACTTGGCCTGTGGTAATATTATTGAGCATGAAAATGCCAAAAAACAAATGATTAAAAATTTAAAAATTTTATAAAAAACTCAGTAAAAAATTTGGTAAAGAATTTTGTGTGAGGATTTGTGATTAAATCACATCCCTAAAATAAACGTTCCAATTACCAACATATTTATTGGAGATTATTTAATTAATCATTAATCATTTAATTTAAGCTAATTTAAATTGATGGAATTATATTATTTAAAAAATCTTTGGAAATGTTTATACACATTAGTACTGCTAAATTCCGTTTTCATTATGGATATAGTTGTTTTCCTAAATATTTTCTTAAAAATAGTATTTAAATCGTTAAAATCAATTAAAATATGTTTTTGTAATTTAAATCTCAATCCCCAATAGGTTTAGTATTAGATGTAGTGTAAAATTCATTGTAAATGGTGTGCAATCCAACATCATTGGCGTGAAGTAATATTATTTGAGCATAGAAAAATGTTGCAAAAAAACAAATGATTTTAAAAATTTTAAAAATTTTATAAAAAAACTTTCAGTAAATTTGGTAAAGAATTTGACTTGTGAGATTTGGTGATTAAATCACCAATCCCTAAATAAACGGTTTCAATTAACCAACATATTTATTGAGATTTATTTAATATTAAATCATTAATCATTTATTTAAGCTATTAGAATTGATGGAATGTATATTTTAAATCTTGAGAGAAATGGTTATATAACATTAGTTCTGTAAAATCGTTTTCATTATGATATAGTTGTTTTCCTAAATATTTCTTAAAATAGTATTAAAAATCGTTAAAATCAATTAAATATGTTTTGTAATAAATCTCAAACCCCAATAGGTTTAGTATTAGATGTTAGTGTAAAAAATTTTCATGTAATGGGTGTGCATCCAACATAACATTGGCGTGAGTAATATTATGCAGCAATAGAAAAAATGTTTGTCAAAAACAAAGATTTTTAAAAAATTTTAAAAATTTATAAAAAAACTTCAGTAAAAAATTGGTAAATAAGAATTTGTGTTGAGGATTTGGGTGATTAATCACAATCCCTAAAATAAACGTTCAATTACCAACATATTTATTGAGTTATTTAATTTAAAATCATTAAATCATTTTATAAGCTAATTAAAATTGATGGGAATTATATTTTTAAAAAATCTTGAGAATGTTATACACATAGTTACTGTAAATCGTTTTCATTTATGATATAGTTGTTTCCTAAATATTTCTTAAAATAGTATTAAAATCGTTAAAATCAATAAATATGTTTTGTAATAAATCTCAAACCCCAATAGGTTTAGTATAGATGTAGTTGTAAAATTTTCATGTAATGGGTGCAATCCAACATACATTGGCGTGAGTAATATTATTGAGCATAGAAAAATGTGCAAAAAACAAATGATTTTAAAAAATTTAAAATTTTATAAAAAAACTTCAGTAAAAATTGGTAAAGAATTTTGTGTGAGGATTTGGTGATTAAATCACAATCCCTAAAATAAACGTTCAATTACCAACATATTTATTGAGATTATTTAATTAAATCATTAAATCATTTTATTTAAGCTAATTAAAATTGATGGAATTATATTTTAAAAAATCTTGAGAAATGTTTATACACATAGTACTGTAAAATTCGTTTTCATTATGATATAGTTGTTTCCTAAATATTTCTTAAATAGTATTAAAATCGTTAAAATCAATAAATATGTTTGTAATAAATCTCAAACCCAATAGGTTTAGTATTAGATGTAGTGTAAAAATTTTCATGTAATGGGTGCAATCCAACATACATTGGCGTGAGTAATATTATTGAGCATAGAAAATGTGCAAAAACAAATGATTTTAAAAATTTAAAATTTTATAAAAAAACTTCAGTAAAAATTGGTAAAGAATTTTGTGTGAGGATTTGGTGATTAAATCACAATCCCTAAAATAAACGTTCAATTACCAACATATTTATTGAGATTATTTAATTAAATCATTAAATCATTTTATTTAAGCTAATTAAAATTGATGGAATTATATTTTAAAAAATCTTGAGAAATGTTTATACACATAGTACTGTAAAATTCGTTTTCATTATGATATAGTTGTTTCCTAAATATTTCTTAAAATAGTAATTAAAATCGTTAAAATCAATAAATATGTTTTGTAATAAATCTCAAACCCCAATAGGTTTAGTATTAGATGTAGTGTAAAAATTTTCATGTAATGGGTGCAATCCAACATACATTGGCGTGAGTAATATTATTGAGCAATAGAAAAATGTGCAAAAAACAAATGATTTTAAAAATTTAAAATTTTATAAAAAAACTTCAGTAAAAATTGGTAAAGAATTTTGTGTGAGGATTTGGTGATTAAATCACAATCCCTAAAATAAAGTTCAATTACCACATATTTATTGAGATTATTTAATAAATCATTAAATCATTTTATTTAAGCTAATTAAAATTGATGGAATTATATTTTAAAAAATCTTGAGAAATGTTTATACACATAGTACTGTAAAATTCGTTTCATTATGATATAGTTGTTTCCTAAATATTTCTTAAAATAGTATTAAAATCGTTAAAATCAATAAATATGTTTTGTAATAAATCTCACCCAATAGGTTTAGTATTAGATGTAGTGTAAAAATTTTCATGTAATGGTGCAATCCAACATACATTGGCGTGAGTAATATTATTGAGCATAGAAAATGTGCAAAAAACAAATGATTTTAAAAAATTTAAAAATTTTATAAAAAAACTTCAGTAAAAATTGGTAAAGAATTTTGTGTGAGGATTGGTGATTAAATCACAATCCCTAAAATAAACGTTCAATTACCAACATATTTATTGAGATTATTTAATTAAATCATTAAATCATTTATTTAAGCTAATTAAAATTGATGGAATTATATTTTAAAAAATCTTGAGAAATGTTTTATACACATAGTACTGTAAATTCGTTTTCATTATGATATAGTTGTTTCCTAAATATTTCTTAAAATAGTATTAAAATCGTTAAAATCAATAAATATGTTTTGTAATAAATCTCAAACCCCAATAGGTTTAGTATTAGATGTAGTGTAAAAATTTTCATGTAATGGTGCAATCCAACATACATTGGCGTGAGTAATATTATTGAGCATAGAAAAATGTGCAAAAAACAAATGATTTTAAAATTTAAAATTTATAAAAAACTTCAGTAAAATTGGTAAAGAATTTTGTGTGAGGATTTGGTGATTAAATCACAATCCCTAAAATAAACGTTCAATTACCAACATATTTATTGAGATTATTTTAATTAAATCATTAAATCATTTTATTTAAGCTAATTAAAATTGATGGAATTATATTTTAAAAAATCTTGAGAAATGTTTATACACATAGTACTGTAAAATTCGTTTTCATTATGATATAGTTGTTTCCTAAATATTTCTTAAAATAGTATTAAAATCGTTAAAATCAATAAATATGTTTTGTAATAAATCTCAAACCCCAATAGGTTTAGTATTAGATGTAGTGTAAAAATTTTCATGTAATGGGTGCAATCCAACATACATTGGCGTGAGTAATATTATTGAGCATAGAAAAATGTGCAAAAAACAAATGATTTTAAAAATTTAAAAATTTTATAAAAAAACTTCAGTAAAAATTGGTAAAGAATTTTGTGTGAGGATTTGGTGATTAAATCACAATCCCTAAAATAAACGTTCAATTACCAACATATTTATTGAGATTATTAATTAAATCATTAAATCATTTTTATTTAAGCTAATTAAAATTGATGGAATTATATTTTAAAAAATCTTGAGAAATGTTTATACACATAGTACTGTAAAATTCGTTTTCATTATGATATAGTTGTTTCCTAAATATTTCTTAAAATAGTATTAAAATCGTTAAAATCAATAAATATGTTTTGTAATAAATCTCAAACCCCAATAGGTTTAGTATTAGATGTAGTGTAAAAATTTTCATGTAATGGGTGCAATCCAACATACATTGGCGTGAGTAATATTATTGAGCATAGAAAAATGTGCAAAAAACAAATGATTTTAAAAATTTAAAAATTTTATAAAAAAACTTCAGTAAAAATTGGTAAAGAATTTTGTGTGAGGATTTGGTGATTAAATCACAATCCCTAAAATAAACGTTCAATTACCAACATATTTATTGAGATTATTTAATTAAATCATTAAATCATTTTATTTAAGCTAATTAAAATTGATGGAATTATATTTTAAAAAATCTTGAGAAATGTTTATACACATAGTACTGTAAAATTCGTTTTCATTATGATATAGTTGTTTCCTAAATATTTCTTAAAATAGTATTAAAATCGTTAAAATCAATAAATATGTTTTGTAATAAATCTCAAACCCCAATAGGTTTAGTATTAGATGTAGTGTAAAAATTTTCATGTAATGGGTGCAATCCAACATACATTGGCGTGAGTAATATTATTGAGCATAGAAAAATGTGCAAAAAACAAATGATTTTAAAAATTTAAAAATTTTATAAAAAAACTTCAGTAAAAATTGGTAAAGAATTTTGTGTGAGGATTTGGTGATTAAATCACAATCCCTAAAATAAACGTTCAATTACCAACATATTTATTGAGATTATTTAATTAAATCATTAAATCATTTTATTTAAGCTAATTAAAATTGATGGAATTATATTTTAAAAAATCTTGAGAAATGTTTATACACATAGTACTGTAAAATTCGTTTCATTATGATATAGTTGTTTCCTAAATATTTCTTAAAATAGTATTAAAATCGTTAAAATCAATAAATATGTTTTGTAATAAATCTCAAACCCAATAGGTTAGTATTAGATGTAGTGTAAAAATTTTCATGTAATGGTGCAATCCAACATACATTGGCGTGAGTAATATTATTGAGCATAGAAAATGTGCAAAAAACAAATG
Organism: Schmidtea mediterranea; assembly: GCA_022537955.1. Classification (NCBI taxonomy): domain Eukaryota; kingdom Metazoa; phylum Platyhelminthes; order Tricladida; family Dugesiidae; genus Schmidtea; species Schmidtea mediterranea. The sequence continues at coordinate 245,041,248 of CM039679.1, read as the reverse complement.
ATTTTAAAAATTTAAAAATTTTATAAAAAAACTTCAGTAAAAATTGGTAAAGAATTTTGTGTGAGGATTTGGTGATTAAATCACAATCCCTAAAATAAAACGTTCAATTACCAACATATTTATTGAGATTATTTAATTAAATCATTAAATCATTTTATTTAAGCTAATTAAAATTGATGGAATTATATTTTAAAAAATCTTGAGAAATGTTTATACACATAGTACTGTAAAATTCGTTTTCATTATGATATAGTTGTTTCCTAAATATTTCTTAAAATAGTATTAAAATCGTTAAAATCAATAAATATGTTTTGTAATAAATCTCAAACCCCAATAGGTTTAGTATTAGATGTAGTGTAAAAATTTTCATGTAATGGGTGCAATCCAACATACATTGGCGTGAGTAATATTATTGAGCATAGAAAAATGTGCAAAAAACAAATGATTTTAAAAATTTAAAAATTTTATAAAAAAACTTCAGTAAAAATTGGTAAAGAATTTTGTGTGAGGATTTGGTGATTAAATCACAATCCCTAAAATAAACGTTTCAATTACCAACTATTTATTGAGATTATTTAATTAAATCATTAAATCATTTTATTTAAGCTAATTAAAATTGATGGAATTATATTTTAAAAAAATCTTGAGAAATGTTTATACACATAGTACTGTAAAATTCGTTTTCATTATGATATAGTTGTTTCCTAAATATTTCTTAAAATAGTATTAAAATCGTTAAAATCAATAAATATGTTTTGTAATAAATCTCAAACCCCAATAGGTTTAGTATTAGATGTAGTGTAAAAATTTTCATGTAATGGGTGCAATCCAACATACATTGGCGTGAGTAATATTATTGAGCATAGAAAAATGTGCAAAAAACAAATGATTTTAAAAATTTAAAATTTTATAAAAAACTTCAGTAAAAATTGGTAAAGAATTTTGTGTGAGGATTTGGTGATTAAATCACAATCCCTAAAATAAACGTTCAATTACCAACATATTTATTGAGATTATTTAATTAAATCATTAAATCATTTATTTAAGCTAATTAAAATTGATGGAATTATATTTTAAAAAATCTTGAGAAATGTTTATACACATAGTACTGTAAAATTCGTTTTCATTATGATATAGTTGTTTCCTAAATATTTCTTAAAATAGTATTAAAATCGTTAAAATCAATAAATATGTTTTGTAATAAATCTCAAACCCCAATAGGTTTAGTATTAGATGTAGTGTAAAAATTTTCATGTAATGGGTGCAATCCAACATACATTGGCGTGAGTAATATTATTGAGCATAGAAAAATGTGCAAAAACAAATGATTTTAAAAATTAAAAATTTTATAAAAAAACTTCAGTAAAAATTGGTAAAGAATTTTGTGTGAGATTTGGTGATTAAATCACAATCCCTAAATAAACGTTCAATTACCAACATATTTATTGAGATTATTTAATTAAATCATTAAATCATTTATTTAAGCTAATTAAAATTGATGGAATTATATTTTAAAAAATCTTGAGAAATGTTTATACACATAGTACTGTAAAATTCGTTTTCATTATGATATAGTTGTTTCCTAAATATTTCTTAAAATAGTATTAAAATCGTTAAAATCAATAAATATGTTTTGTAATAAATCTCAAACCCCAATAGGTTTAGTATTAGATGTAGTGTAAAAATTTTCATGTAATGGGTGCAATCCAACATACATTGGCGTGAGTAATATTATTGAGCATAGAAAATGTGCAAAAAACAAATGATTTTAAAAATTTAAAAATTTTATAAAAAAACTTCAGTAAAAATTGGTAAAGAATTTTGTGTGAGGATTTGGTGATTAAATCACAATCCCTAAAATAAACGTTCAATTACCAACATATTTATTGAGATTATTTAATTAAATCATTAAATCATTTTATTTAAGCTAATTAAAATTGATGGAATTATATTTTAAAAAATCTTGAGAAATGTTTATACACATAGTACTGTAAAATTCGTTTTCATTATGATATAGTTGTTTCCTAAATATTTCTTAAAATAGTATTAAAATCGTTAAAATCAATAAATATGTTTTGTAATAAATCTCAAACCCCAATAGGTTTAGTATTAGATGTAGTGTAAAAATTTTCATGTAATGGGTGCAATCCAACATACATTGGCGTGAGTAATATTATTGAGCATAGAAAAATGTGCAAAAAACAAATGATTTTAAAAATTTAAAAATTTTATAAAAAAACTTCAGTAAAAATTGGTAAAGAATTTTGTGTGAGGATTTGGTGATTAAATCACAATCCCTAAAATAAACGTTCAATTACCAACATATTTATTGAGATTATTTAATTAAATCATTAAATCATTTTATTTAAGCTAATTAAAATTGATGGAATTATATTTTAAAAAATCTTGAGAAATGTTTATACACATAGTACTGTAAAATTCGTTTTCATTATGATATAGTTGTTTCCTAAATATTTCTTAAAATAGTATTAAAATCGTTAAAATCAATAAATATGTTTTGTAATAAATCTCAAACCCCAATAGGTTTAGTATTAGATGTAGTGTAAAAATTTTCATGTAATGGGTGCAATCCAACATACATTGGCGTGAGTAATATTATTGAGCATAGAAAATGTGCAAAAAACAAATGATTTTAAAAATTTAAAAATTTTATAAAAAAACTTCAGTAAAAATTGGTAAAGAATTTTGTGTGAGGATTTGGTGATTAAATCACAATCCCTAAAATAAACGTTCAATTACCAACATATTTATTGAGATTATTTAATTAAATCATTAAATCATTTTATTTAAGCTAATTAAAATTGATGGAATTATATTTTAAAAAATCTTGAGAAATGTTTATACACATAGTACTGTAAAATTCGTTTTCATTATGATATAGTTGTTTCCTAAATATTTCTTAAAATAGTATTAAAATCGTTAAAATCAATAAATATGTTTTGTAATAAATCTCAAACCCCAATAGGTTTAGTATTAGATGTAGTGTAAAAATTTTCATGTAATGGGTGCAATCCAACATACATTGGCGTGAGTAATATTATTGAGCATAGAAAAATGTGCAAAAAACAAATGATTTTAAAAATTTAAAAATTTTATAAAAAAACTTCAGTAAAAATTGGTAAAGAATTTTGTGTGAGGATTTGGTGATTAAATCACAATCCCTAAAATAAACGTTCAATTACCAACATATTTATTGAGATTATTTAATTAAATCATTAAATCATTTTATTTAAGCTAATTAAAATTGATGGAATTATATTTTAAAAAATCTTGAGAAATGTTTATACACATAGTACTGTAAAATTCGTTTTCATTATGATATAGTTGTTTCCTAAATATTTCTTAAAATAGTATTAAAATCGTTAAATCAATAAATATGTTTTGTAATAAATCTCAAACCCCAATAGGTTTAGTATTAGATGTAGTGTAAAAATTTTCATGTAATGGGTGCAATCCAACATACATTGGCGTGAGTAATATTATTGAGCATAGAAAAATGTGCAAAAAACAAATGATTTAAAAATTTAAAAATTTTATAAAAAACTTCAGTAAAAATTGGTAAAGAATTTTGTGTGAGGATTTGGTGATTAAATCACAATCCCTAAAATAAACGTTCAATTTACCAACATATTTATTGAGATTATTTAATTAAATCATTAAATCATTTTATTTAAGCTAATTAAAATTGATGGAATTATATTTTAAAAAATCTTGAGAAATGTTTATACACATAGTACTGTAAAATTCGTTTTCATTATGATATAGTTGTTTCCTAAATATTTCTTAAAATAGTATTAAAATCGTTAAAATCAATAAATATGTTTTGTAATAAATCTCAAACCCCAATAGGTTTAGTATTAGATGTAGTGTAAAAATTTTCATGTAATGGGTGCAATCCAACATACATTGGCGTGAGTAATATTATTGAGCATAGAAAAATGTGCAAAAAACAAATGATTTTAAAAATTTAAAAATTTTATAAAAAAACTTCAGTAAAAATTGGTAAAGAATTTTGTGTGAGGATTTGGTGATTAAATCACAATCCCTAAAATAAACGTTCAATTACCAACATATTTATTGAGATTATTTAATTAAATCATTAAATCATTTTATTTAAGCTAATTAAAATTGATGGAATTATATTTTAAAAATCTTGAGAAATGTTTATACACATAGTACTGTAAAATTCGTTTTCATTATGATATAGTTGTTTCCTAAATATTTCTTAAAATAGTATTAAATCGTTAAAATCAATAAATATGTTTTTGTAATAAATCTCAAACCCCAATAGGTTTAGTATTAGATGTAGTGTAAAAATTTTCATGTAATGGGTGCAATCCAACATACATTGGCGTGAGTAATATTATTGAGCATAGAAAAATGTGCAAAAAACAAATGATTTTAAAATTTAAATTTTATAAAAAAACTTCAGTAAAAATTGGTAAAGAATTTTGTGTGAGGATTTGGTGATTAAATCACAATCCCTAAAATAAACGTTCAATTACCAACATATTTATTGAGATTATTTAATTAAATCATTAAATCATTTTATTTAAGCTAATTAAAATTGATGGAATTATATTTTAAAAAATCTTGAGAAATGTTTATACACATAGTACTGTAAAATTCGTTTTCATTATGATATAGTTGTTTCCTAAATATTTCTTAAAATAGTATTAAAATCGTTAAAATCAATAAATATGTTTTGTAATAAATCTCAAACCCCAATAGGTTTAGTATTAGATGTAGTGTAAAAATTTTCATGTAATGGGTGCAATCCAACATACATTGGCGTGAGTAATATTATTGAGCATAGAAAAATGTGCAAAAACAAATGATTTTAAAAATTTAAAATTTTATAAAAAACTTCAGTAAAAATTGGTAAAGAATTTTGTGTGAGGATTTGGTGATTAAATCACAATCCCTAAAATAAACGTTCAATTACCAACATATTTATTGAGATTATTTAATTAAATCATTAAATCATTTTATTTAAGCTAATTAAAATTGATGGAATTATATTTTAAAAAATCTTGAGAAATGTTTATACACATAGTACTGTAAAATTCGTTTTCATTATGATATAGTTGTTTCCTAAATATTTCTTAAAATAGTATTAAAATCGTTAAAATCAATAAATATGTTTTGTAATAAATCTCAAACCCCAATAGGTTTAGTATTAGATGTAGTGTAAAAATTTTCATGTAATGGGTGCAATCCAACATACATTGGCGTGAGTAATATTATTGAGCATAGAAAAATGTGCAAAAAACAAATGATTTTAAAAATTTAAAAATTTTATAAAAAAACTTCAGTAAAAATTGGTAAAGAATTTTGTGTGAGGATTTGGTGATTAAATCACAATCCCTAAAATAAACGTTCAATTACCAACATATTTATTGAGATTATTTAATTAAATCATTAAATCATTTTATTTAAGCTAATTAAAATTGATGGAATTATATTTTAAAAAATCTTGAGAAATGTTTATACACATAGTACTGTAAAATTCGTTTTCATTATGATATAGTTGTTTCCTAAATATTTCTTAAAATAGTATTAAAATCGTTAAAAATCAATAAATATGTTTTGTAATAAATCTCAAACCCCAATAGTTTAGTATTAGATGTAGTGTAAAAATTTTCATGTAATGGGTGCAATCCAACATACATTGGCGTGAGTAATATTATTGAGCATAGAAAAATGTGCAAAAAACAAATGATTTTAAAAATTAAAAATTTTATAAAAAAACTTCAGTAAAATTGGTAAAGAATTTTGTGTGAGGATTTGGTGATTAAATCACAATCCCTAAAATAAACGTTCAATTACCAACATATTTATTGAGATTATTTAATTAAATCATTAAATCATTTTATTTAAGCTAATTAAAATTGATGGAATATATTTTAAAAAATCTTGAGAAATGTTTATACACATAGTACTGTAAAATTCGTTTTCATTATGATATAGTTGTTTCCTAAATATTTCTTAAAATAGTATTAAAATCGTTAAAATCAATAAATATGTTTTGTAATAAATCTCAAACCCCAATAGGTTTAGTATTAGATGTAGTGTAAAAATTTTCATGTAATGGGTGCAATCCAACATACATTGGCGTGAGTAATATTATTGAGCATAGAAAAATGTGCAAAAAACAAATGATTTTAAAAATTTAAAAATTTTATAAAAAAACTTCAGTAAAAATTGGTAAAGAATTTTGTGTGAGGATTTGGTGATTAAATCACAATCCCTAAAATAAACGTTCAATTACCAACATATTTATTGAGATTATTTAATTAAATCATTAAATCGTAACTATTACATCATTATTGTTTTCATTTATAACATTTAACAAAGATTATGATGGCAGACAGAAGATGAGGATATAGTTTCATGAAAATATCTTTCGTTTATTTGTCGTTTTCGAGTTTTTATTAATAATAGGCCATCGTTTTTAAAAATTTTTAAATATACGTTAAAGTATTTGATTTCATTGTCCGTTGATAATTATGATAGATCAACTAATTTGGTAATATTGAAAACATGATGTGTTCTTTAATATTCAAAAAGAATGGGAGCAGTTGATGAAGTTGATATGCAAACGTCTTTTACTCCATCAATTCAAAAAACATTGAAATGGTACCAAAAATTAGTCTTCCATGTATTGGGTAATGACAGTATTCAACTCATATATTGTATTTAGAATAAAAACATCGAACTTATCACTTAAGTTCTACGACTTCAAAATACAATTAGTTCGTCAAATATTTGAAATATTTGTACATGATACAATAAGACTTAGAGCTGGAAGATCATCTTTACAACCACTGGCTTTTAGAATCATTGGTAAACACTTTCCTGATGAATATTCACTTGATAAAGCAGGCAAAAGAGTATTGAAAAAATATTATGTCGTTTGTCCATCAAAGAAAAAGCAAACTGTTATTAAATTTAAGTGTTCAGAATGTGATGTACCTCTTTGCATTGTAAATTGTTTCAGATCTTATCATAAAAAGGTTCATTTCCACTTAGAACAAACAAAATTTGAGAATAAATAAATATTTCAGACTTTTTATGATATATTGTCTTTAAGTTTCAGAAAAAGTTTTTCTTGAAAGAATTTGTTTAGAATGACGTATTCTATAAAATGAGTAATTTTTCATTCACAAATTCGAATTTTTCAATTTTTGTTTGTTTATTTAAGAATGATTAATAAATTTGAAATTATGTTTTAAATTTGTCAATTCCTTTTATTTATGTTGTATTCTTTAATATAAACCTGAAATCTCACCAAAAAAAATTCGGTACTCTAAGAGCTAAATATCCTCACGATATCAAAAGTGAATAAACAAATAAATGACTATAATAATGATGATTAACAATAGTAAAACAAATAGAATTGAAAAGAGTGTTTCATTGGAGAAAATAAAATCCAAAAATCAATAAATATGGAATTTAATCATTAATTTCACAATGCCAAAACACAAAATCAATAAATAAACAACATTGTTTTTTCAAAAGATTTCAATTACAAGTTTATTTGAATAAGAAACTTTTCATTTTTTTTGTTTTATTTAATAAAATAAAGAGATTTATTTCATTTTAACAACACCTGATAAACATTCAAATGATTGTGAAATTAATTGTTGGATTTAATAGTTTTCCCATGATTTTAATATTATGAAAAAAATTACTACATCTTTAAGAAACAAATTAAATTCCCATTTATTCTCAAATATGGGAATAATATGCATGCATTTATTGGCATCGAATTGACAGAGCACTAAATCATATTGTTGGGGTTCGATAAAATATGCACATTACAAAAATAAAACAAAACTCATAAAATTATGTAAAAATCAATGAACACACAAAATTCAAAACAATAATAAGTGAAGAAATTAATCAAAAATCAAAACTCAATATTTGCTGGGAAACTGGGATTGGCGTATATCGAATGATAGACGAGTTCAAATATGATAAACAAAATCTAAGGGTAGTCCCAAGAAGGAAATATTTTAAGAAATTGAAATTAATTAAAAATTAATTAGCTAATATAAAACCAGAGCCAATGGAAACCTCATGCAGTGTAGGAAACCCAAGGTGTCAGCAAAGTTATTAAATTAAGTCCGGGGAACTCACGAAATGAGGGAAAGCCCGAATCAAAAGGGAACATGACAAAAATAAAATTACTCCAAAGAAAATCTGATTTTTGGGAAAATAATAAAGCTTTCCGAACATCAATCATTCCTGTAAACAAATTAATTTTGCAAAAAGAAATCGAATTGTCAGGAAGATTTATAAGCAAGGAACAAAATTTGATATATTGCTAGGGAGGTCGAAAATAATATTTGATAAATTATTTGTACGAATTGAAAAGAAAAGAGAAATTAAAGAAAAGAAACTTAATTTATTAAGAGTCAAGAATATTAATTATTTTTAGATATGCGTTGAAAGACTTTTTTTTATCCCAGCACAAGAATAACTAGCTAAAGCGTATTAAAGTTGTGCATAATGATGTGATTCTGAAATTGTAAAGGTTGGATTGTCATTGAAGACATATAAAGTGTTGCAACAAAGTTGGATCATAAACGTTATTGTGTTGGATGTTAGAGATATTTGAATAAGGAAACCCTAACCCAACATGATAGGATAGAGATTATGAAAGTTTTAAGTTTCTCGAATTTTGGTTTGAGAGCCTAATAAAATTCTGAATAGTGCAATTCCGAGTATTGAAAGCGTACGTAACCAACTTCAAAGTAGAGTTGGTGAGTCTGAAATTCATTCTCTTTTTCATGTTTTTCTATAAACGATTATTAAGCAATTTGAGATGTTTTTATCAAATTTTTTTACTGATTTTGAAAGTAAACTGAATGTTTCTATTCACGCATATGTGTTTGTTTAAATCGGAGGCATGATGGACTTTATGAGTCGAATATACATCTGAAGCAAGCGGTAATAGGTTGCATAATCATTTTAAGGTAATGAGTAAGAAGCAACTTTTTAACTTTTGATATATGTGACGAGAAAACAAAAATACTTGGAATTAGAAAATTAAAAGAAATGTTCTTTTAAATTTATAATAGTAGAAAATTATAATAATTATAATCATTTTTAATTTAAATAAATAACTGTGTAAGCCAATTTCTGTAGTTTTATTCATAAAAGGAAATATTTTAACCTAAAATAGCTCCATATTACTCCAAAATAAAATTTAACAAGTCCTTGGCCATCTGCTTCTTTTTGTGGTTTATTTGATTATAAGTCGGTTTGGTCTCTGACTCCTCGTGATCAAATTTTGAAAAGAAAATTAACAGAACCCATCACAAGGAACTTTTATTCGTATATCTCTTTATCTGCTCCTTTACGGTAGACTTAAGTCCACTCAAGGTAGATCACACTTTCTGGTACGCACCTTAAGTTCAAAATACAGATACACTTTTATCTGTTTCAATTAACTATTAACTTCGACAATCATTTCAATATTTTTCTAATCGCCTGACAGCTGTCAGAGATAATAGAGGAACTGAAGAAGAATGAAGGAAATGTATTGGTGAAAGTAATTACCAGTAATTGCCATCAGATTACGAACTATAAAACCAAATCACAAAAAAGAACAATTAGAAAAATAGAAAAAAGGATAAAATTTTAAAAAGGAAAAGACAAACAAAATTAAAACAAAATGCAAGTTGTTTTTAGTCAATAAACTATTCATATTTAGTTTTATTCTAAAAACTATTTTGTTTTTAGTTGAAGTAATTAGGTTGGCGACTTCTCGCTTCTTTGATAATCCCGAAAACTAATCTAGGTTAATTGATTTTATGAGAGAATTCATCAAATTATCTTCTCGGGTTTTCCAAAATGTTCAGTTTCTCCACATGCCTCGGGATTTATATATGGCCCGGTCTTTCTAGAAGTCTAATAAATTATTCATTAATTTATAATTAATTTTTGTTTTTGAATATCTTTCTCTGGGGACCTCCGATTGATTTATATTAGAATATATGTACTCGTCTGTACTTATTTGTTATCCGTACATATTTGTTTCCAACTAATATATCAATGTTGAATTAAATTTTGTATTTATTTATTCGTTGTAATTACTACAATTTTATTGACCGCAACATTCTACTCTGATTGAATAATTTTGTTCTCACAGAGAACTCAAATAAAATTTGACAAAGTTATTTATTTAAATTATATATTTTTATAAATGATTGTTCTATGGACAAATTATTTTAAATTATTACTATTACTATTATTATTATTATTATTATTATTATTATTATTATTATTATTATTATTATTTATTATTATTATTATAATTTATTATTATATATATATATTATTAATTAATTTGAATTTATTTATTTCTAATTACTTTATCATTCTATGCGGTAAAATTTATTTTCATCTGATTTATCTATTTTATAATTGCCAATTTTTCTGATTTAATAAACACATTTATTATATTAATTGGAAAATTTTCCACAACGATTTATGTTTAAATATTCAAATTAACTTTTATTATTCTGCAGTCGTTTTCAGCAATATAATTAGCAATATATTTTTGTTTTTATTAGCTCGCATTAAGCAAAATTATATTTAATTACTAAAAGGATACAATAATTGAATATTTGTTAGAATTTTTAATTACTATCGGTAAGTTAGATATGCACTGCCAGATGTAGTTCAAGACACTTATAAAAATAAGTTAGTTTTTTAAATATATAGGTCAATTTAAGGTCACTGGTTACTATAACAACAGTATGATTACGACGAAAAGCACTCGTTGAGGAAATCTAAATAATAAAAATTAAATAGTTATTAAATTGAGTAAACTGAGTGGGAAAAGGTCTAAATAAAGCGAATGTGACTCCAAAATTTCGAGATGCAGAAATGAAACAATGAAAAGGAAACAGTACAGAATTGATGACATCAAGCAACAAAATACAACAAGGTCTTTCTTAATTAAAAAGTACTAAGAGAAGGATAAACAAAATAAAAAAGTCGAAATTCGATTTTTAATCTCATTAGCATGTCCGAGATAATAAAAAATAGATTACTGAAGAATTCAAAAAATACCATTATGTAAAACTCTATGTCTTGACAGCTGTCAGAGATAATAGAGGAACTGAAGAGGAATGAAGAAATGTATTGATGAAAGTAATTACCAGTAATTGCCATCAGATTACGAACTATAAAACCAAATCACAAAAAAGAACAATTAGAAAAATAGAAAAAAGGAGACAATTTTAAAAAGGAAAAGACAAACAAAATTACGAAATTATCGAATGAAGTCATTTACAAAATTAAAGTTATCAAACAAGTTCAAGTTAAAGCTGAAAAAGCAACACAAGAAAAAACAATCAAGTGGTTACTGATTCCAAATTGCATTGCTAACGTGCTATTCTTCTCTAATTGTTGTAATATGCACAAAAAGTTATTGTTGTAATATCGAATCATTTGCGTAGTAAATTGGAAATAAATTGTATTGATCAATGAAAATTTCCTGGAATTCGTTTTTGTTGTAGACGAAAACACACTTTGAAGTCAGATCAATAATTGTTGATTTCACATTTCACCGAAAATCCAAACACACAAAAACATGGTTAATTTAAGTTTAAAATAGGTCGTTTTATGCATTGCATCTTTTCAATTCAGTTTTCTTTAAAAAACTTTGTTGCGATATTACTTGTATGTTTCGGATCGTTGTCTTGTTGAAAAACAAAATAGCTAAGGTCAAAGTTCTCCAAAGAAGGTAAAAGTTTATTTAATTTAATAATTTTATAAAACTATACTATGAATGTAATTTTAAACTAAATAAAACTTCTCGCCAAATTTTTTTGTACTTTTGCATTTTTAAAAAAATTACATTTATTTTGTCCATTACTGTATATAAAATTTTTAATTTAAATTGATCATACATAATTTACAAAAATATCAAATAGTTCACATACAATTTCACTAGTTCATCTATCTTATGTATTAACTTTCATAGTGTAACCACATATAATGATTTCAATCTAAACAGTGTTAAATTTACGTATTATTATTATAATTGTTATAATTATTATAATTATTATTATTGTTATTATTATTATTATTGTTATTATTATTATTATTATTATTATTATTATTATTATTATTATTATTATTATTATTATTATTATTATTATTATTATTATTATTATTATTATTATTATTATTGTTATTAGTATTATTGTTATTATTAGTATTTTTAGTAATATTATTATTATTATTATTATTATTATTATTATTATTATTATTATTATTATTATTATTATTATTATTAATAAATAATTAAACAAATTTGGCAACGATTTAATTAAAAGATAACGCCAATAAAAACTTTTCGTACGATATATTTTGACAGCATAACTGCCATCTTCAGATACTCAAAACCAACTAAAAATGTTTAGAAGAAAAGATGATTCCTTCTTTCATTTTTAAAATGAAACTAAGTGATTGTCTTTCCAGTAAAGATGTCCAATAATACATAGAAGAACGTTAAGAAGAATGTTGGAATCAGAGAAAATAAGGATAACTTCCATTGATAAAAAACTAACAAATATTGGATTAGTGTTAAATAATGCTACGAATGAGTTTTGTTTACAAGTATGTGTAGAATGGTGTATCAAAAATTCGATTGTGCAAATAAAATCTAAAGAGGATGGTCATATTAAAAAATTGATTAATTTGAGGAAAATATTTGGGATTTCTAAATTTAGTGTGGAGAATACTGTGATAAATTTGAGTAAAATAGTTTTGACTGATAAAGAAGAGCGTGTTTTAAAATTTGGTCCAAATCACTGTATTAAGAATCGCTTGGATGAAACAAAATTGTGTGCAAAAATTGAAAGTTTATATTTTCATATATCCCGATCGATGAAAGGCATGAATGGTAATTATGCCAAGAGCTCGTTAAGTGCAAGCATGATGGAGTATATCGATAAAAACAAAAAGCAGAATATTAGGGATTTTATGACTTTAAAAAACTTAGCTAAAAAAATATAAATATCTGTAAGTTTGACAAAGGAAATGGGATAGTTCTTCTTGACCATGATGTGTATGTAAATAAGTTGAATGATTTGTTAAATTCTCCTGTTTGTGAAATTACCAAAATGTCGGAAGAATGGAAAATTGCCTCCTCTTAAGGATGAAGAGTTTGTACAAAACATGTTAAATGGTTTTATTAAGAAAAAGCTTATTAATGAAGAGGTAGGTAAGTCTATTCGTCCAATAGGATCGCAGCCAGCAAAACTATATGGGCTTCCAAAAAACCATAAATATGGTGAACCTATGAGACCAGTTTTGTCGATGGTTGGTACTGCCCAGTATAAAATAGCAAAGTTTTTAGATGGATTATTAAAACCGTTAATGCGATCAAAGTTTGAATGTAAGGATAGCTTTGAGTTTGTGTCTTGTATTGCAAAGCTACAAAAGTATGAAAAAAAAGTATGAATGATGTTATGGTTTCGTTGATGTTTGCAGTTTGTTTACGAATGTACCACTGGTTGATACAATCTTGGCTAACACAAGGATCTTCACTTTTCCATCGTTTTGAATTTCGTTGACCAATATTTTTATCAGTTGCGGAGTATTTTCCGCTTTCAGACGACCAATTCGTACAGCATCTATGGTCCTCACTCGACGATATTTAAATTCATTATAAGAAAAAATAAGAACTGATTTTGCTGGTGCAGATGCCTTATAATGTTTATCAAGCCATTCCTTTGATTTACTGCATTTTATGATTATAAAGCAATGTTAAACAAACAATGAGAAATTCACTTTTTTCTTTTGTTATTATAAAAAAAGTTTTTTAATTTAATCTGCTGTCAAATTTGGAGATATGAAAATTTAAATTTAGTCTTTAGTAAATTGATCATAAACATTTTATTTTTTATGGATAATGCTGTCAACGGGTATCCGGCTACCCACCCGTTAGTATATACCAGGTGATATAATTAATGGATGGGTGGAGTTTCTAATTTGTTTTCCTTAAAATAGTTTACTCAACTAAACCCTAGGTAAACATCTCTTCTAGTAAAAATATCAGAATAATAATCTTTTGTATCAATCTTTCTTTCAAAATTAGAGAAACAGATTTCTGATTTTTCTTTTGTTAAGCTTCTTTTTAGTATTTTCTAGTCCTGATGATGTTGTTTCTTTTTTAAACTATATAAACGGATTTCACTCTAATATTAAGTTCACAGTAGAAGAAGATTATTTAATTGAAACAATAAATCATAATTATTACATCATTATTTTTTCGGTGAATAACATTTGACAAATATTATGATGGCAGACTGAAGATGAGGATAATTTCTTCGAAATATATTTATTTTATTTGGTTTTTTCATGTTTATATATATATATATAATTCTAAACATTATTTTTCAATAAAACATTTTTGTGATAAAATATTTCTTAAAAATATTTTTAAATTTTAAATTAAGTTTAATTTAATTTTTTCATCTATTAATTGTTTTTAATTAATCAAATTTCATTTAATCAATATTTTACTTTCAACACCAATTCAGTTTTCTTTTTATTGACCGGATTCTAAATTTCTATCATCTGTTCATTTCACCGTGCAAATATCGATTTTGGACTCCTTTTCGCTGAACCTCGCCGAATTTGAAAACGGACAGATCGCAATTAAAAAAAACTATTTAAATCAAGTTGGATAAGTAATTAAAAATTAAAAATCTTTTTATTGGAAATTTCAATTTTAATATCATATTTTATTTTTATAGTTTTTTATAGATATTAAATTTTTGTTTTAATTTTTGAAAGATTTAAATTTCAAATAATATATTAAAATCAGCCAGAAAAACTACAAAAATCACTATAAATTATTTAATGTTCATGAAAATTTATTTAAATTAAATATTTCAACAATATCAGTTTTTAACAACACAATCAAAATCAAATAAGAAAAAAATCATTTTTAAGTATTAAAATAATTTTTAATTGATAATTTAATGAAAAATATGATTTTTTTTCTCAACAAAACACTTTTAATTGACAATCAAAAATCGCGCTGGAACTTCCTTTTGCCTTGATTAATTTCTTTGGTTGAATTTTACCAACATCGCATAGAGCTATTCATTCCCATAAACACGTTCATGACTACCTCATAAATTTGATGAGCTCTCTGTTTTGGTTTGACGTGGTCTTGTTCTTTCCTGTTTTTGAATTAATTAAACATTTTTAAGTACTCAAGCATATATCCTAATTTGTATCTTGCTGCTAGACCAAATGTTTTTAATCCATTGTTTCTTTAGATATCCAGTGACTTCTTTTTGCCTTTGAATCTTCATCTTATTTTCCCCTAAAGAATTCGACTACCTATTTAGATTTTGTATTATTTTGTCAAATTAAGAATTAACAATATCCATTCTGAATTTTTTCCTATTTTACTTTTCTATGAATACACTGAGTACGCCATCGATGCTTCGATAGACAAGGACCCACCAACCGTTTTTCTTAATTTTCGAAGACTTTAACCAACCCATTTGTAAATTGTTACAGATAGATCGACAATAATAATTAAGCAATTAAAATGTATATGTATCACTCTTGCACCTATTTCAATTCTTTCAAATAGTTGTTCATTTGAGTTACTGTGGACTCTCTGATAAACACTTTTCTCGAAGCAATGAATATTGCATTTGGTCTCTCAATTCCTCGGTTACAAATCTCAAGGATCCTTTTCATTGTTTCTTTAGAAATCTTTTACCCAGACTTTTTACTTTTCTTTCATAACTCAACTAAACGATATCCAAATTATTCTTGGCAGAATTTGCATCCATGAAAACGGTGACTCTTTTAAGAGACTTTTTCTCATTTTAATTGACGATATTAATTAATTTATTTAAAAATTAAGAAAACAATTACAACTTTAATTGCTTTCTTAATTTAATTAAGAATATATGGAATAATTAGTTGCTAAAATAATAAATTGCCTGCTCTTTAATTAACTTGAGAAGAACAAAACATTTTTGTTTATATAAAATGGTCCTTTAAGCCAGTGGTGTTGTGCTAATTTTTTTACCGGAACGCGTATATATAATTATATAAACAGGGCCGATCCTGGGTAGGCGGCCGCTCTGTGCGGTCTCATGTTCCAAATTTGACGACGGGGAGATTTCGCCCAATTTCGCCCGTCGCCAGAATCGGCCCTATATATAGCATAAAAAGGAAAGGAAACTAAAATCATTACGAAACCCATTTTGCGTATATGTATACATATATATATATATATATATATAATATATATATATATATATATGTGTGTGTTTATTACAATAATAGGAACGTTTAATAAAAATTAGTTAACAAATTATAAAATACGCATATTAGATACTCAAACAATATTGCATAAATATTTTTAACAATACATGAAATCAATACGTCAGCCAATTGTCGTTATCATAAATCATCTTTAGTTCCTGAACGCGTTCCTGTCCAAAAAGGAAGTACCGGAACGACGTTCCGTAGCGTTCCGGCTCGACAAAACCACTGCCTTAAGCTTAAAAGTAAAATATATGCACAAATTCAAACTTATGTAAACTTTCAATTTAGTCGTAATTGTTTTTGTTAAACATTTAGTTTTTCAATGAATTAGTGTTTTTAGTTTATTTGAATATTACAATTTGTTATTGGGTTCGCGCCTGAACCTTTTGGATAAGCCGGCATTTTCTTTTTAAAACCGACATCAAATCATCGTTGCATGTGTAGACTGACATATAAATATTTCTGCAAGTACGAGTCAAATGTATATCGCTTTATGTATTTGAGTCTCTCCCCAAGACAAAATGCTGGGTTCGCACCTGGCTGTAATTGTTTGTAAAGTTTACTCGCTTTTCATATTAGACAATTACCA
The DNA here is from genome assembly GCA_022537955.1 of Schmidtea mediterranea. Lineage (NCBI taxonomy): Eukaryota > Metazoa > Platyhelminthes > Tricladida > Dugesiidae > Schmidtea > Schmidtea mediterranea. The sequence continues at coordinate 245,024,312 of CM039679.1, read as the reverse complement.
ACGGAAATAGAAAAGAATAGATATTACGATTTTTACGGCTAGTGAAAAAGTTATTTTGCACTTAAATTCGAGTTTGTCAATAATATTCTGACAAGTTAAATAAAAGTCTAAGTTCTTTTTTTTGTTTAAATTGATTCCTTATTGTAACCTAGCACCATTCTAGCATATAAATGCCAAATGAATATCATTTTTCTTATTTAGTATAAATATTATCCCTTACATATAAAATATAACTTTTGGAAATTTGTTTATTTATTGATTTCCATGGGAACTTTATTATTGATTTAGAAAATGTTTTAAACTAGCCTTCGCATTATCCGTATTGTAAATGAAGAATTAAAACGCATCTGTCTATTTTTATCGAATTTGTTATTTTTATGCTAAAATTTATCGATTTATCTATTTAATATTAATATTAATATATTTATTAATAATCATATAATAATAATATAATTCAAAATGTCATTATTATTATTAGTGAGAGATGAAATTTTAAATTAAATAAATTTAAAAATTAAAATTATAACTAATTAATAGTATGTTGTGTGGATTGATTGACGAACGTTGAAAATCCGCTGAGAGTATTTATATAGCAGAAAATATTTTACTTTTCGTTTTGCAAATTTTAATTATGAAAAATCTGAACACAAGAAGTTCCAATAAAAACGATAACTCTAATTAGGCAACCACGTTATTGGCTAATTTTGTGAAGCAACCAAAAATATATAAATTGTGCCAAGATATCCAAAGATTCATCGTAGAACTTGAACGTTTCTTTGATATACTTACTACTAAAGATCGATTGCAGAACAATTTCGTCAGAACTTTATTGTCTGAAATGCTTTAGTGATTTATGATAAAATTCATTTCAAAGACAGTAAAAGGTAAAACTTTTAAAGGCATTTATCGAACCATCAACATTAATTGAGGATTTCTAGAAAGTGTTGAATTATTCTAAAGAGCAAGAGAACGTAAAAGATTATTGGAAAAAGTTAGAGGTTTAGTGAAAATAATTTGAAAAAAAAGAAATGAAATATAACTTGAAAATTCAAGATTTGAAATCTTTAGAAGAAACAAAAGCTAGAATTGAGAAACATCAGGATTTCTGGATTTTTTGTATTTCTGCTTGGAAAAGGAATAGTCAATTAAATGGAAAACCAAACGAACAAAATCTTAAGAAATACCTTCAAAACATACAATGCAGGTCAGTGAACTAACAAGAATCAAATAACAAGACAGGTTCATGACAGAAAAGCAGATCAGTAAGAATTCCATCAAAAATGAAGAAATTCATTCAAGAAAGGATATCAACCAGAACCGACAGTATTTAGATGCTGGTATGGTTGAAGATTGGTCATTGCAAATGCGAATATGTCAATATTCAATGCGCAAATCACATTAGATAAGTATATTTCAAAAATAAATGCAGGAAACGATTCGAGAAAAAAAGTGGTAGGAATTTACGTTAATGTGACTGTATATTTATTAATTATGATTTGAATGATGATATTTTAATTAATTTAACATCTGTATATAATTATTTTTATTAACACATTGTGATCGGGCAGTTTTCGGCCGCGCACTAGTGCTGGTAACGGGTGATTTTTCGCGTAATTTCGCGCTAACGTAGACCTCTAGAAAAATTGCGATAACTTCAAAAATATTTGTTTGATTTCAATAATTCTTTTTCCAAATTATTTATTTTATTTCATTTTATTTTATTATATTTAGAAATGTATTCTTCATCGTTAAACTAGTGCAGAATTTCACATAAAGCAGAAAAGTTTTGAAAAAAATAATATTTTTTTACAAAACATCCTTTATTTTTACAAATTATACACAAAAATTATTTCTAAATGTAAAATAAAAATTAGTATTGTTTTAGGGTGTGATATCCTTCAAAACATTTGCCCCTGTGTAAGGGAACTTCACAAAATTTGCATATGAAGCCCGTTATATGTACCGTTATCTTCGACTATTTTTATGATGAATAACACTACCTCGGTACCCACCGTACACCCCATCTATTGTTCTCAAAAGGTTTTTACCTGCATGGCTACAACCCTACAGACGCTATATAGCGAAAACTCAAGTATATTGGAACCCGCATTTTAACGTGACCCGCGCTCCACTAACAATCTATCAAAAACGTATAAATACGTGATCCGCTCTCTAGCATTAATTTGCTAAACACGTATCAATACGTGATCCGATTACAATGTCGAATAATATTTTTTAAAATTGATAATATATAATGTGTTGGATTTGATTTTTTATATCCTCATTCTCTTGATTCCACTCGAGAAATTCTTTTAATGTTTCATCATTACTTTGTAAAAAGAGAGATAATTGTCTTAAATATAATTTATATATTCGTTCCTTTTGTTCATTACTACCATCATCTACAAAAAGTGACTTTTCATAAATAAGATAAGTCCCCAATATTAAGTATCTATTAGTTAAATGAGTCCCAACTTGAGCAATAGCAACTTCAAAACATTGTCTAATTTCTTTATCAGTTAAATATCGTAACATAAATTGGCGATATTCAAACCATACATCGACACTTCTATAATCTTTAATTGCACGAATGAATAGAGCACATACGAAATCTTTGTCTAAATAATATACTTTTCATCATTGATCCAATCAATCCACCTTTCAGTGACAATGGATAATAAATATGCGTAGTTTTTCTTGATTCGTTTGCTTCCAATCTCTTTTCTGAATGTTTAGTGCATTAATTAACTTCCAATGAGAATCATAATCAAGAGGATTTTTTAAAACATTTTCTTTATACATATCAATTTTCATAATTTTCGCTGAAAAATCTGATTCCAAATCACTACTAGATAAATCATTATCGATCATATGAAACATTTTTAAAATATGTTGTCTTTATAAGACAAATTACTTTTATTGTTAGCAATTTAATTTATTAAAAAAATTCAACCTACAAATCCTCCAACCTTGACCACAATTCAAACCAAATTTTAAATTTACAATGCCGCCAAAAAAAACTAATACACATTAACTCGAAAAAACAATATACAAACTAAAACTTTTTACATAAAAATAATATGAACTTTTATTTCAAGGACAAACGACAACTAATTCTCGTCGGTCGGTGCGGCCGTTAGAGAGGGGATGACGGAGTTTTTTTATAAACACGTGCAATTCGTAAAAAAAAATTTTTTTAATATATTTTTTTCGAAAAATTTCACATCCTTTCATGGAACTAGAAGATTACCTAAGCCCATTTTAATGGTTGTTAATTCTAAGAAAAGATATAGCTAAGTAAAAGTGCACACAGCCGCTGCGGCCGGTAGAGTGAGGTCAAGGGTTAATATATTATATAATATATTATATAATATTAATAAATGTATGATTTTTATATTAAAAAATTGAATTGAACAAGTCTGTTGTTTATTAGTAAATAAAAAAATTGTTAATTCAATTATTTTATCACTGGTTTAGATACGTTTTCTATAATAGTAATTTTGTGGTGAAAAAGAATTTATTTTTTCAACAAGTAACAAGCTTTTTAACGTACAGGTAAGTTGTATTAAATTTTCTTTTGTTTTCTCTCTTCTTTTGACTCTCACCCCCAATTTCTAGTTAAATGCGTGATTAGTCATTATAAGGTTATAATTAGAGCTGCCACTTTTCAAGATCTCGGCTTGAGAATCAAGATTTCAGGATAAGTCTCAAGACTCAAGACTTGGAAACCAAATCTCAATATTTTATAAATTTCGCATTTCGAGTATATTTCTTTCTGGGTAAAATAATTTACCGGGTAAGTTATTTTTGACAATTCGATGAAAACAACGCATAAAAAGACACTTTGAATATTGTTTTTGTTTTTTATTATAATATTACGGTTATATTTCATTCGTTAGTTCATTGTATCGCAATTTTGTACACTCTGAATTTGCAAAAAAGGTTATTTTTTTAATTTTTGCAAATACCCAAATTTAGCGATTTTTCGTCTTCTGCTCCAATAAATATTTTTAATGTTAAATTGCTTATATCTTATAAGAAAAAATATTGTACTTTAAAATAAAATGTGATAATCGGAATCGCAATAACATTTGAATAACGAATAATGAATTGTGCATTTTAGTTTAGTCTCAAGATTTGGCACTCTGTTGAGATGGCAGCCCTAGTTATGTTGCTAAAACGTCAAGGTCATCCTATAATATATAAGTATTTAAAAAAACTTTGATAAGATTAATAAAATTAGGTTAATTATGTAAAAGATCATAAAATCCAGTAACTTGATTATAAAATGAGAATACGAACAACCGAGTACTCCCTCCTCTGTTAAACGTGGGAGCATGATTAAGAAGTATTATGTACAAATGTCGAATATATAGTTTCCTTCTGAAGTGACATAAAATCTTTTTCTCACTTTCAATATTTGACTAAAAATTTATTTCAATTCTATCCAATCTGATACAAAATGTAATTGAAATTTATTATATTTCATAAATTCAATTTTCTATCAATTGTTTAAATTTAAATTATTTGTTCATTAATTGTTCAATGTTTTAAGATACTCCAAAGCAGCGGTTTCTAAAGCTTGGGTTGCAAACCGACTTAAGGCGGATTGCAAAAAAAAATAGAAAGCAAGCTTGTTCATCACATATATTCTCTTAATTATGCTTAAATATGTGCATTATATATATATATATATGAGCCATTAATTTTGAAAGTGACATTTTTCATATTTTGCCGATTTATTGTTATTTCTTTCATAATTCTGTCTATTTTATGAAAAAGATCATGCATTTCTGTAATCAAAAATAGCTCTAATTCATTTTTCGATAAATGTAAGTTTAAATAGGGGGTAAAAGTTTTGAACAAGCTTTTATTTGATAATTTATTATACCTTTAAGTGGCAACATATATAGTTTCCTTTTCCAAACTTTAGTGTACTTAATAATCATACTTGTTCGACAATGTTTCAGAAATTAATTCAAAAACGATGGCCAGTTTCTCCAATGTTTGCCATTTTGCATTTATAACTTGAAAATTGATAAATGACTTGGTTTTATGGAAATATTATCTAAAATGCAGGTTGACGTGCAAACCAACAGATGACTCATAATTGCTGACAAATCAGGATTTTCAAAATATTTGTCAAACTGTGAATAAATTTTAGTTTTTTCAATCTAAAGTAATTTTAAATAAATTTTAACTTAAATATACATTTATTATATTACTCACGTAATAGTTTTAATTTTGGAAAAATTGACGAATACTTATAAAATATTTTATATTTCAGTTTATCTAAAGATTTGTGAATTATAATGCAAAATAAACTTTCAAAATGAAATTAGTCTTCATAATTTACTATTTTTCCTTTTGATCTATTTTAAGCTTAATTCTGTAGATTTTTTTGTCATTGAAAATTTAATATTTATTTTTCAAAAAATAAAACTTAAAATGCGATTATTCATACATTTATTATTATTATATGTTGTGCTTGCGATTGAAGTTTATTTTTCTACCAGTTTCTCAATTTCTACATTTTAATGTCGTTATTTCATGCAACATTAAAAATGAACACTCAGTTAAGTCCTCATGTTTCTATAATTTAATCTTATTGAATTTTTATATAAATTTCATGAAACAAGTATTGGGAACCGATTGGCGTTTATAGTTTGCTATTAAACTAGAAAAAATTAATATTTAATATTTATTAGTTGCTAGATGTTGCAAATTGATAACCTCAAAAAATAATAACTTCAAAACATCAATTTAAATATTAACTTTACAATCAAACAATTTGATAATTCCATAATTTAACTTTAAGCTCATTTATGTTTTTTTAAATATGTTATTCTAATTTTATTAAAGTTCTTTGCATCTTTTTTACATGAGAATTAACTCTTATATTTAATTATCCTTAATAATTATCCTTACATTATTAGCCTGCTGACTTATAATTATTTTTTGAACATTAAAATTTTGTACATAATGTTTTGGTCAAGAATTTTATTTAAGAAAAAATAAAAAGTAGATAACATTTAATATAAATAATATAAACTAAATGAATTAATTAATTAAAAGTTTGTTGACGTTAAAAATTCACGTTAAAAAAATAAAATTCCCGAGCTTGATAGATACTACATCAAGCGAAGGTAAAATAAATTAAATTAAAAATCTTTAGTGACCAGGTAAGTGATTTCATAAATAAAATTCATATTTGGTTTAGAAAAATAATTATAGGGGATTTGATTAATGTTGATTTAGGCATAAATAAGTGAAATTGATATTGTGGTCGAAACTTAATTCTACAGAAAGAATATAAACAAATATTTACAAACGGAACACCAGAGTAGTTTGAGAAACCTAGTTGTCAACAAAATTAATCAATTAGGGAAAACTCCGTATAAAAGGTAACGCGATGCTAAATGCAAACTAAAAAATACCCGAAACAAATTAATTTTTGGAATGCAGTGAGATTTCCCAAATGATAACGAATTAGTAAAGCGAATTAACCAATTCAAGAGGAGTTCTAGCAATAAATAAATTTCAAGACATGAATAAAAGAAAGAGACAACGTAGTCAGATTGCCTGTTTGATCAAAGACAAAGTAAAGAATTTTAATGGTTAGAACAAAGACAAAGTAAAATTAGAGCGGACCCATACTATTACTCTTAGTGTATCAGAATGCAGATCTACCAGTCTTTAAAGGATATTGTCCGTTTAGTTTGTGTCGTCAGGGTGTTATAAAATTTTGACTATGGACAAAAATTATTATTGAAAAGAGTGCAGATTGACAATGATATTGAAACTTGTTTTAGGTTGAAAGTTGTTATTGAAATTGTCTGAATAAAGTCTTAACTATAGTGAGGATTTTAAATACACTTTATTGTATTGGGTTATTCGATTTATTTGAATAAGAACACCGAGAAGTCAGAAGGTAGTACGAACTTGTAATAAATACCCAACATATTAAAGTAGATAATCATTTAAAGAAAAGAATATTATTACTTTAAAAAAAGAAATAAAAAGAAATTTTTAATTTTTCGTTATAAACCAGATTCAAATATAGTTCAATTCATTTTCCTGTTGGGCCAGAACACTAACGGCCTTGAAAGATGTTTAAATGAATCGGTAACACACATGCAAACATAACATGCAAATTTAAACTCAAACCTATTAAAACATCAACTAAACCCTATCAAATATGAGAAAAAAGATAATTACATATGTTGAGGTCTGTAAATTAAAATTAAAAATTTAAATAAAATTTAGGATAATAATTCAAATGGAAAGTAAGCGAAGAAAAAAGGCAAATAAAAGCGGGATCGTGCACAGAATTAATAGTAAAGGAAAGTGCGATGGAAACAGTATTAGAAAATGCAAAAAGCAATTACGAAAGGCGAGAATCCGGAAATCCGAGAAAAATCAATAAATGGAAAAATATCGAAATCGAATGGGAAAAACGGGACAGTTATAGATTAGCTAATGGTCAACAAGATGACGGTTAGGGATTTATCAGAAAAGGGTTAGAAAGGGTTGAAAAACATTCAAATGTATGAAAACAGAAAACGTTAATTAATTAATTAATTGGCTAATGGAAAACCCGAGCTAATGGGAAACCCGAGCCAATGGAGAACCCGAGAGATGAAGGAAACCCGAGCTGGGTAAACAAGAAGAAAGGCAAACAAAAGGAAGATTTGGGCCCATTAGTTTGACACAATGATTAATGGGAAAAGAGTAAGGAGAAGATAGCGCGCGTAGGAAGACCGGTAGGGCCATTAATTATCTGGATTCGTTGGACCATTATGGATGACAGCCGAAGCAAACACGTAGGAGAAAATGTCAAACGAAAGATTGACTCGGCAATAACCATTTGTCATCCTGATTTCGAGAAGTATATAAGCAAAGGGAAAACCAGAGAAAATCGGCATTCTGCCTCAGCTAGGGTTCGAAGAATCAGACTGTAGGAAAAGTGGTAAACGAATTAGGGAAGTAGGGAAAAGAAGAAATAGAATTAAGAATACGGAAAGGCGAAAAGGGATCAAACCAAACAGAAACCGAGGAAAACGAGAGTCAACAGAACTAAAGGATCAAAAGGTGAATATTGTTTGTTTGCAAAGCATCAACGCCGAGCAGAGAATCGTATAAACTTTGATTGGTCATTGTAGCGTGATAATAAATTGTGAACCTGTTGTTTCAATATACGTTGGGTCGTTCATTGTTTTAATTTAAAGAACACCAGGAGTCAGAGAGAACCGACTTGAAATAATCCAAAACCCAACATGAGCCCGACGTGATTGAAAGTCGGCGGAAAATTATTGAAAGTTAGTGGAAAAATAATTATTGAAAAAAATAGTACCGACGTGATTGAAAGTCGGCGGGAAATTATTGAAAGTTAGTGGAAAAATAATTATTGAAAAAATAGTACCGACGTGATTGAAAGTCGGCGGAAAATTATTGAAAGTTAGTGGAAAAATAATTATTGAAAAAAATAGTACCGACGTGATTGAAAGTCTGAGGGAAATTATTGGAAGCTAGTGAAAAAGGAATTATAAAAAGAATTAGTACTGACGTGAGTGAAAGTCGGCTTAGAAGTTTGAAAATAGTGTTAACGAGATTATAAAAGGCTATTATTGGGAGATTTAAAAGAAGTTGAAAAGTAATTTTAAATTATTGTTTAACGCTTGAAGTTTAGCTCAAAGTGAACCGATACAACCTCAGAAGTCAGAAACAAGTCCAAATGGCAAATGATAATGCTGTTATGCCTCTCAATAGAGAGATGATTGATTTCGCAAGTTGTCAGAAATTACCCGTCAATCAATATGGGGGAGACCCTGTTGAATTTGCAGATTTCATGGGAGATTATTATATGTACGCCTCAGCATACGGATGGACACAAGCCATTATGGTTCAGAGATTCCCACTCTATCTAGAGGGTGCGGCAAGAGAAGCCTGGCAGCAAGTCGACAAACGAAATGTTGGCAATGATTGGACAAAATTGAAGGATGCAATGGCACTGAAACTGGTTGGTGGAGATATCAAAAGAATCATGCGACAGAAATTTTATAATCGAGTTCAAGGTCCAGATGAATCGGTCAGTGAGTTTGCTTATCATCTGACCACTTTAGCAGATAAAGCCTTCGAAGTCAAACCCGATCAAGCAGATATGGCCAAGCAGGTTAAAGAGCTGTTAGAAGATCAGTTTATAACCGGAGTCCACTCCGAAATCAAAAAGGCCCTATGTTATGTGGATTTTTCCAATTTCGATGAGCTCGTGAAGAAAGCCATGAAGATAGAGCTGAATTTAAAAAGTGCAAAAAGATCAGATGCTTTTGGAGTTAATGTGGAGAGACGTGAGCGGTCAATTACGCCTGTGAGAGCACCATGGGATGAAAAGAAAATAAATCAAATTAGTAGTCCAATTTTAAGACCAAATACTAGATTTCAAGCCGGTAGATCAGCGATGAGTGTACAATCAAATGGACAGGTAAATAATCCTCAATGCGAACATTGCAAAAAGTCTGGACACTACTCAAATCAATGTTGGTTCAAATATGGGAAAAATCCCAGCCCTAACAAGAGATTCACAGAAAACAAAAGGATCAGCAGTGATGTCGAATGCTATCGATGCGGAAAGAAAGGGCATATTAGCAGAAACTGTTTTACCAGATCAAGATCATCGTCAGCGTCACCTTCACCACAAAGGGACAAAGTGAATACAAATGGACAGATACAATGTCATTCGTGCAAGGGATACGGCCACATGGCGCGATCATGCCCAAGGAACTCAGAGAGATTCAGCAGACCTATTTTAAAGAAATCAATCAGATTCCAAGAAGATATGCCAAACACCAGTAACATGACATATGCTCAGAGAGAGGAATTTCAAGACAAAATGGAAAAGGAATTTCGAGAAATGCGACAGAAGCTGAACAAACTAGTGGCTAAATTCGAATCAGATGAAGAAACTGGATCTCATATGATAATTGGAACCGTGTCAGAAGGTGAGGGAAAACCTGCCCCGAAAGTGCGAAAGATCGCATCAGATGAGAATCCGACTGCACTGTTAGCCCGAGTTGAAAAATTGCTTGAGAAAATGGAAACTGACAACTCCCAGTTGAAACGATGGATCGCAGAACTCAGTGTGATGTCACTAACCCAAAGCGAACTAAAGAGAGCCATAAATTTATGTGCAAAGTTATTCAAAGGAAACAGAGATGATGAGATACTTAAGCAAATGCAAAAGTTTGGCAAGGCTTTGCGGTCAACAAGGGATTTAGATGATATCATAGTGGAAACGACGGGACTTGATAATGTGAAGTGCCAATTCCGTGTAAAGGCCTACGGACAAATCAAAGACCTAAAGGAGCGAATACTGCGTCAATACAGTGGATGGCAAGTGCAACTAAAATTTGAGAATCGATGTCTGGAAGACGAGGAGTACTTAGTAGATTGCGGTCTGATACCAGGCTGGAAAAATAAAGTAAAAGTTGTTAATGCTGTTAATACTTTGAATTCAGACAGACAAAATTGGGAAAAGATTCTAGCAGATTTACAGGATACCCTGTATGCAGGGAATAGAGATAAAATTAATGCGAGTATCGACTTCATAATGAGCATCGAAATGGATCGAGACATGAAAGAAGGGTTGTTTGAATGCATCGTACCGTATACGAATAAACCGACGAGTTATCAGGCAAAGTTAAAAGAGGTAATTCGAAAACTAGGACATGATTATGAGGCGGCAGACGATAGTGCGAAGTCTTTGATAATAGCGTTAAATATTGCGGATCAAAGGATTGAATATTATCAGGAACATTGGAGTGTAAAAGCAAAGAAAATACGACAAAAAGCAGCGGAGATATTAGGTAATGACGGAATTATCGTGTTGACGTTCAAAGGACGAGAATTGGATGATGACGAATATTTGTTAAACTACGGATGTAACCCAAATTGTATTAATAATGTGTACGCAACAAAACAAAGTGGTGAAATGGAAGAAGATGCAGTAATAGTACCGTTTTGGCCTCTGTATGAGGAAGTGGACAATGATAATGTAGAGATTAAAACTGAAGTTGTAGATGACCCAGGAGAAATTGATCAAGAAATTAATGAATTGCAGAGATTAGAAACAATGGAAAATGAGGAAATGAGATCAGAAAATGAAGTTACAAGGGATGCTGAGGAAAGGAGCACCGATAATAGGATACTACCGAGCATAGATGAGATGAAAAGTGAAGAGAACTTTGTTGAGACGAAAAATGACATTGCGATATGTGGGATAAAACAGAATGATGCGGAAATTGAATCTTTGAGTTTAGAGGAATCAAGCGAAACTGAGCGAATATTAAAAAGTTTAGTAACGGAATTGTATTTGTTAGATGAAACTGAAACAGAAAATGATATTTCGGAGGGGGAGAAAAGAGTTGTAAAAAGATTGGCAACGGAATTAAAGAGGAGATTACCGTCGATAATTAAAAGAAATTATGAAGAAAAGGAATTTTGTGAGGAAGCAGTAATTGAGGACTTAACACGAACTGAGTTAGATCGAGATGTAATATTGACAGTGCTAGCCTATATAATATTGGAGATTGGTACTTATGGTTATCTGGAAAGTGACAATTCAAAATCATTGATAAAGAAAGCTACTGAAATGACGAATAAATATTTGATGAAGTGGATCGCAAACAATGGCGGATGGGAAGAGTTAATACAAAAGGCTGAGAGCCCAAAAACAGAGACAGTGAGGAAAAAGGGAAAACTTGCATTTCCATGGTTGATGATTTCTATTATTATGTTATTGGGAATAATAAATACGACGAATTCATTGGTGGCATATGACTGCTCCCAAACCGAAATGGGAAGAGTATACTCGTTGGTAAACGTAGCAGAGTGTTCGGATGCATATCCAGTAAAATTTAAAGTGACAAATCCAGTAAAATATCATGTATATCAAGAATCGGGGTTTCGAAGATCAAAGGTGAGAGAGTGTACAGTGAAACGAACTACTTTTGTATTTTATTGTGGAAAATGGAGCCACTCATCGATGGTGAAAATGCAATCGATACCTAGACCGATAGAAATAATTCCGGAGAATTGTTTGGCAGCCTTTCAAACAGGACAGTTGAAAATTAATGCAGATATCAAACTACAAGCAAAGCTTAACCACAAAATCCGTGAGACTGTAACCGTGCGAGGGATAATAAAGTCGAATGGTGATTGCCAAGGAGAGCCATACAAAGTAGACGATGCTATAATTGACAAAGCCGTGGTTGTAGAAGAGTACATGTCAGAATTAAGAGAATTTGATGGATCATTTGATGATGATACTGGTAAACTACAAACACATCCATTCTGCAACATGAAACAATCTAGCTGTCAGACAGGAGAATCAATTTTGGTGTACGATGTCGATACCAAAAAGTGCAATTTAGTGCAATTGAAGTCAATGAGTTTTAAAGAAATAACGGGAGAACAGATCAGGGAAAAGCCCGAGAAAATAAGAATGGATCCAGCAACGAGTACAACAACAAGAATCACACCTCTACGGATGAAAGATACTCCAACAGTGTTAATGTCAACCTCAGAGGAAGACGGGATGCGATTCCTGAGAAAAGAAACTAAAACAAAGTGTGGACAAAATGTCTATGAGACAAATTATAAAGGTATATATGTATCTCAGAAAATGATTATAGAGGCCCAAACAAACATACATGCCGGAGATATCAAGTTGACAAATTACTTTAATAACAAAATAGATTATTTATTTCACTTTGGTCAAAATACTGTTGAAAATGTGTACCGAGAAGTTATTAAAAATGATTGCAATCTCAACAAAGAAATACTCCGAAATCGGATGGCAATGGCTATAACCAATCCTAATTTGGTAGCACCAATGTTAATTGCAGAAAATGGGGTGTTTGCCAGAATTTTCGGTGAAGCACTATATAGCTATAAATGTAAAGCGGTACCAGTTAAACTGACAAAGTATGACCAATGCACCAACGAGTTACCAGTGAATTTAAATGGAAAGTTGCGATTTATGGAGCCTGTAACACGAATCTTACTGGAAGAGGACGTGAAACCGAAAGTATTACAGTGTAATAGATTGTTGGCACCACTATACAGACTAACACCAGAATCTTGGATTGCATTACCAGATCATCGAGAAGTAAAGACACCGGAAAACTTAGAATTGACAGAATTACAATATCTGGTAAATTTTACGTCATTAGAGAAATTATCGCAAAGTGGAATTTACTCGAACGAAGACATTGAGGAAGCCCGCAGAAACTTGTTATTTCCATCAAAGAAAGAAAGAGTAATAATGGAGATGGTAGATACAATTCTCCCAAGCGGAAGTGGGAAGGTAAATTACGAGTATTTGTTAACTCCAGATCATTACAAGAAAGCGACGTATAATACAATGAAAAAGATCTGGGGAAAGTTTATGTTCATTGGACAAGCGTGTGCCGGATTGATTGGAATTTATGTAATATGTGTTGTAATCAAAGTAATAATATCGCAAGTCCTATCAACACACAGATTATACGCGATCACAGGTTGGTCGTGGAAATTAGTAATTGGTTGCATACCATTATTGGCTAGATTCTTCATTACTCATCATCAATATCAGGAGTTGGAGATACTCAAAGCGCGAATATTAAAGAAGAAAAAGGTGAGCTACGCTAGTACAACCCTTCAAGGGACGAGAATAATGACAATGACAACGAGGGTGATAGTGCACTGTTATATGTTGACAATCAAGAACTAAGTGGAATGAATAAAGAAGCGTTGAGAACCTATCAAATCTTAAAAGAGCCACTGTTAAATGCGAGTAGCGTAGACACGTTTACAAAATTGTGTATACCAAAATCGTTTATGCAACCAGCACCAGTATATCCAGTTGATCGATTACGAGAGATGAAACCAGTAGAAAATATCGCATTACAATGTGAAGGAATGGTAGGAGAGAGAATCGAGCCTTCTAGCGCAGAGATCGAGAGAAAGAATATGTTAGGCTTACCATGCAACTACTCAATGATGACATTAACAAAAAGAGGAAAGCAACCCCGAATATTTATACAAATGAACAAACATAAAGTAGAAGCTTTGGTTGATTCGGGATCTAGTCACACAATAATATCGGAAAATGTATTAAACGTGAAGGAGAAAATGCAAATAAAGCCTACCGACGAAATAGTGAGGTCATTATCAAAAAATGAATTAAACATAATTGGACAACTTAACGTCATATTCCATATTGGAGACCGAATAATAGCGCACAATGCGCTCATAATGAAGGGAAGCCCAGTACGATGTCTGATCGGTATGGATATATTAGAGCAGCTGGACGGAGTCTCACTTGATTTAAAGACAGGTAATTTGATAGCAGGAGAAACAGGAAAAATAATTCACAGGGCAGGTGAAGTGTTTGTGAATCAGACATTGACAATACCACCACAATCGGAGATGGTATATTGTGCAAATACCATGAGTGTGGATAATGGTGATTTTATATTCGAACCAAATCAAACGCTAGTCGAAAAATATGATTTACCGATATGTGACGAAGTTGTCAAAGTGGAAAATCAGATAGTACCAGTCCATATAACGAATAGCAGTAAGAAACCGGTTCAGCTACACCCAAAAACAAAATTGGGAAAATTATCGAAAATGTCTGTTGAAACAAATTGTAAAATACCAAGAAACGTCAAGGTATACAAGGAGCCTGAAGTGGTAAGCAATGATTTAAATGAGATGCAGAAAAAGGAATTCACAAAACTGCTGAGAAAATACCGAGATATCTTTGCCAAACACGAATATGATTTAGGTCTAACCAATGTAATTGAGCATGAAATACCGTTATTAGACGAAACTCCAATAAAAATAAAGCCATACAGAATCCCCTACGTTCATCAAGATGAAAGTGATAGACAGATTACAGCAATGAAGGAATTTGGAATAATTCGAGATAGTGCGTCACCATTCTCCTCATCAATAGTTATAGTTAAGAAAAAAGATGGAGACTTACGATTTTGCGTAGATTATCGGAAGCTAAATCAAGTTACGAGGAAAGACACTTATCCAATTCCAGTACCCCAAGAAATGTTCGATCAAATGGGAGAGGCACGATATTTCACAGTTATTGATTTAAACAAAGGGTAAAATCAATTTAGGGTAAAAGAGGAAGATGAATCTAGATACCCCTTAAGGTCCAAGCAGAATAAAGTAACGGGTCAAACAAAATTGAAACAGAAATTCACGAAAAATCCAACACCAGTCAGCTACATCAATAAGATATTATATGTAGCAATAATGCTGATGTTAGTAACAGTTGCGAGCGGCAAAAAGATTGACTTACCATATGCGGTAAGCAAAATCCGAGGAATGGAGAAAATACATATATATTCCACTCTAACAAATATAGTATGGAGCTGTAAATGCGAGATCGCAGACCAAATAGAAATTATTGATTTACTAGACAATACGGCACCAGTGGTAGAACTGAATTATGATAAAGATATATTTGCGGTACGAAAGTTAAAGCCAAATTTCAAATACCAATGGCTGTTGAGACAGAACATGTCAAAGTGGTACACGCAAATTCCGATAGAAGTGCACACAAAAGAGATGCGAAACTTGATCGAAATAGAACCAGAGATAAATGGAATCAATATATATTGGAAGCCAGTGGACTTGGTGAAAGTGCGAATCACATTTCAAGGGTTAAATGTCGACACCCTTAACTCGCGAAAATCAGTTATCCGCTACGAGAAATTGAAAATGAATCAAAATTATTCAGTTAATGCAAACTACTACGAGAACATATGCCTCGAAAATGGAACGGTAGTGAGAAACCAATGGTCACGATTTAAGAGTGAGACCCAGTCTATCTATCTCAGAGACGAGTCAAATCGTATAACCCTGAGTGTTGGAAATGAACCGGTAACGATATATAGAAAATCAGGAAATGATGAAAGAGTTGTTATTATCTACAAACAAAAAACCCTGACTATATTAGATGCCGGTAATCATTTTTTTACACTTTACACTTCTGATTTAGAGACGGCATGGGAATTAACAGTTAAATATCAGCGATGGATAACCGAACCAGGCGGATGGCAAACAGTTTTCGTGGAAGTCAAGACAATCAATGAATCGAAACGAAAATCAGATACAACCACATCACTTTTCCAATTACCGACCCAAGAGACGACAAAACCTAACTCAAATAAACTAATGATGATAAATTCGGATTTGACAGTCAACTATTGTGAATATCTCATTTACATTTTAATAACAGGTTTTCTCATCCTATCAATAACATTCATAATCATCACCATTTTGATATGTGTAAAGAAGAGACAACTAACTATCCTTCAACCACCATCATATTCATATTATGAGACAAGACTATAAATTGTGATCTGCATGAATAGAGTATAAAAATATATTACATTTATATTAACAATGTGCATGTTTTATAAGTACCATAGGATGAACGGTGTAATTTGTTTGAGATTCGAAGCGAGGTGTTGATGCTTTGCGAATAAGGAGTGAAAAAAAAAAAAATTACTATCATTTAATTTCAGAGAATGCAAGAAGCCTCGGAGATGTCATGCAAAGAGTGTAAAACAAGTACGCAAGAACTAAAGCAAAAGTTTCGTAGCATGCAGGGCAGAATAACAGATTTGGAGGAAGAAAACTTCCGTCTGAAAAGGCGGTTGGACCGTTTGGAAATCTTATTGTTTCAACACGAGGCCGATTTCGCGATGTTTCGAATGAGAGTAGAAGAAATAGAGGAATCGGAAGACGATGGTGAGATAAATCAATTAGACTAAAAAAAATAAATTATTTAAACGGACTCAGTTAGTGTTTTTTTCGTCCTCGAGAAAAAAAAATAATAGTAAATAAATATAAGTAAATTAACAAATAATCAAATAAATAAACAAATTGATATAAAGAAATAATTGGCAGTGATAAATAATAGTTTAAATAAAAATAAGTAAATTACCAAGTAAATAATCAAATGAATAGACAAATTGATATAAATAAATAATCAAAAAAGTGATAAATTAAATAAATGAATAATAGATAAAAAAATGAACAAAAGCAAATAGAATAACTCAAATAAATGTTGCAAATAATGAAATGATACCTTAAATGAACATTAGAAATAAATAATATTAAAGGGCTGAGTAGTAATGAATGAATTAGCATAACTATATAACAATGGGTAACCTACTGGGGCGAGAGAACAAAATTATAAATAAGTAAGGAATAATTTCACATTAGTAGTAACAAAGACTAATCGCGAAGAGGGACACAATTACCCCACACTTTCTGGCATAAATTAAAAACAAAGGTATGCTGAACACTTATTCAAAGTTTTATTCGTTTTTATTCGTCATCAGAGTCCAACAGAACGGGACTTTGGATGCCACAGTCCCATTCCCTGCGTACATTGCAAGGCGGGCGTCCTTCAAACCTACTGCCTGTATCCACACAGGCAAAGGTACGTTTCAATCCCTTTCGGCGCGGTGGCAAAGGGACCCTGAAAAAGAAATTAAAAAACCTGGTAGTATGGCAGTCAAATAACCATTGCATAACATCGAGATGCTCAAACTTAGGTTCTGGACAGCCTAAAATAGTAAGGGTTGAAAAGAAAAATGAAATAAATACTGTGTAAAACTCCGTACCATGGCGCCCTCGACAAATAATTAGTGCAGGGAAGTAATTGATTTTAAGAATTACGTAATAAATTAATAAGTATAAATACGGTTAAAATTGTCAGAAAAATATGAGTAGCTGTAATTAGAGGTTTGCTTTTAGTATAAATACAAAATCAGAAAATCAAAATATATGACCCAACACATGAGTGTAGTATAGGTAGTTGCATAAACAAATTAACGAACTAAAATTAAACAGTAAATAAGTTAATTTAATAAGCATCAATAAGTTAATTTAATAAGCAACACGAGCACTTGCAATCACCGGGGTTTGGCTACCCTGGACAGCGATTGCAAGTGTTCGGTTACTATGAGGGTAGTTGAGGACAGCATGGTAAAAAGAATCACAAAAACAAAAAATAACAAAAGACAAGTAATCACTTACGTCCATAGTAATTGAGGGATGGCGTTACTAAAATTCAAAAAAAAAATATGAAAAATAAAATATAAAATGCTTACTTCAAGATTGGCAAGACAAAACTAACGAAAAGTGGTAAAGCAGACACTTATATAGAACGCTTATCAGTACAGGCTACGTTAACAAACCAAAGGGTAATTAATTAGAAAGCTTATCAGCACGGGCTACGTTAAGAAACCACAGGGTAATTAATTATAGAGCCTATCAGTATCGGCTACGTCAAAAACCGCAGGATAAGTAAAAAATTCATTCGGAATATTAATGTTCATCGCAGATACCTTATCAGGCTGAGTAAACAAAGTGATATCATGAGTCGGTCGGTGCGGGGGAGATTACCTTTTTACCATGCTGCGAGCGAAATAAACTAATAAGCTATTAATAACAAAAATTATTTTTAAATCATAATATTAATAATAATGGTAATACCTATCATCGGAGAGGGCGCAAGATCGGTGTTTGCCATAGGCGTCATTTATTCTAGGTATGCCACTAACAACAAAGTAACTGACATTTTCAGTATAAAAGTATTACCGTACAATATACATTGTTTATAAATGTTTTAAATCGTCCAAAAAATTAAAAAACTGAACAAAATCTAAGCTGAAATTTCTAAAAGTAAAGAATTTAAACTAATATTGCAGCGAATAATATTACTCAAGACTTAAATTGTAATTTATTAGAATTAATACAATAAGTTAGAATCATAAATTAAATTAAATATCTTACTAATGAAACAAGTTCTCCTTTTTCCATTAAGAATCATAAATTAAATTAAATATCTTACTAATGAAACAAGTTCTCCTTTTTCCATTATTTCTTTAAGTTTATTTCCTCTTTCTGAGCCTGATTCTACTTCTCGTAATAAGTCACCGCTGGACAAATGATTAAAACCATATTTATTAACTATTTTTTCACATTGGGTTCCTTTTCCACTTCCCGGATCAACTAGATTTGATTAATATTAACGAAATTTATTTTTAAAAATCAATTAATTGATCGTCTTTACAACACGACTATAGCAACACATAGCAGCACATAGCAACCGCACACCTTCCTTTTCCACTTCCCGGACCATATTAACAATTTAAATTTGAAACTGTGAAATTTATAAAAAATTAAAGACGAATTAATTCCAAATAATTTCAAGTGTAAAAACTACCCCAAAACGAATATAATTTTTTATCATAATTTTTTAATTGATATATCATTATGTCTTACTTTAAATAATATATTTCGATATTTAAATAAATCCAATCAAATTTTATTTTCCATATATTCCAAGACTTCAAATGCTAATGATGATTGATGTTCACATGAAGAAGCTTCGATGTTGATCTCAATATGTTTATAAGATCAAAATACAAACTTTTAAAGGTCAAAGTTTAAATAAATTATCTGAAATTGAAAAAAATATTAAAATTTATGAAATAAAAAGATTCACAATTTGTGGATTTACCCTCACAGACACACACCAGAAAGATGCAGTGGACTGAAAATCGGTTTTAAATTAAATTTGTAATAAAATATTTTAAAAAAAGAAATCCAAAAAAAAAAAAAATTACCCCATTAAAATAAAATTATAAAATTATTCGAATACATTTTTATTCAATATTTTCTGAATAAAACAAATTAAAACTACTTATGTACATATATTATGAAAATATAAATTATAGATACATTTTGTTTATGTTTACACTTACCAAGGGATCTGTCGTTTCTGCGAAAATTAGGTTGATGAGCACAAGAATCATTGAAAAAATAAATAAACTAGTAAAAGATGAGGTGATTTGTTTCATTGGCATTATATCTAGTAATATCCGACAATTGAAGTAAAAAGCAAAATATAATTAAATCTATTCTTTTTATATGAATTCTTTGGCAAGCTGAGGGCAAATTAATTACACTAAATGACTGCCGTATTTTATTGGCAGTTGTTATCTCTAATATGAAACCAAAATGCTTAATTTCAAGATAAGGTTTCCTTATGTAAGCTGAGGGCAAATTAATTACACTAAATGACTGCCGTATTTTATTGGCAGTTGTTATCTCTAATATGAAACCAAAATGCTTAATTTCAAACAAATATATTTCGTCAAAGCCCTAATTTCTAAAATAAGAACTGAAAAATGGACTTTTAGTGAGCTCTTTTTATAAATGTATATTTAATTGAGTTGAAGATGTCAAAAAAAAAAGTGGTGCGTATAATAAATACTCGGATTAGGTGCTACATGAAACCAACAGGAATGGTAGATATTAACATAATGAGAAGTGTAGTAGAAGCTTTAGCCAGTTGTCGGATTTGATGGGTTCATGCGAACCGGTTCTTACAAAAAACATTACACTGTACCCAATCATGTATGCTTTTCAAATAAAATTGCTGATTTCCTTTACTAAAAAATCGAAAAAATAAGAACCGCATAATTTTAAAATCGCACAAAAAGAATCCGCATAAAGAGACTTGGATCTAATTAACCCTTAATTAATTAAAACAAATAAAAAATAGACCAATGATAAGAGACGTAACAAAAATTTTTATTTAAGAACAATTAATAACAGTGATCCCAGTAACGGTTTCAGATTGCCGATAGAGAACAAAAATATAACTTTGATTTGCAACGACTCCCATTATTTCTTTAGATTTTTCCAAAGTCACAAGGAATTCATCGGCAACGTTCTCCACAATTTGCCCAGTGTTTCTATTTTTTACAGTCATTGACGAATCAAGCAATCTGCGCTGCATCAAAATGTAAAGTTCCCTTTTCCAATCAGTAATGACTGCAAATTTTATTCCGTTTTCATCTTTATCTGGCAATGAGCAGCATATAAATTTCCGGTCAACTTTCGCTGCTGCAACATAGCCAAACGCGTTGAGAGTGTGCAAATGCGTCCATTGGTCATCGGAATTCAGCTTAGTCCACAATAATCCGTCAACATTTGATCGCAAACAAGCACTAAGCGGTTCATCTTTTCGCAACCTCAATTTAAACAACCACTCATTTTCGCTTACACTAATCTACAAAATTGAATCAATCAATAAATATGAATGGGAGAAATCATCGATTTTAAATATTCACCTCATCGTCCATTAGACTGCCATCGACACCGCTAAATAGCCCAATTCCCAGCTCACTGTCATCGAGATCATCCACCTCTTCATTTCCACTAAGGTTTTTTTGAAAAGAAGAAAAAAGCTTATAGGATTGAAATTTTTAATTTATAAATTTTAAATCAAACTTATAATTTTAAAATGTATTATAAAATAAGGGGCAAATTATAGTCGACACCATAAATAAGTCTTTTGAAAACTGTATTACTAAAAATGAAATGAAACTGTGATAGTACATTTTTATTTCAGTGAAACAAAAATAAAATAAAAACAATTGCGCAAATAAGAATTGGACCGTGGATCCATTTCAGAATGACGTTTTGGCTACGGGAATATCAACAAATGCAAATGGGAAATTAATAGGTCTTTTGGAAAATGAATTTTGAAAGTCGATTATTGCAATTTATTTGATTTACTATAAATTACCTGAAGATATTGGGGAAATATTTGTTTGGGGAATATTTTTTTGAAGTAATAATTCGGATAAATAGTAATAATAATAATAAGGGTAATATTAATAATAATAATAATACATAATCACAGCAAAACATAGATTTCGAGGACGAAAAAATTTTTTAAGGGGGAGATATGTTGAGGTCTGTAAATTAAAATTAAAAATTTAAATAAAATTTAGGATAATAATTCAAATGGAAAGTAAGCGAAGAAAAAAGGCAAATAAAAGCGGGATCGTGCACAGAATTAATAGTAAAGGAAAGTGCGATGGAAACAGTATTAGAAAATGCAAAAAGCAATTACGAAAGGCGAGAATCCGGAAATCCGAGAAAAATCAATAAATGGAAAAATATCGAAATCGAATGGGAAAAACGGGACAGTTATAGATTAGCTAATGGTCAACAAGATGACGGTTAGGGATTTATCAGAAAAGGGTTAGAAAGGGTTGAAAAACATTCAAATGTATGAAAACAGAAAACGTTAATTAATTAATTAATTGGCTAATGGAAAACCCGAGCTAATGGGAAACCCGAGCCAATGGAGAACCCAAGAGATGAAGGAAACCCGAGCTGGGTAAACAAGAAGAAAGGCAAACAAAAGGAAGATTTGGGCCCATTAGTTTGACACAATGATTAATGGGAAAAGAGTAAGGAGAAGATAGCGCGCGTAGGAAGACCGGTAGGGCCATTAATTATCTGGATTCGTTGGACCATTATGGATGACAGCCGAAGCAAACACGTAGGAGAAAATGTCAAACGAAAGATTGACTCGGCAATAACCATTTGTCATCCTGATTTCGAGAAGTATATAAGCAAAGGGAAAACCAGAGAAAATCGGCATTCTGCCTCAGCTAGGGTTCGAAGAATCAGACTGTAGGAAAAGTGGTAAACGAATTAGGGAAGTAGGGAAAAGAAGAAATAGAATTAAGAATACGGAAAGGCGAAAAGGGATCAAACCAAACAGAAACCGAGGAAAACGAGAGTCAACAGAACTAAAGGATCAAAAGGTGAATATTGTTTGTTTGCAAAGCATCAACGCCGAGCAGAGAATCGTATAAACTTTGATTGGTCATTGTAGCGTGATAATAAATTGTGAACCTGTTGTTTCAATATACGTTGGGTCGTTCATTGTTTTAATTTAAAGAACACCAGGAGTCAGAGAGAACCGACTTGAAATAATCCAAAACCCAACACATATAAAATAAATAAACATAAAAATAAATTAAAATAATAACAAAATGCAACAAGATCCGCACGATACAAATACAAACATAACATGAAAACCCAATGAATTCGACCGAAATCTGAAAAAATGGAAAATTTCATGAAAATGAAATTTAATCAAAGAATTTGAATTAGAAATAATTCAATAAAAATTCTAAATAAAAAAATTATCAAAATAAATTAGAAAATAATAAAAATAAAGATTAGAATACACTAGAAAATAACAAGGTCGAATTTTGTTTTACTAAATCAAAAATAACACGCGAGGTTAGGGACAGAAAATAGGTATAAATACCGATGCATTTTCACATAAAATACACACCAAAAAACCATTTTTGAACCAAAGAACCAATTTTTGAATTCATTTTTAAAAATCTATTCGAGACTATTTTTAGGTGAGCAGAAGTTTTATTTGGAAACTCTCTCTCCACGTCCCATCCTCGCAACCTCGGTAGAGCTCTGTTTGGATGACGGCGTGGGGAGGGATGTATTTGTAATTTTTGTATGAACATTTTTGGTCAAGTAATTTGTTATATTGTTTTAATATATGAATAAATATTTATAATGCATAAAATTAATTGTTTATTGTCGAAATTTTTCCGGTCCACAGCCAAGACACATCACAAGTCAGTAAAATCAACATACTATTCAGATTTGTGTAAGTGCGTGGAATATCGCCGATGATCTGTGCCCGTGAAGACCCGGCGTTCGGAACGCAGGGATTGGAACGTCAATATTATCCCGTATAGAAGAAAGGAGAAATAAGGAAAAGGTCTTTTGGCTTCTTCCTCGTTTCTAGTTTTCTTTAAATTCGACCTAAATTATTTTACACACGGCTCAAAATCATCACACCGAGTAGTCCAGTGGGCACTCATTAAATATAATATGAACATAATATGCGCCTAAGGCTTATTAAAGGGGAAGGTTACGGGGAATGAGAATTAATATGAAATCACTGCTATGAAATAAATTAATAAATTCAATTTAAATGAAACTTGAAATAAAAACTTCTAAATTATTATTATTAAATCAACTACCCAACTTTCCATCAAAACCGAGAATTTATTCCGATCCAAATCCATTAGTACAACGGTCAGAGACACCTTCTTCTATTTTTCAGCCATAAATTGAATTTGACCCCGTTTAAAACTGAATCAGCCTAAATTAACAATTAATCAAAGCTACGCACATTGATAGAATAAATTGTAATATAACGAAGGTTCCTAACCCACTTGGATAATTAACTTAGCCGACCCATCTGTTTTGTCCACCATTATGTCCCTATATCATCAATGAACACACCCCCATCGACGTTCATTTTCTTAAAATATGGCAGTTAATTTTGATTCGAATATCCAACAAGTTCCTGATCTGTAAACGATTCCCAATTACCAACTCAAACCCGATTACGATATTCAGTAATTTAAAGGACCCATTATTCCATTACTAATTAAATTAAATGTATTAAATAAATTAAAGTAAAATAAATCAGAAGAGGATTGGAATTAACGTGGGAACACCCGCCGTGCCATCGTGAAGTTGGCGATGACACGAGCGAGTTTTCAGCCGTTATTATCCAAAGAAATAAAAACTTACGGAATGGCCAACGTCGAATTTCGATATCCATTTTTTCGAGAATTTAGTAACTGAAAAATTCAATAATCGAAATTGTTTATCCAACTGAACGGCGACTAGCATCCGATTAAACAAAAGTCCATCATCATATTATCGAATTCAACCGTAGTGCAGCGGATGTGCACACATCGACGCCGGTTCGAATAATTATATATGAGGGATCATCAATCAATCATCTTATTATTACTATGCATTTTGGAAATACGAGTTCTAGGACCGCGGCGCCAGGAGGAGAAACGCCAAGGGAATCGATTCCCACAACATATGCAATTAAATCGACGGATCACGTGTCAATTTCTCTCGCAGACCGGTGGAGATGGGCCTGGGCCCGTTATAGACAAGAAAGATGTCCCGAATTTCCTCCATCAAGGTTCCTCGACAGAGACAATCTGGGGCAAGAGGTGGCCGAAGAATGGAGCCCGGCCGAAGAAATCTACCGGCAGGCTCGACATCTGCTCGAAAACTTAGAATCCCATCAACGACAGGTGGACCTACAGGTGGTCCGAGCTCGCCAGTATCTGGCAAACGTTGAGGAGGACTTACTGGCGGGTCGGATCGCCGACAATTATTGGCACCCCCGACAGGTCTCCCCGACAGGTCTCCCCGACACAGGCCCCTCAAGCAACCACGGTCCGAGCCCGCAATACAAAGAGGCCAACCATGTCCATCTCGGGCTATACGCCCGAAGAATGGGTGGCGAAGGGCTTTCCCTGATCTCTCAACGAACAGATAAGAACGCAAATTTGATGAACCTTGATTAATAATAAATAAAATTAATTTGCATTTTTTTTGATTAGTTTAGAGTTTTTATTACTTTTAAATGATTTTCATTAGTTTGTTTGGGTTAAACATAGATCATATGATTACACTCTATTAGTAAATCTCTCCCCTTTAATCATTCTTTTTATTAGTCATGGAACCGATTCAATTACTACAAAAGGAATTATCCCGCGCCCAGCAATCCAACAAAGCTCTATATGAGCAGATAATTCAGCTTACAAAGGAGGTTCAACAGGTGAAATCCACCTGGGTGGACCCAGCGAAACTCAAATCCATCCATCAACGTCTCACAGCTGCTCAAAAGGGTTGGGCTGAGGAACGACAACTGAATCAGAACCTCCGGACGCAGATAAGGGGGTTGGAAGTTGCCCTGGCCGCCAGTCGTGAAGGAGAAGCGGTGACTTACCCTCTTATCTTCGCCCCATCTCAATTGGCTTACCGGTATTCAGCCAGCAGCTCAACACCATTGGCGACTCCCTCGGCAATACCTTCGAACAATTACAGGCCGGGACGTAAAGAACGCGCCCGACGCAGAGCCGCACGCCTGGCAAACAAACTAACTTAATGTGTCCTATATTGCTTGTAAATTAAATTGAATTATAAACACCTGTTTTGTTTTATGAATTGAATGTAAATTATAATTATGGTTAAATCATTTAAAAGTGGTATGTTATAAAATATAAATAATGTTTAATTGCTGCCAAAAAGTCATGAGTATTCACGCCTCGTCACATGAATGTCGTTCTATTTCTATCGGTCAACATGAGTCTGATCTTGAACTTTCTCACACAGGGGACATTGTAAAGCTAGCATAGGTCTTCCATCGACAGCTCGTTGAACCGGAGGATTGTCCGAGCAATTACAGTATTAGTAATAGTGCTCACTTTTTGCGGACAATCCACCCACTCGAACACATTTGCAACGTTGCCTAGCAACGGGTGCCGAGTGGTAGCTAGAAAATGTTTATATGACGTTACTAGGGTAACAATAGGAAGATAAAAACAAACATCAAACCCAGTGACCCACCATTCCTATAAACCAAACTACTGATTATAAAAGGTAGGTTTGAGTTGGAATTACAAGTATTGCTAATAGAGATTGAATATTGGGTTGTATGTTATGGATAATTAATTCTATTGCGTTGGGTGTTCTTGTTTTAATATCAAGGATATGTAAAATAGTGAATTGAATAAATTATTATACTATTTGAAATTTTCTTTTTAGGCTATTTTATTTGATGTGAGACCAACGAAACATTATTAAATATTGGTTAATGTAATTTATAGACAGTTGATCAGTCGAAATAAATCGTTATTAAATTTATTTTTAAAATGGCGCTACTAATTAAATTTTTGTTTATAAATTTTGTAAAAATTAGTCAGTTTAAAGAAACTTTCAGAATTTCAAAAGCATTCACATAATTATGTAAATTAATTTTAAGTGAACAAATTAAAGAAAATTTTAATATTTTGTGCAAATTATTAATAAACATAAGGCAGGTGCTGTAAAAAGAATACAAAACAAAGCCAATATCTGCAAATTTTAATGTCAACAATTAAAAGAAGACGAAAAACTGAAGTGGTGTTTATGTAAGACTGTTATGAGTTGTTTATTCAAGGAGGAAACAATAAAAAATAAAAAAAGGGAACTGCCGTAGTAAAAATATCAAGAAATTTAAGATTCAATTAGATAAACAAAATATCCCTATTAAACCCACAAAAATATATAAATTTGTATCAATCAACGATATTTTCATTAGAAATCCGGCAGTAGAATCACATAAAATATTTTCATCATCTGCAAATATAGTTTAGAGATAATAAATTTATTTTTCTTATTAATATTTAATTTTATCAATAATTATTAATATTAGTAAAAGGTATTTTGCAATTTCTACTACTTGAGTTGTGTTTATGACATAATGATTATTAGAGTTACCGTTTTTGTAGGACCTCCTAGTCTTAAAAACATTCTTCATCAAGTAAAACTTTAAAAAAAATTTAATACGATAATATTTATTTAAAAGACAACGTTTGTTAAACATATGTTTTAAAGAAATTTTCACTGTCATAATCACGTAAAAATCTCCAAAAATAATATAGATTTTAATTTATGTATTCAAACTAATTTTTACTTTTTCAATATGTCAATATTTTTTATTTAATTTTAAACCATTTAAATTAAATTTTAAAATTATATTTAATATAAAATAATTTTTTTATTATAAAAACCTTTAAGTTAATATTAAAAATTAGAATTTTAAAATCAAACGTTTTTAATTATCACAATTTTACCAATCAAACTATGTAAACACATTTGAAACATTTTTATCAAGTACACGAACATTGCCGATTGAATGGATTGACCAATTTTGATGAACACAATATAAGTTCTATGAGTAAGATACATGTCTAATTTTAAAATTTAATAAAATGTTTTAATAACAATTGGGAAGCATTGTTAATAAGGTCATTCGATCCAAAGAATAATGTACAAAAAGCTACAGAACGAATGTGAAAATTCTATGGATATATATGTATATGTATATTTATGTTCAGCAGATTAATTAATTAATTAATTTTAAATTTTAAATTATTTAACATAAATTTAATGTTTCATAAATTGCGTAAAAATTAAATTATACTTCATAATATTTATAAAATTTATTCTATAAATTTTTACAATCTATATTTTATATTATAAATCTTTAATTCCTAACTCTTAATTATTTTTATAAATTAAAAATTCATCTCACAATTATAATATTAGTTTTTCATGTGTTTAGTTTCCAAGATTTCAGACCTATAATTAATAAGGTGATTAAAATAATTTAATTGACCTGTCGCACATACACATTCACTACAAGCAAATATCAAAAATGATCGAAATAAACCTCAAATGATCATTAATAAAAATTTATAACACCAAGTAAAACAAAATTAAATAGAATTAATAAAATAGTTTTACACTCGCAAGAATTAAATATAAAAATTAAATTAAACCAATAAACCTCACAAAAAAATGAAAGTAAAAACAAAACCTGAAAATGGCAGTTTTTTAGACTGATAAATCGCTAAATTATTAAAATTGGCCTAAATTTTTCAAAATAAATAACAGAATCGAATAAGAATTGCGAATAAACTGGATAATCAAAAGAAGAATAAATTGAGTAATTCAAAAGAAAAAAATATTTTTAAAACATAACAAAAAGTGAAAATAAATCCAAATAATTTCTGATTCGTCTCACACATACATAAAACTATTATATATAATACAGTTGAATTCATTGTTTTTACCACTTTATAAAAATTTATTTAATAAATATTTAACTATAATTTCAACTGTAAGTATTTTATACTTATCAGTTTTGATAACTTATCAACATGTATAAATACATGTTGATAAGTTATCAAAACTGATTGTATTTAAGAAGCGAGGAAGAAGTATAAAAATCCAGGATCATTTATTACTAATGAAAACTTTTACGGAACAGTTCGCTAAACAAAACTTAGTGACTAATGAAGAAAAAATTAAGGTATTCTTAAAATACTTTGACGAAGATATCTTGAAAGAAATTGAATGCATGGGAGAATTCAATAATTATATATATCCTGGACGACACCAGACAGGAAAGAAATGAATCTGTGATGGATTTCGCAAAACGAGTAAGAATGTGAAGCCTCAGTTATGAAGGGGAAAAAGAAAAAAATAATGATACACGCCTTAATAGAAGAGTATAATCAAATCAAGAAGCTGGCTACCACTGACCAAGATACAATAAATTTCTTAAAAAGAGAAATTGACAGATTGAACAAGATTATAGAAGAATTGAAAAAACAACAAGGTAGAATATTGAATAAATATCCAATCAATAATGATCAGAGACAGGTAAGAGGACAGCACTACCAACGAAATGTTGCATGTTTTAAATATAACAAAAAAGAGCATTTGTCCAGATTTTGCTCAAAGAAGGACTACAACAGAAACATGGATGCAAGGACGTGCTATAAGCGTTGAAAAAGGGTCATATAGCAGCGAATTGCATAACACATACAAATAGAATGAATGTGATTAAATGTTACGAATGTGGAGGCAATCATTTGGCTCGATATTGTGACAGGAATAAATTCAGATATTTTCTAGAAAACGATGGAGAGGAGGATGAATGTTCAACAGGAAGATCTAAGACTGAATCGAAGGAGACAAGAAAATAAATACTATAACAGAAGTAAAGTGAACTAAAGGGAGATCTGCTAATTTGATAAAGGAGTAGAGGGAAATTTAGAGGGGAAATACTCGAATTATTTAAAGGGTCGAAGGGAAAAACCAAAAAAGGACAATACCAGTTCACAGATATATTTTAAAAGCAGACCGGAAAACGCACGAAATAAACCAATAATTGAATGTTACATTGGAAATCAAATGGTTAAAGTTATGTTTGATACGAGTGCAGTTCTAAATTATATTAGCCAAATAAGCTTAAAAACGCTAACCCAAACATAAAAGGTAAAAACTTCTATGACTCGAAAATAAAAGTGGAATGTGCTCATGGATGTTCGACCGAATATACAGGTAAAATCCAACTAAACGTAGCAGTTGGGCCAATTTTAACAAGTCATGTATTTGACATTATGCCAAATATCTTTATATCGGAATATGAAGTATGGAATCATTATTAATTCACCAAAAGACTGTATAGAGATTCAAGGGATTAGATTACCATTCTTATCCAAAACTGTCCAGTGGCTTTTTAAAACGAATCAAAACTATATTAGAGAGTCGTAATACCGTTGAATGGAGAGAGAAGGGTTGGCATTTGGTTATCAGGGTTATTCTAGAGTTATTGCATCAAGTAAGGTAGAGATCGAAAGAGTCGGAGAGTATTTTATCAATGGAATAGCAATAGATGAGCAGAATAAGAGATTAAAGAACTTAAATCAAAGTTGTGTGTTTAACGGTGAAAGAGTCAAAATGGCAGAGAGAGATTTTTTAAGTTAGTGATTACGTGCTTAAAGGCGATGAAGGATATTTTTTAGTAGATCGTTATGTGGAAGGTGGTATTAAAAAGCTGCATACAGGGACAACTTTAGGTTTAATAGAAAATTTTGATAATAAAGCGACAGAAAAGGGCGCTATCGGAAGTATGTCATCATCAGAACAGCAAAGAGAGATCACGGTGGAGATCGTACTATTAATGATAACGAAAGAAGCAGTTAATGAAAACAATAGATAAAAATAAGGATATTTTTAGTAAATAAAAAATGAATATTGGAAAATGTACATCAGTGCAGCAAAAAATAGACACAGGAAATGCTCGGCCAATCGCTTTTAAACCGAGAAAAGATCCATTAAACCGGAGTCGCTGAACAAACCATGCAAGAATAAAAGCAGACGCACGCAGGACGTGCTAACAACTAAACGTTTGAAACCTTTAATATCCAGTCAATAATTTTGAAGGCCGATGCGAAAGGATTATCGCAACTTAAATTTTCAACACTGAAAACAGTAGTGGGATTGTGGCCCGCTAAACCAGTGGCCCACTGGGACAAAGACATATACCCCCTCCCCGACAAAATTTTTTTTCTACGTTTAAAAGTACAAATTTTTGTAGGACAAAGACAATGACTCATCAAAAATTTTCAAGGTCATTTAAACAAAGACAATGACTCATTCAAGGTAATTGGATGACTCGTCGTATTTTCTCAAGGCCATTTAAACAATGACCATGACTCATTCAAAGTCATTGGATGACTCATCATATTTTCTCAAGGTCATTTAAACAAAGACTATGACTCACTCAAGGTTATTGGATTACTCATCATATTTTTCTCAAGGGTATTTAAATTTTTTCAAGGTCGTTGGACGAGTCATAATAATTTACTCAAGGTCATTCAAATTTTTCAAGGTCATATTATTTTTAAATTTTTTAAAATTTAAACTTACTAATTATTTTTATAAGTAGTGTTTTAATTATTAATATTTTTTAATTTTAATTTTTTATTCTATTACTTATTTTTATAAGTAATGTTTATGCCACATACTAACATGCCTTGGTATTATCCAAATTTCCAATTTATCAATCCAAACTTTCAAAACATGCAAAATGTTCCACAATTTCAAAACATGCAAAATTTAACAACAATCTTCAAAATTCTTCATCTAATATACCCTATATTAATACAAAATTAAATGTAAGTATTCTTTGAATTTTTAAATTGTTTTTAAGTAATATTTTAAATAAAGAATTAAATTTTTTATATTTTTAATAATATTACTTTTAAATTCTAGTTATAATAATGATTTAAAATTAGGTATATAAATTAGTGATTAAAAATCTTTAAAAATAAATAGTTTAGATTTATCATTTGATTGTAAACTGTTTATTTTTATAAATATTTAATTACATAATTTATTTAACTTTTTACATAAGGTTGAAAATAGTTTAACATTTTCGTATTTAAAGGTTAGAATTTAGTAATTTAGTAACCTTCTAAATAACTTTTCATTATATAATAATTACACAATAATTTTCAAAAAATAATTAATTTTCACTTATAATTAATTTTTATATAAATGAATCATAGTGATGAATGCCATGACCTAATGAAGAAATATTATCGTCATCAGTTCAATGGCATTGAAATCTTTATATGTCCCGCATGCAAAACTTACCATGCCCAACCCTATCTTGATTTCTTTTTTTGATCATAAGGTTCACTTGACACAGTTTAAACAGAATAAACTCGATTTCATTTGTTTGATTTTTAAGGCTGATGATTTTAAAATTAAGAAAAGAAAAGCTTATATTGGTTTGAATTTAGGGGCGCCTAAAATATCTAAAAATGAAATAATTGTAATTAGTGATGATGAGGAAAACATCTAAATAGGTGGTTCTGTCGACATTAGTAATGACCCAATTGTAGAATTAGATTTAAGAGGATCTCGTAAATTACTAAAATTTAATATTGACGAATTTAATGTTAATCAAATAACATTAATAGATAGAATTATAACCCGGCTAAAAATTGAAATTAATAAAATGGGGAACATTAAAATTCAATTTGCTGTAAATATTCAATTTGAGAAAGATAATATAACTAAAGATGAATTTACATCTAATAACGCTGAGGTCTTCTCAAATAATTTTCTTGTTGAAGGAGTTAGAAAATTAAATGAAAAAATAGAAAGATTTACTCAGTTAGGTAGTAGATGGACTATTTCTAGAATTCAAGAAATTCATTTTATCTTGACTAAATATTCCCAAATAAATAGGTTAACTGGTCACGGTTTTATTGAAACTCCTATTGCGCTTAAAGGAAAAAGAGCAATTATTAATATTAAGAATAGTAACAATCTTTGTTTTATATATAGTATCTTGGCTTTATTGAAGAATGACGTTCTTGTAAATAATCGTAGTAATATGTATAGTTATACTAACTTCTTGAATGAATTAAATTATGATGAGATAGATGACTGTCCTATGAGATTGTGCAATATAAGTAGGTTTGAGGAAAAGAATCCAGATCTTGCAATTAATGTCTTATCTTATAACACAACTGTTATTAATAATGATGAAAATGACGATTTTGTTCCTCATCACCCTCATTTGGATATTATTCATCGCACTAAAGTGACTGACGTTGATCCTTTGTATATTTTACTTCTCGAAAATGATGACCAATATCATTATACTGCTGTTATTGATTTGCAACGCTTAATGAATTCACATATTAATAATATAGTTAGTGTACGAATACAATGTCAATGGTGTCCTAGATGCCTTAATGGTTTTCGTTTGCAGGATGCTTTTAACAGTCATTATGCTTTATGTACCAAAAATCAGGTAGGAACAACTTTATACACTCTTCCTCAAAATAAATATTTAGAGTTTGGTGATTACTCAAAAACAGTAACCCCTCCATTTGTAATTTATGCTGACTTTGAGTCAATTTTACTTATTGACATAAGATTTCATCAGAAACATCTACCAATATCAGCAGGACTATTATTAATTAATAACTTTAATAATACTAAATTGTATTTTAGTTTCATTGGTTTAGATTGTGTCTTGGAATATTTGAAAAAGATTGAGGAAATTGCTTCCACAATTGTCCTTCCATATTTCGATAATTATGCCAACTCTACAATGAACATTTTATCTTTTGCCGAGGATCGAGACTTTAAAACTAGTTCAAATTGTTATTTATGTAAGAAACCGATAAGAAATCGCGTAAGAGATCATGATCACTTTTCAGGGAAAAATCTTGGTGCTGCCTGTCGGTCTTGTAATATATCTAGACAAATTCGTAGACATTTACCTGTTATTTTTCAAAATCTTAGGGGCTATGACCTTCATCACATTTTGAAGTATGGTCTTAGTAGTTTTCCTTCTTGGGGTTTGAATATCATTCCAACTACAGCAGAAAAGTTTATATCGTTGATAGCACATATCGATAAAGTATCAGTTAGGTTCATTGATAGTTATCAGTTTGTTAGCGCATCATTTGACAATGCAGTTAAAACTCTTTCTAACTTTCCTTTGACAGATTAAGTATTTATTGGTTCAATAATGGGTTGTAAAGGTATCTTTCCTTATAATTTTGCAAAGAGTTTGGAAATCTTGGAAACAACTTTTGAATTACCACCAATTTGGCCTAAAGTGACAGAATCACAATATTTGAGAGCTCAAAAGATTTGGACTGAGAATAATTGCAATACCTTGTTAGATTATATGATGATATACTTGAAATTAGATGTATTTCTTCTTGCTGACTTTTTTCAATAATTTCGTTCAAAGAGTATTGCGCATAACGGTTTAGATCTCTTAAATTTTTACGGTATACCTGGAATGAGTTGGGCTTCTGCTTTGATGACATTGAAAGAACCCGTTGAACTTCTTACTGATATGGAAATGTATAATTTCTATGAAGGAGGGATCAGGTGTGGAAAAACATTTGTGAATAAACATTATGTTAAAACTTCTGATGATACGGAATTTTTATATATTGATATCAACAATCTGTATGGTTGGGCTCTTAGCCAAAGTCTTCCTTTCGGTGATTTTAGTTGGGTAATAAATAATCTTGGTTCTATTTTGGACGAGTGTATGAGTACAGATATTGAAACGCTTTCATATGGTTACACGATGGAAGTTGATCTCGAAATTCCTGAAAGTGTACATGAGTTTTTGGATAAATTCCCTGTGGCGCCTGAAAAGATGTGTCCACCGGATTCTAAAGTTGAAAAATTAATGCTCACCCATTATCCCAAGAAAAACAATGTTATTCATTGGAGACTTCTAAAGATGTTTGTTTCTCTTGGTGTTAAGGTTGTTAAGATTCATAGAGCTATAAGATTTAAACAGCCAAAGATTTTTAAAGAGTATATTGATACAAACACTTGTTTGAGAGCAGATGCGACAAATAATCTTGATAAGAACTATTTCAAACTTTTAAATAATAGTCTTTATGGAAAATCTGTGGAAAATCTTAAAAAACGAATGAATTTAAGATTATGTAATTCATTTGAAAAGATGGTTACTTATTCATCAAAGCCGTCTTTCAGAAAGTGTATAAATATTGACGAAGGTCTAATAGCTGCTCATCTAAATAAAGAATTAATTTGTTTAGACCGATCTAGTTATATCGGTCAAACGGTTCTTGATTTATCGAAATTACGGATGTATCAGCTCCAGTATCTTGAATTAGAGAAATATAAGAATCTTTTCAATCGTAGGATTGACATTGTTGCTGACGACACTGACTCTTTCTTCCTTGAAATTAAAAACTGTAAATTAAGTACTCTTTTACCTGCAATGGTTTCGGATAATCTTTTGGACACTTCGAATTATGATATTGGTCATCCTTTGTATTCAAGAAAACTTGACTCAATAATAGGTAAATTCAAAGATGAGAATAAGGGACTTGGATATAAGGAATGGGTTTTCTTACGACCAAAATGCTACAGTCTTTTAGGTGAAACTGAAAGTAATAAAGCAAAGGGAATTACTTTGGAAGGAACTGAAATAAAGCATCTTTCTTAAAGCATCTTTCACGTTAACACAACTAAATATTTCAATTTTATAGGCTTGGAATGTGTTATGGAATTTTTAAAGAAAGTAGAGGAAATTGCTGTCACAATTATCCTACCGTATTATGAAAATCATGGTAAAAAACGTATGATTAATCTTACTTCGAATGAGGAACAGCATTTCATCGCATGTAGAACTTGCTATCTTTGTTAAAATTTTATTAGAAATAAGGTTAAGGACCATGATCATTTTACAGGTCAGTATCTTGGCGCTGCTTGTCGTATCTGTAATATTAATAGGAAAATAAGTAAACATTTACCCATTGTATTTCATAATTTGAGCGGGTATGACCTTAATCACATGGTAAAGTATGGTTTGAATGAATTCCCATCTTGGAAATTAAATATCATACCTACCACCACAAAGAAATTCATCTCGTTAATTGTAAATATAAAGAAATTGGCTGTTAGATTTATAGATAGTATGCAATTTGTAAATTGCTCTTTAGCTAAGGCTGTGTAAACTCTAACTGATCTACTTCTAACTTGTTCTGCTTTTGATGGTCTTATTATTAACTTTTTAATTTATTTATTTGGAAAACTTGTAATAGTTTTCATTTTTTATTATGAAAATTTGTTATAATTTTCATTTTTATAATATTATTATTATGATTATTACTTATTATATTATATTTTCATGACGAAGTCCCAGCGTGAAGAAACGCGAAATATAACTTGACATGATTTGTTTTTGATATTTGTTTTATATTTGTAAATATATTTTGTGTGTATTTATTATTAGCAATTCTTTGTCTTTATTATAAGTAGTGATATTAATAATAATAAGTAATAATAATAATAATTAGAAAAATCATATTAATAATAATAATAATAAAATTATTTCTTTATAATAAAAGTTTTATGTAGTTATTTTGTTTTTATTATATATTAATAATAATAATAATAATAATAATAATAATAATAATAATAATAATAATAATAAAAATTAAACAATATTAATAGTTAAAACATTACTTATAAAAATAAGTAATAGAATAAAAATAAAAATTAAAAATATTAATAATTAAAACACTACTTATAAAAATAAGTAGTAATTTTAAATTAAGAAATTTTTAAAATTAATATGACCTTGAAAAATTTAGAATGACCTTGTAAAAATATGATGAGTCATCCAATGACCTCGAAAAATTATTATGACCCATCATATGAACTTGAATGAGTCATGGTCTTTGTTTAAATGATCTTGAAATTTTTTGATGAGTCATTGTCTTTGTAATTTTAAACTTAGAAAAAAAAAATTTTGCCGGGGGAGGGGTTATATGTCTTTTTCCCAGCGGGCCACAATCCTACTACTGACAACGAGTGAGCAATCTTCATTAGGACTCTATATACTTGTCCACTTGAACTCATTTGTGTGGCCTGTTCCTTTAAAACACCAGGCCACCGTCGACAGCGGACGCCAAAAGCTCGCATAGAACCCCATCCAAATTAACTTAAACACAGAGGCAAAGGAATGAGTCCTCACGACAGAAACTTCCCAGTCGACATGGATGCAACGGAACTCAGTAACGTTTCCAAACGTTCCAAGTCTAGCAGCTATTGACTCAGCTTATAAACATTTTGATTGTTTAGATTCTGTATATTTTAGTCGATTGTAATTTACTGTAAATAAATATAATTTTAATGTTAATATTTATGTTCATTTTGTAGTTGCATGACTGAAATAAATATTTACGTGTGACTTGCGTTAGATTTATAACTGGTGAATTCCGTAAAGGTAAAGATTAACAATTATATGTTGCTTATAAATGTTTTTTCTGCATAATTGCGTTTTAATAAATAAATAAAATGAATATATAAAATAAAATTCATTTCTTTTTATTTTGTAATAAATATTTTCAAAAACTATAATATAAATATATAGCGTTAAGTATAGGGTGGATACCATCGTTTAATCCTTTTAAGAATGACAAATTTTTATCATATATTACCACTGTGTGGGATCACCTCCATAAGTGCTACCTCCCGCCAGGAACGGGTCAAGGGTAGGGGTAAGGGGGTGATTACCTCCCCCCGTAGCAGGTTTCCGAATTATTACATTTTTGAATTTATTGGTCTACATGACCATCTGGAATGACAAACCCAAAGTGTAAAAAACCCAGGTACATAGATGGTATTTCGCTAGGATTCCAATTTAAAAAACAAACTTCATATGAGTTACAGAATTTAAATATAATATAATATAAAATATTTATAAACTGCTTTTTTTATTACCCCCCTCCCCCTCATGGAAAATTCCTGGATCCGTCCATGCCTACCGCATTATGTTACCAACGGCGGGTGTCGGGAAACTCAGTCCACTGGCATAACGGTGAAATGACATTAGTTAAGTTTGACATTTGGATATCAACATTCCTTAGAAAAAATTAACTCCTTCATCGTAACACCCATGTACTAACAATTAATATATTTTACAGTAAAACTGTGATGCTCAATGTGACCAGCTCACTAACCAAAACGCAAGATTACTGCGTTCAATACTGGCATGAGATCGAGCTTCTTACTTGGAACGCACGAGAGCCAATTATACTCGAAACCGGAAATGATAGAACGAGATAAAACACTATATATGAATATTTTTTATTCAAACTATATAATTTACTTTAAACTTTAAAAGTTAATTTAAGAACAATCAAAATGTTCTCTGTTGTTAAAAAAATTTAATTTTAATTTCAATGGATTGTTTAAAACAATTATTTGAATTTATAAGTTTTGTTTTAATAATTCTTATACAAATTAATTGCAGATATTGTCTTTGTCTTGCATGCTTATTGCAGCACCTGGGTTATTAAAATTATTAATTTACACCTGCTAAAAAATATTTAAATTTTAATATAATAATTATTTATTTACCATATTAACTTATAAGTTTAGAATTTAATTAATTTTATTTTATTCTTCAGTTACATTTTATTTCAATTTTTTTTAAATTATTTTTTTAATTTCGGTTGAAAATTAAGGAATTCACATTTGCGAGGAAAAAAGCTCTATTGAGAGTTACACTAGACATCTCAGGTATTTGATCCTAAGCTAACAAAAACTTTAAGGCTCTTTTGGATAACAAGCCACAAGAACTTCGCTCCTTAAAAATTAAATTAACAGATCGTTGTACTTTTAAAAACAAATTCAATAAACAAATTCAATAAAGTGTACATTTTTGTTAAATCTTTAAATAAATAATAAAAAAGTAAAAATAATTTATCATCTGAAAGTGATCAAAATAATGACTTCAAA
This sequence comes from Schmidtea mediterranea, assembly GCA_022537955.1. NCBI lineage: Eukaryota > Metazoa > Platyhelminthes > Tricladida > Dugesiidae > Schmidtea > Schmidtea mediterranea. The sequence continues at coordinate 244,985,627 of CM039679.1, read as the reverse complement.
ATCTTGACTTCGTGGAAATAATTCAATAGCGATTTAAATGATCAAAATTTTCATATCGCTTTCAAACGAATAAAGAAAATAAATATGGCAAGAAAACAGGCATCCATCTTGAATAGCTTTGACCACAAAATGTGAATCACCTTTTTTTACCAAATATCATAAAAACATTTCTCTGTTCAATTTATTTCCTTAAAATTTAGAGGTCCTCTGAAGGTTTTAGCTTATTTAGGCAATTGTCAAATCTGGCATTGTAAAATTTAAAATGCATGACATTGAAGAAAAAAATATTTCAAATATTTCGCAAATAAAAAATATTCCACTCAAAATCCGATCTAATTTTTGATTGAGCAAAAAAAAATATTATTTTATAGATATATATGTTTTACAATAAGGTTACGTTAAAAGGTATTGACCTTTTATGGAAGACATAGGTTGTTATAGAGTTTTAGCAACATATGTTAGAAATAGTTCACTTAAGCTATATTTTAATGAAATTTCGGTAAAATTTATTTTTAAATTTCAAAGTTAAAATAAATTTTTCCAAAAATTTTAACTTTTTTTATCTTATACTTGCATTTTTTGAATATAACATGCTATTTGATACAAATTTATTAAAATACTTTACATTGATTGGTTATAAAATATTTTCAATTTAATTTTTATTTTACATAAAGTATTTTGAAAATCAATAATTATTATAAAAATAATTGTTATAAATTTGAATGAAATTAAAAAAAAAATTTTCAAAGTATTTTATTGTTTTTACTAGATTGACAACAACAGTACATAATACATTAATTGTTTCTGAAAAAACAAAAAAATATCTTGACAAAATACCGAAAAATAAAATATCATTTAAGTTATTTACTCTGACAAGGACATTTAAAAGTATTTTCTTTTAATTTCTCAATTATTATTTTTTTATTGTTTCATTTGAGTGGTATCTTTTGTGTCATTAAATATTTTGTTTTATCGTATTATTGTCACTTATTTAATAAATAATATTTGTGAAAAATTGTAAGAAAACGTTTTTAGTTTAATTTTTCACCGGTGCCTCTCTTTAATAGAACGAAGCGAAAATATTAATAAGATGAAAGCTTTAAATATCTTTCTATGAAATTTAAATAAAACTAAAAGTATTAAAAGAATGGAAATTTTGGTAAGTCATTAAATATTCATTTGAGAAAATATTATACAAAAAATTATTGATATACCGAAATAATATAGAAAGAATTTTTAAATTAAAAATAAACTGTTTTTGTTAGAAGCATAAAAAATAAATATTTATTATACAATTAATTTTTAATATAAATTTTTAAAAATAATATTTTCTATTAAATTATTATATTTTCCTAACTATTTCAGTTTTACTGATTACCTTATTCTTTACCATAGCAGCTTTTTATTATATATTATGATAATGTTTTCATCATAAAATTAAACGTTTTTATAACTACATCAGTTAATGATATAGGATTATGATGTGGAATATTCTATTACAAAGAAAATTATTATTGTTATTATTATTATTATTATTATTATTATTATTATTATTATTATTATTATTATTATTATTATTATTATTATTATTATTATTATTATTATTATTATTATTATTATTATTATTATTATTATTATTATTATTATTATTATTATTATTATTAATATTATTATTATTATTATATTTTGTGTAAAAAGGTGACAATTATTAAGAATTCAAATAAAAAATGACAAATTTTCTAAATTTCATTTTCAAGAAAGCGAAAGTTAATTTTTGGAGCCCAATCAAAAAACTGAATTTTAAACAGACAGAGAAAAATTTATTTAATTAACATTTTCGTGATTGACAGAAAATAAAAAAACCACCTAATGAAATAGAGTAAATTTAAATAATTTCATTAATTTTACAAAACAAAATCGTTTCAAGTGTATCAATTCGTAAGCACAACAAGAAAATTAGCCTCAGAAAAATTTCAGTCATGCAATAAATTTCCCATCTCAAATCTGATTGGTCAAAAAACGTTTTAATATAATTTCAATTGTTAAAATTGCAATCAAATTATGGAATCAAGTAATTTCAATTTTAATGACACCAATTTAAAGGAAAATCCCTATGCCGTAATTGATAACAGAAATTTCAAATTGCCTCCATCGTATAATAACTGTAATAAAATCAGATCAAATTCTTATTCACCTACTCAATCAATCAAAAAACGAAATTCCCCATCAACCTGTCAATCGGATCACAAACCGAAGAGAGGAGAATGCATGAAGAAAGAATTTCTTTTGTTTTGTCAAAACACAACAATCAGGGGGGTGTCGAGAATAGTTAAATCGACTGATAAAAAGATTTTCTTTCTCTGGCTCGGATTTTTTATTATTCTCTGCATTGGCTTGTTAGTTTGTATGATTCTTTTACTGTTGCAATATTTAGACTATAATGTCATACATCCGCCGAGAGTTTTAAGTAATAAAGAGTCGCCCTTTCCGTCATTTACGATCTGTAATTTAAGACCACTTTCTCCGGATGTCCGATCATTTCTGGCAAATGAAAAGTTAAGGAATCCTCGAGAATTTGCCTCACGCCTCAATCAGTATGCCGTGAGTCGATATTTAAAGAAAAATGATTCCTTTCATTACGCGGCCAGCACGGCAATATCCTCGATGGGAGGTTATTTAGAATCGATGCCAAACACTTCATACTTTAAAGAATTGGGTCATGGCTTGGATGAAATGGTGATTTTCTGTAAGGTAAATTTTATTCTTTCTATTTTCATTAGGAGGGTATTAAGTCTGATTAAAACACTATTATAATATTTAAAGCAAATCTATTTCTAAATTTAATTCTCAATGAAAAGCAACTAATAGTTGTTTTGAAATTTCATTTATTTTATTTAGATTTCAACTATAGATCAATTTTTATCCTACTGCATTTTTATACCAAAATTTACTATCTAGATGATTATAAAAAAGAATTTGGTGACTATTTAAGAACGAAAACGAAGGAAGATAAATTATCTTCTTTCGAACGTCTTTAAATTCTTTATTGTTTGTTTAATTTAAAAATCTGCTTGAATATGAAACTTATTCATTTTACTACACTTTCTATTCATTTAAACATTTTATATATATTATTATATATTGTATTTTTTGATATATCTATTTAATAATGAAATTTTAAAAAAGGAATTTGTGTAATAAAAATCAATCATACATGCTGAAGGTAAGAATAAACTCATTAATAATAAAATATGACCTAAAAGTCAAATTAAATTACAATTTTAAAATCATAACATACTAAAAATTAATATGTTTCAAATTATATATACAATTTTGTTTTAATGTTCTGTACATTTTTAAACTTTTCTATCAAAAATATTAATTCAAATTAACAGATCCTTATTTTGAAAATATAAATAATAAATAAATATAAATATTATTTAAAGAGAAGAAACTATTGAAGAATCAAGATCAGAACGAGGTTTCATAAAATATAGTTTCGAAATATTTTCAGAAATCGTTTTAGAAAAAATATACAGAAAGTTACAAGTTAAGAAGCAATCTGTCAGAAAAGTACTGTACTAACTTCCATACATTAAAAAAAATTCAATCTAATATTATTATATAATTGAATAATAAAAATAGATTTCAACCAAATAATAATTAAATAATGCATGAAAATAACATCACATTTATATAATTAATTAATAATTTACAAATTAGGAATAGTTAAAGTAATTAAAACAACTTAATATTTAAAATAATATATAAAACACCTGATAAAGTCTCATCCAAAAATTCATATCAAATAACAGAAAATAATGACTTATAATGTGGAAACAAACAAACAAAATTACATTAAAAATCAAAAATATAAACAGTGAAAATAATAAAATTTAAAATACTAATTTAAAAATCAATCATTATTACTACCAAAGGTTTAACCAAAAATTCTCAAATTATTTAATTATTATTCTTATAAAAATTATTTAATATTTACGTTTTGTTATTTATTGTTTCAAAAGTGGTAAAACAAAGTAAAAAAACATTGATGGACAATTGGAAAATTCCAAAAATTAAAACAAATCAAAAATCGACATAAATATATTTGATGCGTTTTAATGCTCGGATTTGACTTACTGTAAAAAAATACAAAAACAATTAATTTAATTAAAAAATAAATAAAAGAATGCTATATGTGCACGATTCTATATATTGATTATCGCAATTCCTTTTTGATCACTTTTAGAAAACTTTTTGAATTATTTACGGAAAATTAATTTTCCGGGAAATATCATGCAATACTTAACCAATTGTTGAAAAATATTTCTTGTATGATAAACATTTTATTGTTTAAAAACACTTTTTATAAGACCATTATTAACATATTCAAAATTAAATTTCTGATGTCTGTTGTTAATGTGCTGCACTTCGTAAGTTACGCTTCAATTGTTTTCATAATAATAACAAATTAAAACAAAAAAATATCAAAATTTTATCAGTATTTATTAAAACAAATGTACAATGTTTATATATGAACAAAGCCAGTATTGAGGATTTTTGGATTGGTAAGAGTTCTTTTAACAGACCAAATTAAAGCATTTACGAGAATTAAAAAACTCAAACACTATTAATCAAAATATTAAAACAAAAACCGAAGAGGCGACTCATGCGAAGAGATTACTTTTAATTAAAAAAACTGACCTTGACTTTAAAAAATTATTTATTAAAATAAAACATAACAGACAGAATTGTTATAATTGTTCTAAAACTGGAAATCTGGGAATCTTTTTATGACTTCAATTTTCGTTAAAAGTTAATAAACCTTTAAACTGAAGGATAAAGAAGCTCACCGTACATGCAAGAAGCAATGCAAATTAGAGAGAAATATTTCAAAAGTCAAATATCCAACAACACAGCCTGAAGGTCTTTTGAACATGTGTGTTGAAAATAGAAAATCTTTATAAAAAAACCAAAAAATAATTATTATTAAATTAACATAAAGGAAATAAAAACACATCCAACTAAAAATAAAAAAAAATTAAAAAAAATATAAAAATAAAAAATAAACAAAAAAAGTAATTAAATAAATTTTGCAACGATTTAATTTAAAGAAAAAGCCAAAAAAACACTCTTCGTACGATATATTTCGACAATTTAACAGTCATCTTTAGGCACAAAAACCAACCCAATATTATGGACTATTTATCATTATTTAACATTAATCAAATTTTTGTTAGTTTTAACTATATATACAACATCGCACAAAGAGTGTTTTATTGCCGTTTTCTTTTAAATAAAACAAGATAATTGAAATTGGAATGCAAAAGATTAGAAAACTCTTGAGAAAATATTCAAAAGTAAATTTAATAATTGAAATAATAAATTAATTACAAGTACAAGTATAAAATGTTTGATTAACCAGTAAAATCGTTAATGTTTTGTTCATTTATGATACGTTTTTATTTTCTTTTAAATTTCATTTATTTTATTCAAAGGCAAAAAAATATGAAACAGGCTTAAAAAGATAATTAAAGCATATATAAACAAGATTTATATATAAAATAAAAAATAGTGAGTGAAAGCTCTAAAGCCCTTTCTAAGTAAAAATCATTCCAGTAACAATTCTCGCTATAAAAATGAAAAAAATTGTATTTTTTAAAATTTTTAAAATAGATTAATATATAATAAAAAATATTTTTAAACGATTTCTTTTGATTTTCTTTGCTTTCAAGTTTGATATAAAAGAAAAATTAATCTCAATTGTTTATATGTTTTAAAAAATTGAAATTAAACATAAACATAAACATAAAAACAAAATAAATTTAAATAATTTTTAATAAATTTAAAATGATTTTTCAAGTTGTTAATTTTGAAGAAAAGTTTTAAAGGAAAATTTTACCGAAACAAATACGTTATAATTCTAATTCAAACACTAGAAAAAAGGTAGGTGGAAAGTTCGTAAAAAATAAAAACCAAAAAATTGAACTATTATCTGTAAAAGAAATCGAAACAAATAAAACATTAAACGATAACGCCAATAAAAAACCTTTCTTACGATATATTTCGATAGCACAGCTATCATCTTCAGGTACTCAAAACCAACTAAAAATATTATGAATTAACATTTAATTTAAACAAATTATTTTTTATTAATTTAATTTTTTTAATAAATAAATATTTTTAAAAATATATATTTTAAATTAATTTTAAATTTTAAAATTTTTTACTTATATTCTAATTTTTTAAAAAATAATGCAATTTAAAATTTTCAATTATTTTAATAATATTAAAAAAACAAACATGATTTAACATACGTAAACTATTTAAAAACATTCAAAACATTCGTAGTCACAGCACTCTGCACATTAATCTTTGGATCCAATGACCTTATCAGCAATGCTTCACATATCACTCGTTCCCAATAACTATTAAAACTTCTCAACAAAATTCTAAAATCAGACATTCCGATATCACTTTTACAGCCTCTATTGTGTTCACTAATATTGGTCAAACCCTTCAATCGACAATGCTCTAGAACTCGAGTACAGAGATGACAGAGATATCGAGTTCTAGAGCATTGTCGATTGAAGGGTTTGACCAATATTAGTGAACACAATAGAGGCTGTAAAAGTGATATCGGAATGTCTGATTTTAGAATTTTGTTGAGAAGTTTTAATAGTTATTGGGAACGAGTGATATGTGAAGCATTGCTGATAAGGTCATTGGATCCAAAGATTAATGTGCAGAGTGCTGTGACTACGAATGTTTTGAATGTTTTTAAATAGTTTACGTATGTTAAATCATGTTTGTTTTTTTTAATATTATTAAAATAATTGAAAATTTTAAATTGCATTATTTTTTAAAAAATTAGAATATAAGTAAAAAATTTTAAAATTTAAAATTAATTTAAAATATATATTTTTAAAAATATTTATTTATTAAAAAATTAAATTAATAAAAAATAATTTGTTTAAATTAAATGTTAATTCATAATATTTTTAGTTGGTTTTGAGTACCTGAAGATGATAGCTGTGCTATCGAAATATATCGTAAGAAAGGTTTTTTATTGGCGTTATCGTTTAATTAAATCGTTGCCAAATTTATTTAATTATTTATAAATAAAACATTCGTTGTAAGAAGAAAATAATACTTATTAACCAAAGCAGGGTAGATCGTGTCATACTTCCGCAATCGGCTTCTTGTGTATATTACATAATCATATCCACTTTTGCATAATAACAAAGTGGTTAATGGTAAGGTGACCAACTATACTCATTTACTGAGTTTTGTACTCTTTTTTCGTAAACCGTACTCTTTTCGAATCCTGTAATCTGAAAGTCTCATTTGTATATATATAGCAAAGTATACTCTTTTTGAACAAAAATAGTTGGTCACCTTATTAATGGTGACTTTATATATATATACTCGTCTCAGAATTACATGAAGTTTTGTTTAAATTAAGTAGTGGATTATCAATTTAGAGTATAAAAAGTCTCAATAATTATGATTAAATTCAGGGTTTCATAATGATGGTGAAGGCTATAGTTTGTGAAACCAAAGCCAATAAATCTTTGAGACAGATTTTGTTTTTTAGAATGAAGATATGTTAAAGTTAGGGTATCCAAATGTTAATCGAGTCAGCTCTCATAATTTAGAAAAATATCAAAGTCAAAAGTTTGTAGGAAGTAACAAAGGTTTAGACAAGGTGAATACAGTGAGCATATGTTCCATTATTGGTTAGGGTTAAATATGAAATTAAAAATATTATTAATTCATTTATTTCATCATATGCAAGTTAAATTATAAGAATGCTTATAATAATATTTACCAAACTCTAACAAGATTTGTAATAATAATAATATTAATAATAATACTATTAATAATAATATTAATAAAATTAATAATTAAGAAAGAAGGCAAAGTTTTATTAATTGACAAACGCTAATAATATATTCTATATAACATGTCACTATATATTTTGACCGTTTATCAGTCTTCTTCAGGCTAGAAATCACATTAACCAATTCTAAATGAAAATAGGAAAATAAATACAAATTAGTCATTAATGATCGTAATCAACTTGTATCACAAAATATAAAATTATTTTAATTTAAAAAATAAAAATAAAATATGCGCTTTTAAATAAAATTCTATTAAAATTTTAAATAAAAATAAAAATTTTAAAATAAAAGTTAAATTTAAAACTTAAAATTATTTTTACATAACTTCGCAAACAAATTACATCAAATAAACAATATACTCAATTCACATTCAATTACTTAAATACATTCAAAATTCACGTAGTCTGAACATTTTGAACATTAATTATAGGATTTAAAGATTTTATCAACAACACCTCATAAGTTATTTGTTCCCAATAATTACTCATATTTTTTGCAATTATCTTGAGGTCAGGCATACCTATTTTGTTACTACTACATTTCCTAAAATGATCACTAATGTGGCGTTACACCCATTACATGAAAATAAATTGATAAACGAGCACAAAAAAAAGACCAAATGAAGTTGGAGACTTATTAATGAACATACTACTAACTTTGCAAGACGTTGAACCAATCACAAACTGAGTTTTATCTATATGTTTGAGGATCTTATGCTTAATTTCACTAAAACCCCTGGAATAAGGCAATACCAACATACATTTTGGTTCAATGTGTTTTGATCGATTTTGTTCACCTTTCAAACTTGACAACTTACTAATTTTAGAGTCAATAAGAATATTACCTCCAGACAAATCAGTACAACTATCATGAGAATTCAACACGCACTTATACACAGTCTGTTTTGTTATACGCTCAAGAAAAGATTTAGAATATTCATTTTTAAGTAGCAAAGAAACAAAAATATATCATCAAAATACCTTTTGTTTACAGTTGGTTTAGTTAAATTATAAGATGAAATTTTCTTTTCCAACCTAGACAGAAAATTGAAGCCATTGTGGGAGCCGATTGATAACCCATAGCAATAATAATAATAATAATAATAGTAATAATAATAATTCCTATAAATAGGTCATAAGACCTTAAATAACTAAAAAACACAAATACGGCGCTGTGATATCTTTCACGTCAGTATTTGTAAAAAATGTGCAAAATGGATCCCAAAGTCGCAGTGAAATCATCAAATCATCAATAAATTTTAATTGAAAACATACTTCTAAAATTCTTGTATTAGATTTTATCAAAATGTAAAATGTCAGAGATTTTAAAAATTATAATTTCCATTAGTTTAATATGAAATTACTAAATATTCCGGACTATGAAAAATAATTCAATTATTAAAAGTTACATTTATCATATATATTATCATTTGAAATTAAAATAAGCAATTTTTATGATCTCACCACTTTTATATTGGTCATTTGAATAATAAAAAATATATTTTATTTATCATATTTCAATATTTTCTTAAGAAATTTTTTTAAATTTTACATTTGTTTTTTTCAATTAATCTCTACAAAATTCATATTTTTAACAGAAAATAAAAATTCTTATTTTTCAATTTTCCTTGATATATGATTCCAGTAAACATTGTACTATTTTGACAAACTTCTCAATTTTTATCAAATCGTTCTGCTTGACATTATTTTGTAGAACTAAATAAATTGACTGTCATGCTGAATTTAATAATAATATTACACCTATTTTAACTGAATAACAACTCTTTAATAAAATGAAAAAATCAATAAGCTTATATTGTATCTCTACTAACGTGCGTGGTGATGTAAGTTGACCGAATGAATAACAAAAGTATAAATAAATTTAACACAAAAACACAAAACATAGTAAAAATACATACAAACATTTAAAATACGGAAATGCTCAGATGAATAACAACTCTTTAGTTCCTTAATTATATATTATAAATTTAGGTTTAAAATTAAACTGACTTACATTTTAAAAAAATCACATATTTTATTTCTGAAAAGCTAAAAAATCATTAAAATATCTGATGTGTAAATTTCACTGAATTTTCATTATATTCATTTATTCTTTTTGTTAACAAGTTGGATTTACGCGTCAACTTGTATAATAAGAGTTGGTATTTTTCTGAAACAGTTGTATCATATTCATCTATAATTAAATCCAAATCAGTAAAAAGCTATTTTTTAGGATTTTCTTTAGCAGAAAAGCCTTAAAATTTCATGTAATAATTAATATTAAAATTTTAAAAAAACTTTTAAAAGAAAAAATAATTTTAAAGAAATTATTCATTTTTGCAAAAATAGTAATCATTGTGTAATTCCAATTTATATTCCTAAAAGTTTTGATTTAAAAAATACAAAAATTGAATAAATAAATATTTTAATTCAAAAGATTTTGGAAAGAAATTCTAAATATCTATTAATTTTTTAATTACCGATTTCAATGTTTCTTTTATTATAAAATCCGCAAGATTTTCAGATGGATTTTGAGAGGACTGCTAAATAGTTTTGATCAGATTTTCACTGATAAATAAAACAAACACTTTAAATCTAATATTTTGGTTTCAATTTTTAACCGAAACTGAATTCTTTTTTCAATTTATTTTAAAATAAATAAAAAAAATTTATTAAATGTAATTAAATTTATATTAATTAATTAATAAATTAATTAAATAAGTCCTTGATTTCACTGAAAATTTAAAAGATCTGTTTGTCAGGTAATTTCAATTAATATTTCTTCTTAACCTACGCTCCTGATTCCAATGTGGGACCCCAAAAACTCTTTTCCAAAAATTAAATAACCAATTATTCACGTTTGCAATAATTTTTTGTGTTTTTGTTGGACATATGGATTAGGATTCTTTTATGGAGTGAATCTCCACATATAGAGACCTGTTGCAAATATTTCAGGAATCTTAGTAGAAATCCAACGTGAAATCTACTTACATGAAGCCTCTAGGAAGAAAATATTTGGTATCCTAAGCTATTCATTAGGATTTAGGATGTAAATATTAGTCGTTTAAAGCATACGACCTAATCTTCTTCAAAACTTATTTTCAATTTTTTTTTATAAAAAAGATAATATTTTCTGGAAAACATTTATTCGTAAAACAAACTTTATAAATCATTTGCATCTATTCATCCACAATATTCTATCCGTAATTTTCGCATATCTTTTGACTTTTAAAAAGTACATTTTTGGACTAGTTGAATTCTTTGGAATCCAATGAGAAATGTTTTGGATTGAATAGGGGTTTTGTTAAAAATTGTTCAAAGTCTTATTGAATAAAAATTTTCCTGTCTTTTTCAAAGTATAACCCTGATCATAATAAATAGTGGTCATTTGTAAGCCCAGTAAGCCCATGCTTAAAATCACATAAAATGATTTATATTTTAATTTAGTCTTTTGAGGTGATGTTTATTTACCTTTTTAATCTACATTCAATAACACCCTATTTTTCTACATTAAAATGTTTTATAATCTTTCCTCAATAAAAAGTCTAAAATAAATCTTCACTTAAAAAGCCTAACAAAAAAATCATTTAAAAAAGCTTTAGACTTTTTTCATTGGATTCTTTTCAAACTTCTATGACAAAACTGTAGAAAATTTAAAAAACGAGATTAAATTTAATACTTTTTAATTCGGATTCCTATAGATTTAAATCAGTAATAACCATTTTTTACTTAACAAGAAATTGTTGTGTTTGGATAGATCAATTTACATTAGACAAACAGTTTGTACGGTTTAGTATGGAATTTATCTAAACATAAAATGTAATAGTTTCATTACAAAATGTCGTAACTGGGAGGTTAATATAGTTGCTGGTGACACCAATTCTTTTTTCCTTGAGATAAAAAATGGAACACTTGAAACTCTTTTACCTGCCATGGTTCGTGATCGTTTACTGGAAACATTAAATTATGACCTAAATAAAAACTTATATTCAAGTTTCAAGTTTAGAGACTAATATAAATGACAAGGAGTAAGTCTTTCTTAGACTTCAATGCTATAGTCGATTTTGGAAAACAGAAAGTACTATGAAAAAGTGTATTAATTATAAGCATCAATCGTATCTTAATTGTTACAATTAAAGAATATTATTATTGTAAATATAAAAATAATTAGCTATTTAAAATTAAAAATAATAAAAATGATTATTTACGGTCTAATTTTTGAATTATTATTATTATTATTTTTATTGAAAAATTTACTTTTAAATTTAATTTAAGGAAAAAAAAATTATTCATTTTATTTCTGAAAACTAATTGTTCATTTTAAGTGAAAATTTATTTTTATTGTATTTTATTTTTCATGTTTTTCTATCAGAAACATCGTTGTTAGGCTTTATTATTAAATTAAAATCGATTCATTTAAACAAACCAACAAATTAAAATAAAAATCACAAATTATGTTATACAACTATAAATAATCTCCTTAATTTGTTAGAATATCTTTGATTCACTTTCTTTTGTTGATATTTCATTTTTATTTTCACTCTGAGAAAAAATAAAAAATTAATTCTATGCTTCACAAATTTCTAGATTTGTTTAATTCAAGTTTTATTTAATCAACGGTTTTAAAAATGATTAAAATAAAAAGTTAATAAAGGCAAAACTGACATTTTGTGTTGCAAAGAATTAAATTTTGGAATTTTACCAAAATGAAATTTGTAATATATTGTATTTTATTTAATTTAAATAATTCAAATTTACAATTTTTGTAAATTTTTCTACTAAAAATAAAATATAATTGTAATATTAAGTAAGTAATTAAATTAATAAATTCGAAGTAATTATCTTATAATTATAATTAATTTTAATACGATTAATTTCGGATTAAGTTATTTTCTTGCCTGCATGAAGAGTGAAATGAAATAAATTATAAGTTATTTCGATTGCCCTACACTGACCCAATTCTTGTTGGCAAATAATCGCGATCAAATAAAAAGTTTTTTACGCCTTTCATAAAGTTCTGAAGAATTATTTCCGAATACATGAATGACAATCAGAATACTTTCTAAATTTAAACCAAATTGCATTAGAGAAAATTAAGAGTAACTATTCTCTTTTGTGTAGGATTTTTGATTTACAATAACCTGAGGCGAGCTTCGATAAGATAATAAATTATGAACGATGTAAATATTAGCTTTTGTCCCCCTCCCCAATATCGCATGTATTGTAGAAGCTGATGTGACTCGACATAACCAATAAAACACTTGTTTTAAATGTGAATGAAGTCTTTATTATTTGTAAAGTTGTGATGTGAAATAAAACATCCGTTATCAAAAGTTATCAAAATTTAGGCTAGATTGTCAAATTATTAACAAAAGCATAGAAATAATTATTACTTGTATATGCAATGCGTTTAGAATTTCAAAATAATTAATAATTAATAAAAATAATTAATAGTTGAAATAAATAACTTTTGTAAAGAATTAGCTTTCTTTCTATAAATAATGAAATAATAACAAACATCATCAAATAAAAATGTAAAAAGAATCGAAAAAAAAATCATTTTTAGACCGAGTCACATATTTAACTCAAAATTTATAAATAGCTTTCAAAAAACCCTTTAGACATGTAAAACTCTTATAGCTCGTGTATAGACATTTTATCACGCGACATGTTATTGCTTCTTACTTAATTATTTAATTTAATATTTTAGTTTTTTATATTTAATCTGTAGTAATTTTTAATAATTTTTTTATTTTAAAAAATTTATTTTTATACAATTTTTAAAAAATTTTTTATTTTACAATTGATATTCAACCTGATAAAATGTTGCTTGATGAAATGTCACAAAAACCTTATAGCTATTTGTTTTATTATTATTATGTAAGTATTATGTTCCAATACACACACACACTCCAAGCGTCTTATCGGACGAAACCTGGCTAATCAGTCTAATAATAAAATGTGTCAGATATAGTACAGCATGAATTTTGATGATTTTATACTAATCGTTAACTACAGATATCATAATATTCTTTGTCGTATTTTTTACGTTATTCAGTTTTTCAATGAATTTTACATTTAAATCAAATCTATTAAACGTTCAATTAAAAACAATTTTTTTTATTTTTAGATAAATCATTTGTTTATTTGAATAATAAACAAAAAACTTTTTTTCTGTTCGAATTCAACTCTGTTATTTGGTTTGATTTTCATCAGATTTGAGAAATTTAATTACTGAGAAAAATTTATGTAAATATTGGCAAATTATGTTGCCATGTAGGGTTTCCAACCCATATTCTCCCATATGAAGCAACAGTTGTAACACTGTCAAAACAACATTTATTCTAAGCAAATAAGAATATCCTAAAACTAATACTTCCGTTTCTGTCTTTCATTGAACTCTATAATGCTGTCAATGTTATAGCAAATAAAAAAACTTTTAACAACCCAATCCTTCATAAGGTATCACTTACAAATTATTATGGTGTTACTTTCTTTAGCATAAATTTACATAATTATACCCAATAAAAATTAGGGGAATAAAATATTTCGCAATAGTTTTGAATACAAATGTATTATCGTTGTATACACTGTAACCGGGTCTCTCACAAATTCGATGTACTTTCATTTTATTGGAACCTAAAACTGGGTCCGATCGTCAAACCAAAATTTATTTCACTTAAATGTTCTTTAAATACATAAGTATATTATGACCAGTGGTTGGCAACACTTTTTACAAGTGGCTTATTTTTCAATTTCTTTCTCACAAAAATGTTTGGTGGGAAATCAGATTATTATTATTTTAGATTACATATTATCTCAGTGTACAGAAAATAGTTCCCAAGCATTTTGCAACACTTCTCAATACAAGCACACTTTCATTGGCTGACAAGAACACCTATCGATCGTCGTTAATATCTTACAAAAAATTGTTTACTGGGTTCCAAATGTTTTCATAGTTTTTCAAGTCATCAAATTTTTTATAAATTTCGAAATAAATTGCACAACAGTTATTTTTAAATTTATTTGATCACTTTATTTGACTTTTCTATTATTTTGACATATTAACCCAAAGCACTTTCTAATTTCAAATATCCTATAGCAGTGATTTTTAACCTTTTCTTAATGTGACGCCTACTTAGTAATATTTCCTCGTGGCAGCCCATTTATTAATATAATTTTAAACATTCATAATTTGTTGTTTTATATAATTGAAATATATTTTTTCAATCAAATGATAGAATAAAAGGTATGAAATATTTTAAAATTTTAAATAAATATGTATAAATCATTAACAAAATTAAAACTATATAAAAATATTCAATGCGATTTACTCTTCACAATATTTCGTGGCAGTCTTGAGGTGTCACAGCGGCCCCAAAGTTGAAAAATATTGTCCTATGGGATTCCAAAAAATATCAATGGGAAAGAATCTACATATTATCATCGAAGGTAATCGGACCTATCGGTAACCTTTATATTCATTATATTGTTTAGAAAATTATTTTCCATTTATCGTAATATAATATTTATTACTTAATAATAATTTGATTCCAAACTGATATTAATTCACATATCAGTTAAATTGCAACAGGAAAAACTTGTCACGCATTTAAACAGAAAAATAATACAAATAATACTTTTTAAATATTTATTAAATAGATTCAATAAAATTAGCACGAGAAATGATCAAGCTCGATTTGATAACATAAAAATATAAATATATGATAAAGTGATATGATATTGTGATAAATGTTATGAGATTTAGTTACTGATGAACTAAAAAAATGAGTTGTAGTTTCTCCGTCAAACTACATCTGTAACATTCGTACTCAGAGTATGCATACACGTGTGAGTATCAACCAGTTTATTATTGTAATGAATATGATTATAAATGCGACGTGTTGAAAGCAAAGCTAGAGATGCGGTTTTCTCAAGATCTCAAAGATTATAGGTATAAAAGAAATCAGTCACCTAATTCTATCAAATTTGCGTAAACCAAACAATATGTTATTACTTCAAAATAACATTTAACTATTATACTTTTATGTAACCATACATGTACTAATAGACTCTATAGACCTAAAAATAGTGGAGCCCAGGACAGATGGCCTCAACTGGGTATATAAAGTGAATATTGAAAACTTCTTTTTATTTATTTTTATATGCATGTTAAGACTAATATGCTGGACCCATTTGGATAGGAATAAATAAAGTGTAATGCACGGCAATTCTTTATTTTATGTAAAAATTAATAAAGATATTATATTTAGAGCTCTTTAAACTTTCATTAAAAAATGTCAATTCTAATTTTTAGAAATATGTTCTGCTTAAAAATAATAATAATAATAAAAATAATAATAATAATAATAAAATTAATAATAATAATAATAATAATAATAATAATAATAATAATAATAATGGATAAAGCACCATATAAATTAAATTAAATTATGTTAAAGTAAATTAAAATACATTGTAGAGGATCTTACAATTAAAATTCACTAAAATTAAATGAAAAACAATAATTTGGTTACGGTTTCTGATAATTGTGTGGTTGTTTTAAAAAGACAAAATTAAGTGGTGGAATAAAACGAAATTTTGAAAATTGATTGAATTTTAATATTATTAAATTTTATATTAGTCATTTAATATGTTTACGAAAAGTAAAGCTGGAAAAATAAATAAGTCCCAAAATAGAATTCGTAGTTCAAGAGTTGGTCTTCATTTTCCTGTTGGTAGAATTCACAGGAAGTTGCTTAAGGGAAATTTTCCTGAATGTGTTGGAGCTGGAGCAACAGTTTATTTAGCAGCTGTTTTGGAATACTTAACTGCTAATTTACTTGAATTGGCTGGTGATACTGCAAGAGATAACAAGAAAAGTCGTATTATTCCTCGAAATTGGCAATTTTCTATCGTCATTGATGAAGAACTGAATAAATTTATGGATGCCGATCAAACAATAATAATAATAACAAGTCAATTTCCCCAGTTTTTATTCAAAAAATTGAATTTTCTAAGAAATATTTTGACCTAAAATAGCGCTTGATCACTACAAAACCAAATTTAAAGTCTTTCGCTTTCTACTTTCTCTCTCACAGATCTTTTCGTTCTTACAAAGGTTATATATATATATATATATATATATATATATATATATATATATATATATATAATCTGAAGATTGAATATATTTATCCTTGTAAACTGACTATAAATGTTACAATTGAACCAGACGTTCTAAAACATCAAACACAAACTAACAAACGAGACCGGAATGAAATTGACTTAAATGTCAGCCAATCCAATACTTCTTGTGATCCAAAATGTGTCACATACAAAACAAAATCCCAAAATGAGCTGGAGGCTCCGATAACCATTATAAAGAGCAACTTGATTATCTTGTATAAGCAAACGGGTAGTATTATTTTAGGTTTAGACCAGGTAAAGGAGTTTAAAGAAAAGAAACTAAAAGTTGAAGTGCTAGAAAAAAGGAGAAAAAAAGAAATAAGACGAAGAAAAACAGAAGATATTTATAGAAAAGAGGAAAGAAACTTAATCTAAAATTTGTGCAGAGAATCCTGATATCAGCAGTAAATTAAAGATCTGACAGAAGCTGGTCGACCAATAATTGAAGAAGATCACCCACTACTTTTAAAAGTAATTATTGACATTGCGTTATACTGCTCATAAGAACAGACACAGTGATATTTATTTCAGTATCAGAATTCTCGATGAATTTACAGAAAAGCAAAAGAATGAAGGTTTTCAATTAAGTAGAAGTTATGTTTATACTCGGCTTATTCCAAAACAAAATTTATCATTGGAAGGCAAGCGTCGTGTTACAACTACCCAAGTAAAGTTTATTTCGAGCTCAAAATGACTCACATTCAAACCACATTGATGCTCGATTTTGTACATCTACTCTTAACCGCCTTGAAGAGGTTACCTATATGTTGGAACTGCAAGCATGCTTCATCATTTAAAATGACAAAGCCAGATTCCATATTGTATTGAGAGCAGCTTATAAGCATGCTCCACTTTTAATGCATGGTGAATATCGCGTTACTTTTCCAGATCACGACTGTTTGTAACATCTAAACACAAACTCATCTCGTCTGTTTCTGCTGGCATATAAATCAAAAACGATGGTTTGGGTAAAACTGAAGCTGTAAATTATTCAGGTCCTACGTAGAAAGCCATTAGGTCAAGCAAGCAATGCTCATCGTCTGCCTGTTCCAATGGACTAGACTATGAAAGGTTGCTTGAATTGGAAGAGTTTGATATTATTACAAAGAATCAAACAAAAAGTTGGTCAAACCTATTTTTATTATATCTGTGGATGGTAAACCAGAAAAAAATACGAGGTTTCAAAAAGTTATTATGAGACGATTCAATTTTTTGTGAAGCAAAACCTCGATGCGTTGTTCATTTCAACAAATGCGCCTGGTAGGAGTCAATTCAATAATGTAGGAAGGTGAATGGTTCCTTTGAGTCGATAACTGTGAGACCTAATATTACCACATGAACATTTTAGAAGTCACCTTAAATCAAAATGTCGAACAATTAATGAAGAATTAGAAAAATTAAATTTCAAATATGCTGTAGAAATATTGTAAGTAGTATGGACACAAATAACCATAGACAATCTTCCAAAGGTAGCAGAGTATATTGTTTCTAAAAATCTGTGCTTGAGGCAGAAAAGTTGCTAATTAAGGATCAAGATTGGTTGAAAAACCATGTAAGAACAAGTCAATACTCTTTATAAATTGTGAAATGCCATGATATAAATTGTTGCGAGCCGATTAGGAGGTCGTTTTTTAAAATTATCGCCGATAGATTCATTTCACCACCAATTCCCGTCTGCCAAACTATTGAAGGCCTGAAAGAGCTAGATTCATCTCAGATCGACTTGCACAGGTTTCCATCGCTTTTTTTCAGTCTTTGAAAGTTGATAACATGCTACTTCGATCGTTAAAGACATTCAAAATGTTATCCCTATATTTTCTATTTTAAACAAATAACTTTGTAGGTAGGATAAAATTTGTTTGGTATAATTATACTAGGGAGGTCACTGGAAGTTTGACAATTGTTGACAAGGGAGAGAGGGGTTAATAATGGTCTAAAATGGTCTAAAAATGGTTACTTTTTATCGTTATTAGTATTATTATTATTATTCATATGCCACTATATATTAGATTTGATCACAATTATAAATTTCTAAAGATTTAGCAGTCGAAAATTCTCTTTTTTCATAAGACAGTTACTTAATAATAGATTTCACAAGAAATTTACTGATTTCGTATAATTCATCTTTAATTTTTCATGTCTGTCCGTTCTGACTTTTCCTTCTAAAAATGTCAAATCTTGAATTTTCAAGTCATTATTCAACTCTTTGGAATCCAGCGTATGGAATAGTATGAATTTTATCAGGGATTTTTTATTTATTTTATATTTCAATATATTTTTAGTCAATTTCTCCAACTTCTTCCAATAATCTTTCAGGTTCTATTGCCTTTGAAATAATTCAACACTTTCTGTAGATCCTTAATTAGTTTTGAGAAATGCTTTCCAAAGATTGTCCTTGTATCCCTATTTGGATTTGATTTCATCATAAATCTCAATAGCTTTCTCGACCAAGGGTCTCTGACAAAATTGTGATGTAACAACTCTTCAATAGTGAGTAACTAAAAAGACGGTAAATTCCTTCTATGAATATTTGGAAATCTTGGTTCAATTAATATATATTTTAGTTGTTCTACAATGATAACCAATAACGTGGTTTCCATATTAGAGTTACTGTTTTTATCGGAACTCCAAATGTTCAAAACATCGATAAATAATAATTGTAGATAATTAACAAAACTAAATTATTTTTTTTTCAACAACGTTATCTATCATTAGATAAATAAAATATTCTGATATATAAACACGCTCAGCAAATTTTCAAGATTCCACAACATAAGTAATAATAATAATAATAATAATAATAATAATAATAATAATAATAATAATATTAATAATAATAATAATAATAATAATAATAATAATAATAATAATAATAATAATAATAATAATAATAATAATAATAATAATAATAATAATAATAATAATAATAATAATAATAATAATAATAATAATAAAAAATAATAATAATAATAATAATAATAATAATAATAATAATAATAATAATAATAATAATAATAATAATAATAATAATAATAATAATAATAATAATAATAATAATAATAATAATAATAATAATAATAATAAAAAAAAAAAAAAAAAAAAAAAAAAAAAAAAAAAAAAAAAAAAAAAAAAAAAAAAATAATAATAATAATAATAATAATAATAATAATAATAATTCAATTTAACATAGAAAATTAGGTGATTAATAAATAAAAGAAAAGCTACAAACAATATATGTTTTCAATCTAAGTCGGAATCTTTTAAAATTTTAAAATTGGTAATCAAATATATTTATTTCTTCTTTTATATTTATATCAAACAATTTATTATTTATGTTAAAATATATTTTTACTTATTTCTCAGCATACTAAAATAAAATTATTAAATAAAAATATTTCTCTTTGAATTTAGTTTGGAATCTTTTTTCAGAGCTGTAATAAGATATAATTTTAATTAAATTTTTATATATTAAAATTCGCATATTAAAAAATTTTGAAAATAATAACAATTATTTTCTAATTTAAAATACTCATAGAAAATCTTCAAAATTTTTTTAATTTTACCTCATTTTTAAAATTAATTAAATTTAATAATATTAATATTAGTATTAATTATTGATAATGATGATTTCTTGTTAGTTACATAAATGTAATATTTAACAGCTAATTTATGATCAGATAATCTTTTACTGCAAGTTTTATTATGGTGAAACCTTTTATTATAAAATACTCTTTTCAATTTATTACTAATCATAATAAATTATGTAATCTTTCCAACAGAATATCTTTCCTCTTTTTATTTTATTAAATCAGAAAGCAAAAGAATAAAAAGATATTTATTAGCTGTGATTAGAATAATATAGCAAAGGTTTATTTTATTGAAAAATCTTTTTGACTGCAATTTGTAGCAGGCTCATTTAATTTATATTTTATAATAATAATTCCTGGCCATAATAATGTATGCCATTTTATTTTTTCTGTTCAATTAAGTTGTTGCCGAATTTTATCCATTTTCCAGTAATGGAATGAGCAAAGAATTTCTTTGAAAAAAGTGAATTAGAAAAGTCCGCAATTATTGGAAGAGCTCTGATGGGAAAATTGTATAGATAATGCGACTTCTACACTAAAATATTAATCATAATAATAAATCCAAAATTTTTGTTACAATCCAAAATTTCACATTTAATTATGCATTATCAAACAAAACTTTAATGAAATTATTTTCTAAATTTCATAATTAAAAAAAATATTTCTACTTATTAAAACATTTTAATAAATTATTTTTTGTTTTTGATTATTTGTAATGCTTGCAGTGGGTTTCGTTTCGTATAATTTATGAATATTTTCATTTATAATATTTTTATTATTTATCAAAATTTATTTGTTGATACAAAAAAATCTTCAGAATAATTATTTATAAAATAATGTAATTAAAGAAATATTATTTTTAATATTAAACTAAAAAACTTTAAGCTTTAATATTTCATTTTTTTATTTGTGATAAAAAATAGACTCAAAGCCGAAATTTGTGTTACATAAAATTTATTTTTTGATCTTTTGTCCGAATGAAAATAAATCATATATAAAAAAAGAAAAACAGGCCAAAACTGTAAAAAAACAATTAAAGATTTTTGTTTTAAATTTTGTTCCAAATTCATTTTGCAAATTGCTCGGAATAACGCATAATCTTCATGAATCGACACAGTAATTGATGCTTCATCCCAAACTACAAAACTATTCACGTTGCATGCCTAGATGTATACAACGATAAAACTGCTTGAATTGTCACATACATAGTTGGTTTACCAATTTTTAGTTTTTGAATCACGTTTTCATGTTTCACCTTTGGATTCAACAACGCTTCATTCAACAAAACTGGTAATTCTTCTGTAACTGCTTGAAGTTCATTATACATTGAGTGATGCCAGAAATTTTACATGTCATTAAAATTTCTCCAAAAACCGTATTCAGCTGTGTATTACAAAGGTAAGACTTCTCTCTTAAACTGAGCCTCCTTTTCAATATAGCTATTATTTAAATCCATTCAAATAGTCATTCATTTAACCTAAATAAATTTTTGTAAGCTACCTTTGTCGTGGTTGCCATTATTTAAACAAGTGGATGCTTCTAAAAGTTATAGTTTAGTTATAATAAAACACATAAAAATATTACGTTCATAGCTCCCAATACCGTTTAATTGAGTAAACATTCACAGAGCAAGTATTATTATGTTTGCATGTGTGAGACATTCAGATCCTGTTTTTGAAGAAAATAAATATTTTCATGTAACTTAACTTTATCTGATTGAGATTTATTTTTATGTGATTATCAAATTTTGTCAATAATATTTAATAAATAAAATACTACATAAATAAAAATAATATGTAGTAATATTAAAAAAAATTTATTAATAAAAATAAATAACAATGACAATAATAATAATTTATATTTAACTACAAATGATAAATTAAATTAATTAAAAATAAAAATAAATAAATAATATTAAAAAAAATTAGGAACGCTAATATTTACAAATCGAATAATAATTAATTAATACTAAACTACAAATACAAACAACATGAACTCATTACCGAATGGTACGCGTATCAATAGGAACTCATATCTAAATATAAAAAGGAAAATCATAGTAGGTTTAGTTCCTAAATATAACGCACTTCCTGACAGTCAGTTCTATTTTTTAAATAAGGCAAGAAATAAAATGTTTAGTCTTAACATTAGCACAAATGAACACAATGCCGACTCAGCAACAAGGAAACAGAAACACAATCACACATATTTTGCTTTTGTACACAGGATCGAATGCTACAACGAAAAGACACAACAATATATTGGACATCGTTAGCGAATACATAAGTGCAAAAGGATCCCAAGTAAACATAGAATGTACACCTCCTGACATAGACTGTAAAGTACTCCCAGACATTATCATTATGCCAAAAGAAACAACAAAATACACATACTGAATGGCAAAGTATCTCGTGATCCGAACGAGAATTTCCAAACAGACAAAGAGGAGAATTTTGTTTGAAACTGTCAAAATTTACATTTTTAACTTTTGATATTAATATAAAAATTTTCAATATTTATTAGGATAAATATTTCATATTAGATAATAATATTAATCCTTTTTTAATCAAAATTTCAAATATATAAAAAATAAAACAAAATTAAAAATCACAATTCAAATCAAAAAAAAATTTAAACAGCGTTGCATGACAGTGATAACAATAAATGAGAAATAAATAAATAAAAATAAAAATTTGATTGATCAGAAATACACAAATTAAATTTAGAATAAATTATTAACTGCACGTAAATCAGATTATTTTGTAATGATCACATTAAATGGGTCCAAAAACAGAAATAATCACTTATATTAATAATTTTTATAATAATATAGTTATTATTATTATTATTATTATTATTATTATTTATTATTATTATTATTATTATTATCATTTTTATTATTATTATTATTGTTATTATTATTATTATTATTATTATTACTTATTATTTTTATTATTATTATAAATTTAATTATAAAACGAAATTAATCGTGTGAAGTAAGATTTTCAATAATTTTTCAAAATTTATTTCATTTGATTAAAAAATTAAATAATTAGCGCATTAAAATTAAATTTTATTCTTCTCATAAAATCAATAAAAGTCCCTTAAATTAAATATTTATTCATTTGATAAATGACATTTTCAAAACGGTGCCGCTTTTTCCCTGTTTCATTAACAATAATACTCAATTTTTTAATCGCTAAGTTGCTGATTATATTTATTATTATTCTGGCTTTTAATTGTGCTGGGAATTATATTTTTCATTTTCCTATTAACAGCGACAGCTTGAATTTTGCATTAATGCTAAACATGGAAAAATTGGCCGTATTTTAACGGGCATTTTGTTTTCGTTCCAGCTTATAAGTACAGGCAATTCTATATTTACTTTGAATGAAATAGGAAATTGTTTCTTGCAATATAAATCTCAATTACTTTTTAATTTCATTTTTAACATAAATACTAAAACGTTCATCAAGGGAAATTATGTAATTTGAAATTTGGTTAAATTAGGATATAATTTTGTTTATATCTATATATTATTAATGAAAACAAAACACTCTTTAGATAAACTAAAAATAATAACAGCAATAATAATAATAAATATTAATAATAATAATAATAATAATAATAATAAATAATAATAATAATAAAATTTATAATAATAATAAACCTTTGAAGATTTTTGTACCGCTTTCTTTGAAAAATTTCATTCATTAACCACATAAAAGAATCACTTTGTTATTATTTATATAAATTAAGTTTTAATCAATTCAAATTGTTTGAATTTGCACGTAAAACAATTTTTGTTTTAATTAAAATTTGTCTGGCATTATGGGATTTTATCAGTCGGACAATACAAATAAGATTGCTTTGTAAAAGCGATAAGAGCATCGGGATAAAGCTGCTTTCAAGGTTTCAATTATATTCAACACTCAACTATTGATGACTCAACTATTTTAATTAATTATTTAAATAAATATATTATTTTTAAAATTATTTTACAAATATTATCAATTTCTGAGAAGGAAGAGTGTCCTTTGAGTATTACTGGCGCTTGCTAGTACTCATAGTACCGAAAAGGGTCAACCTTTTCATTAACGACAAAAACTTTGTATACATTTAGAATTCATTGAATTGAAGAAGGTAAAAGTCTACAGATAATAGACAAATATTAGGTTTTCTTTCATAATTTCATTTTAGGCAGTAATAAATGAAATAATAAATGGATTTATAAAAATTAATGACGGCTTTTCATTTACTTTGAGCTCAGACTTATATTAATTATTTTATTTCTACATTCACCTTTACTTTTTATTTTCTTTAACCTTAGTCTTAGTTCTAAATTCTATTTATTTCTGTTATCTATCTTCAATTCATACTCTTAGAGCATCAATATATATTTTTCTTCTTATTTATCCGGTTATTTATTTTCTTTTTCTATTCTTTCTTTATTATTGATTGAATTAAATTAATTTTTGGAGCTAAAATTTTATTACTTTCTTTACCTTATAATAAATCCAGAGATAAATAATTCTCAAATCCATAATTTAATGAATATCTCAAAAAACCTAAATGTTGGCTCCTTAACCCTTTCACGGCTTTACTTATAAATTTGGAGGGGGGGGAATAAGAAAATTATTTTAAAAATAGCAACAGAAACAAAAGCTTTGGTAATAAACTTTTATTTTTATATTTGTTAAAAGTTGCAGTTATTTGTTTTAAATCTTAGATTGTACGTGGAAACACGAAACATAAAAAAGTAAAGAAATTAATAAAGAATTTATATTAGTTTGATAATTAATATTAAAACTTAAATTTATATGTTTAATATCTATTTGATAAAAATATCTTGTGGATATTAAAGCTTGACTTGGGGCTTTTACTGATAATAATAATAATAATAATAATAATAATAATAATAATAATAATAATAATAATAATAATAATAATAATAATAATAATAATAATAATAATAATAATAATAATAATACTAATAATAATAATAATAATAATAATAATATAATAATAAATAGTTATTTTGTTTAAATTTTCCGCCTTTTAACAATATATAACCCCTTTTACCCCTTTTTGCTATGGAGAACATGGTTTCAAATAGTGACAACGACTTGAATACTACATTGATAGGAACGTCCTCAAATTTAAATATATGAAGGAGGTGGAAAAGAAAATGTACAAGTATTCAAGAATCTATATCACAAAATATATCTATTTCGAAAGTTGATGGACTCATTGAATATTTAAACAAAAAGTTTGAAGAAGTTTACGACCCAGAGTGTGATCTGCTCGTAGACGAGAATATGTGCCCTTGGTCGGATAGCAATTATCACCAATATATCTATTTAAATTAATGTATGAGTTAAGGGGAAATAGTGTAGCTGAAATTTGTGAAGTAGAATTCAGAAATATGACTCCAAATACTCTACCCAACCAGCAAGACCTGATTTTTACTGGTGAAGACAAAACTATTATTAATTTTGCTATCAGAATCGACAAACGAAAGCAATGTTTGGTATGCAAAATATATTCTTCAAGGTCTGTAATAAAACTGGATGTTCTATAAGTTTAGTTCCTCTATGTTTGTTGGGTTGTTTCGAGGAGTATTATAATGGGCTTCGTGAATAAAAATTATCTAGTTGAATGTTTTTTACAAAAGAAATTGAACTAAAACGATACACTTTTCAGCTGGTAGGTTTGATTTCACTCGTGTCAAACCGAGATTCCAGGTTTCACTGTCTGAATGAACGTTAAAATTCAAATATCGACGATTTATTATTGATGTCTATTATTCAAATGTATTTGAAAATTATTTATATTTTTCGATTTGGTTGTGAAACTACACTATCAACTTTATTTCTTAGTTCTTCAGCCTTTGCAAGTATTATTTTTCCAATTATTTTTGGTGAGTTTTGAATATATACGATTCTAAATCCCTTGGGAAAAAACGTGATCTTTGCAACTGCATAAAATGTTAAGTGGAATATTTTGATGCTTCGCTGAAAGTCTCAGTAGCCTGATGTTTGACGACGATTTTATGAACGTGTCGCAAATGGTATTGTAGAAAGTTTGTTGTTTCGCCCTAAAATTTTAATATGACTCGATTTTGCATTTCACCAACCTTTCTTTTTCACGTAGAAAATAACTCCAAATTGACGTTTCATCATCTAACTTTCGGAGTGGCTGAAAAGCTTTATCCATCGGTAGGAGGAAAAAGCACTGAATTATTTAATATGTTAAGTAAAAAGTTACAAGAAGTCAATTATCAATTAAGATATCGATAAATTCTATTAAAAATTTGTTGTTAAACTAACTGTTACCACCATCTAAATTTCAATTTAATATGTGTCAAACAAATCTATTGTCTACCTCTATAAGGCAGCACTTTATGTTATATGCCCTATACTGCCTTAATAGGCATGAAGGCAATTTGATGTACTATTTTATTCAAACAAATATATTTTTTATTAAAAATAGTCAAATATGAAATGTTCTAAAATAAACCGGTTAATCGTTGACCGGTGGTGAAATCAATAAATTGAGATGACCAGAGATTTTTTCATTCCATAACACGCAATATAAATCATTATTTTCATTCGAAAACAGACTAAAAACCACAAATGAAACAATAATCTCTATCATACTTTGTCTGTTCAACTGTATAATACACGAAAATAATTCAAAACTATTTTATGTTCAAGCTCTGATTGCATTAACGGTTTTAATAATCAACCCAAAGTATTTGCTATCGATAAAACTTATCTCATAGGTTAATTTTGGTAGCCATACATTTTTGCTGATTGCGACCCAATTGGAAGAATTGATTTAGCCACCTATTCACCAACAAGTTTATTCTCAATCAAACTAATCGGGATTTCTTTTAGCAACATTTTATATTGAAATGGAAGCAATTTAACATTCTTTATTTTCTTCACTATTTTCATAAACTAAGGAGCACTCAACAGATCATTCAAGTTAACCAAATACACACCATGGTGAAAATTAGCAATTCGTTTCCCTTGTAAAACTTGTAGACATTTAAATCTTTTTTGGCTAAGTTTTGAAAACATAAAACGTCATTAATATTCTGCTTTTGGTTTTTATCCATTGTACTTGAAGTCAACGAATTCTTTGCACAATTACCATTTATGTCTTTCTTTGAATATTACGATATATGATGTACTTATATGTAAATGCAATATGGGTTATATGAATAAAAAAGGCACTTCGGATATTTGAATTGTAAAAAATGTTTTTAAAAATTATTGAGGATGTGTTATATGTTTAGCGTTGTTGATACAGTCATTCTATTCCAAAACTGATATATGGATTGATTTTATATCAGTTTTCCATGTAACAAATTAAAATTAATAAATTTTTTTTTAAAGTTATTTTTTGAAAAGGTGAAGAAATTGAATGATGTATTTTTTTTAATTTAAGTTGATATAAATATATTTATTTTAAAATTTATGAAATATGTATAAATTGTTTAAATGATCTACAATCAGCATAATTTGTATTATCCAACCGAAATATATCGTAAAACCGGTGTTTGAATGGCTTTTTTCTTGCAACATAAATCTATTATTATTTTATTATTTTAAATTTAAATATTTCCTTTGAAATAAAACATGATTTTCAAAAAATCACAAATTTATTAAAAACTCTATTATTATTATTATTATTATTATTATTATTATTATTATTATTATTATTATTATTATTATTATTATTATTATTATTATTATTATTATTATTATTATTATTATTATTTTTATTATTGGTATTATTATTATTATTATTATAACTATTATAATTATTATTATTATTATTATTATTATTATTATTATTATTATTATTATTATTATTATTGTTGGCGTACAGGGTAGAATTAATTTTGTTTTAATCTAAGCTCATTCCTCCAAACTACTTCCTCGACTACTCTTGCATTCCCTAGGGTATTTCCTTTCTCACCCCGATGCCCCACAATTTTAATCTAACCACTGTATACCCATGGGCAAGCCCATGTTGGTACTGTATACAGCAGCCGAGAGTCCACAAGCAGGTGAGCCCCGTTTCCAAGACTACTCCTTGTGATAATCTCGCTTTCGGGTTCCTGACGGCCGATAGAAGGACTTACGTCTACCTAACTCCTTTAACCTTTTCGATATCTGTGCACACCTTTCCCATCATTCTATGACGAACCCATGCATACGTCCTGCATATTGTTTTCCCCTAGTTGCTTTAATACATAGCAAAATATTTAGTACAGATTGTAGTGAACCGTACCCTTATCAGACGTTTAGTCACTTATCTATTCGTTATTAATTTAATTTAGCAAAGACCAATTTTAGGTATTTAATTAATGAAATTTAAATATGATGATTTAGAAACTTTAATAAAAATAAAATATTTATAAATAAACATTTAAAATTCAGCTTCTCGAATTTATCTAATTTTCCGACTTTAATTTCCTAAACTACTGAGAATAGGTAAATTTTTCTAACCTAGAAAATTTTTTTAAATCATAAGGTATTTTATTTCAATAACATGTGAAAATTTAAATTATTATGCAAATTATCGAAATTTCTATTATATCGGCCGAAATTTTGGGTTTAACACCACCTCATTAACAATTTAAGAAAAATAAACTCCTCCGAGAATGCTTATTTCATCTTTTAACCACAATTGCTTTTTAATCATTAGTATCTCTATAATGGAAACTGAAATTTTATTTTTCTGTTCACTGAGATCTCTTAATTTCGGCTTTAAGAGTGAAATAAGAACTTTCTCAACCCACTTCATGCATACATAAGGTTCCATCAACATCATAATACAATCCAACCAAACTTTAAGCATCCATTCCTAATTCGATTAATTAGAGAAATCAGAAATTATTAAGAGAACAAGAATTACAAAAATATACTTTTATTAGATTTGTACAAAATTGAACAAAAAGAAATCCCAGAAAATATAATTAGTACGTAAATATATAAATAATATCAGGAGAATGGAGTCTGTCCTTCTTTCCACTGGGTAGTCATTCGTCGATATCGACGGGGAGCTTTCGTTTGTTCCGGAGGGGTTGGAATGGTATGGTTCCAACCTGGGGAACGGTATGACATAATTCCTCTCCGAATTCGTACATCCAGCAACTCGTGATAGTCGGCGATCTCTCATTCGTTGTCGTTGTGGAATTGTGGACGGGTGAGATGTCCAGACATAGTTGCATCTCGTCGGTTTCTTTCACCTGAATTGGTAGCATAGGTTCTTCTGATCTTTTCGGGTTTAGGGTAGTGTCATCTTCTTTCACAAATTCCGGGTGCTGCTCCGCGACGAGTGCAGCGGCTTCTTCCAGCACTTGCGCAGCATTATTCAATATTGTGAGACCTTCAGCCCGGCGTCGTTCACGGCGACGACGATTTTTGCTGGTATGGTGCTTCTTGCTGGTCCTGGGTGTCTGAGCTGGACCAGCTTGAGTTGTTTCCGGAAGATGGTTCGCGGGGATCAAATTCAACTTTAATGCTAGATCGCGACCCGCTAGTCGTTTTACCAGTTCGGCTTCCGTGAATGATGCTACCAAGACGGCGCTCTGGTCGTTGATTATGATTCGCTGAGCCCGGTTTTCTGCAATTAAATCCTCTCGGCATTTAGACAGCCGGTGGATTTTATCTTGGAGGATTTTGACCGCTTCGGGAGCGAACCACGTGCCGAGCGTGCGTTCGTGCTCCGCGAACAGTTTGTTATAATTTTGTTGGCATAAATCGTGGTTCAATTGTAATGGCGTGGCATCTGATTTTCGCGATGATTTGGGGATTTTGTATCCTGGCTACATTTTGAGAAAAGGAATTTTTGATTATTGAAAACGTTTGAGAAAAATATTTGAAGGATCTTCCTGAGATTGTCCTGACTAAACGAGGGAGAGTTTCATTCCATTAATGGGTTGTATTTATAAATAAATTAAATATAATAATTATAAAATTTAAAATTAATTAAATCCGAACATTCCTCAAACATTCCCTATTACATACATTTCATGGTTTGATATTAATTATGAAGATGCCCTATTTGGCATTAGAACTAGTAAAACAAAAAAATTCGATGTAGAAACGAAAAATTCTGATGCTCCATTCCTTTGCTGAGTTTATGAAAAAATAATTTTTATTTGGAAATGTTCGATAAGAATACTTCTTACAAAACCAAAAAAAAAATAAAGAGAAAAATTTTACTTTTCTGATACATTTAGTTGTTTCTACTGACTTAACCCTAGTCGTCCCTTTTTCATATAAAAATTCGACAGGTTTTAAACAAAAATTGCATCCCTACCTAAACATTCATTTGAACGTTTTCCCCCTAGCTATGTCGATATTCCCGCATTTTAATCCCTACCGCTCCGACCAACATTGCAATGGCCGCCACGGTGAAGTACGACGGCGTCCTACTCCGCGATCAGTGTGACGAGACCTGACCATACCGGCAGACACCGAAGGGTGGTTGACGACAAGGCAGCACATCAACATCCCTCAAAATCAACTGAGGGAATTGAATCCTGCCAAGCCATTTTCCACAAATTACAGCATGTATAAAATAATATTAAATTAGGGGGACCTTTCGTTGATACTAAAAGTACCTCGACCATCCATGATTAAAATAAAAAACTTAAAACCATAAACATTTCAAAAAATTTATTCAATGAAATACAAGCTTACCAAAGTTCAAAATCTTAGATTCAAAATTTTAAGTTTTCAAAAATATTTTTTAAGGTTAAATATTATGACAATGGCTATTGTATTTATACTGTTTTCATGCGTGTGTGCGACCAATCAGCTAATTTCGAATCTTTTTTGGCCATTTTTTCGGGTTTTTGATGGCTTTTATTTAATTTTATATTTTCTCTTTTGTTATTTATTTTTCTTAATTTTTTAGTATTAATTTTATTAAATTTGCATTTTTATTTTTTGCTGATTCTTATTCTGGTCGCCTCCTCCGCCTTTGTATTTTCTAAACCTTATTTTGCAAGGTTTTGGCGGTTTTATATTTTTACTTTATTTTTCTATGTATTTTTCGTGCAAAATTTATTAATTATTTGTTTTAATTAATTATGTTATTTTTTATTTTGTTTTATTATATTTTTAATTTCTGTTTGCGGGGCGTGCTTGTGTTATAATAGCCATTCTCATAATTCTCAACATGAATTTTCATGGTTGTTTTATTTTGTTTTAATGATGGCTTATAGCCCAACATTATTATTATTATTATTATTATTATTATTATTATTATTATTATTATTATTATTATTATTATTATTATTATTATTATTATTATTATTATTATTATTATTATTATTATTATTATTATTATTATTATTATTATTATTATTATTATTATTATCATCATAAATTATAGTTTCCAAGAGTATACAATATTTGTGGATTTCATTAAAATAAATTCCGAAGATAATATAAAATTAAATTTATTTGGAGTCGCATATTAAAATAAATTATCCTGTGATTTAAAACTCCCCAAATATTGAATCTTGCTTAATTCCAGTAAATATAAATATTTGAAAAGTTAAGACTTGGATTAAAAGAGGAAATAAATTATTAAATGAAATGCTGATCATCCTCTATTTTATATAACTGACAATTTAAAATTTACATACAGGCATAGCTCGTTTAGCGCTCAAGATGCGTTCCTGAAAAAATAGCGTTTACTAAAACAGCGTTAATAAAAGCACAATTTGTATTAAGATATGGGATTCCGTTCCTTCTGAATTTTTGAATTAATAAGACAAATCTTATGAATAAAAACAAAGTTTGACAACAATTAATTTTTATAAGAATATTATATATTTAATTTTAACTGCAAAAATAAATTCAAATTCAAAAAAACAAAATAAATAGATTTTTAATTTATTTTTCTTTATTAAAGTTGATTACTTCGATATTTTTCTTTTTTCTTTTAAAAATTCTATGATTTTTTAAAATATTTTTAAAAAGTTTTCAAAGAAATTTTGATGAAAAACATGTGACCGATATGAGCGCTAAACGAGGTATGCCTATATATATATATATATATATATGTAAATTATAAAATTGAAACTTCCGTTACTTCTATTAAATTAATAAGTAGTATTATTTCACTAGGAATTTTAAATAAAATAATTCATCATTTATTTAATAGAAATTAGAGAGTGGAAAAATTCAAAAAATAACAGATTTAATGGAAGAATGTGCCAGTAAAACAAACAGGAAAGTCAGTAACCAAATTATATTGTGATGATGAGATTTCTGTATCAAATTACTGGCAAAGGGAAATATTTCTCATTATGTTCGCTGAATATTCGTTTTGCCAAATAGGAAAATTATCATTAAGAATTTGATTATTTCCCCAGAAATACGAAATACGACCAGGCTCAATCAGTGCAGTGCTGATAGGTGTCCTTTCAGCTGTGAAATCGGTCACAAAACTGTTGATTATTTATAATGTGAATGATGTACTGAATTGAATGGATGTTAACTAATCGCCAATATATTTCGCTAAAATTTTTTAATTAGAATAAAACTTATTTTATTAATATTCTATCAGGAAAAGCTTTAACAGTTTAATAAAAACTGCCGCCAATTCAATGCTTCCGGTATTTAGCCGTTTAGCCAATCACGCAAGCTGAATAATCGGAGTAAGGGTAAGCGCTAATAAGATGAGGATAAACGACTAAATGATTAGCAACATCTTTTGATGTTGAGGGAAAGGATTATTCTCTTGAATAAGTATTGTTTTTCATTTTTACATGTAATATTTGCTTAGGAATAAACTATTTTGATACGCTACAAAAAAAGCTCAACCATTACGGCAGCTAGATTAAAGGGTTAAGGATTAAAATGTAAATTCATGTGTTTTATAGAATTAGGTCTGTAGGAATTGCAATCGACATCTTTAATATGAATTACATTGAAGTTTTAGATAAATTTGATGCATTTGTTTAAATCTTTGGACTTCCATTTAAAACGAACTATTAGAATATCAACTAAATATATCATTGATATGTTTAAACGATTTCTGATGTAAAGTTAGAATTTTACAAGCATTATGCAAAAGAATCTAAAAATAAAAATTGTAAAATAATGTTAATTTTGTTTTATTTTTATTTAGACTAAAGATCAAATATTTTTTATTATTGATAAAGGCATAGCGGAAACTTTATGTTCAGTATAATAAAAATTATTAAATAAATGAAAAATCATTAAAACACAAAAATTAAGAAAATTTTTCTGATAAAAATGTTTAATAAAATTCAACAAAGCAATATCAAAAATTGTGAGTGCAAAATTAAATGAAAAATATACAATTAATATTTTTGGGAGAGAAAATTAAAAACTGATAGCAAATAAAAGAATTTAGAGGAATTTAATAATTTTATTTGATAAGGAGGTCTAAAAGACAAAATTGTAAAAATACAAACTATTTAATTAAAATTAATTAAAATTAATTAAATGTTTTTGACAGCATTGGTTATTTCACTTGAAAAAGTTTATGCATTTAGTGAAATATAAACATGAAATTTCAATAAATTTTACATATTAAATAAATTAAACAAACCCCCGAATTGTTTAATTTTGATTATTATATTGCATAATAAATCGTCTATAATAAATATCCTATGGGAATTATTTGAAGATTTGTAATTAGGCATAAACTCTAATAGTTCTGGCATAAAAGACTTGAAAGAATATCTACAATTCAATGATTATATTCCATAATCTAAAATTTATCTGAAACTACATTTAAACAAATATTTTATTGTCAAAAAATTTTACTTTCATTTTCAAGAAACATACGAAATCAAATTATCAAATTATTTCAGATAAAAAATATAAAAGAAAATTTATTTTTTGTTTCTTTGTAATGAAAAATTTAATAATAAAACTTTTATTATAATTAAGGTTAAAAATTCTAATGAAATTACAGCTTAAAACTTTATTTTGTAAAATTAAATCTAAATTTTAATAGCATATTGAAAGAAATGAATTTCGAATGATTTGGAAACTTGTTTTGCACAGACATGTTTAATAAATACATTTTTGTTTGAATTTTGTAGTTACTTCCTTTTTAACAAGACTAATCCAGACTTAGCTATCTATCATTGGAATCTTAAATAAATTAAATATTCTATTAAGAAATTAAATTTAACTAGATAATCAAATAATTAATAATTAATTATATTCAAAGGTGAATGTGTGTTTTATAAATTTTAGTTATGTGTTTGATATATTTGAGAAAATAAAATTTTATTTTATAAACTAACTTATAAAACTTTTTAACTAATTGATACTACTCAGCGCGATATATATACTTTATAATCAGATATTTAAAGCTATTTTTAATTGCAGATTGGTAATAAGCTTATTTCACTCTCACTGGCACCATGTAAGAAATTCCATACCAAGCGGAATTAGTTAATTTATGAATACCAATTTAACGTACAACATAGATTTTAGTCAACTTAGATTTATTCTTTCTTTAGAATCTCATTTGTTTTCATTTAAATTTCAACTATATATCATTATTTTTTATTTATTACAAATTTCCGTCACTCATATTCATATGATTTTTAATTTTACTGTTTTTAAAATACATTTATTAAAATAACTGCCAAAATGCAAAAATTCCTTTTTTTACTTCACCAAGTTACTTTGTTTTAATTAATTAAATTTAAAAATATTCTTTAACCTATATAAGGTATTCTTGTAGAGATGTTAGACAGATACTCAAGATTAGATCCGAAATTTGAGCAATGGATAGAAAATGTTTGGTAAGTTGATACAGAAAAACAAGAGCAAAGTAAAACCTGCATTGAATCACTTTGTATGTGTATATAAAGGGAAAGCCGTAATGTGTAATGAGACGATAAGAGAATGGAGAAAGAATGTCCAGAAAGTTTTTATTCTAGATTTATCCGATGCAAATTGGCGTGGATGAAAGTATGTGGAAATATCAATCTTGTATCGTTAACGGAAAGCGATACGCACTAACAAGACTAGGATTTGGAATGAACATTTTACCGGGAATAATGACTGAAATTGTGATTCCTGTGTTGGGATTGAATTATAAAATAAGAAAAGGATCCAGTGCTTACATAGATGATATATTCATTGACGAGGAAATAATTCCCGAGGAAGAAGTAAAGGCATAACTATTAAAATTTAGTGTGACAACCAAAGAAATTGAATGCCCTTCAGAAACAAAATCATTAAAGATTTTGTGATTATTTGTAAGTAATGTTAAAAGTGTGCTAAAATTGAATAGAGCTAACGATATTCGGTACAAATTGGAAGAAAATCGAATTATTAGAATAGAATTAATCACAGAATATGCAATAGAAGCCTAAACACTGTATGTATCAACAACAGAAAACAAAGCTGTAAAGAAATTTTGTTAGATAATTAGAAACATTTTTATCATTGTTGAAAAAATGGAAAATTAAAACTGAATACAGATGCGCAAACAGAGCAGCAGGGAACGGTATCATAAAAAGAAATTACAAAAAGAAAATAGTTGTTACGTCATCACAATGTCAGATTCAGGAAACAATCCACTGATACAACAATGCTCCAGTGAACAGCTAATTCAAATTCCCAGCAAACCTTATATATGAATACGAGACAAGACTTCGATTTAAGGAAAATAACAATTCACATCAAAGTGGAGATAATAGGTTCCAGATAAACGATAAAGTGTGGGATAAAACCTTCTCATATGCAGCCATACACAGCTTCATGGACAAGAGGAAAGATCACGAAGATATTGTCTCACAATAAAGGTTTTCTTTCTTCTATAACCATATCTTATTTTTAATTTTTCCATATTTTTAAATTAGTGAAATATTGAAAACTTGCCTAAATTTTTTTCCATTGACTTTTTAAGCTTTTATCAAATATGTTGAATCTTAAACTTAAACAAATAAAAATTTATAATAAATAATTTTATTATTTTAGCATTTCGCATGTCATATCTGGTTATTTTAAATTACTTTCCATTTTTTGCACTTTGGTATTTTTTTCTGCTAATGAGTTTTACTTTCATTTCCACCCAGCAGCCGTTGTACTACTTTTGTCAGTTTTTCAACAGCTAAAACGCATAATTGCACATCAAAATTGAAAAGATAAAAATGTCACCATCTACACAGAGACAGAATGATGTAAAATATAATTTTTTTATCTTTGCCAAGATAAAAAAAAATGATAAATACTGACGACTGTAGAATGATAGGAAGATTGACGAGAACATCGTCATCCGCATTTGCTAATAATATAATTGTCAACAAATTTTTCAGACATACTAAATTGTTATTAAGTACTTCTTCTGTCCCAAATAATAATATATACATTTGGTGTATCATTATTGTTTACAAATGTATACAATAATTTGTGACAGGGGGACAATTATAATTATTACTATGTATCCAAAGTGTATACTCTTTTTGGATAACTATAAATTCACAAGATTTGGATGTATATTTTTTTAATATTGATAAAGAATACATATGATATTTCTGTAAATTTTTAATAAATCTCATGTCTTTGTCATTTTTCCCCATTGATTTATTTAACTTTGTTTTATTAAACTGTTTGCTAAAAATAAGTCTTTCACTAATCGAATTTCTCAATTATTAATGGATCCTATAAATACAAGAGGTTTAAAAGAAACAGCAACTTTAATACGTATGGATGTTTTTTACGCATTAATAAAAATTCAGCAATGAAAAATAATATACATAAATTAATTAAAATAAGAATTGTTTAAATATTCTATTTGACAACGTTCAGACTTTTCAATTTAAATAAATATTTATTTTATTTCATATTTTGATAATTCTTTAGTGATTTCCAATTCGAATTGGTATTATTGGCATTAAAAAATATTCGTTTTTGTTTTTACCATATATTATTATTATGATGTACATAAAAAATATATATCAAAACTTTCCAAACTTATTTTAAAATTAAACGTTTTTCATTCTATTTTAGCATTAGTTTTCAATTTTGAAATGGCTCCAAGATTTTCGAATGCTCTCTTCCTCAACTGTTGAGAACGGCGTGATATATTTGCCATTGTAAAGGGTTTACATTAAAACAATGCCATTCATACTTTGTTGATAAGAACAGCTTAAGTTTCTAATCCATTTTGTAATTATAATTAAAAAATAATTTATTTTTTAATGATAAAAACTTTTATAAAATTATTTCATTTAATATGGCTGGATTTTGAAATTTTACCAAGAAATAAAAATTAAATAGTGACAATAAATTTCATGAAATTAAAATGAAAATTAATTTAAAAATTTAATTACGAATTCTTTCTTCCTGTTGTTTGGAAATGAGAGACGGGCAAGTTTTGGTCCAAGAAAAATTTGGTTATCAGAAGACGTGTTAAATTCTCTATAAAATAGTCTAGTTGATTAATTTTATTGACAACTTTACTTAAATTTCGATATTTTTGACCCTGGCGCGTTGGGATACGTGCCAAATTTAGAATTCAAAAATGGGATTGAGATTTCGAAATAAAAACTTATTTATCGAATATTTATTTATTTAAACAAATAAAAAATTTGACAAATCATAAAGTCAACTTTCAAAACAATACATATATAATATTTTTGATTAATAATAATAATTTTTATTTTTATTAATAAAATAATAATAATAATTAATTACTACTAATAAATTGAACTATTAAAACGGTGATTTCTTGGTAGCAGAATAAGTCAATATATCAGATAAATGAATAACAAATTAATCAATTGCTGCGAAGTAATAATTATATTGATGAAAAAAGTTTCGATTATTAAATAATCCTCTTCAGTTTATTTTGTTTTT
This sequence comes from Schmidtea mediterranea, assembly GCA_022537955.1. Classification (NCBI taxonomy): domain Eukaryota; kingdom Metazoa; phylum Platyhelminthes; order Tricladida; family Dugesiidae; genus Schmidtea; species Schmidtea mediterranea. Next base: position 244,947,057 of record CM039679.1, on the reverse strand, counting down.
TGTAGTTTCAAAAGAAACTGTAAAAGATTATTTAATAATCGAAGCTTTTTTCAACAATATAATTAGTACTTCGCAGCAAGGGCTTAATTTGTTATTCATTTATCTGATATAACTTGAACTATTATATTAAATAAACTACCTTTTGGATTACTGTATTTAAAAAATTCGATCAAAAGCCTAGAGGCTTATGATTAACAGTTATTTCATTTAAAATATTTGATAAAATAATTTCATTCATGAGCCCACTGGAAATTCATCAAACCTGAAGCCAATCATTCTCATTGTCATTTTCTATGAATTTACAAACGTATAATTTTTCATCATCGTTAAAATTATTCAAATCAAAGAATGAAACACAACAAAATTTCACCAAAACTATCTGTAAACATAATTCCGAAATGTCAACTCAAACAAACTTATCTTTCTTTTTTAGGCCCAACAGAAACATATAATTAACAATACAAAATATACACACATACAAGCAACGGTGCGATCCAATAATTTACACAAATAAACTCGACTTTCCGACTGTAAACAATTCTATTAATAAAATATAGTAGATTTAGAAAAAAATATATTTTGCAATATGATTATGTAAATACCGTTTTTTTAGAATAAACATATTCACAATTTAAGATTTATTTATCCGATAAATTAAATATTTTCACTAAAAAATTTTACCTTAACAAAACAAATAACTGTAAAATATAATTTTTTTCACCTTTGATGATATTTCATTCATTTTCATTCTGACAAAAGATAAGAACTTAATTTCACACAACACACAAATTTCCGTTTTGTAATTATAATTATCTTTACAAAATTGGATTGAAGTGTTTTCCTTCTTGAATTGTTTTTCATTAAGAATGTCGAGAAGCAAATGAAATAAATAATAAAATTGTTTAATTCTACGCAACATAAATTTTTGACTTTTCTTCAGTCAAAGGTTATTATTAGATAAAGGTTGATATAGTTGGAACCAAGAACACTGCCTTAAAATGACATAAAATCTTAAGAAAATGGGATAATAATAAGAAATTGTTGAATGAATAAATATTTATTTTTTGTTTAACAGCTCTGTGTTTCTTTTCATATATTTTCTGAAAATAAACAATCAATGAATTCATGTTTTTGTTAAAAAAAGTTAACAGTTTTAATTTAAAAGAACCCAACATTTAGGCGTTTATAAAAATGGGGAAAAACATTAAGCAATAGATGAAAACAGAAAGTTATTTGTACCATATAGAGACCAAATTAAAAAAATATTACTTAAAAATTTATAAAAGTGATAATTATTTTTAAACTTTAGTAGTTTAAAATTACAAAATGCAGTGGGTCAAATTAATAACCATTTTTTAAAATAAATTTATTAAAATGGTACATATACTTGATTCCTGTCACTTAGAAAGAAATACGTTTTTGACAGTTGAAACTAGAATGTCTAAAAGAAATATACAATAATTTTTTTGCAAAAATAATTATGAAAAAATCAATATTAGAGCACCGCACGGAAAGGTCCACCACGACAAGCTACTACAATTTTATTTGCAATTACTAAATTACTGAATGAACTAGTGTGATGCTCATTTTAAATAAATGAGTCATATTAATTAACTAAAAATTTCCAAGGACTACGGTCGATTTTGTGTAACCATAGAGTTACTTTGATGGTGAATGTAAGTGCCTTATAAGAAGAGATCATCTCCAAATTTAATAAGAAGTTACAGAAATTTCTCAAGGATTTTGAGAGATTCTTTTCTTAAATCAACGTCATTAATTGAATATTTCTTGGATATTTATGATATATTTGGATATATTTTGATGAAGTTTAAAGAACGATGAAAAAAACCCTATGAAACATCAATGGAATGAAGAATTATTGGCATATTTTCTAATTCATTGCATCAAAACTAAAGATACTAAACATGAAATTAGAACGTAAGATACAACAAATATAAAAGAAATAAAGATAATTATTTTACAGGTCAATACAATAACTATTGAAATTTGTGATATTGCAGGAATTCAGAAGAAAGAAACCTTTATAAACACTGCTATGAAAAACACAAGAATTTGAATATTACAATGACGAAAAGATTCGAATGTTCCAAGATATCAAGTTGAATGGAAAAAGAAAAAAGAAGTTAATTATGAAAGCAATTAAAGATGTCAAAGAAACCAATATTCCAGTTAAAAGGTAACTGAAATAATATTACATCAGTTGTAATATGTTTCAAATATATCTAATCTTTGAAAGACGTTTATTTTTGACACAGATGCTAATTTTGATACAATTGAAGAGATATTATCACTGAAGGATGAAAAAATTGTTATTGTTTATAATTCTCATACAATGAATAAACACAAATTTGGATATTGTATTACAAAGAAAGAATTATTTACATTATATTTTTTCCCGCAACATTTTAAAGATTATTTTTATGAAAAGAAATATTTATTTAGAAAAGATTATAATTTTCATGCTCACAACAAAATAGTTAATAACAGTACATTTTCAAATATAAATTTATTTTTAAGTAGTTTAAATATGGAAATAAAATTTAGAAAAGGAATTAATTACACAAATTTCGATGTAATGTCAAGAGACTAATGTGGAAGTTGTTTAAAATATTTTATAGTTAATGAAGAAGCAAAAGTCAAGAAAATTAGAACCAGCCCTTTGGCAATGAATTCGGTGTGTCAAGGTAACAGAGGACAAATGAATAATAAAGAAATCAGACAATTTCTGATAAAATTTATAAAAATTTATAATATTAAAATTGAACATGGGCTTATAGAGACTACAAAAACAATATAATTAATTCAACGCCAAGATAAACATTATGAGACAGAGATTTTTTGAAAACCAACAGACACTGGTCTTTTTACTTTTACACAATGTTCTTGTGAATTTAAGTCTAAGAAAAATATAGTGAAAGAATTAATTTATTGTTCATGGTATTTATCTTCTACTTTGAAAATTCAGTAAAAAGTTTTGATAAATTGGGTTGGTTGTTTATAAAGAATGAATATTCGAAATAATTTTTATTAATGACCATAAAAGAGACTTTTGATAACTTTATTAAGAATCTTAGAAAATGTCTGATTGTAATTTGACTAATGTATGTAAATCGAATTTTGATCAAATAATATAAATAGTGTATGTAATACTGATACTTAGAAGGTTTTAAAAATTATATAAAAAATATATATAATCAGTTGGGAAATATAGATCGTTTCTTATTTGTGTAAGACACTCAATTTGTTCATTATAAGGTTAAAAGCTCCGGTTGATTTGTGTTCGGATATCGTTTATCGATTTATATGTAATGGGTGTAATTCCACATACATTGAAGAGACTTCCTGTCATCTTTCTAATCGAATTGTTCAGCAAAGTAGACTGAATGGATAAACAATACTAGTCGGCTGTACTTGTAAAATAAGCATGTATAATTTTAAACTTTTATTAAGATGTTTTTATTAATTACTGGGAATTATTTTAGATAAGGCAATTGGGTTCAAAATTTTTAATATTAAATTTATTTAAAGTAAAAGTTGAAGAAAAATTTTTACAAACAAAAAGATTTTGTTGGGATAAAAAATGTTTGTCGATGGATTAAACACTCGATCCGACTCTTTGTGTTCAATAATCAAATAGAACGAAACCTCAACAAAAAATCTTTATTCGCAATTATTCAAAACAAAGTATAATTTTCAAAATTCTTGTAAACACTTTAAGGTGTCAATGGATAAATTACTTGCAATCTAGTTGAATTCTTTATTTATTTCTCCCGTTGACTTCCTTTACTAATAAATTTAATTTTTTCTTCGACAATTTTTACTTCATCATTTTATACCCCGGGTTTACCAATTAATTTGAATTAATTTAAAGAAAACAATTTTTAGCTAGTCGGACAATTTATTACCTATTTCCATAATTCCAAACAACCCATTATGCTGACGTTCAGCTCAGTGACCCTTGATTAATGGGTTTGCACCAAATAATTTAATTAATTAATTGATTTGTTTTTGGGTTCCTGACATTTCAATATATCTCTGATCAATTAAATATTATTTTATTCACCTTCAACATCAAATACGCCACAGGTTATCACTTTTCTTTCATAAAATTATTGATTTTTACTTTTTTCAAAATTTTAATTGATTATAATAAGGGAATGCAAAATTACCGAGTTTTGATTTTACCAGAAACGGTAAATATTTTAATAAAAACCGGTTTACTGGTAAATTACCGGTAAATTCTTTTAAATTCAAAATTATGTATCAGTAATAGCCAGGAAGTAAAAAAATTCAAAAGATTGTATGTACAAGAAATAATTAACAATAACTTTATAATATATTATAATAAAAGCTTAATTCATTAATACAAGAAAATAAAAACATACATCAATTTATTCAGTAATAATAAAACAAAACAAAAACATTAAAAAAATCTTTTTGTGCATTAAATAATGCTCGGAGCAGACAGATCATATCTATTGTGGTATCACTAAGTCTTGATCTTATTTTTGTGCATATTACGCCTATTACGCATATTACAATATTTTAAAATATTTAAAAGTAACATTTTGTTAAAATATATAAATTGCATCCATGTTATTTTGGTTGGTTTATTACATGATAATAACAATGAATCTGTCGAAATATATCGTAAAATGTAAGTTTGAATGGTACTTTTAATTTATTTTATATTTGTTTAATATCTAACATGCATAAAAATTGAATTATTTTATTGAAATACAAAATGCAGAAATATAATAAATATATTAACTTAAATTGGTTTTTCTCACTTAAAACTAATGCATATACAGATGGCAAAAGAATCATTTTATTGATTGACTATGAATGAAATGTTTTACTGATATTCACAAATTTTCGGCGCAGCCTTTTTCAAGTGATATCACTTGAAATAGGCGGTTCCGGAAATTTGTGAATATCATTAAAACATGATTCATAGTCAATCTATAAAAATCTCTTTATGCCATTACAAAATGAAAAGCAACCAGAGGTAAAAACTGTAAAAAGTTCTTCCAATAAATATATACTAACGGATTGCCCGTCCTAGGACTGATAGAATTAGCGATGGGTAAATGTCTGGTTTACATATATTCTAAATAAAAAATGATAAAAATTATTTTAATACTATTATTTATTATTTCATCTTTTCTTAAAAAATACATTTCAGACTAAGTACTACGTTGACGCTAACATATAAATTAAAAATTAAAACATTTAAGAGATCATCAAAATTTATACAAAGCAAAATAAATTTCCCCTGAAATAACAATTATGATGATGATTTATATCAGTTATATTGATGAACTGGCTAAATTAAATTATTCGTTGAAGTCTAAAATAAGCCTACGACTTATTTAAAGCACCAAATTTTCATAAAAACTCACCTTCCTCAAAAAATGAGAAATAATAAACCAAAATATGTCTACAGACTTTTCATTTTAATACTAAACATATATGAAAAATTTCAAGGGGGTATCTCAAATGGCCTGGTAGATAAACCCAAAAATATATAGTTCCAAAGTCAGTCAGTCATTCAGTCAGTCAGAGATGAGCGTAAATATATATATATATATATATATATATATATATATATAAATTCAAATAAAACAATTCATAACTACAACATATTGTATGCGATTTAATAAAGTGCAAATTTACAGCAAGTATAGAATAGTTGCATGCAATCAAATTCACGAGGAAACTATATTCGCATATAATTTCACTTATGAAATTCAAACCGAAATACCCACACTTATTTGAACATTTATGTATTGTTACCAGGCCGAAAACCAAAGAATATCATGTAAGTGTGACTAAAAATTGTTTGCTTAAAGCCAATTAGATTTGGATCTGGTTTATTGAAATGATAGTTTTTGTATTCTGATTTTATAGCAAAATTTATTTCTTTTTTTCTATATCATTTATAATAATTCGATGGTTTTAATTATTACATGGTAAATGACATTAATGTTATGTTCAAATATTAAATTATAATTTATTATATGTATTTTTATATGTTTAGGTTAATTATGTAGATGGAAACCAGCCTATTTTAGACGAATGTCCTTCCGTTGGAAGATGGAGAACAATTTTACATCCACAATATATTAACTGCTATTCCTATGTTTTGTATGAAAGATTCAGTCTCAAAACGAATACAGTTGAATTGTTTGTTTATTTGGGAGAGGAGGTAAACACCACAGAGTGCATAGATTGTTTTTTCTCGAATGTTAAAACTCAACTTTCCGGAGCTGCGTTAGTTATACATAATCGAGCATCCTTTCCTGACATAAATCAGTATAGTGTCAACTTACAGCCTGGAACGTTAACGGAAGTAAAGCTTAAGACCATTAAAAACATAATGAAAACCCCACCATATGGAAGATGCTCAAAGTATACTCAAGAACACTTGTACATGTATAAAGAAGATTACACATATACAGAAGGGGCTTGTAAATTTGTCACATTTCAACAAAAAATAAACGAAGAATGTAAATGCATTGCTATAGATTTTCCTTTTAACGAAAGCTCTTCAATGCCATTTTGCACATCTTTACCTCATTTTATTCATAAAAAATCATGTCCAAGCATCAAGAGTAAGTTAACAAATGTTTCACTGGACAAAGACTGTGTTAGTGACATTGAAAAGGCCCTAGAAAGAATTATTTGCAAAAATAATGTAACCAGGCGTTACCATGGAGATAGAGTGGAGGGATGTTATTTGCCATGCACGTTTTACTCTTATGAAACAGATCGGTCTATTTCATCATGGCCAACGAAATCCTATCATTTGAAATGGATTCAATCCTCTGCAGCCAAGGCCATCAAAAATAAGCCAGAACTGAAAAAATATCGGGAAGCTATAAAAATATTAAACGATGGAAATGAAGCGAATGCGTATGACATATTAGCCAGTCAAAATATTCTTGAAAAGAAACTTGTTGGAATAGTCATTAATAAACCTGACTATAATTTGCATGTAGTTGAAGAGAAAGAGGTGTTGAGCTTGACTAGTTTTCTCAGTCAATCAGGAGGTCTATTTAGCTATATGGATTGGTCTGACAATGATTAACATTGTGGAAATCATAGAAATGCTCATTCATTTTGCGGAAATTGATACTAACCAAGGCGAAACTAAAACCATTCGAACATTAGAGATTCGAACTCGCCCATGTTCGTCTCGTCGGTGTGTGCTAAATGATGTCGACACTCGCGGTGTTGATGTGCTAGAATCGCTTACCGCCAGTAATCAATTGCGAGAAGCTGTGATTTAATAAATTGTTTAACTTTTTAATTCGTAAAAAATGGTTTTTTTGTATTCAAATATAAATTTTTAAATGACATAAAATTGTGTTCGCAATTTAAATTTTATTGTTAATTGTTGTGGAAATAAAAACATAAATATAATCTAAATATTTATAAATGAATTGATCAAAAATAGATAATAAGTGAGCTAATAAATATCTAACCAAGTCACAATGACCTTGATGAATGACAAAATTATCCGGAAATATCGACATGAATGCGATTAAAACAAGTCAGTTTTTATGACCTTTATTAATAATAATACACTAGAGCCTCGAGTTGCGTTGTTCCAACTTGCGTCCTTTCGAGTTGCGCCACAAAAATTTTGAAAACCTAATTTTGAGTTGCGTTGCTAATTTTCGAAATCCGTCAAAAAAAAGTTTTAAAATAAAGTTTAATCAAAAAATAGCATAACGTCTATATTAAAAAATTAAAATTTAAACCGAAACTAGAACGCTATGATTTATTTTTAAATGCATCTGCAAATAAAATAATTTTTTATTCAGTATTTATTAGTATAAAAGTTTAGTTCTTAGTTGTCTGTATAACTTATAACGTTTAAGTGTTTCTTGGTTTTATAATAATAATTTTTTTAAATTTTAAAAAATCAATTACAATATATTAACATTTCTCAAAGGTATTACATTTTGTTTATTGTTTTTTATTATTTTTTGGGTTTATAATTGATTTTTTGAAATGTTTTTTATTGCCCTATTGTAGAATAGGGTTATGAATCGTAAACGATCGTCAGATAAAAATGGTAAAAAATCTACGAAAAGAAATAAAAAAGTAATATCTTTGGACGTAAAACATGATATTTTACAACTTTTCCAAGCGGGAGAAAAAGCGGTTTTCATTGGTAGAGCTCTCGGGCTAGCTCCAACAACAGTTTCATTATTTTACATTATTTTACATTATTTTAAAATTCTATTAATGTTTGCATTATGTTTTGGTTTAATAAAACTTATTAAATAATAGTTAATCTATTTATACCTATTTTTTTTAAATATGTAGCAATATAACTAATTTTTTTTTAAAATACATAGATTTCAGATTTTATCGGAACCTATTATATTAAAACAGGTACAAATGTATACAAAATTAAAATTCGAATTGCGCTGTTTCGAGATGCGTTGCGATTTATTGTAACGCATTAACGACGCAACTCGAGGCTCTAGTGTACTTGTTTTAAGAATTGGTAGAATCCTATTATAAGATTTTTTAAAATCAGCAAGATATTAATGTGAATATGTTTTTATCTTTCAACCAATTTTGGTTCTAACCAACATATTCATATTTACATCCGTATTGTGTAATTTTTAACCTCCACCAGTTTAAAAACGTTTACGTTCTAAATTGAATTTTTTAATGATAAAGTAATATTTTTAAAACCTCTTGTTTATTTTAAAACATCATATAATAGGATTATACCAAATCGGTTTTCAATAAAATTTATTTAACTAAAATACCAAATGTCATTAATGATTTTAAAATAAGTTATATCTTTTTAAGTGACATAATATTTTCTACAAAATTTGACTATGAATCAGATTTATTTAAGGTATTCACGAATTTTAGACACAGCCTTTTTCAAGTGATTGTGAAGTCACTTGAAAAAGGCAGTGTCGAAAATTCGTAATACCTTAAATAAATCTGTTTCATAGTCAAATTTTCTAGAAAATATTATGTCTTTTATAAAGAAATCAGAGATGAAAAACAAAAAAAAGTCCTTATAATATTTTTAAGTAACATCTTTTTGTGATTATTTAAACTTACGCACTTTTATAAAAATGACGTTTTTTCCCACATCCCATACAACTAGCTCCAATAGCGGGACATTGACTACATTAGTGTAACTTGGTATCAAAAAATTGACAGAGAGTTTCTTTTAAAACTAGATAAAATTAAGATTGATTCGGTTACTGAGTCCGAATGAAGGTTAATTTAGCTTGTTCCAAAGCAAGAGTTTGAATAATAGTATTTCCTAGATATATATAAAAGTTTTCTAGTAATCTTTGACGTTTAATAAGTTGGTCATAAAAGAACCTTGAAATAGTTATTCACAATATTTGTTTAACACTTCACCTTAACTTTTTCATTCTTTACCAAGAAGACATAATTCCTGAACAAGAATAGACGCTAGGATGATGTTTGTCAGCTTGAAAAAATAAATACGATTGGGATGAATAAAGATAAAATGTTTATAAAAATTAAATTCATTAAAAGCAGAAACTTTTCTGAATTTTTAGTTTTTACTTAATATGTTAAACACGCTTAATGTGTACACACGTCGTTTCAAAACTTAAAACTGGATCGCTTGTTGAATATACACGTAATGTGAAAAGAAGCTTACCATTCGCTACCTCAATATTTAAATATGTTTATACTTTTACATACTTTAGTATACAACTTTTGAAATTGAACTACGTGTTCAAATCTTAACTGCTTCATGTATCAAATTTGTTACTTGATCGAGACTTAATACTGAAAAGTCTTTTCCAAAATATAGACTGTAATTGCATGTAATTGTCAATAAATGTGACCAAAAGATATAAAATAAATATGTTGCTTCAGAACTTTGAGAAACAAGAGCGAGAGAAAGAAATGAACCAATGAAAAGAAAACGGCTAAGGACAGATAGATTTAAACAATGAAATGCGACAAAGTCGGTCTGAATTAACAAGTAAAAATCTTAATTAAATTTTCATTTGTTATTACTAAATAACGTAAAATTATATATTACGAAAGCTGGCAGAGAAAATATTTTTGACGAAGAAATAAAAAAGTTGAGATAATTATCTCTAAGGCCATCAAAATGCAGACTATAAAAGTGAAACACAACTTGAACCATAACACGAGTGAGAAAAATAAAAATAGGAGACAAGATTTTAAAAAGGAAACGACTGGCGGGATGCTAGAATTAAAACAAAACGGAAAGTGAATTCAAAAAATACTATAGAAAACTTTATTGGATCAGTAAATCGAGTTAAAATAAATTAAAGTTATCGAGTCCATTCAGGTTAAAGTTAAAAAAGCAGAAAGGTCGGTGATTTTATACTTTATGTCAATAGTATAAAATTTGTATTTATTTCTCATTGATATTAAAACAACAAAACAAATACCGATAATGATTAATATTGAAATTAAAACAATCAAATTTCATTGAAAATAATATTTTATATATATTTTATATAGAAATAAATTAAATTCATTCAAAATCAAATTATCAAATGAAAGGAAAATCAAATTTAAAGCAAAAGGAAATAATTGTTTAAATCAATAAAAAATATAATGTCTAATTTATATTTTTCACAAAAAATAAATCTCGTATTTAAAATTTAGCATTTAAAATATTTTTTTATAATAAAAAATTCAATCAATCTTTCAGAAATCTCATTTCAACGCTACTAATGAATCCATGATAATTTTACATTGAAGATTCTGTGCAGACTTTTGTAGTTGAAAATGAATGATATTATATCATGCTGATTTCTTCGTAATTAGATGGGTAATTTTGATGGGAAACATATAGATTCTATTTTCCAGCAGTTAGATTGGATGAAAATATTTTTAAATTATTCAAATATTTTTTGGTAGCAATAGAAGTTCTAAAATTTTTATTTATTATTAATAATTAATTAATTAATTATTCATTGATTAATTCATAAACTATTAAACAAAATTATATGTTTTGGGTTACATTTCGAAAAGAAATCATTTTATATGTTTGCTGTAACAATTATTTTCATGTAAGAATAATAAATCATTACTGATAAATAAGCAAAGCGTTCCATTTATAACAAATAAGTTTAAAATATTTGAAATAGATATGTTTAAACAAACTATAATGTATATATATATATATATGGAATATTTCAAAAAATTGATAGAAATATTGGCATTGGACTTATCAAAAACATTATCAAAACATCTACTCTTGAACGATCATTTAGCTCCCTCAAATTGCTGAAAACCTACTTCGGAAATGGAATGAAAGATGAGATATTCACGGTTTTAGCATTGTTTTACATTCACCAAGACATGCAAGTGGATACCGATGTAGTGCTCGGCCGTTTTGGTGTGCTTAACAAAGTCTCTTGTCGCATTAATTTTGTTCTATAAGACATTGGATAATGTTGTGTTTTAATACAGTTGTAGTCTTTCTTTAATCATTATTTGTTAGATTTTATATTAATTTAAATAAGCAAGTTTTAAAACATTACAAAATTCTTTAAAAATCATCCACTTTCAATAAAAAATCCTCTATCCGTCACTGGATAACAGTGGATGTAAAGCGGTTTAAAAACCAAATTAGATTTTAAAGAAACTAACTAGCACAGTGACGCAGTTGACGAAGAAAACCGGGATAAAAGAGAAACCCACCACCAAAATAATTATTGTAAACAAATGGAAAACCCGAGAGTCCAGAAATAACAAATTTGGTTTTGGACAGAGATGTCAAAAATGCCTAAACCAATTAAGTTTGCGGGTGACTTGAGTTGCGAGATGAGTATAAAAAGAAAATTGCCAGTTGGTCGAAGAGAATATTTCAGAGAGCCGAATAAAGGAAGTAATAAACTTAAAGATAAATCAACCAGTTAAACAAATTGAGTACCAGATAGGGACATCTCCTTTGGAAGACGTATCCCTACGCATTGAATTTTGTGAAATCATGCAGAGTATTGTGTAGAGTATTGTGAATTGAATCGATTTTTGTGAAAGTTCTGAATAACGTTGTGATATATAAATTGAAAATAAATCTTATTGTGTTGGTTAAATAAATTGATAAAAGAAGGACACCAAAAAGTCAGAAAGATTGATTGAATTTTTTATTCTAAAAAAATATTTTAAATGCTAAATTTTAAATACGAGATTTATATTTTGTGAAAAATATAAATTAGACATTATTTTTTTTATTGATTTAAACAATTATTTTCTTTTGTTTTAAATTTGATTTTCCTTTCATTTGATAATTTGATTTTAAATGAATTTAATTTATTTCTATATAAAAACCCAATATAATTCAAATACGGCAAAAATTTAATTGAAAAAATTTTAATTAATTTTGTCCCCGAATTATCCCAATCAACTAATTAAAAAATCGCTGTGAAAATAAATAAATACCGACATAATATTTTTAAAATGATATTTTACAATAAATATTTTTAATAATTAGTTGATTTAATAACAAATTGGTTCTTTTTGCATTAATATTTAATTACAATTTTGGTTTATTAAAAAAGGTTTGACTTGTCAACAATTAAATCAGGTACCTCGGGAAATCAGTACGAAAAATGTCCAATTATTACTTAGTTTTGGATCATAATTTAATTGTATAAATCCCATTTTTTAATAATTGGTAATGATTTTGTTTCATTTCATGTTACTAATAAAAATATCTCTAATAATAATAATAATAATAACAATAATAATAATAATAATAATAATAATAATAATAATAATAATAATAATAATAATAATAATAATAATAATAATAATAATAATAATAATAAAAATAATAATAATAATAATAATAATAATAATAATAATAATAATAATAATAATAATAATAATAATAATAATAATAATAATAAAATTAATAATAGTGATTGTTATTTATTATTTTATTATTATCTCAACAAGTTCACATTCATTATTACATAGAAAAAACTAAGTAGATTTTAAATTTACAAAAGCATATTTTTATTTAATATAATAATTTGAACAGCATGATTTAATAATACAAATCATGTAAAACAAAACTACACCTGCAACAGATTTTGTCTCCTAAATTTTAAAAAACAGTTAATTTATAATTGTTAACATTATCATATTTCCAAGTACCATTTAGATTCTAAATGGTATTTATTATAAATTTTATAATATGGCTGTGCAAACACAAACGCATTGTATATTACGCAATCAGCATAGTGAATAATAATTTTTCAGAACAGAAGCACTCAGATAAAATGTAGCTATTCCTAAGTATGTGGCATTACACCCATGACATTTTAATTGATAAACAAGATCCAAACTCGATTCATATTCGATAGCATTATCAAACTAATGGACTGAAGAATATTAGTAAATCCAATAAAAGCATTGTATTAAATTTTTTTTATTAATTATTGGGAACGTGTTATTGGTGAAGCGTTATCGATATGGTTATCAAATCCGAAAAATAATGAGTAAAATACTGATCACACGTTATAATTATTTTTAAATAGTTTGAATGGTAAATTGAGTGTATGTGAATTGTTGTTGTATTATGTTACATATATTTTGTAATTTTGATTTGAAATATTTTTATAAATTGATTAAATTAAGATTATAAACTTTTTAAAATTTAAAAAAATATATTAAATAAAATTATAATTATATATATTTTATTAAAACTTTTAAATAAATTTGTAAAATATAGTAAAAATCGGAAAAAATTTATTATTGATATTAAATTAAAAAGAATTTTTTGAAAATTAATATATTAATTGATTTTATATTAATTGTTTAAATAATAAATTATTTGTAGTTTTTCAGTGCAATGTGATGATTAAAAAGTAGTAATCGAAAAATATTGTAAAAAGTTTTTTGAGTGACACTTTTTATAAGTATATCTTTGCCATGTTTATTTAATTATATATTTTTAAAGGACATACGTAGTAGTTGTATTTGTAGATAAAAATAAATATTATAAGGACTTTTTTGTGTTTCACCTCTGATTTCTTTATAAGTGACATAATATTTTCTACAAAATTTGACTATGAATCAAATTTATTTTAGGTATTCATAGTCAAATTTTCGGCACAGCCTTTTATTCAAATCACTTGAAAAAGGCTGTGTTGAAAATTCGTGAATACCTTAAATAAATCTGATTCAAAGTCAAATTTTGTAGAAAATAAAAATAAATATATTTTTAAAACAAATAGTAATTTGAATTATGATTTTTAAACTTTTTTGAATTGGAAATTTAAAATCAAGCGGTGGTACACATAGTACTGTTGCGGAACACTGGTATAAATAAATCAAATGAACAGAATTAGGAAGCAGTTCGAAATAAAATCAAATAATAGAAGTAAATTTCATAATAACAAAGGTCTCTAATATACTTAGACTATAGGGATATAGTCAAATTCTCAGACTTTAATATTTAATAGGTAAAAAAGCAATAATAAATGTACAAAATAATTATAATTTACATTTAATATACAGTGTGTTAGTTATCATGAAATTTAATCAAATTTATCATGAAATTTAATCAAATTTAAAAAGTTCGAGAAAGACAAATAAATAATTACATAAGTAGGTAGTAATGTGCACTCCAGATACGTGATTTTTTGGGAAAAAGTAAGGGTCCTCCCTTGCATTTTAAAATTTTTTCCGAAGACCCCCCTCTTTTTTTAAAAATTTTGTTTAAATCATTGATTTTAATTTTTTTTAAATGATTTTTACTGCGCGGATTTTGACATTCGTCAAGAATTGTTGATTACTATATATGTGTCAAATTTGATCCTTGTTTTAATGAACCTGTATTATTGTTATATTTTCGAATTTTTAAATTATTTTACAATTTTTAAATTTTTAAATTTACATATAATTTTTAACGACACTCAATATTTCCAATCAAACAATGAATAGACAGAAATTTATTCTCTACAAAAGGATTTTAAAATATTCCAAAGATGATAATTATTTTGTCTTATTTGTGTGCATCAATGTAACAAGATCGTCTTAGTGACCTTGCACTTCTTAGTATTGATATAAACGAAATGGAAAAGTGTGATTTTGATGAAGTTATTGATAAGTTTGCCACAGTAAAATCCAGGAAAATAAATCTGATATGAACATTCTACATGTATGGTCACAACGTATGTAAACAGTTATTGATTTAATAAAAATTAATATAATATTTCGTTTGTACTACTTCTTGCTTGACTAATTACGTGTTTCGTCTGCATTAGTTTCTTCGTTACTTAGTTCATTGAACAACTCCTAATTTTTCAGTGAGGGGAAGGGGGCAAAAAATGAATCTTGTCCCTAAGCCCCAAACACACGATACGCCTCTGGATATCGCACCTCCAGATAACAAAGAAGAGGGCGACAAACCTATGTCACGATTTAAAGATAAAATATTTGTTTTAAATTTTATTGTTGATTTTTTTTTTAAATTTATTTAAAAATCTTAAACTTAAAATGTAAATTATTATCATAGATTCAATTTTATCTATTGAATATTATTATTTTTATGTAAGAATAAATTCATTAAAAATAAGTACTTTGATTGACGAGGGATAATTTTCACCAAAAGGGACCAGTTGACTAGACAATTGGAACTAATAATAATTCGTAATAATATTATCAATTATAATTAATATTAATCATAATTATAACACTCTGGAGAGTACTCGTTTTTGAACGCAGAAAATTCGCTGAATTTATTAACAATTCAGTAAAAGGTTTAAAATTTTGTTTTGTTGTAATTATTTTTTATGCGTATAATAATAATAATAAAAATAATAAAAAAGAAAATAATGTAAAATTAATAATGTTAACTTTCGATCAGCCTAAGTTAATTATACGAATGAAAGCACTGTTACCCAATTTAATTTTCCACAAAAATTAGATCAGAATCCACCTAATTTGTTTTCTAATATTCAAACAATTGATGAATTTGTAATATTACTGAAATATATAGAAAATAAAGTTATTTTGATTAATTTCAATTAATTATAGTTTAAGATAAGATAGATAAGTAGTTGAAATAAATTATTATATATTTAAGTGTCTAAAAATTAAAATTAATATGTTACTTAATCAAACTGTATTCACGGTCCTTATTTGGTAAAAATATATTTAATACAGGTATACCTCGTTCATAAGGCACTCGCTTTGCGTCGTTTCGCTCATACGCCGGTCACAAAAATATAGATGAAAATAAGCATGACTCAATGCACCACCGCCAAAAAATATTTTATAGCGTTTCGGTAATGCGGACACAAAACTAACAACACATGCATCGTTCTACACTCCGCCACTACGCAGCATTCAACAGCTTGTTTCAATCGTGTTAGCACGCATTTGTTCATCGCGATAGCCAACCTAATGATAGTGAACCCATAAAATCTCATGTTTTTGTGATTTCATTTTCGGAAGGTTTTACAAATTTAAAATTGTATGTCATAAAATTATTAGGTAATACAAACATATTTTAAATAGTATTAAAATCAATAAATATGTTTGTTATAAATCTCAAACCCCAATAGGTTCAGTTTCTAATCTAGTGTATAAATTTTCATGTAATGGGTCCAATGCCACATACTCTGGAGAGACTTCCCATCATCTTCGCTCACGGGTTCAGGAACATAGTCGATTGAAAGGCGTGAATAATATTATTGAGCATAGAGAAATGTGGAAAGAAGCAACTAATGTAAAAGATTTTAAAATTTTATATAAAAACTTCAGTAATAAATCTGAAAGAATTTTATGTGAGGCTTTGGTGATTAAATCACAATCCCCTAAAATAAACGTCAAATTAGCAACAAAGATTTTGAGATTATTTAATTAATTCATTAAATCATAACTATTTCATCATTTTTATTTCCGTAAATAGCATTTAACAAAGACTGAAAATGAGAATAATTTCCTCGAAATATATTTCTTTTATTTCTCCAAAATCTATTAATAATGGGCCATTGTGTTTTTAATAAAAGATCGTTTTAATAAATCATTCTATTATAACTAATGATAATGAAATTATTAAAAATTATAAAAACTATTTAAAGAACTTGTTGATAAACTTTGTAATTTAACAGGTGATATTTCCTATGATGAAAAAGAAAACTTTGATAAATCAATAATCGATACAATATATTAATTTAAAAAAGTTATTATAGTTATTCCCGTAAGAACCTTAAAAATGAAAAAAATAAAACTAAAAAACTATATTATTGAACTATTATTGAATTATTATTCAATTATTATTCAATTATTATTCAATTATTTTTACTCTAGGTTATAACTTATAAGTTTCGTGAATTATTTTTCTAAAGCTTTTTGAATTGGTAAGGTTTTATTGCTGTGTATTACAAAAAATTATTTAAATAATTAAAGTTATTTTAAGTTAATTTAAGTTTTGTTAATAATTCAATTGAATTATTGAACCACAATGAATGCAAGAAAAGAAAAATCTTTGATAAAAACAGAAGTTTCAATAAAATTTGAACTGAACTATTTGCATTTATAGAAGTTAATGGGAAACCTCAATGTTTGCTTTGAAATTACAAAATGCTGAACAATACATCAAGCAATATCAAACGACACTTTGATGGAAAACATTTGGATTTCAACGAGAATAATCCAGATGGTGATAGTAGAATAAAAGCTATTCAAGAATTACAAAATAAAACATTTATTCAGCAAGGATGTTTTTAAAATTAGGTTATATCTTCATCAACTTCAACTAAAAACTAGTCTTTTAATATCTACATAGAATTTTCCTAATGTTTCTTCTTCACCTAAGTTATTATATATAAGATATAAGTAAAAGGTTTTATATCATAAATCCTTTTAATAATAAATATTTCTAAACTTCATGAATGAGTTGCTCCTTTTTCAAATTTAGTTTTCCATTTAATATTTTGTCTCGATCACCAATATTAAATTTTTGTTTTCAATTAAAGTATCATTAGCATGATTATTTTCAACTGTAATTTCTTTAATCAAATCAGGATTGTAATTTGCTTCTGTTAGGGTTGTTTTTATCATTCTATGAATTTTATTGTTACAAAAATAAATTAGATTAACTAGTTTATCAAATTAAATGCTATTAGCTTGTTCTGTAAATTTTTTATACATTAAATTTTTAATTGTTATATTAAACCTTTCTATAATTGGATTATGTGATGGACCGTGTTATCTTTCACCTGGTTGATAAAAGGTTGAATATATAATAATATCATTTTCTTGTAAAAAATTTAGAAATATTTTATTATAGAATTCTTAATAGAATCAACTGAAGGTATTTGAAGGTTTCCTTGTTTATATTATTATAAATATGTATTATGTAATTTCATTACTTTGTTTAAATTAGAAATGAAATCCATCATTAAATAATGTCTTTCCATTCCGAACATAGTTCACAAATTGTCCCTTTCACTTGCATTCGCTGTGGCACAATCCTTACTGAGTTCTTCTTCAAAACTGACACCTGTCAACATTCCTCTTGTTACGACTGCACCGTTCACATTTTGACACGTGAAACCGAAAACCTCACAAAAACTGTCAAAATGTATGATAACAATATGAAATTGTTTCAACTATTTTACAAGTTTCAATTCCTCTCTTTAAACATTCCACAAATATTTTACGATGATTTATACGAACAAGAAACCTGGAGAATTCAACATTGCGACTGGTCTTTCAACATGCTTGAAATGTGCGTAAGCAATTTGTTTTTGGAAATTAAAGTTCTTACAGAAGATTTTCACAGAAATAGCAAAATTTTGACTTGTGAGAATTTCTGGTTTTCTGAACAAGAACGACAGAAAGTTATTGAACAAGTAAAAGTAAATACCAACAAAAACAAAGAAACAATGGAAAAATACAAAGAAGAGATCAAAATGATGAAGATGAATATAATAGATGAAATGGAAAAAGTTGCATTTTACTCATTGATAAAAGAGGAAAGGTTTCAAGAAATGGTAAAATCGCTTTATGAGAGTTGGTTAAATTTGATTGGTCGATCAATTCGCATTGAGATGAGAATGATGGAGATTGGGGATAAAGATAATAAATTACTGATAGAATGTGATCAGGTTCTGAATGAATGATTTCATATGATAGCATGTTTCAGAAGTAGATCCGATCAAAATGGCATTGGTCGAGTAAACAACATAATAATTAATAAATTCAATTAAATTATCATCCCGGTGAGTGATTGAGACTGCATTGAAATCAGCTCCAATGTCAGTAGTAAAGCTCGGCTTTCAAATAAAATATTTATAGTGCATTATTTTGTGCATTTGAAAATTCATATTCAAAATATTTGATATTTGTTATTTTGTTTATTTATTGTTATTGAATTGAAATATATTTATATATAACCCCCAAAGAAATATTGTACTATAATATCTATCGAAATCATTTAGTTTTCAAAAGAATCAGACAATTTTATTTGAAATTCTCGTTGTTTATACAACGTGACTCTGTAATTTGATATTTGTTTATTTATTGCCTATAGTTGATATGCCTATGAAAATCCGAATGATAAGTTTATAAACAATTGAGATACAATACTCAATATTGCTAAATGTGTTGAGAAAATCTCACTTCTTCCCAAGTGTTAATATTTAATAAAAGTTTAGTTAAAATTATTTTTTATTTATCTTCAATTATTTGCTGTTATTTGTTAATCGTCACGGTTTCAATACAAAGGCATGACTTACATATAAATGTGACACAACAGGTAATGCACACATATGCATATAATTTACAAAACAAATACACGAATTTGATTTGTTACACATTCGATTCTCCAAATAAAGAGGAGAGGTTAAATGATAGAATGAGTAATAATTTTTAATTTATTCAGAGAAACAAGTACAATTTAAAAAAACATTAAAGAATCAAAGAAACCAAAACCAATTCAAATCATTCAAGATATTGGTATTCAACCAATACAAATCTATCATATATATTTCTTAATAGACGAAATTTCATATCAATTCTCAAATGCAGTCAAATTAACCAAGTCACGATATTCAAGCTTCATTGTTCATAAAGAAGAAGGATGCTGTAAAGTGAATAAAGCGTCGGTAAAAATAAATAATAATTAAAGTTGTAATGAAAATGTTTTTATCAACATTCTAAAATCCCAATTTTATGATGCCTTTGAATAAATTGAGTATAACGAAAATGAGAGCTAGTTTGTCAATATTTCACAAGATGTATATAAAATGGATGACAATGATAGTTGGTGTTTGAATTTCTTTATGATTTAATGCAATTTTAAAAATGTTTAGTTAATAAATCCTTTCATATTTATGTTTCAAAAATATTGTTTTTTTTCACTTGATGTTAGTGGTACAATCATTTTATTTGAAAATCATTAAATGATATTCATTTTAAATGTAAATTAAAATTTTATTTTTGCCTAAAAGAGAGTCAATAAAATTTATTACATAATATGTCTTTGTTACGTACTATTTTTTGTACAGGCGTACACAGATCTGTCTACTCTTCTATTTCTTTTAAAGTATTTTCACAGAAAGGAAGGATTTGAGAATGACAGTCACAATTTGCAATGGACTTTCATTTACACAACTCACTCCAAAATGTTGGTTTTAATCTCTATCTCTCTTAATTCCTCATTTATCTTTTATCACACGACAATTTTTCTATCAACTGTATCTTGAAAATTTCTCAAATTTTATTATTATTAATATAGCAAAGAGTTTTACAATAGTAAAGTTAAGTAAGTGCTGCATCGTCTCAAAAAAAATCATTACTCGGTACATTCTCAATACAAAACCGCACATGTTGAAAAATTTAACACTGGACATTGAGGGATAGATTGAAGAAATATTTCATGCATCAAGGTAATAAAATATAATTAAATGTATTACCGAAAATAATTATAATCATTCATCTCATCGTGGTCGGAATGGTTTGATACCCGTTGATATCAGCTTGAAAACCTCAGCTGAATCAGTGAGTTCTAAAAAAGTTGTAAAAATTACAAAATCAAAATATAAAATAGTGATAACGTTAGAATTAATAAAATATCTGCTTCACCTTTCATCAATAATTTCGATAGTAATTGGAGTGATGAAGTATTTTGAATTACAAAAATTAATACTAAACAGAGTCCTGTAATGTATGTTATTAAAGACAGTGATGACAATGTTAAACTGGGGAAATTCTTTGAACAGGAATTACAAGTTATTTCCAAACCTACAGTGTTCAGAATTCAGAAAATATTGAAAACTAAAAATGTGGTTATGGATAAACAATACTATGTCAAATGACATGACTATCAAAAAACCTCATGGATATACGCAAAAAACCTAGTATAGTGAGTTTCTATACTATTTTACCGAGCAATAGTTGTCCACTAATCCATCAAGAAAATCAATCAAGTAAATTCATGGCTGAGCTTCAAAATCCTATTATTTTAGATGGTCAATGGGAGGTTGCGATGCTAGATTTCACATTTGTCTATAATCCATTTTCTTAAAAAAATCTGTGAGTAAAAAAATAAAATTTAATGATTTTAAAAATTGTGTGGAAAGTAAATCTGAAAAACAAGTTGAAATAATTCATAATGTTAGATCAAAAAGTCTAGAAATTTATCTGGAAAAACATTTAAAAACAACATTAATAATTATGATGATAAAAGATGGATTTTAGATGATAGAATTACAACATTACCATTTGTATATTATAAAATTAAAAGACCCCCGAAGGCAGTCGCTAGTGCTCCAGAATTGTGAAGGTGTGAAGTGTGAGATATTTTTTGATGGATTTTAGTTCTTTCATGTTTTGCTTTGTGTGCTTTTGAAATTTTCTTGTTGCAAAATTTACAAAGATATTTTCTCGAATTACCATATTTTTAAAAATATAAATTTTGAAATTTTTATAATTTTGAAATTTATAATTTTTCTAAATTTTTAAATTTTCAATATTAGAGAATTTCTCTATTTTCAATATTACTGAATTTCCCAAGTAGTGAGTTTTTCAGCATTTTCGGTGAAACCCTCTATTTGAGTAATTAGTTGATTTGAGAGTTTTGCAATTTTATCAAAATAACAAATTTCTATGAGGGGGGTTAAAAGATTTGCAAATTATTTTTTAGAAAATTTTATTTTATCAAGTTAACAAGTTTGCAAATTTTATTAGGGGGTTGATAGATTTGCAAATTATTTTTTTAACAAATTTTCGGGTAGGGCGGTAGTATATGGTTATGTCACCGCTAGCCATGTCACCGCTAGACCACATACCCCCCCGGGTAAAAAATTTTCTAAGTCTAAAAGTCAAAATTTAAAAGTACAAAATATTTTAAACAAATTGTTTAAACAATTTTTTCATTCAAGGTTATTTAAACAAAGACCATGACTCATTCAAGGTCATTCAAAAAAAATTCAAGGTCACAGAATTTTAATCATTTTTAAATTATAAACTATCTACTTACTTTTATAAGTAGTATATATTTTGTAATTTTTATTCTATTATTATTTATTATTATTTTTTATTAATATTATTATTTTTATTATTATTTTTTATTAATATTATTATTTTTATTATTATTTTTTATTAATATTATTATTTTATATTATTTTTATTATTTTTTTATTAATATTATTATTTTTATTATTATTTTTATTATTAATATTAATATTATTCTTATATTATTCTTTTATTAATATTATTATTTTCTCAAAGTCATTCAAAAATTTTCAAGGTCACAGAATTTCTAATCATTTTTAAAATATAAACTGTCTACTCACTTTTATAAGTAGTATAGATTTTATAATTTTTATTCTATTTTATTAATATTTTTTATTAATATTATTATTTTTATTATTATTTTTATTAATATTATTATTTTTTAAGGTAATTCAAAAATTTTCAAGGTCATTCAAAAAACTTTCAAGGTCACAGAATTTTTTATTCATATTTAAAATATAAACTATCTACTTACTTTTATAAGTAGTATACATTTTGTAATTATTATTATTATTATTATATTATTAATTATTATTATTATTATTATTATTATTATTATTATTATAATTATGATTATTATTAATATATAATAAAAAACCAAGACATATGCAACAAAAACTTTTATTATAAAGAAATAATTCTACTATAATAATATTTTCGAAGAGCTTTATTCCAAGCCCATTCCAGATACTTTCGATTTCGGGCAGCGCAGCAATAACATCCATCACCACAGGGATATTCAGGTTCCATATCTTTTGACATTTTGTTTTGTTCAATATTCCATAGGAACTCGTCGATTACAGAAAATATCCATATTGATGTATGATTGAATATCAAGTCTGGAATTATTGATGCTGGTTTATTTTTTAATATTTCACGTATATCTGGATAATAGAATTCCAGACGTTCTTTAATAACTTTAAAATAATCATCTACAAAATAGTTAATAATAATAATGGTAATTTTTAATTACCACAATGTTTAATTTCATTCATAGCTTGAACTGCGCTCGGTACATCCATTATAATGATAAAAATTGAAATAACAATTACTTTTATACTAATTTAGACCAATGAGAAGTTAAACACATACAACCTTTTAGCTATAAACAATAAATATTAATTTATATAGATTTGAAAAATGATTAAAGAAATTTTAATAATAATATTAGTTTTTAATGTGGCCAAATCAATTGTTGTAACCGTTCAAGGTAAAAATTCAACATGATGTGTATATCCTGATACAGCAGTATTGATGGATATTTTGTATATGATAGATATGCCTAGTAATTTGAAAACTCCACTCAAAAGATTATACGAAAGAATGAGTAATTTAGAAGTCCGATTTGAACTCACATATGAGACTTTAAAAAGAGCTTAAAACGAATTATATGATGATATTCTATATCTAAATAAGACCATTGGTATTATCAAAATGAATTAAGAAAATCAATGTTAGAATTGAATGAAAATCGTAAATTTAATGACAAAATGATGAATAAAGTTCAATATAGTATAAAATTTTATTCTAATAAAACAACTGATCAGTTCAATCGTATAATAAAAGAAGTTAAACAACCGGTTAACAAATCGAAAGAAGTTCAACACACGGTTAACAGTGGCAACAAATCATCATTGTCATTTCCATTATATATTTTTACGTATTTTCTTAACATTGCAACTTAAATTCAATTTAAATGCAATGTTCATGCATGATTCTGATTGGTCGAATATAGTATAAATAAGCTTACACTTCCAAACATTTTTATAAAATGCCAGAAACTAATTTTTTTATAACTTTGTTGAATGAGCTGGTTTCTAATAATAGAGAAGAAGATGATATCATTAAAACATAAAATTCATGGTAAACCGTACCGAGAAAATCGTAGAAGACATCCCATTTGATTATGAAAAAATTCTCAATTTGCCAACATTGGAGAGAAAGAAGGCATTCAAATCAATATTTAGTTATATGTTTGATGAAAATAATAAATGGATGCGAATAATAGTAGGAATAATGTATATGAAACACATGATATTAAAATCTGGATCCGACTATGAAAATTATTTCCAATGGTCTATAGAAGTAATTTACTTTATATTGTTATTAATTTATCATTATTTAGGTGATAGAAACAAAAATTGATCATGGGTAGAAACAAACTGTGGATGGTCGGTTATCAAGTTGCCGCAGAAGCCAAACGTTCAGATATTTATATCGCAAATTGTAAATTTTTATTAAAACTATTAACTGGAACATCGGATTTATATATATATAATAAAGTTTATCATAAATTTTAATAAATATTTCTTTGCTATTTTATTATTATTAATAAAAAACTACATTTTAAAAGATTTATTGATTATTACATGTACATGCTTCATCACCACAATATTCTGTCATTATATTTTCTATAACATGTTCAACACAAGTCTTAAATTCGGTAAACTCAACTTCATCTTCATCATTTATAATTTCGGTATCATTATTTATTTCAGTATCTTCAGTATCATTAATAATTTCAGTATCATTTTTGAATTCAGTATCATTATCAATTTCTCCATCGTCACTCTGACATTCAGAATCACAACATGAATCTTCTTTACTCAATGCTTCAGCTAGAGTCAACATATCTCTAATTTTTACACCGGTTATTTCTTCGAGTTTATCAAACAAAAAGTTTATTAAATATTCTAAACGAAATTAATTAATTATTTTATATTTTATATTTTACCTTTTTCAGACAAAACTATTTTAAAACTAATTATAATTTTGTTTATAGAATATGTTGTAAAGAAAACAAAATCTGTTTAAATACATTTATTAACATTAAACACTAAAATATACATTAAAATAATTGTGAAAGTCTAGCAGTAACAATTTTCAATATTGGAGAAAGCACATCATTTTGATCAGCTTTATATCCTTATATTGATATTGTTAAATACCAGTTTTCCTGTTCTTTGAAACCTATTTCTGTAAATGCATCATAATATCTGGTATATTGACTGGTAAAGAAAGCATTTTCATTGCATTTTAAATTAGAATTGATAGTTTTTGAAAACCGTATCAATATCCTTGATATCTAACATTGAGAGAGTCCCAGTGAGAGATTTAAATTGAGTTCTATTGAGTTTAACTGGATTCGCCAATTGGATATTGATAGGTTCCTTTAAAAAATACATTTTATAATTGTGGAACATCTGAACTGGTTGGACACTGATAGCACTGATTTTCTTGGTCATGTTTGATTTATGATATTTATAAGGTGGTGACGATCTTTTATACCCTTGACAGATACTGATTAACC
This sequence comes from Schmidtea mediterranea, assembly GCA_022537955.1. NCBI lineage: Eukaryota > Metazoa > Platyhelminthes > Tricladida > Dugesiidae > Schmidtea > Schmidtea mediterranea. Next base: position 244,921,184 of record CM039679.1, on the reverse strand, counting down.
AATCAGAATCATGCATGAATATTGCACTGTTATTGCATTTTACGTGTGCCTTCTATATATGTTGTTGGATTTTATATGTGCATCGATTAATAATGTTTTAATGTGCCACATTGATGTTACTTTATTATAACTAATATTAAAACTATTTAAAAAATTAATACTATTACTATTTAAAAGATTTCTACTATTAAAACAAAACAAAACAAAACAAAATCAAAATTCTATATATTTATTTCCTAAAAAGTTGAAATTTACAAGAATTCTTAACCGATTTCGCAAGACACCATTCGACATACCTTTGGTATCTGAAGTCGCAGCAACTGCAACCCAGAATACAGGAGTATTCGGGTTCCATGTCCTTCGTTTTTCGGTCAGGCTTTATATCCCATAAAGCTTGATCTATGATATTGAAGATCCAGATATTAGTCTCGATGTATACGAGATCTGGAATCATTGATTCTGGTTGTTCTTTCAGAATTGTTCGCAGTTGAGGATAAAAAATAATAAACGTTCTAAAATTACTGCTTGATATTTATCTGTAAACAATAATAATAATAATAAATAATAAATTTAACATATTTTTCTATTTCCTTCTTTGATAATATTAAGCTTGTAATCGGCATAGTTTTTTCCATTTTTAAAAATGAAATAAAATGAATGACTAAGTTGTTTTAATCAATCATTAGCCAATCAGATGTCGACCAATCCCGTGATTTCATTTTGTATGTCTGTAACAATGTTTTTGTACTCTAGATTTCACAACCCTAATATGACTATTTTCCCACTGGCAAACACGTTAACACACATTCGGTTGTATTTTAAAAGCCTCAGTGCAGGAAATAATTCTGGCTCGAACATACAAAGACATTTTGTTGACATGTTTTATAGATTGATAGATTGTCCCATATCCATGGTAACTGTAATTGACTGTATTTTAATATCCTTTATTCTATATTGTAATTTATTGACGTCTAAAGGTTTCTTGCATCCCATGATTCTGCATTTGCCGGATTTGAAAAACATTATAGGATATTTTCCACTTCTACCAACAATTTGCTGGGGTTTACCATTCGGAAACGTCATTTTTGACACGTCGAAAGTTCCTTTATAATTTATATTTGATAACATAATTAAACAATAAAGAAATATTAATCTATATATATGATTTTTGGAAAGAGTTCATTAAATTATATAATATAAACAAAAACCTATAATTATAGAAATTAATAATGGAATTAAGATATGATGCGGTATATCAAATTGTCGGCCCAAGTGGTAGTGGTAAAACTATGTTTGTGTGTAAATTACTGAAATCTAATTTATTTCAAACAAAATTCAATAAGATTTATTGGCATAGGGATGCTGATGAAGAACATGGATTAACTCAAGATAATTTCTGTAAATTGAAAAACATGAAAATAGTAAAGAGTTTCGATAAAAACTGGTCAAGTCGATTAAGGAAAGATGATGTCATCATTATCGATGATTTGTATCAGGAAGCTAATAAAGAAAAGGATTTTAATAATTTATTTACAAAATCAGTAGACATGTTGGTGTTACTGTGATCTTTATTACTCAAAATCTATTTCATCAGGGTGGCGCACATCGAACAAGGAATTTAAATGTTCAATATTTAGTTATTTTCAAGAATCCTAGAGATGCAATAGTTATTGATTTTCTAGCTCGACAAGCATACCCTAATAATCGTAATTTTCTCATCGGTACATTTCAAGATGCTACAAAATCACCACATGGATATATATTTCTTGATTTCACACAACAATGCAATGACGATTTACGGGTAAAAACAGATATTTTCAATAAAGAAGGTGCCATGGTTTATAAACAAAGTTGAAAACATTAACATGTAAAAGTGTTTATGAAATCCAGGCTTAAAAATGTCCGAAAACTTAGACAAAATATTAAAAAGAAAATAAATAAAGTTCCACCAAAAACTAGTTATACACCATCTAAAAATCTAATAACCGAGAATTACCCTGCAATGAATCTTATTTCGAAAAACATTATTAAAAAGAGTAATAAAAAAGTTGTTAAAATTGTAAAAAATCATAGGAGTTTCCCATATTTTAATGCATTGTTAAAGGCATCGAGCATGAAAAGAATTTCTATTTTACAATCATTTCCAAATTTTGTTGTCGATGATTTACTCAAAATTATATTAAAAGTAGTCAGAGGTAAAATTAAAATCAGTAAATCTAAAAAACTAGTATTGAATAAACATCGTAAGCTTTTGTTATCGCTTGTAAATAATAAAAATCGTCAGCAAATGAGAAAAATCATATATAAACAACAAAGCGGTTTTATTGGAGCAATGTTACCATTAGCATTATCATTAGTATCACAATAAACGATGGGGCAATCATTACCTAATGTCAAATTAAAATTTAAATCATCTTGATTTGGACGAGCCCAGAAGACGAAGCAGGTTTCGGTGGAGTGGCAAAGTTAAAGAAAAGAGTCCCAAATTCGAAAAAGGAAACGCAAAGGTGGTTGTCAGATCAGTTTCCTTACAGTTTAAACTAACCGATGCAAAAAAGATTTCCAACGAGAGCTTATAAGACATTTATGGCAAATGGATTTGATGGAGATGATACCGTATTCGAAGATTAACAAGGGTTATAAATATATTTTAACGTGTATTGATGTTTTCAGTCGTTTTGCTCGCGGTGTACCGACAAAGACAAAATCTGCATAGGAAATATCTAAAGCAATTAATATTTTATTTAAAAACGGGCATCCAGACAATTTGCAAACCGATTTAGGTATTATTATTATTATTATTATTATTATTATTATTATTATTATCATTATTTTTATAGGCAAGGAGTTTTACAATAGTAAAGTTAAGCAAATCTTGGATCGTCTCAAAATAAATCATTATTCTCAATACAAAGCCGCACATGTTGAAAGATTTAACCGGACATTGAGGGATAGATTGAAGAAATATTTCGTGCATCAAGGTAATAACATATGGATAAATGTATTACTGAAAATACTAGTTAGTTATAATAATTCGTCACATCGACGTCTGAATGGTTTGAGACCTATAGATATCAGCTCGAAAACACTAGTACGGTCTAAAAAAGTTACTATTACAAAACCTTAATATAAAGTTAGTGATCACGTTAGAATTAGAAAATATCTGCTTCAACTTTCATCAAAAATTTCGATAGTAATTGGAGTGATGAAGTATTTCGAATTAATACTAAACAGAGTCCTGTAATGTATGTTATTAAAGATAGTGATAACAATGTAATAGAAGGGAAATTCTATGAACAGGAATTACAAGTTATTTCCAAACCTACAGTGTTCAGAATTCAGAAAATATTGAAAACTAAAATGGTAAGGATAAACAATACTATGTCAAATGGCATGGATATAAAAACCCTCATGGATATCATCAAAAGACCTAGTAAAATGAGTTTCTATACAATCTTATCGAGCAATAGTTGTCCACTAATCCATCCGGAAAATCAAGCAAGTAAATTTATGGTTGATCTTCAAAATCCTATTTATTTACATGGAAATTGGGAAGTTGCTTTGCAAGACTTTACATTTGTGTACAATACATTCCCATTTTATAGTCATTGTAAAATCGGTTACAAGAAACGTGTTCCCAAAACCTGTAGTGGTATTTTCTCAATAAATAATATTGATCGATATTGTCATATTCCGAATCAGATTTTAGATGAAAATAGTGGCATGTTTTTCAAAGATGGATTGAATATTAGTTGTGATGTTAGCCCATTTACAATAAAGTTTGAAAGTATTGAGGATGCCAAGCGAATGGATAGTGATAAGCTTAACATAATTGTTACTGGTACTAAATACCAAATACGTTTCAAAACTTTTATTAATGTTGGCCCTGTGAATGAACACATCAAAATAACTGTATCATATATTAATGAGGTAGAAAATACATTTACATTTACTAAAGATTTATATATTTAAACACTTGAAGAGTTACATAAATATATTTCATTCAATTGTTTACATATATTTAAAACTATTGAATTTGTTAAAGATGGATTATGTAAATTCAGTTTGAATAATAACATTTGTGAAGTTACATTTGATAAAAATTTGGCTAATACATTGGGATTAGATAAGCAAACATATCGGGCAAGTGCTTTTGGTGTACGCAAACCAAAAATAATAAAACTTCATAGACAAATGTTCATATATACTAACATTATCGATTCTATAATTGTTGGTGATTCTTTGGTTCCTCTATTGAAATCTGTCTGGGTTGATAAACATGACCAGGATGAAGTTGTCAATATAAATATCGATAATCCCATGTACTTACCGGTATCAACATCATGAATAAACAATATAGAAATAAATATTTGTGATGATAGCGGTAAATTTATTGAATTTAGTAAAGATTCAAAAACTCGTTTGAAATTACATTTTCGTAAATTAGATGGCCAATAACGATATTATTAGTATGTATAGTGGTAGCCAAAGTGGTGGCGAATTACCATATTTTATTGGTAAACAGTATGGATCTGGATGGTTGAGAACAATTGGTAGATTTGCACTTCCTATTTTTAAACGCCTTGGTAGTTTTGGTATAAAAACTGCTGAAGACATGATAATGAATGAGGAGAAAATAGTACCATCTCTGAAATCAAATGCTTTATCTGAGCTAGGGAAAGTTCTATCAGGTGTTGCAGGTATGTTTCAAAAACCAGAAGCACCGAAATTGGCACCGACTAAAAAACGTAGAAAACATCGGCTGAAAACAAACGAATAAAAGGACATGGAACTATATTTCAAAAATGATTTGTGGTAAATCTGAATTGCGTTTATTTGATAGGGCATCTCCACAGGCGGTAATTGAATTTAGTGTCTTTGAAGAAGTATTTCCGATGAATTCTATTATGGGTAGTAGAACTGATATTGAATTTTATATTAACGGTGCAGAAACAGAATATTGAGATATGAACGATACCTTATTAACTGTTCAGATCAAAGTTGTAGAAAAAGATAGAAAACCTTTGGGTGAACCTTCTGATGTAATACAGATCAATTTATTGTTTCATACACTTCTGGAACATGCTGTTCTTAGATTTAATAATATCAAGATTGAATGTGGTAACAGTACATATATGCACAAAGCTCTAATAGAAACTATTATAAATTACAATAACGACACTAAAAATAGATGTATTACCCCTATGGGTTATGGTTGTGATAAAGATAGGGAAAAGTAACTTAAGGGTTCGAAATTATTTACTATGTGCTCATCATTGAACTCAATTTTATGAGTCAACCGAAATATTTACTCCCAAGTGTTAATGCACACATTATATTGAAAATGTCTGATTTGTCATTATCACTAACAAGTGCTACTGGTCAACTAATGGTAAAAAGAGTTCGTGTTCATACCTCTGTATTAGCCGGTCATCAAATGGATCTAAATTCTAAGCATGCAATATATTCATTGAAAACAAAGGAAATTGTTCAATTCGCAATTGCTAAAGGTGCAGCTTCTTCTATAAGGAACAAATATTTGGAGATAGAAGAATGCCCAACTTTATATTGGTAACATTTCGAAGTGAATCTGAATATAATGGATTATACTTAATATCGAGCTCGATTTTCAAAATCTTTGGTGTAACATCTTTAACTTTATCGAAAAATAGCGATTATAGAGAAACATATACTCAAGATTTTTAGTATGATAATTATTGTACTACATATATGCAGAGTATAGTGAGAAATATGGGTTATTTGGATTAAACCTTAATTGTGGGATAACTCTTGAAGAATTTAAAACAAAATATTCATTCTTTACATTTGTTTTGCTCTCAATTTCGATTGAGTCAATTATCTCAAAATAGAAATTTACGATTAGATATAAATTTTGCTAAAGCAACAATTGAACCGGTGCATGTTATAATATATAAAGTATTTGAAAAAAAGATTCAAATTACTGCAAATAGAACATTACTGGTTTGAATAAAGTACCATATATCATTTATTTAGACAAGTTTTTAAATTAAATAATTTACAGAGATGGAAAAAACTATTCACACAGTAAGCAATTTTTAGATGTTTAAAGATGTTTTACAAAATATAATTTTATTTTATAGCTTTATTTGGATGAAATTAAAGCTTTTGCAGGAAAATTTAAAGCTGAAGGTAAATCTTACGCTGGAATCGCAAAGTTGTTGGATATTACAAAGAATGCAGTTGTTTTGTTAATTAAATATGAAAATAAGGTTTATAAGAAAACAGGAAAAAAGTGTATTATCAATATTACAGAAAAGACGTGTGTCAAAAGAATGAGCAGAACAAAGAAGAAATATATATCTCAACATAAGTAGAAAAACCATTAATAACTTTTTATTAAGAACTGAAGCAAGTTATGTAGTTATTTTAAGACAATCACATAAAAATAAAAGAGTTGAAGCCATTTGGTTTGGATAAAAAGAAACATTGACTGGACAAAGGTGGTCTTTACGGATGAGAAAAGATTCAGTCTCGATGAATCTGATAGATGGTAACATTTTAGATTAATTTAGTTGTTTAATGATTTTTAGGAGTACTTGGACATATTAACAAGAAACAATCAATATATATCGTCAGAATAGTGAAGGTGGACGAATTATGTTTTGTGGTATGGTGATGGCAAATTGTCTATTTGCAATAAAAATTGTAACTGATTAATTTTCAGCGGAAAGTTATAAAAACAGGATGAATACATATGCGTTACCAATTATGGGATCAAATTATCAAAAGATCAAAAAGGTCCAAGATAATGCCAGATCACATGTCGCAAAAAACGATGTTGAAATATTTTAAGGAACAAAACATTGACATAATTTATTGGCCAGTCAGATCTCCAGATTTGATTTTAATGGCGACTGTTTTGAGTATGCTCAGTCAAGACGTCTATTCCTCGAATTAAACAATGATTAAGACTGATTTGGAAGAGAGAATATTCAAAACGGTGGATCGATTTAATAAAGAACGAAGACACACCATCTAACATCTGTTAGATAGTTTTGTAGATCATGTTATATCCGTTGTGCAAAAAATGGAAATACGTTTAATTATTAATAATAATATTAGTGTTAAAATATATTCCAATTGAATTATTTTATTTTTTACTTACTGTGTGAATTGTTTTTTTCATCTTTGTACATTCAATTATTCGAAAACTCTCCTAGATAAATGTTATACCGTAATATTTAAACAAAAATTATATTTACAATTTTAGTAGATCATAATTTATCAAATATTATCATTCCTTTTAGTTTTATTCTTTTAAAAATTGATATTACGTATTTTTCGTAGCGGTGTATTTTTTTTCTACCAGTATATATGATTTTATTAATAAATTAAATTAGCTACATAGTTTTTAATATTTCATTTTTTATTTAATAATATATTTATTATTAACAATCCTTACAAAATGAATGTGAGACGTTAACTTTGAAATATCTTTATTCTTTTGATATTTATTATTATTAAATGTTATTGTATTAAAGGTTTAGTTATTTGAAATTACTACTATTATTTTTTTATAGTAATATTTTTTATAACTTCCAAAGATTTTACAAAATTCTAAAGAAATATTTCTTTTACATCAAATAGAGATTCATTCATCATCTATCCTTCATATCTTACTTCTATCCAATATTTACAAACTTGGTGAATCTTTCAGTAACTTTCGGATGCAGGGATAATTAGCTTCTGGGATCTCATATTGACATCCTAGTATTTCATTCACATTTCGTTGTAACGACTTTAGGGTGATTTATATATATTATTATTAATCACTTTATCTGATTCTAATATAAGAATACATTTAGTGATTTCCAGTAAATTTCCCAATAGCATACTAGTTTCGATCTAATGTCTGTCATCAGTACTATGCGGGAAACCCTGAGATTTTTCTGTCCAGTGCATCATCATAAGTGTATAACAGTGTTAACTTGGCACTTGGCACTGGCGCGAAGAGAAATCGGAACGCCTCCCGCATAGTACAGATAAGAGTCATTTACTCGAAACTAGTATGCTATTGGGAGATGTACTGGATATCACTTACTGTATCGTATATATATATATATATATATATATATATATATATATATATATATATATATATATATATATATATATATGTATATATTTTTTGTTTGAACATTTCAATGTTTTATACATTTCCCACTAGCCCAGTGGTGTTGTGCTAATTTTTGTTTTACCGGAACGCATATATATAATTATATAGACAGGGCAGCCGCTCTGTGCGGTCTCAAGTCCCAAATTTAACGACGGGGGTGATTTTCCATGATAATCCTGGCGGCGACATTTTTTTTAGGTCTCATGTCCCAAATTTGACGATGGAGGAGATTTCCCCCAATTCTCTCCCGTCGCCAGGATCGGCCTTGTATATAGCATAAAAATGAAAGGAAACGAAAATCATTACGAAACCCATTTTGTGTATATGTATATAATATTTATACATATACACAAAATGGATTATAATAATACATATAAAAATTCGTCAAAAATTAGAAAAAAAAATCAGCAATTCTTTTTAATTTTTTTTTCAATGCGTCAGCCAATTCTCGTTATCAGAAATCATCTTTAGTTCCGGAGCATTCCGGCTCGACAACACCACTGCCCTAGCCTCATTAAAAAATAGCATATTTCTAAAAGCTGTAAAAAAAGAAATTGATTTAATCACAAAACGAAATTTGCTCATGATATTAAATGAAAATCCATTTGAAAAGGTAAATGAAGGTTTCCTTGTTTATATTATTATAATATATGTAATTTCATTACTTTGTTTAAATTATAAATGAAATCCATCATTAAATAATATCTTTCCATTCCTAACATATACATAGTTTACAAATTGTCCCCTTCACTTGCATTCGCTGTGACACAATCCTTACTGAGTTCTTCTTCAAAACTGACACCTGTCAACATTCCTCTTGTTACGACTGCACCGTTCACATTTTGACACGTGAAACCGAAAACCTCACAAAAACTGTCAAAATGTATGATAACAATATGAAATTGTTTCAACTATTTTCCAAGTTTCAATTCCTCTCTTTAAACATTCCACAAATATTTTACGATGATTTATACGAACGAGAAACCTGGAGAATTCAACATTGCGACTGGTCTTTCAACATGCTTGAAATGTGCGTAAGCAATTTGTTTTTGGAAATTAAAGTTCTTACAGAAGATTTTCACAGAAATAGCAAAGTTTTGACCTGTGAGAATTTCTGGTTTACTGAACAAAAACGACAGAAAGTTATTGAACAAATAAAAGTAAATACCAACAAGAACAAAGAAACAATGGAAAAATACAAAGAAGAGATCAAAATGATGAAGATGAATATAATAGATGAAATGGAAAAAGTTGCATTTTACTCATTGATAAAGGAGGAAAGGTTTCAAGAAATGGTAAAATCGCTTTATGAGAGTTGGTTAAATTTGATTGGTCGATCAATTCGCATTGAGATGAGAATGATGGAGATTGGGGATAAAGATAATAAATTACTGATAGAATGTGATCAGGTTCTGAATGAATGATTTCATATTATAGCATGTTTCAGAAGTAGATCCGATCAAAATGGCATTGGTCGAGTAAACAACATAATAATGAATAAATTCAATTAAATTATCATCCCGGTGAGTGATTGAGACTGCATTGAAATCAGCTCCAATGTCAGTAGTAAAGCTTGGCTTTCAAATAAAATATTTATAGTGCATTATTTTGTGCATTTGAAAATTCTTATTTTTAAGTAAATATAAAATTCAAAATATTTTTTTGATATTTGTTATTTTGTTTATTTATTGTTATTGAATTGATATATATTTATATATAAACCCAAAGTAATATTGGACTATAAAGTCTAGCGAAATCATCTAGTCTTCAAAAAATTCAGACAATATTATTTGAAATGATTTCCATTTATCCAATGTGACTCTCTGTTTTATCAATTTAAAAAGAACACCAGAAAATGCATTTAATTCTTTCGTGTTCAGCTCTATCTGGGTCTTGAGAGAAGCAATTTCACGTTTTGATTTCGATCGAATGAAGCATCATGGCAATCAGTGATAGATTTACATAATTATGTATTCATTAACTTGATCTTTCGTAAATTACATTCATTAACATACATATTTTGCAATTCCTTCACTACGTTTGGGTAATTATGTGGAAATTTACGAACCAAAATCAACTTGCGGCTATACGTTTTAGTCATCGTTGCTACGTAATCTTTTTAGTATACATCTTCTCACCCACATGTCCCACAATTTTCCATATACTGCTATGTACCCAAGTTGGTATTGTACATAACAGCCGAACATTACCCAAGCAGGTGAGCACTGTTCCAAGTACTACTTCTTGAGAAACCTTCACTTTTGGATTTCTGAGTCAAGTAAATTATTCCATATTAGTGTATCTACATTTACCTGTTTTTTTCAATAAATTACCGGTAAACCGATGAAATTTTATAATATTTTATATTATTATAAAAAGTAAGAAAATATGTTAAAAATTGTTTTCATATTTAATTTTGGCTATTTAAAATGTGGTGAAAATGGTTATGGAGTGTTCAATACAATTAACAAAATAGTTTTATCAAGAAAGTTGTTGAAATAATTCAAACATTTTAAAAAAGTGATTGTGCAACTATTGATACTGAATCTGAAATAGTGAGTGAAGAACCATAATTAACTATTGGATCTGCGATTCCATCGACTTTTGCAGGAACATCTTCAGGGCTCAGAGTGAAAGAAAAACTAAATTTAGTTATTCAAGATAGAATTAATATAAATGCATACGATAAGATCAGTGATCCGAAGAAACCATCTGGGCTTTGAAATATAATAAGAAAAGAAATGTTATGTTTTAAGGAACAAAATATTAAAGGCAAATATTTTCAGAAAGTCATGCAATATATTTCAACAGTTCACCAGACTAGCGTAGAGTCACAAAGGGCTTTCTCCGCCACTGGTTTAATTGGCACAGGATACAGATACAGCATGAATGATCAAACCCTTAGCATAATGCGTTTCTTGAGAGCCTACTTTGAGAGGCAATTTATTCTAGATGAGCGGTAATAATATTTTTAATATAATTTTAATAAATAGTTTCCGCAAAAGTTTGTTTTATATAAGACATTCATTTTTTGTGTTATTTCATTTATTAAACGTCTGTTCGATTTGTTCTTCAACTGAAAGGGTCTTCAGTGCCCACTACCAAAATTTTACTTCAAAATATACTGTAGCCGATAATATGCATTCATTTAGTATGGGTTTCTTTTGGTAAATATTTTGATTATTAATGAATAATAAGTTTCTAAAAATAACCGGTAAAAAGATAAAAAAACACCGAATTACCGGTTTTCCGAGATCCTGAGAAAATACTCCTGGCTCCAATTTACTGGTGTGGAAATTGTTATTTAGAAAATTCAAATTTAAATTATTAAACTAAAACTCGTGAAGAAAACTTTAACCTAATTTAATTTATTTAGTTTTGTTTAGATATTCAGTTTTGTTAAAGATGTTTATAAAAATTCCCATATTTCGACGAAAAATGTAAATCGGACTTCTAGTTGGGTTAATGTATTTCTTTAATTTTTCAAAAGAAAAGACTCTCCTTTATTTTCTATATATTCCCTGGTCTATGTTTACAAGGTGACTTCAAGGTTGATGAATGTATAATTTATATAAACCAAAAGTTTAAAAATAATTGTAAAATCCGTACTAAATTAATTAATTGTGAAAGATGAAAAAGAAATATGGTTAAATAATGCTGATTAATTTTTGAAATAAATCAAAGAAAATCTGAAAAAAAACAATTATCAAAAAATGTCTGTAAAAATTTAATCTTCTGCCATTAATTATTTAAATTTCTGTAATAGAACCGATTTTCAAAAATGAAAAGTAATTATTTGATATTTTAAAAATTTCCTGCTCACTATAATTTTACCACAAAACATGAGGTTATTATTTTTGAAGTTTTATTTTGTTTAATTAATAATATGTACAATATTCTCTTTGACAATTGGCGTTGAATTGGACCTAATAACGGATTCATTCGATGTTCAAAAACGAAGATGACTTTTAGTTTCTCTTAAACTTTGAGCCTTTCAACAACTCTAGTTATGTAAGGCTCTGTCCTTGTTAAGCTATTTATGTTGTGTATAGAAAAAGTTGTGTTATTAACCCTTTGAGAACCGGCTTTTTTTAAAATTTATTTAAATTTTTTAATTTTATATTTTTTATAAATATTTATTTATTTCATTAAAAACCGGAAAAAAAAATTAATTTTATAATTTTTAATATAAAATTTATTTACATGAATAAAAATATTTTATAATATATTTTTTATAAAATATTGTTCAATATTCACATAGGTTTATTTCATTCATTCATTCATTCATTCGAATCATTCAAACAAATGTCTGATCCGAGGCGAATAGGAAGACCGCGCAAAAGAATTCCACCTTCAAGGGCTGGTTTTACTTTGGTGTGTCCTGATAAAGGTTGCTATCACCCTCCTACAAGAGAAGTGTTTCGATTGAATTTTTTGTCTTTTCTTATTTTTACATATTGATTCGTAGTTTTTAGAAAAAAAATTTCTTGAAAAAAATCATTCGTTTTGTTTAGTTTTATAAAAATACACACAGAAATGTGATTTTCATTATAGTTTGATTTATTTTAGTTTTTAGCTAATATTATGTAAACAGTGTGTTTTATGAAATTTTTTTATTTGAAAAAAAATTTTCTTTTTTAATTTTATATAAGAAAAACCACATTTGATATTTTTAGAACTAGTTTGTCACTATAGTGGCGGCCGGCCCTCAAAGGGTTAATATGTAGTTCTTTCTATATTATATGTGGGAGTCTTGTTGTGTAAAGGAAGTTAGTGAACCTGGAGTCACTTTTAAAAAAGTATCAGGGCAGTTGGGGTGCTTGTATGTAGGTCTAGGTGTGTGTGTATGTGTGAATTATTGTTTATATACAATCAAAAATGATAACAATAACACTGATTATAACAATAACTTATATTTAAATAAAATTGACTATATGTATATATATATATATATATATATATATATATATATATTTATATATAAACTTAATCTTAAATTATATAAATTAATTACTGCTTGAACTAATGATAAGTCAAATTCCCACAATTATTGTGAAATATTGGGCATTTTATCAGTATCCTGTGTCCAATAATTTGATCAGGAATATTTTATAATTATTATTAAACTTTCAAATATTATTTACCAATAGACGATTTGGATACGTTTATAACAAAATTAAAATATGACTAAAAATTTAAATTTACAAATTTATTATCAGCAATAAAGTAGTGAAATGGTAAAATAAAATTTATTAAATAATTAATATAATTAATATTAAATTGTTATAAAATTTCTTGTGCATAATTTTGTCAGAATTTAAGAATTCTTGAAGAACTGTTTTTATTTATGATATTTTCATTTTTTGGTTACAATTCTGCCGAAAGATGCACATGTTAACAAAATGATAATGAGGGAATTTAGAGGATTTCTAAGGAAACCATTAATTTAAAAGAATAGTCTGCGGGAACAGAACCATATTGCAATAATAAGTAGAAATAATGTCAAATTTGTTCGAAAAAATGTTAAAATAATTGCATGATGTCCATTTCAGAAAATGGGATTTTCTTTCATTGAAATTAGTTCAATCGCTATCAAAAGAAATTTTCAATGTCATTTGGTGTAACTGAAAATAATTGCCCTAAAACTTGAACAGCTGTTTAAAGTAAAATCTCGTTTTCTGGTGAGATAACAAACACAGCTTTAGAAATTTTTATGAAAATTTGTAAAATATTATTATTATTATTATTATAAAACGGTGATTCCTTGGTAGCAGCATAAATTATTATATCAGATAAATGAATAACAAATTAAGCCTTTGCTGCGAAGTAATAATAGTTCCAAAAGAAACTGAAGAGGATTATTTAATAATCGAAACTTTTTTCAACAATATAATTATTACTTCGAAGCAAGGGCTTAATTTGTTATTCATTTATCTGATACATTATTATTATTATTATTATTATTATTATTATTATTATTATTATTATTATTATTATTATTATTATTATTATTTATTATTATTATTAAAAGGTAATTTGCCAATATTATAAAAAGCTGAATAGATCCGAATAAAACCTTTTTATACAGATCTAAAGAAAACTTTTTTTAAAATATTTTAAAATTTAATTTGCATTTTTGTTAAAAAGATAAATAAAAGACAAAAATAAAATAAAATATTTATTAGAAAACTTTATCGTGATATGCACGGAAACACGCATCTCCAGATACAAGCCCGGTGTATCTGGACATTCGTGACAACAAAAAGAAGAGTCGTTTCTTCCTTCTCTTTCACTCCAATAATAACTACATATTCTTTTCTTCTTACAAATGCGTTAATCTTTCTAATAAAAACTAGGAAAATGAGTTTTCCTTATCTTTTGTAAAGTAATGTCCAATGACACTTAGTCTAAAGTCATAGATATATATTCCTTTCGTTTTGATAATTAAACATTTATAATGCATTATCAAATAATCTTTTGAACAAATCGATTGGTTTGTTGAATCAAATTGATTCCCCTGAATATTCACTTTTATTCCCGGTGTCTTTGTGTAAGGAAAATCTTGAGATTGAACAGCTGAGTTTGTACACCTGTTTTCATGGAATGATCATATTTATAATATTTAAAAAATTCAACAAACTTATATTACAGAAACAAAGAAACATCATTTAATTGGTTTGCACGCCAACCTGCAATATAAATGCTATTAGTTCAGCAAGCAGTAGTGTGTTGAAATATTGAAAAATGTGTATTTGTGGTGTGCTAATATTTTATAAACATTTTTAGACATTGCTCAGATATCGGTGGAAGAACGTTTGGCTACAAAAAATATATTTTATTCAAAATAACTAATTATATTTTTAATAAATATTTAATATTTTTATGCTTGTCATTAAAGTTTCATTGGGAACATTAATCCAAAGTTAGCAAAAGAAACGGAAGAACAGTTAAGAATTCATAGAAATTTCAAAATTCGAAAGGAAATTCACTCAAAGAAACTGAAAAAACATCAAAGATAAAGCAAAGTGAAAGCTTTTTAAATCATTTCTTCTGAATTAAAACAATTTTAGTAAATGTAAGAAATGGCAATTTGTAACACGGAGAAATAAAAATAAAAGAGAGAAAATGTTTTTCACATACAATATCGCAAAAGTATCAATTCTTTCTGCAAATGTTGGAACAATATCTTTTAATATATATTCAAGAAAGTGGACGAAAAAATAAATAAAACATGAGTTCTCTTGGATTTTGGCAAAAATTAGAAGAAATTTTCATCAGATTTATTTTTCAAATAATAAAAATTAAAGATTTTCTAGCATTTAAGACATTGAAAGTCCACCAAATTTTACCATTATTGGTTTGAGGAAAAAATTTTCAAAATTCGTAATTTTTATTGATTTGATTGGAATTTTAGAAATTTAATATTCTGATAAAATTTTAGATAGTGACAAATTTAAATTCATTAATGCCATAGAAAGGGGGGCAATTACTTAAAATTTAGAAGGTACCAAAGATAAGTTAAATTTTGCGAAGACAAGAATTTTAAATATTATTAAATGGACATTTTCCAATTTTTTCACCAAGGAATCTTTGGAAAAAATCTTTTATAATTTTTTTAATCAAAAACCTTTAAAAAACATTGAAAAGCTTGTATCGGATTATTTAAACAATATTTTTAATCTTGTGACAGATGGCGATGTGTGAACGTAACGCGCAAATAAAACGAAAATAAAATTGAAGTTATTTCAAGTGCCATCTAATAACAATCCATAAAAGGCAAAGACACAAATGAAGAAATCGGAATAAAATTGAAAAAGAAAACCAATAGGAAAAAGTGGATGAATAAAAACAGAAGAGAAAACTAATTATGAAAAAAACTGAGACGAAATCCAAATAGGATAGACAAAGAAAATATGTTGAAAGCTTTGGAGAAACAAAAAAGTATAAAAACAATATTATATAACATTGAAATAAACAGCCAAGTGAATCGAGGATATTTAGGAGGATGATTAAAGAAGCATTTTACCAGTTATTAATTGAACTATTACTCAGTGTGGGACGTAATAAGTCCTGAGTATCGAATATTGAGTGGTGAATCTTTTGTGTAGTTGTGTTAGCAAAATTGAAATTGATTGTAATTGTGATATATAACAAATTTTGAGAATATCGAGAATTTGTCATTGTTATTAATATTTCAGGACACTCTTGGAGTCAGATCAATGCTTGTTATTTGCATATTTTGCCGACAACCCCAACATTTTTAACGTGTCATTTGATAACCGCGATTACCTTTCTTCACCGGAATATATCGATATTTTTTTATTAATTATTATTTACACTTGCTGTAACATGCTATTTTGTTTTACAAAATCATAACTGTTACAATTTTCATAACCAAACTAAAATACTTCACACGATACTAGACCTAAGTGCCCTACAAGAAACTGTTTCAATCCTAAGGAATCTGATTTAACTTTTAAAGAATAGTTCTCTTTGAATATCGATTTTCTAGTTTTTCAAATCTCTCTTTAAATTAAATTACAAATCCGCACAAACACAGAAAACGTGAATAAATATATTTTATTATAGCTTGGCAGACTGCCATAATATGTGAAACTTGGAGATTTTAATTATTATTTAAATTGATTAAATCTTATCAATTAATTAACTTGTATTTCTTAAATAACCTGGCTTAGAGAACCCAAATCAATTATAATTATTATATCATTACTTATCTTTATATTTGCAATCATTTTCCCTAAAAATATAAATTTTCAAAACTTCAAATTTAATTAATTTTACACTTTAATTTATTTTTTGAATTTTTTCTGTAATTACTTTTTATTTTCTCTTCTTTTGTTTAACCTTAACTCAAATAGTTGCTTAATTTAACTATTTTTTTTCTTTTAATAAAGTTAAGAAATATTTACTTTAGAAAAGTTTTCAATAGCTTTGTTTAGATTAATATGAATTATTTAAATTATTATTAATTAGTAATAATTTTGGAAATATGTTGATAAAATAAAAAAAATATACAGCACAACAATCTAAAGTTTTTAAATATTTTACTCGAATTTAGGGATTTTTTTACAATATTTTAAAAAGGAATTGAAACATAATTCATGTAGGCAAGTTTTCAATATTCCGGTTTGAGAAATAAATTAAAGAGATCTGATAGAAACGTATAATTATGATTGAAATTGTCGTTTTTAGCAACACTACGATTTCATGCAAATAAACACTTTTAAATTCATTGTTAAAAATAAATTTTGATTTTTTAATTTAAAATTATAAAAATAAATAGTATCCTAGTCAAAAAGAAATTTGAAGTTTTATTTTATTAAGTAAAATTAGATAATTATATATAATTAAAATTTTTGATCAAACACAGAAAAAATGAATTTTGTTTAATCGAAGCGACATCACACCAAAATAAAAAGGGAGTAGTTTAATTTATATTTAGAAATAAATGAATATAAAATAAAACAAAATTATCCTATTTTTAAAGTATGTAAAATATAACTAATGAACATAATCAATTCTTTAATTATACCACAGCAGATTTTCCATTAAGTAAAAATGATTTAATAATCTTACCTTCAAAGGTTTGTGTTTTTAAATTTTAAGATGTCATTAAGATAATGTAAATATTTTTACTACATTTTAATGTCTTTCTTTAGAATGTTATTGTCGCTTTTGTTGAGCTAAAAATAAAATTTGAACATTAAAATAATTTCTGGTAACTTACACAACTTTAAAATAAGTATTTTAAAATAAAAATTTTTAAATGGTTTTATGGCTGATATTTCGAAAATAATGTAATTATTTTATATTTTTGGAATTTGTTGAGCCAATTTTTTTAATGTTATATTTTCATCGATTGCTTTACATTTGTCAGATACAATTACTACATGTATGAACATGACAATAAATAAATGAGTTGTTCAACGGATTCAAAACATACAATAAGAATAACTAATTTCTTTTGTGACCAAAAATTGTCGAAACAATGAACTCAAAATTGATAAAAAGAACAATACTCCTGGGCACCTAATGGGTGAAAGGAAATAAGATTTTTACCGTCACTTTCAAGGGATTCCCACCAGATGCGCACACAAGAGATATAACCATTGGATACCCGTGAAAAATGACGTTGGGAATGTATTCCAACGGGCGGTTTCTAGTGAAAATGTAAACCATATTACCATGACTGCTAATACCCTAGAAAACTTTTGGGTTCACGAGCTACCATAGAAGGTATTCATGCTCACTTTAATTACGGGTCCTTCTATCGCATAATACCAATTGAAATAATATCTATTATTTAACAAATTTATTTTATTTTACGAGTATTACTTATTAAGTGAATAAATTAAATTGGGTCAATGGATTAATTTTGATCCGAGATGTTTGGCATGGACTTCTTCCTTTGTCCCATTAATCTAGTCGTCTTCAATCTCTGGCGTCTCTCTCTTTTGTCTTTGCTGGGACGATTTTTATTAGTTTTAAGCTTGCCAACATTGTGGTCCATATTGATAGTTTGATTTGAACATGAAGGGATAAATGTTTGGTCGATGCAAGTGGTGTTTGCGGTAGACCGGTGGTATCCAATCTCGTTCCAAATGGTCTCTTTTAGTTTTAACTGTTGATTTTCTTTCTTCACCTCCTCTACCTCTGCGGCCATCTTGGAATACTTTATTTTTAATAGGTAATTGTGTTGGGTTAGCTCCTATGTTTGTTCCTGTTGCGTCAGTAGTAGTTAGTTAGTAAGACACTGTCCCATACACCATTGCACACCATAAAATGTATAAAAAACTCATTGTAAAAATTATACTAAAAATGTCATTGTAAAGTGATACATAAAATTTCATTGTAGGATTACATTAAAAATGTTATCACTCTAAAACATGTATAAAAATTTCATTGTAAAATTATACTAAAAATTTCATCTTTAAAAATTATATATAAAAAATTCATCGATAAAATTATACTAAAAATTCTATTTAAAAGTCATGTATAAAAATTTTCATTGTAAAATTATGTTAAAAATTTTATCATTTAAAAATATGTATAAAAATTGATCGATAAAACTATACTAAAATTTTATTTAAAAAATTTTATCATGTAATTTTGTCGACTCTAACTTTAAAAATTCTTACCTTATGTAATTTGTCAACTATAACTGCTTTTAAAATTTTCAGCTTTGAAAATTAGACTTATGTAACTTAACTGTTGACCCTCTATTTAATTTTAAAAAATTCTTACCTAACTTACCGTACTTTACTCTAAGCACCTAAATTTACTTAAATTTATTCTAACGTACTTTAAATTACTCTGATGTACTTTAATGTACCTTAATTTACTCTATGAACCTTAATTTACTTAAATGTATTCAAATGTACTTAATTTACTTTAATTTACCTTAAGTACTCTAATGTACCTTAATTTACTTTAGGAACCTTAATTAATTAAATGTATTTTAATGTACTTTAATTTACCTTAATTTACCTTAATTTATTTTAGGTATTTTAACTTATTTTTATCTAGAGCCTAAATTTGCCTATGAAAATTGTGTGACCAAATATTACAAGTGTTTTTTTAACAAGCCTATAAAATACCCTGTCAATTTTTTATCGGTAGGCAATTCAAGCCATTTTTATTTTATACCTATATTTACCTATAGAAAATGTTGAGACCAAATATTGAATTGTTTTTTATTACTAGTTAAAAATATTCCTGACCAACGTAGATTTGAGCAAATTTTTATTTTATGCTTTTTAATCATAGAAATATTTTTTAAGCTTTTGAATCGATAAAATATTTTTAGACTTTTTATTCGATGAATTATGTTTTAGGCTTTTTAATCGAGAATTTAATTTTAGGCTTTTTAATCGATGAATTTAATTTTAGGCTTTTTAATCGATGAATTATTTTTTATGCTTTTTAATCGAGAAAATATTTTTAGGCTTTTTAACCAAAAAAATATTTTTTAGGCTTTTTAATCGATAAAATATTTCTATGCTTTTTATTGATAGGTGATTCAAGCCAATTTTTATCCTAGGCTTTTTATCGAGAGTCAAAACATACCCCTGATTATAATGTGATTGAAAAAAAATATTTTGTGCATGAAAAATACGCTCTGTGACCGTTGTAAGCTAATTGAACGAATTTTAATTGTATGCTTTTTTATCGTGAGTCAAAAAATACTCCCTGACTATAGTGCGACTGAAAAAAGTTTTTGGATGAAATAAATTTATTCTAAAAAAATATTTCAGACAATTTTAATTCAAAAAATTCGCCAAAATTTGAATTTAAAAAATGTGTCAAAAAATACTTTTTGAAAAATTTGCACCAAAAATTTGAATCTAAAAAAATCCGCCAAAAAAATTTACTAAGAAAAAGATGCGCACACAAAATTAATTATCTTGATTAAATAATTATGTAATCAAAATAACTCGAGAATAAATAACGTCATTACGTAATTTTAACCGTCGCGAACCCACCCTATTTTTATTATGCAATGATGTGTAGGGGCAGTGTCCTACTAACTACCTACTTGCGTTCACGTTTCTTCCATCCTGCGGCATCGTCGGACCATTGCCTCGGCTCGTTGATATTGCTCCAGAGCCTTATCGTGGTAGCAGGCCACGTCTCGTCGAAACTTTTCGACATCCAGCGTCTTAATTTGATTTTTGTCCACTAAAATATTAAATATGTGGTTCAATTAAGTCGACAATCTATTTGGAACATTTATGATTTTGAATTTTGATATTATTATAAAAATATACTCGTGAAATAATGATAGAAATTTGAGTTTCATCGACTTTTAATGAATCTTTGTTCGTTTTATGGATTTTACAAATTTTATGGTCTAGTGGCATATGTAAAAGGTCCTAATAACATTGTTCTAATCAAAAATGCTGTCAAAAATATTAAATTTCCGACCCATTCCCGTTTAAATCCCAAATTCAAAGATTTAAATTTTATTGATTTAAGTAAGAAATTCCTTTCAAAAAAAGAAACGAAGTTTCTTAGTTTTACACCACTACTCAGGGTTAGAGCTAATTTATTCCGCATATTGATTATTGATTTCGATTTTTAGATTTTCACAGATATTTTCAGGTTAATTTCCCAATCGTTTGGAGGAATTTTATAGGATTTATCTCTGAATCTCATCACAGGTACGTTTATATCATTTATTATTTTTTTATTTAAATTCCTTGACTTCTCTTTTATATGATAACTCATCGTCATCCTTTCCTTTATAAAATAACATTGAGTAATCTAACTTTAACGAGCAAATAATATAATTAGCGAACATAACATGATTTTATTTCTAATGGCAAAATGAAAAAATAGTTTTTCTTCAGAGAATCTTCTCGGGTTTCTTGGGGTTGCAAATATATTTCCCTTTCTTGACATCTACATGTTTTCTGTTTGCCTTCCCTCAGCTTGTACCTCAACATAATGATATTAAAACTTTAAATTATAAAATTTTATTATTTATAAGATATTATTTTTAGATAAGAAGATTTGCTGCCTAGTTCATTTACGAAACTGTGTATATTCCATTTGGGTTTTTTGCTGTCATTTCTGTATTTAAAACCTAAATGTTTCATAATATTTTGTTAAAAAATTAATTTTTGTTTTCTGATAATTCCTGAAAAATGAATTAAATAATAAAAATGCTTAAATTTATTTTTAATTAATTGTTTTTTCATAACAATTATGTTGGTGATTTCTATAGATATTTCTCTATTTATTTTATTGGGTTTGTTTTCGTGACTCCTAGTCGTCATTGGCATTGATTTTCTTGATGACTAATAGGCATAATAAAAGATAATCAATAAAAAATTGAAAAATAAAAAAATATTTTAAAATTTAACGAATCATTGTAACAAAATTAGTTAGATATAAATTCCTATTCCATTAAAAAATCTCCTGAAACAAACCGCAATATACTCATAATTCCTTCGAAACTTTATTTTTTCAATAGTAAGATTAATTTGGAACTTTTATCTTCTCTTCTTCTTTTATTTTTCTTGTTTGATAAATTTCTGCATCGCTTTAAATAAAATTTATACAGTAGCTTTTGTTTGTATATAAACATTTTGAGTCACCATTACTTCTCTCTGATTTCTAGTAGCACTCGTTTTACTTTATAGTTAGACCTTTCTCGTGACCAGTCACTCTCCACTGAGGGTCTGGTGTTGAGATTCTTGGAGTAGAGTACTGACCCGGCAAACTGCCATTTACTACGGGTACCTCAACACCGAAGTACTAGTTTGTTAACTAGTTAGGTAAAAAATCATTTTATTTTCTTGTATGTATGTGGTTGACGATTAGATGGTTAATAATTGACATATGATAACGATTAATAATAATGAGCATATAATTAGCAGTTTATGCATAATAATAATCAAAAATGATAATCAAAATAATGAATACCATAAATGGTTAATAATGGTATTATGCGATTTAATGATTTCATATTATTGATAAGAAATGGAGATCGATTATGAGGCATCCCGTATAGGTCAAATACCATGGGAGCGAAGCTTCCTTGGGACTTGATCGATGCGAGGAAACTATTTTAATATTGTATATTATTAGAAAATTCAATATTTCAACAAGAAAAAATATTATATAATTGGAAAATTGACACTTGATACATGCAACATTTATTCGTGAATCCAAATAAAAAAAAATAACTTAAGGTAAAATATTTCCTAAGAACTATTCAAATTTTTGCATGAAAAAACAAATTCAATGGAATTTCACTAAAATTTAACATTAGATAAAATATATAAAAATTAAAAATGGAGATAATTCCTTACTTCAATTAAAAAACTTCGGAAAGCTAGCACAATTCTTTTAAAAATTTTTAACTTTTTGAAAATAGAATTAATTTATGTCGATCTGGCATCGACTTATATAGGGGGGTTTTACACGCATGTTTCTTGATGCGGTAAAAAAAACGCCTTCACGTTTTTACTATATCTCTTCACTTTCTCCTGGTTTACGGATTTTCGTGATTCTTTTTAATTAATGTTTCTAATTATATTTCAGCCTTAATTATCATAGCTATTTACTAGAATACAAGCGTCTTCGATGAATGTGGAGCCAATGTGATGTAATTGGTTAATTTTGTTAGTTAACCAATTAAATGTTTAAATCTTTTTATTTATTTTTTACATTTTTTTGCATTTTTTACCCTTTTATACTTTTTGTATTATTTAATGTTAATTAGTCTATATTTGATGATTTTTCGTCCATTTGGACTTTGCGCTCCCCAAAATTTATCGGATGTCGTGCCAGACAAACAAAAATTTTAAAACCTTAACTTTTGCCCAACAATACGAAGAGATGATAGTTAAACTTCGAATTTTTTAGAAAGAAATTACCCAGATCAGGTTACAAGATTTTTGAGCTGAAAACTGATTAAAAAAGCCTCACAGCTCAACAACGCACAAATGACAACCACTGAAGACCCAATGGCCCTTATGCTGCAGTGAAAACTGAACGTGAACGGAAGAAGTTCTGAAAATATCATCGACTCTTCGAAACCTTTAAAATATTAGATTGTGACATATGTATATATTTGCGTATGATTAGTTTTACTATTAAAAGAGTTACTTATGTTGGGCCAGTACAAGCTTTTGTTTAAATGGATTGGAAACAGCACGCAAACACAACACGCACATTTCAAAATCGGACCCTTAAACATCTAATAAACACCTAAAAATGCGAGAAAAACACATAATTTAACATATAAAATAGAAAACATAAAATTAAATTAAAATATTAACAAACGCACCAAGATACGCACGAATTGACATAGAAATAACACGATAACAAAAGATTTGACCGAAAAAGCGACAATTTACGAAAATTAAAAGAGTTCATGAATAAAGCGAACAAAAATAAAATAATTTTAATCAGAAATGATTGAAATTAAAAATAAACGAGTAAATTGTAAAAGAAATTGAAAAATAATAATAAATTAGAAATAAATTAGACACATAATTGCAAGGTCAAATTTTGTTTTAACGCATAAAAAATAACACGCAAGGTTAGGGTCACAGAACAGGTATAAATACCAATCCATTTTCACAAAGTTTTAATGCTTAATGCAAATTGCTTTTCACTCAGTGAATAAATTACTTTTGTCAGAGCAATTCAAAGGAGCAACTCTCGATAACTGTTTTCATTCTGCGAATCAAGTATCTTAATGTAAGCTCTACTTGATCGTATGTGTGGGAACCTCTTGTCGTATGTTGATATGTATGAACTATGAACGAACTATGATGAAATTGTTTCAACAAATATATGTATTATGAAAAAATGAATCTTCAGTTTTACGAGTCGAAATTTTTCTGGCCCACAGCCACACATCACACAAGAAAGCAAAATCATAACACAACTATTCACACTGTGTAAGTGCGGTTTCTCCGCCTATAGTGTGTGCCCGTGAGAGCTCTGTCGTGCGTAACGACGGATCTCGAACGTAAATATTCTACCGTATAGGGGCAGTGGGAAGATTGAGAGCTAGACTTTTGGCTAGATCTCTTTCACCCATCTCCCGTAAAATCGACCTAAATATTTAATTACACATCGGCTAAAATGATAACACCGAGTAGTCCAGTGGGCACTCGTAAAATCTAATATGAACACAAGAACCTTAGGACAAAAATTAAGGCTCGGGTAGTGGGGACTTGAAACCGATGCGATGCAGATAAATTTAATAACTAAATGGAAATTAAACTAAATTAATTTAAAGTAATTGAATCCACAATATTAAACTAGACGCGACGCAAATAAATTATTAAAATGATGAAATCATAACTAAATTTATGAACAGAACATACTACCACGAGAATACTTTTGTAACGTAATTGACGGATAGTAATTAATTAAATAAAATGATCCAAAGTTAAATACTCATGTAATAAAAATCAAGAGAAATTTCATAAGTATTAATGATTAGAATTATCCTCGAATCTAATCTAAATTAGTAAATGATTTATGAGTAAGGAGCCAGAGAAAATGGAGTAAAGGAACAAAACAGCAAACGATAGAGTAGAATTAACTGATTCTGAGGAAAATTACGACAGGATATAGATCCGCTAACATCTCACAAAAGTAATAATAATTAAGGCATTAGGCATTGATAAATGATAAACCAAATTAATGATTAGCGTTGAACCTTTTCCACTAATTGAAAGATAAATATGCAATTCATGAATCCAAGGATAATTCAAGGAGTTAAATAATACTATTATGCTACTAATACCCGATAAGAAACAACCAAAATAATCATATTAACCGTACCTGACACGAATAAATCAATTAATAATTGTACACAATGATAATAGATCAACGACAACAAAATATCACAAATAGTTCACAATTGTAAACAAAAGAACTCAGCTTTCATGAGAGAATCCGTGATAATTCGAATGCAATAGATTGACCACGAACAGTATCGAACCTTTATAGCCGAATAAAACACGAGAGACGCCCTGAAATGGATGAAGGTAATAAAATCAGAAGTTTCAATCCAAATAACAAACCATTTAGATTTAGACTCTTTCCAAACACCGGTATTTTTTCATCGAATAGCTGTCATCGAATATTTCACTTAGCAGTTTCTCCCTAACTAGCATGTACCATTGAACATCTTTTCAGAAATAACAGTATTCCGGAGCGACTTGCAATAGAGCGTCTTCTTGGATACACCGACGTCGAATAAGAGCAACAATTCAAATAGAGAGCACCCAAAACTTCCAATCATCAAGTTAACAATGAGATTTGTCACATACTAATCCATCGAATCAATAGAGATCAATTTGATTGTTATTACACTAAATAAACTACAGACAGGTCATAGTCTGAGTTTATCGCAGAATAAATCATCTAAAGTCCGACTCGAATGACAGGTCGATGACGTTGAACACATAAAATCATAATAATAAAGACGATGAGGCGATCAATAACAATAGATTTTCACCGCCGACCTGAACGGATAATAAATAATAATCGGCATCAAATAATAAACAATAAATAACTGATAATAATTATATTAATGGTCAACCACGAGAAAGAATAAATTAAATGTCAGTTCACTCACCCCACCACGCCCCCACAAATAATTTACGAATATAAAAGAACATAGTAGAAACTCACATCTCATACCGCGTAAATGAATCACCAAGCAACTAATACCAATAGTGGACGCGTTCGAACTCGAGACCTTTTACGAGACCGGATCTCAAGGAATGATACTCAGATGCCTAGTGAAGAGAGAAAATCAGGTAATTTCGCACGCTACATTTCGAATTTCATCGTAATTTACCCATACTAATACTCTATGGAAATAGCATAAATCACTAACACCCATGTTTTGCACGCACAGGCACATCGAGAAAATGATTTATAATTAAATATTTTCACGTTTAGATCGCAGAGACCCGCATGGCAATTGGAGTGACAATTCTCGAGTGACTCTACAGATCCCGAGCGCTTCTGCCGCTCGATACCGCCAAGTTCTGTGGGATAACGGATATCTGTTATCCACTTATGGAGACTCCAGTTGGCCGAGAAGATCAGAATACCAAGCCGAAGAGATCGAGTTACCAAGTATCGCGATTAAGCGCGAGCCGGGCCACAATCCAGCACGAGAAGCCCGCCAGCAAGCCGAATACGCGGCCATGAAGATGGAAGAGCTAGAAAGAAATTACCACCGGAAAGCGGTGTTGGCCCGACAACGACTAGCTCAAGTGAACAGAGATAACGCAAGTGGTGCTATCCCGAGCACCGATGGATTCCCGCCAGAATATGGAGTGTCCTTCGAATTAGACGACCCGAGGCTGATGCAGATGACAGCACCGACAAAAATGGTGATACCGGAGAAACTCGTGCAGTCAACACTTCGAAATCGACTAGGATCTCGTCAAACAGGCGATCATACATATGCGAGCAGGCATCCTCAGTTGAACCCCAAGCACAACAATCGAAGGAGTGAACGTTTTAATGGTCATGAATGAGTCGAATCGACATGTTTTTTTGTTGACGACAATAAATGTTTATGTCTCACGGGTTATTCAATTTTTAGTTTTATAAATTAACTACTTTGACATTAGTTTAACTAAAGAAATGTAAATTTTCTATCCTTTTTGGTAATAAGTTTCCAAATATTTTATAGATAATAAATGATAGGAAAAGATAGAATGTTTATGTCATTAAACTTGGACCAACCAGAGTATTTACACCAATCAACTAAGACGCATGAGACGCAGCCGATAATACATTGTAAAAATAATTAAGAGAGAGGATCAATAGAGTTGAATCAATATTGTAAACGACTAATCATTTAAATATTGTAATTTTAGAAATGAAAGCCACGAAAATATTGCACCAAGAGCTGAAAGAACTTAGACGAGAAAATCAGCACCTGCACCGACAACTTCTACAACAGAGTCGAGAGATGCAACATCTGAAAGCCACTTGGGCCGAACCCGAAAAAATGAAAGCATTGTACCAGCGCATCACTGCCACACAACAGGGCCGGAAAGATGAAAGAGTGTTGAACCAGGCGCAGCGAACACAAATCAAAGGACTGGAGGTCGCCTTGTCGGCGTGCCAGGAGGGAAGTGCAGTGACTTACCCTCTGGTATTCGCTCCGGCACAATTAGCCTATCGCGACCAAGAAAGAGCCCAAGCAGTTAACCAGAAGCCCAGATCACACGCTCGACCAGGTCGAACCAAGCGGTTGCGAAGACGCGCCCAAGGAGTGGCCAAATGAAATATTAAACTCATGTCTGATGATCATTTGATTTGTTTGTCATTAAATAAAAAATTGTTTAGTTTATTATGTTACTATTTGTAAATAAATATAGAAACGAAAAGTAATAAATAGAAAGTGATAAAGGGACCTGAAATAGAAGACGGACATAGGCCTTCTAACGGCAGTCCGCTGAACCCGACATAGGACTAACCCTTAGCAGTTCTGATATCGGAACTCACCTTTGGACGTCCTGTGACCAGTGGTTACATTACCAACGTTGCCTAGCAACGGGTAACCATTGGCGGGAGCAAAAAACTATTTTATATGATTGGGGTGAAGGTCATCCACACCATTAACCCCACACTTATAATTTGTTCGTTCTTGACTTTTAATATTGATTCAAAAAACATTTAATGGTAGTATTTTTCTTATGTGCGTATCTGATAGGATCCACATGAAATTTGGTCTATATTTTTTTTATCCATAAGATACCTGGCTTTTTATTTTATTATTTTTGTTAGTGTAGCTTTATCTTGAAATCTTGTTAGAAATGGTGATAAATAAATTTAAAAATTTCTTAAAATTAATAAAAATTTTCTTCAAGGTAAACTTATTTAATATTAACATTTATCAGTTATATATTAGCTGTCAAATTGCATATTTTGTACAAGCTTTTCTTAGTAAATTTTCTTACTCTTACATTCTGTCAATACCATCTATGATTTCGGGTTTAATCTCTTTTACAACTGTGAGGTGTTTTCAGTAGAGAATTGAATGTTTTCGTTGATTTGTCAGAGTGATTTAAAATGGATTAAATAATTAAAAAAATAAAATCAGTTTTCTATTGGTAAAATATTTGAAATTATAATTAATAATTTTTTGAATTTAGTAATAAATTTTATAAAATGTACTTAATTAACTTTGATTAAAACTTCTCTGATAGATTGTTTTGGAATTGTTTGGTTCAAAGTTTGAAAAATTGTTTAAATATTAAACAATATTGTTACATTAATAAATTATGGAATATGAATTCATTTACATGATAATCTATATTCTAGATTTATTTTTTTACATGTTGTTTAAATAGGATAAAGTAGTAGTTATGTAAATTTTAAACAGTGTGGGTACGTAGTAGTTTATTTTATATATAAATTCTATTTTGCCACTAATAAATCACTATGACAAAATCACTATGATTAAAATATCAATAATAATTAGAAAAAATATTTTTACCGGCCGCCTTTCTCGTACCCTCGAGGAATGCTCTAAGTACCGCTACGGGGTCCATGGACCCCCGGTTGGGAACCTATGATCTAGAAGATGTTCTAGCTACTTCTAACAAGAACTTTATTTGCAAGAATTTTATTTGTGATGAAATTTTGAATAATGTCTTCTCTTCGTAATGAATTAAAATGTTAGTAAAAACTTTTCTTAATCAAATTTCGTATGATTCAAATTTTTCATCGGCTTCTTGCTCCAATTCTCTAATTTTGCGAGTCTTTGATTTCGTAATTGTGAACGGATTTAAAAACAATTTTTTAACTTTAACATCTGTTGTTTCTGATTCAATGATTTTTCGTCATGATGTTTTGGCTTCTGATACTAATAACACAGAATGTAGTTGTCAATCACTTTCCATTTGTCAACAGTTATTCTTCTATGTCTTTTATCCATAATTCTGTTTATTTTTATCATATTCCATCTTAATATGGTTTTAATTAAAATTTCATTATTAAATTTGTTGTTTTTGAAACTGTGTTGGTATTCTTATTTACGGCGTTGTTGCCAGCTACATCCAACTCGTTTTTAAAAAAATTACTTTATATCATGAAATTTAGTTCATAAAAAGCGCCAAATAATCAATAATTTAAAACACAAGATAATTTTAACACATCGACTTAAGATTTTTTAAAATTCATATATATGTATATGCTATGTCAGAGGGTCCCAACGTGTTGGTCGCGCCCCACTAGAGGGTCGCGAGCTGTTTCGAGGTGGGTCGCCAAAACTTTTATTATTTGGTTGTTAGTATCAATTTACTTTTAATTATCCATATGTTTGTAGGATATTTTTAAGGGCTTCTAAAACTTTTCTAAGCAAATTTCTGTATTAAAAATGTTTTTCTTATTAACAACTTAATTAAAATAATAAATAATTATTATTATTTTAAATAAGCAACTTAAAATAGTCAAAGAACCAAATTCATAAAAATTTAAGTTTCATCTGTAATAAGTAAGGTGTTGTGTTGTGTGAAAAACAAAATACTATTGTATATTGTTAAAAAAGTGTTTTATTTATAAAAAATTTACGTACTGTTGTTTTAAAATATAATCTAAATTAAATGTAAGTGCTATTGAAATTTAGTAATTATTGAAATTTAGTTAAAATAAATAAAAATCTTCATAGTCTAATAATTAGTTTTTAAAATATTATTTTGTTTATTTAAAATTTGGATTTTTATGGAATAGGAAAGAAGATGATCCATTTCCAATCTGTGTTATTTGCAAAAGAAATGCTAACTAGAGTATGCGACCTAGTAAATTATTAAAATAAGCCAATGGATTATTTTAAAACGAAATTAAAGGAATTAAATGATTCCAAAAACTGCTTTCTCATTCTACCAGAATGATCGTAAAAGTTATGTTCGCCCAGGGTTTCCAGATGGAACTTTGCAAAAAGAGAACATTCATAGTAAAAATAGAGGACAGAAAGTAAATGTGATGAAAATATTTTATTTTATTGTAATCGTTAATTAATTTGAAAGAAAATTGTTTTATTCTTGTTAAATATTTAATTGTCCTTAGTTATATATTATTTGATACAGAAAAACAAACTGAAAAAAGGGACATTCAAATTAGAAAATACTGAATCACTGATAAAACGTTTTTTAAACGTTGCTTATAATATTTAAATTTATTATATACTGTTTAAATTCATTTAAAACCTAAAATACAGAACAAAAGGAAATTTTATTAAAAAAAGAAAGAATAAATAAGATCAAACTTAAAAAAGAGAAGATGTTCTCATTAAAAGAGATGTTCTGGACACCCTATGTTTGCCTCGTTTCTCATTAGATTGCGTATTGCATAATCTGGTAAATCCCATACCATTGGAAAGTCATTAGTACTTACAGTGAATAAAGATGTTGTTATATTTATGTTTGGAGATAAAAGCTTAAAGGAATAATAATAACACTGCTGCTCGTAGAGTTGATGAAATGTCTGAATGGGTAGAAAATCAACTAATAGGTATAATTCAGGTTAGTGGAGTTTTTTCGTTACAACTGAATGAATCAACAGATATACAATGGTTATTCTAACTGATAGTTTTCATTCATTTTATATTGAACAACGAGGTTTTTGAAGATACTATTTTGTGAATCATGCATTTGAGAAATTGGCGATATAATTTTCAATACGCTTGACAATTATATCGCATTGAAAACCCGAATTGCGAAAACTGTGTCGGAATATGTAGTAATTATGCCTGAGAAATGTGTGTCAAAGACAGTGGTGCTATTACACGCTGTCTTCAAAAATGTCCAAATGTAACTTGGACTTATTGACTATTCATAGAGAAACATGCCAAAAAATCTAAACACAGTTTTAACTATTAATATAAAAATTGTAAATTTTATCAAGAGCAAGCCATTGCAGTCACTTGTTTCAAAATCGATGCGAAGACATGGGAAATATGCATAAATCTCTACTTATGCACACAGAACTCCGTTGGCTATCGAGGGGCAAAGTCATGACTAGATTTGTTGAACTTCGTGAAGAAGCTGTAATAGATTTAAATGAAAACAAAAAAGTTTAGTATACAAATGTTTTGCCTGATGAGAATTATGTACTCTTATTAACTTACTTAGCTGATATATTTTCGAAATAAAATGAATTAAATTTGCATTTACAAGGAATAAATGGAATTGATATTTTATGATTCGTGATAAAATAAAGTTTTTTCAAAAAAACTATTGTTGTGGAAAAATAATATTAAAAGTTGTAACTATGACTGCTTTGGTAGATTACAAAATTATATGATTAAAAAACTTGTGGAAAACTTTTATTTCCACGAAGAAAATTTCGATAAATATGCATGGATTATAAATCCTTTTCAAAGTGGTTTAGCTACTGAGATATCGACAAAAGTGGATGAAGAATTGATTGAGCTGTGTGAGGATAGTAATCTCAAAATTAATTTTGACCGATAAAAACTGATACAGTTTTGGTTGTCGGTACAAAATTCATATACAATTTTACACACTGACGCGTTGAAAGTATTACTTCCAATTACAACGTAATATATATGTGAAATAGCATTTTCAGCAATGTTTAACAAATAAATATCGCAATAAATTACAATTATCAAACTCACTTTGCCTGAAAATAATTAATACAAAAGTAGATGTTTATTTTTATATTAATTGTGAGGTTGTAGGTGATCGGTATGACCTTGACCCCAATCATATAATTCTACCTGACTGCGACTGGTTACCCGTTGCTAGGTAACGTTGGTACTGTAACCAATGGTTCTGTGACCGTCAAAGGTGAGCTTTGTTTCCAAAACTGCTAAGACCCGGTCTACAGCTGGTTCAGCGAGCTACCGATGGAAGGTCTATGCTCGACTTGTTTCCGTTAGGTCCCTTACTCACTTTACTTTACATCATATTGTCTTTGCCCCTCAGAGAGTTATGCTAATATATTTACATTGTGAGAACAAACATATGACAACAGAAGATTTTATTTATTCATGCATTACACCATCAAGATAATCTCTGTCCTAATGCGATTTTTTTGTTTTTGCCGCCTCCTTTCTGCTCGTCCTGGCCTTGCACAGGACTTTGGTTTGAATGGTTGGTTCTCGGGACTCATCGCATTCTTGTAGGCAACTTGGGCTTGGGCGAACACCAGGGGATAGGTGACAGCCTGCCCCTCCTGGCTTGCTGCTACGGCTATTTCCAGCCCACGAATCTGGACCTTCTGGGCTTGGTTCAGGACTCTCTCCTCTCGCCAGCCCTTTTGTGCCGCGTCTATTTTTTGATAGAGCCGTTTTACTCTAGTCGGCTCTGACCAAGTGGCCCTCATCCCTTGCAGCTTGCGACTTAATTGCAGGCACTGCTGGTGTAGATTTGTATTCTCTTTGCAGAGGTCTTTTAATTCTTTACCAATCTTCTGCATGGCGTTCATCATCGTTTTTCCTTAATAATAAATTAGATTTCGTAAAAATCACAGGAATTAATTTAGAAGATAAGCAGAAAATCACAGTCCCCACCCCATTATCCTTTTTATTCGTTGTTATGTCCGGGGAGCATGTTCATATTTACTTTAACAGTTCTTGCGTGCAACTTTATTATTTACATTAACAGAAAAAATATTAATACAACTCATTTATTGAAACACAGAACATAATACAAGTTTTTAATTTTGGTGCTGTCGCTTATTTATCAAGCGCCTCCGGGAATAGGCGTGCTCCTCAACGTCCCGATCCTCCAGAATGTCTTGAATATCCGGATGTAGGAGGCTTTTCGGTACCACCAAGTGCACGGGTGCGTTGCTCTCTAGTAATGCCGGATCACGATGGTCATAAGCAACTCCATAGGAGGGCAGGTTCCCGTCCGAGCTGGGGATACGTCCGCTGGCGATGTCCCGATTTATCCTGGCGAGTTACTCCTTTTGCCGTTTCGCTAAAAATCGATACCGCCACTCAAATTGCTCCAGGCGGTGAAGCTCGCCTTCTGCCATTTGCCGGATTTCTCGTGTGGGGTTTCTACCCGGTTCCCGCTTGGGGAGTTTGATCTCTTCTCCTTGCCCGTTGACATTCCGGTTCGGCCACTCGGGGGTACCATAGGTCGATATGGTATATCCCGATCCCATAATGCTTGCCGATATTTCCCGGCAAATCTGGTTGGCACTTTCAGGGTAGTGCGATCCACATCCTCCCAATTACTGCTATGGGTACCTGACGATAATAAAATTAATGGGTGCAAACCTAAACTAGTTGTTTTTGAGACGAAAAAGAAGGAAAACGAATATCTAAAGCGAGAGTTAGCAAGAATAAAAACCCGAGTAGTCCTGGAAGACTATTGAAAAACGGAAGCAGAAAGGATGAGAAAAAGTAGGAAAAGCGAACAACAATACCTAATTCAGTTGGAAGAAACCTGTAAAGAAGCAAGAGAAATAAAACAAAATCATCAACAAACCCAAAAGGAAATCGAGATATTAAAAGAAAAACTACAGAAACAAAAACGGAAAACAGAGAAGCAGAAGACCAGTAAAGTAAACTATAAATATAAACTCGAGAGAAAACAGAGGATTGAGAGAAATCTACGAGTTCAGCTAAGCCACCAACGAAAGAGACTCAATGAAAACAAAGAACAACTAGAAGAGCTTCCAAGACTGACAAAGCGTCTGGTAAAGACACAAATATTGATAATGAGATTCGCTGAAGGAAAGGCGAAAGAGGAATGTTTAATCACTCACCACCGGATGAGTGGGGAGAATAACGAAACCTTAAATAAAGTGCAAATCTACTGTATATAGATAAAATATGTAAATAATCGCCAAGTAACTAATGTATGATAGAATGAGAACCGAAGCAAACCTAAAGAAGCTGTACATGATGATGATGGTAACAATAAAGTTATGCGTAACCGAAAACCCCTTAGATATGTGCGGAAAAGGAAGATAGTACGTGCGCAAGTTACAAAGAAAAATGCTAAAACCCAAAAAGCGAAGAATGCCAACAATTAACCCTGCAATGTAATCAATGCCCAATAAAAGAAAACGGAGATATCAACGACAAACTGAGACAAAGCATCAAAAAAGAAAGCGAAAAAATCAGACAAATGATACAAACCCTTTTAGATAAAAAGAACGAGAGGTCTAAGATAGAACACGAAAACCTGAGTTTGAGGAAAATCCTAGACACCATCATCAGAAAAATTCAAAAGATCACCGAAACAAATCCCGAGTTTGAACAAATACAAGAAATCCTAAGAGATATCCGTTCAATCAAAGGACAGCCACCAAATAAATCCCAACAAGTATACGAATCAAGCCTAACGACCCCACAAAGTCGAATTATAATAATCAATCTAATCCTAAACATCGTGTCACTGATATACTGTCTTATAACCTGTCTAAAAATAACCAATCGACAAAGACAGAATAACTCAAATCAGAAACCCAAGGAGGTAACCAATCAAAGTCGTAATCCCAAAAGACGCCAAGAAACAGAAAGACTCTCGTATATATCGATCAATACGCCAAGCCAATCTAAGCCAACAAGAGAAGAACATCACTTAAAAACAGAAACCCACGACATCATCAAAGACAATCGCGATTCGTTTGGAACTATATTTGATAATCATTAAATGATTTTGTATTAACTTAACTAAAACTGAAACTGATTTGACTTTAATTTGATTTTATATAGTAGTCGGACTATAGGTCCATCTGTATCTTGAAAATTATACATACAGTAGAAACTTTTTATGTATGTGGGTATTGAGGTCACGACCCAGCAGCTCGTAGACCCAATTCAATGTATAAAAGTAGGACTTATACTTATGACATTGAGGGACGCAATTTTACGGGCCCCCGATTGTTTTATGTTGGACTAGTACAAGGTTTTGTTTAAATGGATTGGAAACAGCACGCAAACACAACATGCAAAATTTAAAATCGGACCCATAAACATCAAATAACCACCTCAAAATGCGAGAAACACACAATTAAAAATATGAAATGAAAAAAAATATAAAAGTAAATTAAAATATTAACAAATGCATCAAGATCTACACGAATTGACATAAAAATAGTATAATAACAAAAGATTTGACCGAAAATTGACAATTTGCAGAAAAGAAAAGAGTTAATGAATAAATTGAATAAAAATAAAATAATTTTAGTCAGAAATGATTAAAATGTTAATGGGTAAATTGTCAAAGAAAATCGAAAAAATAATAAAAATTAGAGTTAAATTAGACAAGTAATATCAAGGTCAAATTTTGTTTTATCGCATGAAAATTAACACGCAAGGTTAGGGTCACAGAACAGGTATATATACCAATCCATTTTCACAGAATTTTAACACACTAGAAGCACTATTCACTCAGTGAACAAATTTCTCTTCGTTAGAAATTTATAATTCAAAGAAGCAACTCTCGGCAATTGTTTCCACATCGCGAAATCAAGCAACTTATATGTAAGCTCTACTTGATCGTATGTGTGGGGATCTTTTGTCGTGTATTTGAATGTATGAGCCGAGCTGATGAATGAAAAATTAATGTAGTTATTTGAAGAATATATGTATTCAGAAAGAGAATTTTGTTAACTTGTCGAAATTTTTCTGGCCCACAGCCACACAATATGCAAGTCATTAAACTCAAATATAACTATTCACACTATGTAAGTGCGGTTTCTCCGCCTATAGTGTGTGCCCGTGAGAGTTCCGTCGTGCGTAACGACGGACTCGAACGTAAATATTATATTCATTTATAGGGGCGGTGGGAAGATCGAGAACTAGTCTTTTGGCTGGCCTCTTTCACCCATCTCCCGTAAAATCGACCTAAAATCAATTCTATACATCGGCTAAAATGATCACACCGAGTAGTCCAGTGGGCACTCGTAAAATCTAATATAAACACAGCTCCTTAGAATCAAAATGGAGAGGGTCAGGAGGTGGAAACTCGATATTGATGTGATGAAAGTAATTCTGACGAAATAATTAATTCCAAATATCGGTATAGGCAAGCGCTATGGGATCAAGGGTACGAATTGGCTACTTACGGAGGGCCCAATTGGCCTCGTCGTCCCAATGATCGTGGAGACGAAATTGAGTTGCCAAGCATCGCCATCAAGCGGGAACCGGGTAGGAACCCAGCACGAGAAGCTCGTCAGCGAGCTGAGTACACAGCGATGAAAATGGAAGAGATGGAGAAGAAATACCACCAGAAGGCGGTGATGGCCAGGCAGAGATTGGCGCAGATAAATCGAGATATCGCCAGCGGAATCATGAGCCAAGCTTGGTTTTACCAGCCTCTCCGAAGAGTAGGTACAATCCTTACGGATAAGCAGAAACGTGAGAGTTTCAGCTGGTTTTTGTTTTCTACTGTTCAAAGATGTTACTGTGTTCCCCTTGGGGATCATCAGTTGTCACCATCACAACACTCCGTTCCAACTGACAGCACTCCCGCCAATCCCCTCCTCTAGCTCATGCCAGTTTCGAGCCTCAGTTGAGCATCATTTTGCAATGCTTCACAGACATACCTTTGTTTGGTTATGCCTGCTGATGCGTTGATATTGGCTAGATATCAACACATTGTCTTCTAATAATAGGCAGTGGCATCAAAGTGCCAGTGCTCTATTGGGAGTTGCGTAGTCTCATACCCATTATATTTTTTTTTTTGGGTAGGAGAGTGTGGGCTAGCGAGCATCTAGTGCTTCTGCCCTCACTTTTAATAATATTCGTGTCACAAGTTTATTAATGACATCAAATGTCATTAATAACCCTACCTTATTTTGTGTTACTGTTATTATTATTTTATTAATGTACTTGGAAGTATGCCATACCCCAAGTAACATTTTTTATCTTCTTTCATCTGTATGGATGCACTAGTAAGCATAATATGCCACTAGGTACATGTAGATACATTAAAAAAGTTTTTTACCTATTAGCGAGGTATCATCCTTTCTTTATTATTATTATTATTATTATTATTATTATTATTATTATTATTATTATTATTATTATTATTATTATTATTATTATCATGATTATTATTATTATTATTATTATTATTATTATTATTAATATTATTATTATTATTATTATTGGACATGGATGATATTTCGCTAAATAGGTGTTTGTGCATCTAAGCACTTAGTGCTAGAGACATCAATTTTGTGTACCTATATTGCTTATCCTATTGGTCACATGGTCCATGTATATTCTGTAACTTGATATAACTGCAGTGGTCATACATATTTTTGCCAATTTTTTAATCTCTGTTCGGTTGAGACCTATTTTGGTGAGTGTTCTATCATTCTCACCGTCCCATGACCCTAGTGTTCCTACTACTAACGCTGTTACTGTTGTATGGCAGTTGTTAGCTTTACCTATTTCAAGGGCAAGGTCTTTATATTTTTTATAATTTTCCTCTTTGGCCTTATCAAAGTTAATTAGTTGGTCATATGGGACTTTGATGTCTAAAATGTGAATTAGGTTGTTTCTTTTTGATTTTATAATGAGGTCAGGTCGCGTTTCGATACCAGGGGGTGGTTTTTCGACATCTACCGAGAATCCCTTGGAAATAAGATATTCACTAGCTTTCTCCATCACGTTATTGTGTTTGTTTCTCCTAGCATTACATGTCTGAGTACAGTGATTAAAGATATGAGCTTGGGTCTCAGGTTCCTTATTGCAAAGCCTACAAGAAGTGTTCGCACTTTCCTTAACTCTGTGGGTGTTATAGTTTAGGCTTAGCATATTATTTCGGGCTTTGATCAAAAAGTAGAACTGTTGGTCATTTAGACCACTATGCTTGATAAGGTATGCTGATTGCCTATTGCCCCCTATAGTCTTAGCTATATGTCCTTGACAAGTCATTATGAACCATTGATCAGCATACCATTCGCTAGTCAAGTCATGAATTATATTTGATGTCTCTTTGAGGGAATCTATGTCAATGGTGGTTTTAAAGTTTTTCCCCATTATCTCTAGCTCAAAACGCTCCTTAACTGTAGTGATTTTTATAATAATGTTGAATTTTTCATTTATCCTACGTATGGAGTTACAAAATTTTGAAAAAATTGTCTTATGAACATATTTTTCCCCCTTAATTTCTGCGTTCAGCCATCTTAGGGATAAATCTATATCTGCTATCTGGTTTGGGAATCTATTTTGGGTAATGACTATAAGTTCCTTAATTATAAATTTTTTCATTTCAGTATCTCTGGAATTTAAAATCTTTATGAGATGGGCTATGCTTTGAATTAGGTATTCATCAATGCTGGGTACTATTCCTAATCCTCCCATTTTAATGTTGGCGTATAGGAAGTTATTATTAAGATTTTGGTGGATATCTTGTAAGGCGTCTTTCATTTTTCGTTTTATTTTTTGATCAAAGCCCAGCTGTTTCTCCCTATGCTGTACTATCTTGTTGCGGTTGCTATCTAATATCATGTGATTTACGTGACAGTTCCTAAAGATGAATACTAGGCGAGAGTGGATATGAGTCTTATATGCCTGTATTTTTTGTGCGGGATGTAAGTCAGAGTTAAAGAGTTTCTCAGTATCGTTAAGTGCTAGGTCAAGAGTATCATCTATGCTATGCTTGCCTTTTTGGCCAAAGTCTACCCCTAAGTATTTGTAGAGGTTGTTTTCTCCTATTATTGGTATATTTTCATCATATAACTTAAGAGAGGGGTCAGTATGGTTGCGCTTAAGTTGAAAATATCCGCATTTATTAGGTCTAAATTTTAGGGTGGCCATTTCTGTATATTTGGTTATGTCTTTTAGCATTGATCTCATCTCCGTTCTATTTTTTGAAATTAAAACTATGTCATCGGCATATGCCATTATACTTATATTATAGTTATTAATTATAAGTGGGTGATCTAGAAGAATATTTCTAAGTATAAAGTCAATGGATAAGCTGAATAGGGTCATGGACATTGGGCACCCCTGCTTAACACCATTGTTTACTTTTATTTCCTTAGTTTTTTTGTCTTCGCATTCGTATATTGAGTAACAATCTGTATACATTTCCTTAATAAGATTTATTGTCTGTTTGTTCAGTTTCAATCTCGACAAAGTATGCCATATCAGATTATGGGGGATGCTTCCAAAAGCATCGGCGAGGTCTAACCACACGATGTTTATATCCGACCCATTCCTGACTGCCCATTCCTTTGCCAGAGAGATAACTGTGTTATGTTCAGCGCACCCATCTGGAGTACCTACTGCCTTCTGGTTCCTACTTAATAGATTGTTCGTCGCTATCCAGGACAATAGCCTGTTGTTTATGATAGAGGCAAAAAATCTATAAGCTGTGTCGAGGATGGCGAGAGGTCTCCAAGAGGATACTTCATGCGGTGAATGTTCCTTCCCCGGTTTTATGATCAGTTTTGTCCTGAAGGTCTTCCATGTGGTTGGGCTTCGTCCAGTCCTGATGATCTGATTGAATAGTCCTGTCAGGTATTCGAAATCAGGATCCATTTTTCTCCAGTCAGAGTAGGTAATCTTGTCACTACCTGGAGAGGAGCTGGTGTCCAGTTGACTGTAGGCCTTCTTCATTTCTTCGTCTTCAATCTTCGTATGCGATCTGTATTCCGGGGATAGGATTGGTGTCTCTTTGTGCAATATGTTGGTCATGTGTTTGGGTTCTTTGGAAAAGTTATTAATTAGGTCAGATTGGGTAGGTGTGGTTCTTATACTGCTTAATGGGTTAAGTATCCTACCTATAGTGACTTTTTGCCTGAGATCAAAGCCTTGCCGTAGCTCGAACACTAGCTTGTTTCTGTCTTTGTTGTTTAAGAAGTTCGGAACTGCGTGCTTGGTCTTATATCTCTCAGGATTAGTCGCTTCGTGGATCCTATACAGCTCTCTTAGGCTGTCGTCTGGTGTTATACAGTTATCTCTTATTTGCGTTATTAAGTCATTAATGAATGGTTTATATTTAGTGATGTCAGTGACATCTTTTTTATTATTAATTATTTTAATTATAGTTTTCTAGCACCGATGGATCTCCACCGGACTATGGGGTCTCATTTGAGCTAGACGACCCAAGACTCCTGCAAATTGCCGCTCCAACGACGCTGATCTTACCTGAGAGATTGATCCAGCCAACTCTTCGTAACAGACTTGGACCTAGGCAACAAGACGAGCATGCTTATGCCCGCCGACACCCACAATGGACGTTCTCTAGTCGAAATCGTCGCGACACGGATTCCAAAGATCAGAATAAATACTAAACTTGAATAAACTGATGTCATAAAATAAATATTGTTAATAAACTTGACTGTTTAATTTCATTTTCTGCTATAAACGGAATAAGTTCTAAAATGATGACTAGTGAGACGAACTCTAACCACTACTTAGTAACGTATTTTCATGACTTAGACCTTAGTTACTACGAGGAAGGGAATCTTTACAACTCAAACAATTAACCATGAATTAAATTAAACAAATAATTGGTAACGAGATTCACCGGGAATTAATTCGATGAAACCAATGACGTTCACTAATATATTTGGGACGCGGACAAAAGAAATTAATTAATGTGTTGAAAGCAACGATGCAATAATTACTTATTTCTCAAATGATTTTAACTTAGAAATGAAAGCGACGAGAATTCTCAGCCTAGAACTCAAGGAGCTCCGACGCGAGAACATGCACCTCCATCGACAACTCCTCCAGCAAAGCCGTGAACTCCAAAGAATAAAAGTCACATGGGCGGAACCGGAAAAAATGAAAAGTGTATACCAGCGCCTTACTGCGGCCCAACAAGGTTGGAAAGATGAAAAATTGTTGAATCAAGCCCAACGAACTCAGATAAAGGGCTTGGAAGTCGCCTTGTCAGCGTGTCAGGAAGGAAGTGCCGTGACATACCCACTAGTATTTGCACCGGCACAGTTGGCTTACCGCGATTAGGACAAATCAAAACCTTCCAACAAGCGATCCCATCCGCATGCCAGGCCAGGTCGAACCGAACGCTTACGACGACGTGCCCAAGGTGAAAGCAAATGATTACCAAACTGAAATTCAAATGAAATAAAATTGTTTTTATATTAATTTGTTCCTTTATAACTGTTGGGCCAGAACACAGACGGCCTTGTAAATATTTAAATGAATCGGTAACACACATGCAAATATAACATGCAGATTCAATTAAAAATGCAAAAGAAAAATTGTCAAATAAAATTTCAAAATAATAAAAATTAAGAATAGAATATACTAGAAAATCACAAGGTCAAACTTTGTTTTACTGAATCAAAAATAACACGCAAGGTTAGGGTCGTACAGTAAGTATATATACCGATTCATTTTCACATAATTTTTAATCGTAAAACTCGGTTTTAACCTAGAATCAACTTTACTAGAAGATCACTAGAACTTTTAAAGGTGAGTAGAGGAATGTTCGAAACTCTCTCCACGTCGTGTCCTCGGAACCTAGTACGAGCTCTGCTTATGCCTCGGCGTGGGGAGAGAGTTGTGTTATTATTATGATGAACGAAGTTGTTGTGGTAAATTATATTTCAATAAAATATTTAATCAGAATCTAAATTTTGTTTTGTCTTGTCGAAATTTTTCCGGCCCACAGTCGAAACATACTGCAAGTCATTAAAATCAAACATACAATTCGAAATCGCCAATGATTCGTGTCTGTGAAGGCTCCGGCGTGAGAACGCAGGAGCTGTAACGTCAATATCATTCCATATAGGGGAAAAGGGTGGAAGGGAAATAGTCTCTTGGCTGTTTCGTCGACACTCATTTCCGGAAAAATCGACCTAAAATCACTGACAACAAACAGCTCAAAATCATCACACCGAGTAGTCCAGTGGGCACTCAATAATTATAATATGAACACAATGCGCCTAAGGTCAATCGGAGGGATGGTCACGGGGAAACAATAAAATGAAATCGTTGTTATAAACTTCTGATATAATGTTTTAAGTCAATAGAATTACTTAAGAAAAAAAAAATCAAATACTGTAGTTGTTATAACTTCTAATATAATGTTTGAAATAAAATAAAATTTATTAAGAGAAAAAGGTAAAAGAGAATTAGTTGCTACGGACTCCCGATATAACGTTTAAAATCAATGAAATTATGTAAGAGAAAAAAATTAAATAATGTAGTTTAATTATTTAGGAGAAAAAATTAGTTGATGTAAATACTAGGGACTCTTAATACGATGTTTAAAATCCATAGAATTTCTTAATAGTAACGAATAAATAATGTGAACGTTATAGCCTTCCGATACAACATCTAAAGTCAATAAAACTTATTGAAAGTAAAGAATAAATAACGTTAGGGTTTTCACTAAGTTACTTCGAATTAGAATTTAACCCTTTGAGTAAAAATCGGAAAATTAATAAGGAATGAAGAATAAATATTACAACCTTTTTTGAACAATTTAAATTCCCAGATTAATATTATAATTTCAAAGATTTTATGGTGAAATAAGATAAACCCCAAACCGCATCTGTGTCAACCGTAATAAAAATTCCTACAATCTAGACTCCAACAACTGATGAATAACCACAAAGCAAGGTTAGCTAAAATCGGAGAGAACATAATGAATGGTCAATAAATAAGAATCAATATCTCCACTACACGATAAAAACCCTCGTCACGATAGAAACCTATGCATACTGAAGAGTGACACGTCAAGCATCGACACTGTTTATGACTGAGCGATAAAAATAATCGACATGGAGAAATACCAATAGATATGTTCCGAACTCTACCAACAATTATAACCGCAAATAACTTCCCACCTTAAGCGAGGATTCGAATTAACCATTCATTTGCCCCAAAATACTCCCTCTCTGAACCCAATAACAAACAATGTTTCTAAAAATTTTTATTAAATAAATAGGGTAAATTGAATTCACAGATGAAATCTTGCCGAGAAGAATTCCCGTTTCACCATAATATACCAGGAAATGACGCCTTAAAAATCCAAAATCAATAATTTAATAGAGCGTAATTATATCAGTACCTGCTGTGAAATAAATTAGCTGTCAACGAGTATCTACCAACCCAAAGATAGCTGGATAAATCGGGAAGACGAATGATTCGAACAGAATAATATTTTCTATATGTAT
Source organism: Schmidtea mediterranea (assembly GCA_022537955.1). Classification (NCBI taxonomy): domain Eukaryota; kingdom Metazoa; phylum Platyhelminthes; order Tricladida; family Dugesiidae; genus Schmidtea; species Schmidtea mediterranea. The sequence goes on along the minus strand of CM039679.1, from coordinate 244,877,407 downwards.
AGTTGGTTTGACATTTATGTTCCGGCCTATCGATATCGGTGTCTATCTCGCACACACTAATTACAAACCAGAATGCAATAGGTGCACCAAATTATAGATATTCCACACTCGCATTTTCTAGAAAAGTTGTCTGCATAACGATAGCCAACGTGACCTTTACAACGCACACCGCCAATCATTTATCCAAATAACACCCCAACAGTATAAATGTCGCAGACGACTCGACACCAATCATCAATTTACAGGGGATTAAAAGATGTGTTACCAACCAAATGAATCAGACCAAAATTCTCCAGTGAAATTCCCGGAAGACGTGGCAGCTCAAGGATTTAGCTTTAATACCTCAAGTAAATTAATTCTTACATATTGACTTCTCTTTAACTTTGTAAGTCCTAGACAGAAGACCTAGAATGATTATTTCCAGCATCAATCTCACGAAAATAGATATAAATTGATGATAAATTTAAAAAATAAAAATTCTTTAAATGAATACCACGTTGATTTTTCCTTTTAAATAGTTTATACGAAACTTGACAATCACCCCAAATACCATCAACGTTAATCAAAGGTACCAGACGTCAACCCAACACTTCAGGCATAACCGTCGATCTGATTCTGACCCACTCGACTATTGATCTAATTTAACACGCTGCCAACGGAGATAATGAAAATTGTTAAGCGCAACTGAATATGTTTTCCTTTTTGTAATGAAACTTACAATTCCTGTTGTCGAAATGGTCATGTCAAGAGAATCAATGTTAGATTGTGTATAATAGACTAAATAACCAAAATAAAGTAAGGTACTTCTTTTGAAATTCTCTTTTAGCGATACACTAAATAAATAAGATTCATGGAATAGTTCGATTAACGATTTATTTAGCCAATTCCTTAGTAGTAAAATAAATGTATGAATAAAGAATTATTAAATGATTATATTAATGATTTATTTAACCAATCCTTTAGTAGCAAATTAGATTTATAAGTAGATTTTTGTAGGTTTTATTAATATTTACTTAACAATTTATTTAGCAAATTCTTTAGTAATAAACAGGATATATGAGTAAAAAATTATTAAATAGTTTTATCAACGATTACTTTGACAAGTTCTTTAGCAGTAAACAGAATACACGAATAAAAAATTTTTACATAGTTTTATTAATGATTTATTTAACAAATTCTTTAGCAATAAACTAAATGTATGAGTAAAAAATTATTAATGGTTATATTAACGATTTAATTAACAAATCCTTTAGTAGTAGATTAAATCTATAAGTAGAATTTTTCTTTTGTGTTCTATTAATATTTTACCTCACGAATTCTTTAGTAATGAACAAAATACATATGTAGAAAATTACTAAATGGGTTATTTAATGATTATCCTTTTACCATAAATTAAACAAAATAGATAGAGAAAATTAAAGTACTCTGTTGATGGTATGATTCTCTTGACAATGACAGATTCTTTGAATAGTAAAGTAGAATAAATTAATATAGCTGATTAAATAATTGGATAACTAATAATAAGTTCTGGGCAGTGGCCTAGCTGAACGATCTGTAGGAACGGGAATAGTTTATCAAGATATTGCGTAAAACCAAAACATCCCTTAGTGACAGTTGATACGAACAGCAAGTGTAATTTAGAATGTTTCCTCAATGACATCGTTCGGATCTCCCCTCATCTCGACTGAGTCGAGTAGATCGACGCCCATTTATAAGACGCTCACATTGACCCCGCCGTAGAGAATAAATTCCCTTTAAGCCGAATCTACCGTAATATTAGCAAAGGCGAGACCCGTAACGTGATAATTAAGTGAGCACATCCCCCTCCCGCATACGCTTTGACGGTACATCGCATGCTAAAGGTAAGAAAAATAACACGGAAATAACCCAGGAAACGCGCACTTTCACTTATCCGGACGCGACCGAGCAACTATGTGGAAATTAAATGGCCCAGAAAAATCAAAGAATCATTTTAAATTTGGATTTTTTTGTTTAGATGAGTCATGGGTGGACGAATCTAGAGTCACCATTTGATTTCCCGCGCATGCTGCAAATCGTTGTGGACAAGGTGTGGGATTTACCGTATCCCAGGTTAGAGAGTCCAGATCCGGCACGTTGCAAATGGAGGAGGTCGAGCTTCCGTTCGTAGCTATAAAACGTGAACCGGGCCGCAATCCAGCCAGAGAAATTCGTGGCCAGGCTGAGTTCCTCCTCGCTCGTCTTGAGGAACATCAGCGTCAGACTAACATCCAAGTAGCCAGGGTCAAGCTTTTCCTCGCCAATGTGAATGAAGATATTGCAGCCAGCAGAATTGCTTGTACGGACGGTTACGCGCCGCCGTACAAAACCTCATTCAACCTCGATGACGAGAGGCTAAACGTCAGCGCGGAGGCCATGAACGTAGTCATTCCGCGGAAGGTTCTCCCTCGAAACATGCGAAGGAACGAAGAAACCGCTGAACGACATCAGGAGCATCCCTATGCTCGGACAGTTGCGAAATCGAATTCCCTTCAACCTCATAGAAAGACTGACAGTGGCAATTATCGACGATAGCGCATGATGACACCATTTAAGTTTAATAAAATAAATGTCTTAGTTAATTTTTATACTTGTTTAATCCATAGTATTAATAAAATCACGCTTGTCGGACCCTATTGTTAACGATTATAATCCATTAATTGCACTAAAATAAAATAACGCAACATGATAAATTTGCTTTACAGATATGGAACTGACGAGAGTATTACAAAGTGAGTTGGAGCAAGCACGGAAAGCTAACGAGGATCCCCGTGCTCAACTCCTGCGGCTGTCAAACGAAATTCAACGGATTAGAGCCACGTGGGTAGAGCCGGCAAAGGTGAAAACGCTCTATCAGAAGATAACAGCCGTGCAAAAAGGCTGGACGGGGAAAACAAATAAATCAGAGCTTGAGGACGCAAATAAAGGGGCTAGAAGTGGCAGTGTCGGCCTGTCAGGAAGGCGCAGTGGTGAAATATCCCCTTGTCTTCGCCCCTGCTCAGCTAGCGTATCACCCCAAAGCCTAGCACTCATCGGCCAGGAAGAAAGGAGCGAGCTAAGCGTCGAGCGGCTCGAACATCGACTAATGATACTCCTAAATACATGTTTGTTATCGTTTACATAAAATACGTATTTGTTATCGTTTAACTATTATTTCGATGGTTATATGAATGTTAGCACACGTGAGGTAGGGTAAAGAGGGATCAGTGAGTAACTTGTATGTGAGATTAACGGATGAAAGATAGGACCGGAGTAACTAAATCACACATAGATCTTCTAACGGTAGTATGTTGAACCCAGCTTGAGGTCGGGCCAGAGTAGTTCCTATGTGGCGCTCACCTTTGGCGACCTCAAAACCCATGGTTACATTACCAACGTTGCGTAGCAACGGGTAACCATTGGGTATGGCAAACAATGTTTATCTGGGGTCAAGGTTGTCAGAACCATAAACCCCACATAACGATTAACGTGCACGAGTAAAACAGGAAAGAAATATTTAAAGGACCTGAAAGATAAGACGGACATAGGCCTTCTAACGGCAGTCCACTGAACCCGACATAGGACTAAACCTTAGCAGTTCTGACATCGGAACTCACCATCGGAGGTCCTGTGACCAATGGATTACAGTTCCAACGTTGCTTAGCAACGGGTAACCATTGGATTGGGCATATGAAATATTTTGTATGTAATGGGGTTAAGGTCACGAAACCCACTAACCCCATATAATCTAAACTTCGTAATGAGAATGGAAAAAATAAATAATTCTAATAATCTAAATATCATGATGATAATATCAAATTAAGTAATTCTACAAATCTAAATATCCTAATAAGAAGGTAAAACTAAATCATTTAAATGATCTAAACAGCCTAAAAGAGAGAATTTCATAGATAAATAATTTAAATGATAAATACCATAACCAAAATACACAACGATCACGGTGAATAAACCTAATTGGAAAAATGAAAATAAAACCATTTACTAATTTCCAAAAATGTTGGATTGTCTATGGGGAAAATTGTTGGTGATTGGATTAACGAAAACTCTCCGTGTATTATTAAGTCATTACTTTTTATATTTCAGGTTCTTAATTGAGAAGAAATGAATGGCAAGAATTGACGAAAATTCTGACTAGTCGATTTGATGAAAATGCCATTACTAAAGTAAGCGGGTTCACTACAATTACCGGTAAGTTAGGTCATTCATAAATTTTTGGGAACTGGCTGCTTCAATTTAGGATAACTATGGTTTACAGGATCGGAATTCATATTGGGCGATTATCCAAAAAAAGAAGGAGTATAACAATTAAACACTGATTTTTTATTGTACATCAAAATGTGTCTAGAATAGTCGTACTCGTAGTGTAATCTTCCGTATGAATACTTCTTCGGCCCCACACAGGAGTAGCCTTGATTTGAGGATTTTGCACTTCGGGAATTTGTCGGCTGGGAACTCCAGTCGGTGATTTTTTCCTCGCCTCCATAATATTAACTCCACTCATTGATGTTGCTGGTATTGGAAAATTTGGCATAACGTTCTGGATTGGATATGGGTCCCATTTACTATATAAAAGCTGCATCGCTAGGTATGTGTTGCCACGTGGCTGCACAGAAATCTTGGCGAGAACTGGTGATTGGCTGATTTCTTTAATTCAACTCTTCTATTGATCGGATAGCAGAAACATTTCTAGAGTGGTTTATGCACACACCAACTGCGTCTCAGGATTTTCTTACCCAGTTGCTCGAGCTATTCTACCACGTCACTAGGTGTGTGCTGCCACGTGGTCACATACTGATTTTCGGGTAATAGTGACAATTGGCCATTTCATCGATCGGAAATTTCTTTCTTTATGAAAAATCTCTCTGTTTTCTACCATTCTCTTGGTAGATATTTCTCTCCATTCAACATATCTAGTTCGTTCATTTGGAATTAATTGTCAAACGTGAATGTCGTGGAGAGACTCCTACTACCATTGCTCCGAATTCATTAACAGTATCCGTACCTCGATCTTTACGGTTTGACTCAAATTGTCCGTTATTAGATTAACAAATTCATTCAGGTAATTATCCTCTTAAATCGGCCTCGTCCTCGGCCGGCCAGCTAGATCTCATTCAATATTCGTCGCTTTCCATCGTCCGGGAGGACTTCTTCATCATCGTGTGAAGCTACAATCCGCAAATTCTCCAACTTTTTCCTTGATGCATCAGTACAATTTTCTTTCCAGAATAAATCTTTTGTGGATATGTCAGATGGACGTATTCGCATTTGGGTCATAGTAGGATATGGTTCGTATGGTCGCCAAATTTATGGAGGTGTCGACATGCGGCTACTAGGTTCAAAACAAAAAAAAATTTGATTATGTTCTTTTATACAATAAAACTTTATTCAATTACATTTTATAATGTATACGGGATTTGTAATCGTTTATTTTGTTTTGTCCACCGTTTTTTCAGGTCATTTTGTTCTTGAATTATTAAATTATTTAATCACTCTTGTAATGAACGGATTTTATAAACTTATGAATTAAAATAAATTCATTATTTATCGATAAATAATAAGGAACTGATTTACGATTTACTTATGATTATGAATGAACCATTTCTGGTCACAATTTACGAAAAAATTTACTTACAACATTTTAACTAATAATAATCTATGGGGTGTTCATTTAGTTTTACCATAATTTTACCTAAATCAATGGTTTATGAGGTTGTTAGTTTAGGTTCGTCATAGTTTCTAAATATTAACTGATTTATGAGGCTTTTAGTTTAGCTTTAGTCCTATTTTACTAAATTGTTAATGGTTTATAAGGTTTTGGTCAGTTTAACTTTCTATCAATAATTTATCAATGATTTATAAGATTCTTTATTTAGTTCACGTCCTATTTTATTTAATCATTAATGATTTATAAGATTATTAGTTTAGTCTAGTCCTATTTTACTCAATCGTTAGTGATTTTTAAAATTATTAGTTTAGTTTAGACTTATTTCATATAATCAACAATGATTATTAGAAACTCGATGCATCGATTTCAGCGAGCCCCATTCCCGTTAACCTCAAGTTAATCCTAGGAAATCTTTATGTTCATGTTAGATTTTAAGAGTGCCCACTGGACTACTCTGTGTTGATATTTTAGCTGTTGAGTAATGATACTTTAGTTCGAATTTTCGGGAGTAGGTAGAAAGGTAGTCAACCAAAAGATTGCCTCCCGATCTCCGTTCTGCCCCTATGATAATGAAAGAATTGACGTTCGAGTCCGTCGTTACCCACGGTGAGATCTCTCACGGGCACGAACTGGTGGCGGACTTACACCGCACTTACACTGCTCGATCTTTATGTAAGATTTTGCTAACTTGTTAGTGTGTGGCTGTGGGCCGGAAAGATTTCGACAAAGTAAATAAGTTCATTCAATATATATATTTAATCAATATTAATTTCACTTTTCATTCATCATCGACGTACAGTTCATACCAAAATTAGCAAGTCATTCTTGCTTACTTTTATTCAATAAATTTGTTCGATTTGGTAATACAAATGATTCGAGTGTTTGCACGGTCGTTTTCGACTTTCAACTGGTCAAAAACTAGTTAAGCTGATTTGTCAGTTAAAACTGGTTCGTCAGATTTAAAAACTGGTTTCAAAATTGTTAAAATTCTGTGAAAACGAATCGGTATATATACCTATTTTGTGACCATAACCTTGCGTGTTAGATTGGATGTAGTAAAACAAAATTTGACCTTGGGAATTTCTTTGTATTTTCTAACTCTAATTTTCTTATTTTTTGGTTTACTTTGCCAATTTGTTCTTTTAACAAATAATTGAATTGTTTCCAATTCAAATTATTTATTTTTAGTTCTAACTTGAATGAAATCTTGTTTCTTTAAGTAAATTGTCAATTTTCGGTCAAATATTTCATGATTTCGTGTTTGTTTCGTGCGGATCTTGTTGCGTCCTGTTATTATTTTATTTATTTTTATGTCTTTTAATTTTATATTTTTATTATTTCTTTCTGATATTTTAGCATGGTTAATTGGTGTTTTATGGGTCTAATTTAAATCTGCGATCTGTTACCGATTCATTTAAACAAAATTGTGTTTTGGCCCAACATAATAAATTTATGAATTAAAGTTTTTACTTTTTTGCTTTTTACTTTTATTTACAAGTGGGTCGAAAAGGCATTATGGTTTTAATTAGTCGGTCGCAACTGCTAAAAGTTTAGGAACCTCTGTACAATATAATGAAATTTTAAATTATAAATTACGAATTGAATAATAATTATTGATATAATCATCCTTTGTTTAATTATTACAATTTAATTTTAAATTTAATTCGACATTTTTATAAGAAAATTTTAGGGTGATTACTAAATTAATTTAATTTAACTATAACTGTGTTCATATTTTTTAATGAGTTCTATTAAATCTTCATTTAATTATGACGAATTAGTATGTAATTTAAGTTGTATATAAATTTTAATTGTTTAATAGGATTATGAGCCAACGATTGATAGCAAGTTTGTGGATAATTTATATAAGTTAATTTTAAGTGGAGATACTAACAAAGTAATGAAGCATATGAAAACTATTCTAAATGAAACACCAGAAACTAATTTTAATGATAATGGTACTTTTGTTGCATCATTAATGGATCCTTCATTTAGTGGAGATGATTATGATGTTGATGGTTTTTACGAAGAAGAGTATGAAGGGATTGCAGAAGCATACGAAAATAAATATACCGCATTAACTTTTTCAAACGACTTTACTCCACTGATGCTTGCTTCTCAAAAAGGTAAAATAATAATTTGTAGCATATTTTATATTTAGTTTAACTGTCAAATTGTATTAATCTTTTATTATGTAGTTGTTATATGATCACTAATTTTAAGCGATATTAAAAAGTTATTATTTAATTAATATAATAATGAAAATATACGATAATTAATAAATTTTAGTGTAATTTAGAATTAAACTATTTAATTTTTAATCAAGTTTTTATTTATGGATGTTAAACTAAACATTTTATTCGAATGTGAAACATTTTGGAAATTATATAAACTTTATATTTGTCGCTTCTATAAAGTTGATTTATCCAAGTAAATTCTACAGGGGTCGATCAATATGTATAGGTATGATAAAAGTGTAAAATATCCGTATTGCCTTTTTTAAATTAATGATATTTTTTTAAAATATATAGTTCTAAATAAATCAAATTGTTAACTAATCATGGAACTCGGTTAGCTATTGTACAAAAAATTGTAGACAAACTCCAAAAAGTGTTTTTTAAATCTAAAATGGAAAGTTATCATATTGATTGGAGTAACCGAAAATCAGCATTAAATAATTTTGCTTTTCTAATGACTGACTTATTAAAACAAATCTCAATGCGATGGATTTCTAATGGCAAGTTATTAACTTCATTGATAAAATGCAAAAAACGATACCAGGATAACAACGGGATTTTAAAAATTACTATTTTTCTTTGGAAAATTGATGATAATAATTTGGGAATCTTTTTTTATATTAAATCAATTCCTAAATTATTCCATCAGAAAATATATAGACTAAAGATTAAGCAAATAGCATTTTCGAGGCAATCTTCACCCAAATAATCTCGTCAATTACTTTTCATAGGCAATGTGGAAACGATAAATCAACAGTAAATTTTAATATTGATTAATTTTTTGCTCAATTTTGAAACTTTTCATTGGTCTAGTATATATCCCATAAATTCCCCCTTAAACTCGGTTGATATTGGACACGAAGCTTTAGATTTCACCCCGTCCTTTTTACCCTCCATTATTTTCTCTACTTAATTTGCATTCTTTTCCACTAAAAATTCTGTAATCTATTCTATTTCTAATCAGCATTTCAAATTCAAATTTGAATAATTAATTGTTTATTGATTTTCTGTAAATTTATATTTTAATGCATTTCGCGTTTAATAATGTATTCATTCAAAATTCTGATCCAGCTTTGTCATATAATCCATTTAGAGCTTTGATTTGGTTTACTTTTCTCTTCATTGTTTTTAATTTTTCTATCTTTTTAACACCGCCAAAGTCTGTATTCAAATCGGGATATTTATTAGCTTCTGTACGACTCATTACCGTATAACTGTAACATGTTAATATTATAACTGTAATTTCCAATATATTCCTCTCAATTATCGTGATTTTGAATTAGGACTGCATGAGTTGGTCGAATTTTTCATTGAATCGAATTTCCCCGTGAATAAGACTATTAAAAAGACGGGTTTAACTGCACTGTTGGCAGCTTGTAGTAGTCAATTGGAAAATGAATATTCAGAATTACACTTTGAAAATATTACGAAATGTGTTAAAATTCTAATTGCAAATGGTGCAGAAATAGCCGATGCATTGTACAAAACTAACCAATCAGCGTTACATCTAGCGGTGGCAGCAAATAATGTTTCAACGTGCAAATACCTACTAGATATTATTGATATTAATTGCCGGGTAAATATTATCATTGTTATTATCATTAAATTTATATTACTATTATTACTTATTGCTATTAATGATTATTATTAAAATTGTCATATCTCATTTTATATTATATTAAAACGATTTAATCATTATTGGGAACTTGTGATATATACATACATACAAAATGCCATGAGTAAGAATAATTTGAAATAGTTTTATCGGTAAATTTTGGATTAGTAAAAATGATATTGTTTTTAATAAAAATTAAATTTTAATATTTAAATTAAAAATTATAAAAAATAATTTTTTTTTAAAGTGAATTAAATTGATTTTAAATATTTTATATTATAAAATTTAATTAATTAATAAAAATATATTTTTAAAAAAAGTTAATTAAAATGATCTTAAATATTTTATATTATAAAATCTATTTAATTAATAAAAAATTTTTATTTTAAAAATATAAAAATATATTTTTTAAAAAAGTCAATTAAAATGATTTTAAATATTTTATATTATAAAATTTATATAATTAATAAAATATTTTAATTTTAACAGAAATAATTTTAAAAATAAAAATATATTTTTTTAAAAAGTGAATTTAAAGGATTATTAACATTTTTTATTATAAAATATATTTTATTATTAATTATTTATTTTATATTTTATTATAATTTATAACTTTATTTTTATTTTTTATTATTAATAATTTTTTTTATTGTTATTTTATAAATATTTTTTTTAATTGATAACTATTTATTTTATTATTTTATTTTCATTATTAATGTTATTGTTAGTATTTATAATTATTAACCTTTGTATTATAATTAATTTTTTATTATCATGCGATTGTTATTATTTTATTTAATATTATATTTTTATTTTTTATTATTAATAATTATTAATATTATTATTATAATTTATAATTATTTAATCATTATAAAAAGATATTGATTTATTTTTTGTTATTTAATTTTATTGTTAATCATTTTGAATATTAATATTATATTTTACAATAATTTTTATATTTTTTTAATTTTTTTTATTATAATTGTTTTTTATTGATATTATTTTTCAATTATAATTAAAAACATTTTTAATTTTTTAATATCATTTTTACGATTTTTTATTTTTATAATGTTGTTTTTCATAATAATAATTTATTTTAATAAATTACGGTAATATTATTATTATTATTATTAAATCACAGAATAGTAAAGGTTGCACACCATTAATGATTGCAGCATCAAGAGGATATATTGAAATTGTAAAAGTGTTAATAAGTGCTGGTGTCGATGTAACGTTGCGTAATTCCAAAGGTTTAACAGCTGGTGATATAGCCATAATAAACAATCGGGAGGATGTTGTAAAATTATTGGCCCTCCCAACAAACGTCACAGATTTCTATCATGCTTGGTCTCTTGTAAATCAGAATATTGTAGAATGCGAAAAAATCCAAAATATCCAAGAATCACTAGTGAAAAAGTTTTATTCGAGGTAAATAAATGATCTCTCACTTGTCATAGATCAATGGATTATTTAGTAAATATTTCTCTGATCCTGTAGCTTGCATGTGTGCCAGCTTGTATTTGACGCATTTACAGCCGATTTTCGAAAGGCATGGAATTACTTTTGCCAGATTGAGATCAATGAGTGATGATGACATGAAAAAGGTTTGTATAGAGTATAGACTATTATAATATTATGATTAATGCTGAATTGTCTTTATAAAATTATAAAATTTAATTTTTTAGTCTACAACAATAATGTTTTATTAATTTTTAATAATCAATTTCATAATTAATTTAATAATCAATTTGAAATATTATAATATTATTATAATATTTATGCAAAATAACCAAAATAAAGTTATCTGCTAAATAACTTTTATCTATTTTAAATATTTATTGATATTATCTAATGAGAGATATTATTACAGTTTTACGATTGGTTTAGATTGGGATATCAAAATTCTCAGATCGAAAATGCATATTAAATCTAATGCAAGAAGTTCACAAAGTTATTTGGAATCATCGAACCAGCCTTTATACTCCAAACTACAAATTATCTATTACGTAATACATTATGTTTTATTATTTTTATTTATAAATAGTATTTCATTTAATATATATTTTTCATTGTCCTTATGAGCTTTTCCGACCTGCACAACCTGTTTTTCGCATTTTTGACAACTTTCCAGCGAAAATTCAAACTTAGAATTCTCCACATTTTGAAAGAAGAAATTTTTTGTAAAATCTCAAAGATTATTTTTCAAGTTTTTCTCTTTAAATTTTTCAACGGAAAAAATCTTGAAAAGATATGAAAAATTTTTGTCAACAAATGTTCAAATATATGGTTGAAATAATTTTTTGATGATCTCAAAAGCTCTCACTATTGATCGATAAAACCATAAAATTAAAATTGCATATAACATCAATAATTTTACTTGCTAAAAAATTTTCTCTTATAATATTGATTCATTTTTTATTATTTTTTAGTCTACGATAATGTTTTATTAATTTTTTATTATTTCTAAGTTTGATAATTTAAATTATTAATAATCTCATTTTTTTGTTTTAATAATTTGTATTATTATTTTGAGGATATTAATATTCATTTTGGTTTATTTTATATTATTTTAAAATCATAATTTTTATTCTTTTTTATCATTAGATATTATATTATTTGATTAATATTTTTCTATTTTTATTTTAATTAATTAATGTATTTTATTTATGTTATTATCGTTTTAATGATTTTTATTATAACTTATTTTTATTAATATTTTATCTTATTACAAGTATTATTAATTATTATTGTATTTGATTATTTTTTTATTATTAATTAATTTATATTTTAGTTATGATTTATTATTTTACAAGAAATAATAATTAATAAATAATTTTTTTTAATAATAATTTATTATATTTCATTGATGTGTATTTTTTCATTTATTATTAATTATTATTTGTATTTTATTTTTTATTAAATATTGTTTTTAATTATTTTTTTGATGTTTCTATTTCCATTTTCATTTTTTCTTATTTTATAATAATTATTAAATATTGTTTCATTTATTATTATTAATTTAAAAAAATTTATAATTGTTTATTTTAATTTTTATTTATTAATAATTATCGTTTTAATTTTACAATAATTAATATTTTATTACTAGATATTGTTTCAATTATTATTATTAATTTAAAAATAAAAACATTAAAAAAATGAAAAACAAATAATTATAAATATTTTATGGTTTTCTTATTTTATAAACATTATTAATTATTATTTATATTTTATTTTTTTGATGTTTTTATTTACATTTTTTCTTATTTTATAATAATTATTAAATATTGTTTCATTTATTATTATTAATTATAAAAAGTTTATAATTATTTGTTTTTAATTTTTATTTATTTTTTTAATGTTTTTATTTTTTATTAATTAATATTTTATAAAATATTTTTTTTTAATTTTTAATTAATTTTTTGATGTTTTTAATTACATTTTTTCTTATTTTATAATCATTATTAAATATTGTTTATTATCGTTTTATTTTTACAATAATTAATATTTTATTAATATATATTCTTTCAATTATTATTATTAATTATAAAAAGTTTATAATTATTGTTTTTTAATTTTTATTTATTTTTTTAATGTTTTTATTTTCATTTTTAATTATTTTTTTGATGTTTTTATTTCCATTTTTTCATATTTCATAATAATTATTAAATATTGCCATGTGGATTCGTGCTTGTCAGGTATGGCTATTGAGGGGAATGAAATCAGCTGTGAATTTCAATCAATTTCTATCGGATCGATAAAGGATAATGTGCTCAAACAAATATTGTTTTAATTTTACAATAATGAATATTTTATTACTAGATATTGTTTCAATTATTATTATTAATTATAAAAAGTTTATAATTATTTGTTTTTAATTTTTTAATGTTTTTATTTTTTATTAATTAATATTTTATTAATATTGTTTTTCATTTTTAATTATTTTTTTGATGTTTTTATTTACATTTTTTTCTTATTTTATAATAATTATTAAATATTGTTTCATTTATTATTAATTATTATATTTGTATTTAATTTTTATAATTTATTATCGCTTTTTTATTTTTAGATATTTCTAGTAATTATTAATATTTGATTAATTATATATTTGAAATTTCTGCCTTTGTGTAAATATCCCCCAAAGCATTTGTCACAGACATCAATATAATATCCCGTTATAATAAACCGTATTTGATTTGCAGGCCGCTCGATATGCTTGATGTTGTGAGAAATGCAAATGATCACCTGGAGTTCCTGGAATCGACGATTGGATACATTGCCAACCATTTGCAAGTCAATCCAACATATTATTTGGAATTCTCTCAAAATGTGCGGTTTCAATATTTCTCTTCCTCGTCTCCATTTCTTTCTTTTATGTTTTTGTTTTGTGTAGAAAAGCTTTTTCGAGAAATGCGCCAGCCATTGCCAATTCACAATTTGCAAATCTAAAAATATTCATGAAAATATTATCAAGATAGATTCGATATTCGGCAAAGTTTTTATCATTTTTATCGGCTGTCAGCTCATGGATATTGATGGATTTATTTTGGTTTAGATGTATGAATACGCATTGGATGAGGACTTGCCGTGCCAGCTGGATGATGAGGCGGAACATCGGCAACAGCTGCAACTGGCTAAAAGGTATCGGAGTAAAATCAAAAGAGGAATTATTATATCTGGGATCTCGATCGTTGCCATTTTGGTGATCCGATCAAGAATTATTAATGCGTGAGAAGGGTTGCCGTATTCCCTTTGTTCTATATTCGATAGTATATATATATAATGAAATGTGTTTTCTTTTTTATTATCGATATTAAAAAATTTAATATTAATTACGTAATATTATAATCGCATTGATTACACAACAACTTTTATTATGGAGATTTTTGACAATTTTTAAATTTTGTTTTAATATGACATTATTGAGCTTTTGTTCTCTAAAGCACATCTCCTATTAAGGTGAAGCGAGGATTTCCTAGTGTTTAGGACGTCCCCGGCATTGATCGTTCAAATATTATACAGTATGAATTTATGATCTTTTTTATATATGGTAGTAAGTGACATGTTGCAGGTCCCATATTTTTCCCAGTTAATTACTTTAATTGTGTATTTATTTATCTATTTTTCAACCATTATTGTGTACTAATACATAATTTTGAAATTAAATTTAGCCAAAATTCTTATAAATCATTTAAATTCCTATTTTTGGTTGGATGTCCAATTTGAGGTGCTCATGAAAAAGAACAAGAGTTGATCAAATGTTGTTTATTTTTGGAGGATATCTTTAATGAATGCTCTCAGGAAATTACATAATCTAATACATTGAGGAATACACTTACTAAATTGTTGACAATTTATAATTATATACAATTTATAAGATTATTAGTGAAGCTAACACAGTTATCTTGTGATTATGGTTGTTTTAGTCATTTGCCCAACGAGAATAAGCGGATGTTAATTTGATTGAGAGTTTTCTTTAAAAAGTATAGTAATGATTTCATGTATACTTGTTGGTTTTTTGATTAGTTGTCAAAATTTCGTATTGAAAATTTGCCAAAATTTACAGAAATAAACTCGAAACCTTTTGCAGTCATCAACATAATAATCAATGCAATAGTTTTTATCTGCACCTTTGCGATAGGTTCAAGACAATCCATGGTAGATTATTATTTTTCAATTGCTTAGATATTTACAATTGCTTGTCCTAAATATATCGTACACTTCAACTATTTTTTATTCTGTTGTCAACTTCAACTAAGACGTTTTTATATCTGTTTTTAGTTAATAAAAATAATTCCGGTTAATTGAATTTATGAGAGAATTCATCATATTAACTCGGGTTTTTCATATGGTTCAGGATCTATATGTTTGGGTTTCCCACACGCTCATGCTTTATTGAATATCTTTCTCTGAGGACAATTCAATGCTCGTATCATCATTTTCTATCTGTACATGTTTTATCCGCAATTTTAAAATAATTTTTGTATTTGTTTCGTTTTAAATATTACCCTTTATTTTATCTCAACAATACAATCATACTTTTACACCACATACAATACTAATTTCATAAAAGTTATTTAAAAAAACTCAAAGTGAAAATACAAAGATACTTTCTATATTCATAATTACTTTATCTATCATATTTTTGCAAGCTTTAATGAATACAGAAAATACGAAATGGGTCATTGCATCGTAATGTCACTCCAATAACGACTATTTTTGGATAATCCTGTCACTCTTGGTTAAATTTCCTTAAACTCACCCACGTCGTGACGTGATTTTACTTTTCACGAAATAGGGGTAGCATTGAGGTACCATAATACTGGTGGGTTACAGGGTTTCATATCTTGCTTATCATTCTAGTTGCCCTCGTAACGCCATACAAAATGATGCTGATCGCCACTTGGCACCCGTTGCTAGGCAACGTTGGTAATGTGTTCAAGTGGTGGACTGCCCGCAAAAATTGAGTACCATGTGCTAGTACTATAGTTGCTCGGACAATCCTCGGGTTCACGAGCTGTCGATAGAAGACCTATGCTCGCTTTGCTTTCCCATGTATACGAAAATTTTATGATCGGAGGTGGACGACTGCTTACAAACCATGATGCGAGTATTCCTAATAACGCTTACGTTCAGATGTATCTCGAGAATGAATTGACTATACATACAACGATTTTATTCATAAAAAAAAAACGTGTAACATTCATGAGTTCATAGGATGGTTTGGAGCTGTGCTGCTCGACGTCGGGCACGCTCCTTGCGTCCTGGGCGTCGATTTTTCGATGGAACGTTGGACTGATTGGTGGACTGGGAACTTGTATGTGGCATCTGGGACGGGGCGAAGACAAGCGGATATGTCACCGCTTCCCCCCCCCCCCCGACAGACTGCTAAAGCAACTTCCAACCCTCTGATTTGGGTGCGCAGGCTCTGGTTGAGCTGCCGCTCCTCTGTCCATCCCTTTTGTGTCGCCGTGAGTTTGTGATAAATGGCTTTCATCTTTGTCGGGTCGGACCAGGTCGCTTTTATCTGTTGTACCTCTTTGGTCATTTGAATGATCTGGTTATGAAGATCCGCGATTGTGCCCCTTGCACGATCTAGCTCCGTTTGCAAGATTTGATTAGTTGTCATTACTACAATGTACAAAATGATTAAAGTTTCTCTATTGAGTTGCATAACTTCTATTGGTAGTTATCTTAAACATAATTGTTAAAACGGGTCGACCTATGTAAATAATTAAGGCGAAGATAACAAATTAACAAAATTTTCTTTTTATCAACATTCAATTATATTCAATGTTTGTGTTCTTAGGAATTAATGTCTCTCGTCGAATGTCCTCTTCCTCTTTAGGGTGGCCACTGGATACGGACGTCGGGTGTCGCGGGCTGGACGAGGTGGGTAGGCTTCCGCAATTCGCCCGGCGAGGATGTCTTCCATCACGTTTGCGAGATACATCCTCGCCTTCACCACCTGTAGATCTACCTGCTCCTGCACCCTTTCCCAATGGATGAGGAGGCTTAGTGCGGTCATATATGTCTCCGCAGCCGGATACTGTTGTCCCGCGAGTCCGCAAGGGTCTCTTTCCAAGCCTAGTATCCGCCAAGTAGTCGGGTACGGCCATCGTTGTCGTATCTGGTCGAATATTTCCGTAGTTGTCGGGGCTCCTTCTCGTCCCTGTTTGTCCGTCTCCTGTCTAGCATCTTGTTCGAGTGGCATGTCTAAAATATCATTGATGTTAAGTTCAATTAAGTTATCTGCTGTATGTAAACTCAACTAGATGATGCCTAGGCTGATGTTATTGGAGTCGTCTAATTCTATTAGCTTGTATTTTAGTTATATCTTTTGTAAAGCAGATGGCGGTTCATCTAGAAACTTCAGGCGTGCTACATTCCGTTGATCGTCCCCTTCTGACTCTCTTATGTATTCTTTACAATTATGCCATTCAAGTACTACTCTGATGCTATATAAATTAGTTCACGGGCGTCTCGGTTAACTAGGGTTCACTCACCTTCGATGGGTAGTTGACAAGTGGGTTATATTTATCCCATAGGCCTGGCCTTTTAGTATGCGCTCCTTCAAAGCAAGTTATATAATAGTGCAAGTAATAATATATGTGGGATAAGTCTGATAATTAGTTTATTTTAGTGTCAATATGTATTTTAATTCTAAAGTTTTATCTGTGCATTATTTCAGCTAGAATTTATAATTTAATTGAAAATTTGATATAACAATTTTAGGTGCATACAAATTGCACGTTTAAGTCAAGGCCGGATGTTGAATCGGATAAGTTAACTAGATGAATCGCTCGGTGATCTTAACCGAACGATTTCCGGCGGATCTTGTTGTCGCAGCTTCAGTATTTAGTTGTTTATATCCGCTGTTTATCTTATTTTGATTTTATTCGTAGGAGTTATCGTGCGAGCTTAGATATTTTACTAGAATTTAATTTTCGATTATGTTGAAGCTATTCCGTAAGTTGATATTTTGGTGGTTTGAATGTATTTTATCGACGTTTAGGACAACTCGATAACGGATCTCGCAAGTGAACCTTTATTGTCAGGATTTTACTCGACATGTTTCGGGATCGTAATTCGATGAATGTTTACCTCGGGTGATATCAATATGACATTTGATTGTTTCTCATGCTCTATTTGTTATTCTGAATTTTGTTATTCTCATTTGCGTCGATTTTATTTTAATCCAATTTTAAGCAATACCCTATTATCATTGATTTATGTTGGATTCCTGAATTCATATTAAATTTACGGAAAAGAATTTTTGTCTTAAATCAACGCATTTCTTTATTTTTTCTCGAAGGGTTATTCTATTACAAACCAAGGTATTACTTTCTTGATGAATTTAATCAATAGTTGCATTAACCTAACCCAACGAATTATATTAATTTTTATTATTCAAACTACTGATTTTGCTTTGAAAATTAATAGACAAATTCCGCTAGATAATAGACCACTTTATTTTAATAGATTAGGTAAATATTCTACTTAGTGAATTGAAACTTTACTTCATTTTCTAAAAATTTTCCTTGAGTTTAACCAAAAATTTTTCTACCTTTACCGTAATTACGTTAATGATAATCACTGAACTAAAGGAATTTAACCAACAAATTTATCCTTTACTTGTTCATTATGTTAATGTTATTAAAAATAAATTATATTACTTTAGTTAAGAATTAATCATTATTACTTTGATAAAAAAAAATGAATCGTATCAATTTAGTCGATGGTTTACCTATCCTCGCTCGTTAATCATTTATTACTCAATTTAAATTAATCGATGAGATATTTCTTTTCATTTAATAATCATCTAAATTTTTCCAATAATTGAATTACTGAATTACCGATTTAATGAGTTTTTATCATTTTAATTCAAAATTATCAACCAACGATTTCAATTTAGTTTACCCCCGTATCCTTTCCCTTTAATAGACCTTAGGCGCACATTGTGTTCATATTATATTTATTGAGTGCCCACTGGACTACTCGGTGTGATGATTTTAAGCCGTGTGTAATATAATTTTAGGTCGATTTTACAGAATTGAGAAACGAGGAAGCAGCCAGAGACTTCTTCCTTATTTCTCGCTTCAGCTATAGGGATAATTATTGACGTTACGACCGCTGCGTTGCGCACGCTGAGTCTTCACGGGTGCATATCATTGGCGATTTTCCACGCACTTACATGAATCTGCACTATGTTGATTTTTCTATCTTGCGTGATGTGTCGGCTGTGGGCCGGAAAAATTTCGACATTGAAAATTTATAAAAAAACATATTGAATAAGTTATGTATATTCATAATATTTATTAATTATAAAACAATAAATTTACCCATTTTAACCATTCCATAAAAGCATCAAATCATAATACAAAATGACATAAATACCTCTCTCCCCACGCCAACGCCGAGCAGAGCTCCATTGAGATGCAAGGACGTGACGTGGAAAGAGGGTTCCACCATAAATAATTCTCACCTAAAAAAAGGTTTCCAAATTCGTCTGAAAATAACTTTCTAAAACAATTTAAAATAGTCGAGAATAGTTTTTAAATTGACTTCAAGATTTGAAAATATGGTTTTTTATGGTTAAGTTAAATGTGAAAATGGATCAGTATATATACCTAATTTTATGACGTGTGAAATTTGATGCAGTAAAACAAAATTCGACCTTGTTCTTTTCTAGCAAATTCTATTATTTATTTTTATTATTTTTCGATTTATTTTTATAATTTTTTATTTAGAATTTTTATTGAATTATTGCTAATTCAAATTTTTCAATTTCAATTTCACTTTAATGAACTTTAATTGATTTTTTCAATTTCGTCGAATTTGTCGTGTTTTCTTGTTGTATTTGTGTAGGTATCGTGCGGATCTTGGTGCATTTTGTTATTATTTTATTTTATTTTTATGTTTCTTAATTTATATTTAATTCTTTTATTTCTCAGATTTTATATGGTTTAATTGGTGTTTTTTTCAGGTATTTAAATTGCATGTTGTATTTGCGTGTGTGTTTCTGATCCATTTAAACATTTTCCAAGGCCGTTTACGTTCTGGCCCAACAATACTATGCAATTTACAAATTTATAGACAGTTTAAACAATTTAAAAGCAATTTAATGCTCTATACAAAAAGTAACAAATCTTAAATTTATATGCGTTTAAATGCTTTATGAAACCTATAATTTAGATTTTCGAGACAAATTCTTTTCATCATATTGCGATGTAGAAAATCTTGAATTTTATACCAATATACACAGTGAATCAGTTACATTAGGGAAATTCAACAAAACGAATATCAAATAACACCAATATCTCTCACCTCCGATTTATCGTTAACGAGTGATACCACCACCAAAACCACTACAAACCATACAAAAAATGCGTCAACTACACGCCATAATTTAAGTGCAAATGACCAACTTAAGAAGCTTAGATTAATGAAACGACAACGTCACCAGTTGACATCGACGCTAGTAAAAACGAGTAATGACGCAAATCCTTTTCATCTATACACTTCCTTGTCAACTTCAATGTATCCTAGAAATTTGTATACTGTAGTTGATATAAAAAATTGTATTAGTGTTCGTTTTGTTAAATCTAGTTTATCTTTAGTTTAGCTTTGTTGTGATTGTTTCATTTTAACATAAGTCTTAGTTTCGTTTATCGTAGAACAATTAACATCAGTGTTTGGCTTTAGTGTCACTAACTTTGGGCTTTTTTTTCTTAATAACTTATAACGCAGCAATAAATGTTTTACTGATGAAATTAGCAGCTGATTTTAAGAAAGTGACATAATAAATAGTTAAGAATCAACTTCCTATGTAATTTTATTAATGTATGTAGATTAAGGTTTACATAAATTGAAATCCGAAGATGATATTGCAGAGAGTAATTCTAGAAGTAGAGCTCACCTTTGCACGCGTCTTCGACCATTATGTGTAGTAACCATGAGCACAAAGGCTAAAAAGCATGAGGACAAATAACCATAAAAATTAAAATTCGAAAATTAAGAACATACGCCAACAGTTTTCAGCAGCGTAATGCTTGATGACAGTACAGTTTCCAAAAGATATTATGCGTAATGTATAAGCAGACCCATGAACTACACCTTTAATTTCAATCAGCACTAGCGCGTCTAACTGAGTAATTTTGTAGAGGTTTGACGCGCACCAGCCAATGTGTAATTGAATTAGTTTCTTGTTTATGTTCGAATAATAAAAGATCCATGTAAAAATCTTCGCATGTTTGTCAAAACTAAATTTCAATATTAATCGGCGTCAGACATAAAGTTTTAAACGAATAAGATAAAAATAAATTAATTTATCTCATTAGTTATTCAAAGAAATACAAATTATTGGAGTTTCAAAGAAAAGTAGGCCTAAGTGGCCAATAAATAAAAGTGGTAAAACCAGCTAAATCTTGTATGAAAGGAAATGAAAACTCTTATTAAGAGAAATGGATTATATTAGATGGAGCAAGATAAACTAAATTAAAGTTACTATTCTGAGCGGACAATGAGGAAACAGAATTAAAATTGAAAGCGATTTCTTCGGACAAAGTATATGATAATATGTATGATATCAATTTTTGTTTGATTAAGTTTTGTATTCGATTATTGATTTTGACGGTGCAAGAGTTAGAGACAAATTATAACAATATCATATACTTCGTACTTTTGTTAATAATTTAATTTACATTAATGTTTCGTAATTATTTTTGTCGTTTTTACTTGTTCTGTCTTTTGATATTAGTCCCACCTGTTGTCTATGTACTTTGCTTTCTTACCGATAAGAAAAAACAAAATTATTACATAAAGTTTCAAATTAAGTGTTCACTCAACACTATTTATACTACAATCCAATAAATTGATAATAAATTGTTTTAAAAAAATCTAAAAAACAAATTAAATTAAAAAACATTTTGCTCTTTTAAATCAATTTTTCAAAAAATAATCACATAAGAAAACAATAATAAATATTTATATTATGAAATCAGGAACTATTTACGGAGGATCACATCAACTGGGCGCATTCGTTTTATTTAATTGACTCTGGAAAAACATAAATGCATCATCTGTAATCACGTGAGGAATTATATCATGCTCAGCGGTTCCTAAAATATTATTATAATTATTATTATAGATTCTTGGAAAAATTATTATTTTATAATTTCTACCCGCGGATTTAGTAGGTATTTCATTGATACTAAATGATGACTTATTCAGATCGGATCCCAATTCTTCTGTGCAGGCCACATAATGAACGGCATTCTAAATAATTAAAAGTTATTTCAATTTAAATGCCATAAGCTCTTATTTATTTAGATTTTATTTTCGAAACGTAGCTAAATTCTGGTTAAGAAATTATCAATAATTATCCAATGCGACATATAACTCTTCTAGAAATTTATTTAATCCTCAGTTCAGACTTCAGATTAGGCTTTACCAATCTGTTACAACAGTGGTTTCCAAAATGTGAGTCGACAAAAAAGTCAATGACAACTTTTCTATAACTTAACCTAGCCAAATATACTTCTTACAATCATTTCTTATCTTATTTCAAAATTCCAACTCGTTATTCATCATTACTTGTAAATTTGCGGAATGAAAATTTTCTTGCATAAATCTGACTAATTCATTTTCAGTGTAATTGTATTAGTATTAGTTCATTGTGGAATCCAGTTATTATCTTGGCTAAAACTCAGACAAAGTTATTTTATTATTATGGATAATTGATTCTGTATATTACTTTCAATTTGTAAGTAGATTATTTAATGAAAATTGAAAAGTTTGACCTAGACTGAAAACCTATTTTATTATTATAATTATTATTACTAGATTATATATGTATGTTTGTGGAAAAATCAGTTATTGCTAAAAATAGAAAGCAAACTCCTTCTTCCGCTTCATTATTCTTAAATACGTGCTTTTAATAAATATATAAATTAAAGTTTTTACTTTTTATCTTGTTTTTCATACAGATAGGTCCCGAAAACTTTACGGTGGTATTCAAAGCGTTTGATAAAAATTTGAAATTCATAATAAATTTATTCATTATTTTCGAATTTTGCTTCATTAAAAAAAATTGATTATCAATAAATAATTATATTAATTATTAAATTATTGCGATTAACTGAAAAATAACAATCAACAAATAATAAAACGACTTTAATGTGTTTTAAGAGTATGGATTTGCCAAGCCTAACAAATGTTTCGGACGTTTGTATTGCACAATAAAAATTCGTTAACATTTTTTACTTTAAATTCTTTCATTTATAACGAATTTAGATATTTTCTTCACATATTAAACGTTTGGCACAATTATTAGGCATATTTAAAATGTAGAATAGAAATTTTGAAAACCACAACAAAATAGTTAAGTAGAAATAGTAATTTTATGTGTATGTCAAAAGTTTCATCTGTGCAACCAATGAAAACGCTGTTGGCGAATTATTAACATTTAAACAATAATATCCATAGAAATACTCTAATATTATTATATTTTTGTGTCAAAAATTTGATGCTAGTGGAGAGGGTAAATGGGAATTTAGAGATGTTTCGGGTATCAATTTAAGTAATTACTAACAACTTACTTCTCTAAACCACTCGTGAATTTCTGGCTGCATTATTCCTTGCATTTTCAGGCAAATAGCAGAATCTGTAAACAAAATGCCAGCAACTCTATCTTTAATAGATTTCCAAAACACTTTTTTACGACAATTCCATTTTTCATCGAGTTTCTTCTGATAAGGGGATTCACAATTGGAATTTTGTTCTAAACGGTAAATGTTAGGGACATGTCTTGGAGTTTCAATTGAGTATATTTTAGATTGACTGAAATCAGACACAATTTTATAGTTCATTCAATCCCTAGCAGTGAATTTCATTAGAATTGCGTTTAGGTTTTAATTAATGGAAAATTGTGGGTGATGAGAAAATGTCTTTTTCCGACCGTTTTTAAAAGTGTTATAAATAATTTATTCGGAATAGAAATGTTAAGAAATAATATTTTTTATTTTTCTGTAGAACATTTTAATTTTTTAAATCACTTTAAATAAATACATTTTTTGGCGATTTTGATTATAAATTCGAATTTATAATGTTAAATGATTGTGGCATCATGAAAAGCAATGGTTAATTCTTTATTGGATCCATGTTAAGTCAAGGATTCCTAACCTTTATATATTATCGTACCTATAAGCTGTAAACATTTTAAGGACGTATTGGTAGACCGAAAAACCTGTAAACTAACTATGAATTTTAGGCCTTTTCATTATATATCGCGGAGAGCAATTCGCTTATATTTGGAAATACAGTTCCCGACAAGCGGATTGTCTAGTAATCTGCATCAGATTAGACACGTGCTAAATTTTTATGGGCGGCCATATGTAACACATTCAGGTATAGACAGCATCTTTTGTTATTGTGGTAAATCCCAAATATTAAAATGAATGGATTATGTTTTTATCATTTTTTTCTTTTATCGTAATACAAATTTTTAATAGATTTTTTTAAATTGTAAAGTCATGCGCGTACTGGTACTAGTATGTCTACCCAAGGTTGGGAATCCTTGCATTAAGTGATATTTTTTTTAATGAGATTATTTTCTAAATATCAATTGTACGACATGTATCTTTTACTGGAATTCGTAATTTCAAGAACCTTTGAGTGCATGTCGTTTGTTGAGAGTGATTTCATATGCCTTGATGTACTATTTAGTTGTATAATATAGCTCTAATTTTGTTTTGCTTTGAAAAAAGTCAATTTGTGTTATCTATTATCCTTAATTGATTTTTCTTTGTTTTCGGCACTCTGGACAGAATTCTTAGAATTTTGTTTTTGATCAATGTCATTTGAAGAAATAATAATGTCAGGAGAGTTTAATATTTTGTTATATTATAAACAAACATATTTTTAGGTAATTTAAGCCGATTTTGTAAAATTTAATTTTGGCTATTTTATTGTAACTTTGCAATTAGGATCTTTATGTTTCAATGCGGATCTTAACCACTAATAGCCATTCATTACTAGTCTTCGTTTCTCCTAATCTACTTAGATAATGCCATGTCGTACAAAAATTGGCTATCTACCTACTGTGGTGGTTATACATTCAGGACATCCAATACATTGACATCCTTTATCTTGAAATATGATATTGTAACAGACTTGCAATAATTAGCATTTTTGTGACTTTCAGCTACACAATTCATGGATAATCAATTTTTATTCGATTATTTTGCACAATTCTTAAATCTTATTAATTTTCTAAATCCTCCAATCAGTGAACGCCAGATTATTTGATATAAATATATAGATGAATGCCACACATCCGTATTTTACAATCACGATTCAAAAGTTGCTAAATATGGAATTTTTTCAAAAAAATAACGATCAACTCTTTAAGCGTTTCAATTTATATTGAAGAAATTGAATGCTACGTGTTATGCGTTGCTGAAGAATAATTTATTGTATCATTATATACGAGAATGGAAACAACGAAATATTCGAGAGAAAGTAATAAGTGAGATTGACAGTCTATGTGAAAATATAAAAATTATAAATCACTTTCTCATTCAAATAACTGAATATAAAGAAAACGATTTTAGCTGAAAAGGTAAATCAAAACATGAAAATTTGGTGTGATTTACAAAGTGGATTTATAGCTAACGATAAAAATTAAGAAACACATTCATTACACCATTGATTTTCTTTCAATTTCTTTTATCTTAATTTCAATATTTATATCTAACAAGAAATTCCAGCACTCGAGATAATGTTTTAAAAGATTAAAATTTAAAATGATGAATTAAATTTATATAAATAATTATAAAATATTTCATTATATTGAAGTTTAATTTCATTCTAATAGATAATAATTTCTACATAATCTGTATAATATTTTAATTTTGATTATTATGAAAATTGTCGATTATCATACCGAGAAAAATAATTTGACTTATTTGTTACATTAATATGTTTTACTGACAAATTATAAGTAGAATGTTAAGTTAAATTAGTTTTCAGATTTTATCTTCATTTTAAAAAGGAAAAAATGCAATATTTTTTACGATCGTTTTTGTTTGTCATAGAATCATTTAAACCAATAAAAAGAATTATTTACTCTTTTTCTGAAATTCTGAGAAAGAAGGGGTAAAACATCTTTGTTTATTGGACGTAGAACTGAACCCAGACACGGAATTATCACTGTGGATCGAACTATTATCCGTTGCATTATTTGATGAAATAGAAGTCCGTTTACGTAAATGAATGGATTTCCGAGAGGATGAAGTGTCAGCCGTTTGGGGACTATCAACATTCAAAGATTTTTTCCCATCGAAATTACAAGATGATTTTGAAGAGGAAAACAAAAGATCCAAATTATTATTTCGCAACAGCTGGCCTTCAGTATCTATGATTTGTTGGAGATTCGTTAACCCGGATAAATCAGGCAATGCTTCGATTTCTTCACGGTTTTGTTTGATTGATTGTAAGTATTT
The DNA here is from genome assembly GCA_022537955.1 of Schmidtea mediterranea. Classification (NCBI taxonomy): domain Eukaryota; kingdom Metazoa; phylum Platyhelminthes; order Tricladida; family Dugesiidae; genus Schmidtea; species Schmidtea mediterranea. Next base: position 244,850,872 of record CM039679.1, on the reverse strand, counting down.
TGACGACTTTTGGCAGGCTGGAGTTTTAAATTCATTATTATTACCCATTGGGTACAACAGTGTTTGTTCACATTGTTTCGATGATAACGATAATAGCCGATTGTCTAATTTAAGAGGATCCTGTTTCGCTAGCATTTTACTTGTTGCAAAATCCATGGCCACGCAATTTAAATTGCTTATAATCATGTCGGTACCACCTTCTGCTGAATAACCAGAAGGCTGAAGATATTTCGAATAATATTTCGATACCGAATTGTTGTTATAAAGTTCTATTGAACTTTTTCTTAAAGCATTTAAATTTGGTGGTGGTTGCATTGGATAAAGAAATGCTGTGCCTCCATACATATGGCCCCATATAAGTATTTTAGATGCTTTACATTTTGGAATAATGCTTTTCCATATTGAATGAATTATTTCCTCTGGTGATGTTTCTTGATCTTTTGAATAGTTATTAGTAACTATTCTTTCGTTTGGATTAACAACTAAAACCGCGTAGTTATTATCAATGGATCTTTTCACTTGATTCAATTGTGATGCAACATTGATACCACCACTTGTGTGCATTAATAAGCGTGGAGACCAAACACCGGCCCTTGTTACACCTCCAGCTTGGATAATTACCATTAATGGACCAGTGTGAGTAAATAGATTTTTGCTGTGAAGAATCCGTATTCCATTTGGTAATTTCGAAGTCTATTGTTTAGATAAAATTTAAATTATTATATAAATAAACAAAAAACGGATGTTTGTTATCAATCAATAAACTTTAATTATTTTAAATCAATTTAAAAATTAAATGAATTATATAAGTCAGTATATTTATTATTATTGTTAAATTTATATATTTCAAGGTTGCAACTAGTATTTATTAATTATTGAAGCACATAATCACACAGGAGATCCTTATCATATGTTTGTAGAGGAATTCCTTTTATACCTTTTAAAAAAGGAATATCCTAGCTGAGAAAGTATTTATAAAATAAATGTAAATAATAAGAAGACATTTGGATTCGAACTTGGATTATTTGCATAACTTAAAACGTTTAATCACATTTTAATCAAAATTGAAATTTTATTAAAAGTCTGAATAAATAGCGAATGGGAACGATAAAAATAAGGAAAAGAATCTTTTATAGAATGATTTGTCGAGAATTGAATTCATCAAAATTGACAGCTCAGTGTTTATGTTATTTCAAAACATACTTTAAAGGCAAGTAAAAGTAATTCTTTAATTACATTATAATATTCTAATTATAAGAATAAACAAAATAAGGTTTTTTAGTACTTATGATGGAATTTCAAGAAATATAACACAGGTGGTCAAGGCATTATATGGATAAGCCAGATAACTGATTCTATATTTATAGCTATATTATGTTTACTCGCGCAAGGCCTAAATATAAAATGCAACTTCAATGTAAGGACGCTAGTAAAATGATGTAGCGCAGGCCTGCTCAATCCAAATGACATTATGGATAACTTTGGAAATGCATTATAATCTCGGAACTGCATAAACAATATATTTTTATGGATGAAAATTTAAAAAAGAATAAATCATTATTGTGGTTTACAACTATTATTCATAAATTTAACAATAGAACAGTTAAACATATATTATTTTAATAATTAAAATCATAACAATCAATGAAACAATTGAATATTTAATTATTGCAATATTTGTTTTTCTTTTCTTTCATTATATTTTTAAATCAATTTCAATACTTGTATTTTCACATCGTAAATGATGTTGCAGGTTTTTGCAACAATTGCGCCGCCATAAAATCTTAATAAAACTACAAAATACTTTTTGAAATCATGCTTAATCTCTGAGGCCACTGATTAGCTACCGCTGATGTAGAATATGCTAAATAAACTGATTGGGAAGAACTTTGAAAAATTTCAGTTATATTATTCTATCTATTATAAATTCTTGAAAAGAAACGTTCAATAGAAGTACACATTCAAGAATTTGCATGCAAGACTTAAAGAACATTTGGATTCTGTTTGAAATTCCTCGGTACATATATATATTTTGTGCAATGTTAGCCAATGAAGAGAAAAATTGCATCAAAAAAATCTTCAATTTAAAGAAACAATTCTTATAATAGCTAAAAATCCAACAATTAAACCTAAGGAAGAAGCCAGTGATGTTGGAACAGTTTGATTATCTCATCGAATGATAAAATTTACGGTGTTTCACAATGAGGATAATTTGATTGATGAATTTCTTAGATATTTTTAAAATTTCCTTGGTTTTTAAAGTGTAAAAAATGTCTAAAAATTGCAATTGAAAGTTTGATTCGAGCCATTTGAAATGTTTTTAAAAAAATAAAGAAATATTTTCTAAATAAAAATTTTTTTCATAACATTCAAAATTTTTGTATATAAATTTGATGGAGAACACCAGTAAAATGATTTCAAATATCATTTATTGCGTTTCATAACTTCAAAATATTGCTGACTCCGAAGCCAAAATAGATATGGTTATTTTCATAAAGAACACAAAAAAGATCACCACCGGAGTTTGTTTATATAACACAATAAAGTTGTCACGATTTTACAGAAACTAATACGAAAGAACCCACCAAAAGTTCATTTTTCTTGCACCAGGATGACATATCAGACATAAGGCTTCAGCAGATCCAACAAATACTTACGATATGTGACCAATAAATGACTTTTCTCAACAAATGACCCCTGCCTAAAATATTGCTTTGTTTTAAGCCATATTACAAGCAGAGAGAATAAGTAAGAGGAATAAATAGCCAAATATCAAAAAAAGAAAGATTTATATTTTATTCCTTCAAAGGCTTAACAATGTTGACTCGAATGAAAACCTCTAGAAACTCCGGCAATTTATTTGAAGATTTTTGTTGAATAATAATATTATGCTGTCAAATAAGAAATCTATAATAAAGTTTTCTGTAATAGTCAACTATTTTAACGGCAGTATGCGGTTTTTATTTGGCTTAATATTAGCTAAAATATAACTTGAGAGACCAAAGTAAAATTATTGATTAATTTAATTAATATAATAATTTATTATTGATTAATATTATTACATGCTCACTAATGGCTATATTTTTAAATGAATGTACAAATTTACATTGATTGTCTTGCGTTTTGACTGCGTTAAAGAAAAGTCAACAAAATGACGTAATAATAAGTTTTCAATGACTTTAAATTGTTAAATTCTCGGAAATATCGCGAGAAATATAGCAGGAAAGTATGAAATGAGATTATAACTTGGCATAGTTTGTGGTGGAAGCATACGAAAAGGTTCAGGAAGTAGGAAATCAGCGGCAAAGGATAGAGCGTGATTATATGGTGCTTTTAAAATAAAATTCGAGAACTGCTAGAAATATTTTAGTCAAACTCAGTCTGAGCGTTATCATTGAGATCTTAAACTTTTATAGACTGTAAAGAAGTCAAATTGGAGTCTGAGAGGAAGCAAGTCCATGTGTTAATCGGGGTTCCGTCAGAGCCAAACACACGGACCGCGTCCTTATCAGGCCATATATGAAGCTTGTATGCAGATCGTCGTGACAAATGTTTAAGAAAGATATAATGCAGTCTAGTTGTATGATATGTATAATAAAAACAACCCTTAAACAAAATACCAATACAAATTATTTAAAAAATAATACTCAACATTATTAGCTCAAAATCTGCTACTCTCTAATTAACAGTAGTAAAAATATATAAAAATAAAAACGGTATTTAATCAGGGTTAACTGAAATTTAATCGCAGTGGAATAAGTGAAATGAGCCCGCTTGCTAATAAATGAACAATTAATAATCCAACTGGCCTAAATGTTGTTAAAAACCGTTTTGCAATTCGCCTCTTCCCCAACATCTACAGCAGCAATATCATGCATCTAAATGACAATTTTTAAAAGCTATGTCTAGCATAATGAGAAACATTTTACTCATCTTTGATAAAATATTTCTTTTTCCATTATTAATATTTATAGAAATCAATATTTAATAATTTACAAATCAAATTTTAATTTATTGAAAAATCTTATTTTAACATACATTAATAATTTTAAGAAACTTACAAAAACGATTTCGCTAATAATCCCAATGTCATTTAACATTTGTCGAACATGCTTAGCAGTTAACTACAATTTCAGTTCATAAATTATTAGCAAAATCAATTTCAACTTACAGTTCTAAAGATATCATAGCGAACTTTAAATAATGGAACCAGCAAACTTTTAAATGGAAATGGAGAATTGTCTTTTATATACCGCAATATACCGTCTACAATCAATTATAAAAGATTAGTTACATCTAAATGTAGATATTTACCTTCATCAAAATAATACCCAATTTCTTTAATATTTTCTAAATTAATATATTCCTTTTTACATTCATGACATGAATCGTAAAACTCATTGTCATTGGGATTCAAAGTATTAGATTTAAATAATTTTTCATCCATAACTGCGATTTTTAAGTTATATAATTTATAAGTATAAATCAATCTAGTCTAATAATTTGTAAAAATCTACATAAAAAATTAATACTCTCATACTTACTATTTATTAAATTATTTGTTGTACTAACTTATTTTTAAATTTAAAAAAGTGTCATAGTTAAATAATATATTAAAACAAAGGATTTTACAATTGTCAAAAATTAAAATGTTTCTTACAACAAGTATTTTAACATTTTATTGAAAATGATACAGCTAATTAATTATATTTAAAATAAATTTAAAATTTATGTTTCAGTAGTCAGTAAATCTTAGAATATTATAACATAAAAAAAATATAGCACCAGCAAATCATCAACAACTTACCTAAACTTTGCAATGTTGGGCCAGAACACAAACGGCCTTGAAAATTGTTTAAATGTATCAGTAATACACCACTAAAACCCATTACCAAGATAACTTAAAATATAACATGTGTTGGGCCAGAACGAAAACGGCCTTCAAAATGTTTAAATGGATCAGAAACACACACGCAAACACAACACGCAATTCAAATAAACCCCAAAACACCAATTAAACCATATAAAATCCGAGAAAATAAAAGAATTAAATATAAATTCAGAAACATAAAAATAAATTAAAATAATAACAAAATGCACCAAGATCCGCACGATACCTACACAAATATAACAAGAAAACACAACAAATTCGACGAAATTGGAAAAATCAATTAAAGTTCATTAAAGCAAGATTTAAATCGAAAAAATTGAATTAGCAATAATTCAATAAGAATTCTAAATAAAAAATTATAAAAATAAATCAAAAAATAATAAAAATAAATAATAGAATTTGCTAGAAAACAACAAGGTCGAATTTTGTTTTACTACATCAAATTTTACACACCAAAAATTTAGGTATATATACTGATCCATTTTCACATTAAAGTTAACCATTTTCAAAACCGAAAACCATTTTTAAAACTAAAAACCAGTTGAAATTTGTTTAAAACTATTTTTAGAAGAACACATCGTGTTTCGAAAACTATTTGAATATTTAAATCTATTCGAGATTGTACTTTTGAATTTTCAGAATTTTAGGTGAGGATCATTGATTTTGGAACCCTCTTTCCACGCCCCGTACCTTGCATCTCTATAGAGCTCTGCTCGGACGTTGGCGTGGGAAGAGAGGCATTTGGTTTATTGTATGAATTTATGCTATTTTTTATGAATTGGAAGGGTAACTTGTTATATTTTTATTATTAATAAACATTATTATGCATAAATTGTTTCATATATATCTATAATTTGTTAATTAAAATATGTCGAAATTTTTCCGGCCCACAGCCGAAACATAATGCAAGTAAATAAAATCTACACACAATTCAGATTCGTGTAAGCGCGTGGAACATCGCCAATGATCTGTGCCCGTGAAGACCCGGCGTGCGGAACGCAGAGTTGGATCGTCAATATTATCCCCATAGATGAGAGGAGGAATAAGGAAGAAGTCATTTGATTTCTTCCTCGTTCCTCATTTCTATAAAATCGACTTAACTCATACTACACATGGCTAAAAATCATCACACCGAGTAGTCCAGTGGGCACTCAGTAAATATAATGTAAACACAAATTGCGCTTAAGGCTTATTAAAAGGGATTGGAACTGGGGTTAATTAAAAATGGAAATCGTTGTTATGATTCAAATTAATATTTCAAACAAAAAATTAAATTTGCGAGTCAAATAAATTGATAGAGATCATTTAACGAATAATTTACTGATTCCCATTGAGTAATGTAAAGATATTTAGTATCCATTTAATGAATAACTCATCGATTTTGATTGATTAATATAAGGATATCTAATTCATTAAACTATTATACTGTAAATCAAGTACTCATTTAATAAATACCTTATCGATGCTAACCGATTAATGTAAAGATATTTAACCCATTGAAGTATCGTACCGTAAATTGAGTAATCATCCACTGACTTTAACTTAATTATTGCTTAAAGTAAACCTCATTAAAGCATTGATTTGATAAGTAATTCGTTGATTGTAAATTGATTATTAATTCATTAAAAATTCATTTGATAAATAACTCATTTAGTATTGTTTAAAGAAAAGAAAATTAATTCATCAAGTGTTCATTTAATAATTCATCAATTTTTAATTGAATATCATTCATTTAGTAAATACTTCGTCGACGTTAATTGATTATCATGAAGAAATTAAATACCGTAAACTAAAGAGTTATTTTAATAAATAATCCATTGATTCTCACTCAACCATTTAAAGTAAAATATTGTACCGTAAAGAAACAAAGAATTTTGTAAAAATATTTGACTCGTCAATTTATTCAACCAAGTAGACTTAATAGATAATTGTTGCTTAACGTAATGGAGATCTAACTCCTCGACCATTTCACCATAACGACAAGTGTTCGAACCAGATAAATAGTTACAAAATATGTATACTGAAGAATAAATATCCGAATAGAAGAACAATTTATAAAATTACGAATCACCAAACTGTTAATTAAGCGTATTGTATTAAACAAAATGATTTCAAAATCGAATCAGTTTCGTGATCAGCAGGCAAGGTCCTTCTTGATGAAATTTCATAACTAAAATCAACCCATGTGGATTAGAGCTTATTGTAAGTTCATACAGAGAATTATGGGTGTAACCAATTAATCCATCGATAAACGTCCGATTTCGCTTGAGTAATGAAAAATTTCATATGTAAATGAATCCAACGAATCCACGAAGTGAGAGAGAGGGACCTTTGACTTGATGATCACGGAATTGAGACATGGATTGAACAAAAATAGGTAAATTAAATTGTTATCGATTAAAGGTGAAGAAAATAAGTATCGTATTGATTGAATTTCATTAACGTATCCGCTAAGATAAATGAGAGTAGCGGGATTTAGTAAGTAACGTAAATTTCTAAACAAGAATAAAATAACAGCCGGAGATAATTTATTAGGTAAAACTAAATAACATAAAACATGATAATCAACTTTACCAACTCAACAGATCAACAGTTTAGTGATCAGACTTTGCTAACGTTATTTGAAATGATGTAGGCTTGATTTTCATTATAAAAGGTTTCCCGTATAAATTCCAAGTGTGAGAGATGACGCTCGCCCGAGAACCACAAAACACTTTCCTTAAAAATGGTAAATCAAAAATATTCCACTTAGCCGAAACCACATAACTCACCATTTCATGAATATATGATCTTGAAAGTGCCCTGCCTAGAATAAAATGAATTAAAATTTACCAGTACTAAAATAAACAACCTTTGATCACCATTCATTTCCGTCGACATAAACAGTTCACCGTGTTCAAATAGTGATTGACTCTCACATCCTGTCATTTTTGTTTATAAAGGAAATGGTGATTATTAAAATACTCCAGTGAACGTCTACTTGTTTAATCATACTTATGAATGCTTAATTTGATAACCATTTGATTGTTTAATCATGTATATAATTGTCTAATTAGTTAATCCACATATAAAATCTGATTATTTAACGGTATATAATTGTCCAATTAGTTAATCCATATATAAAATCTGATTATTTAACGGTATATAAATGTCTAATTAGTTAATCCATATACAGCATTTGATTATTTAGCGGTATATAAATGTCTGATTAGTTAATCCATATAAAAAATCTGATTATTTAACCATAAATAGATAGTTGATTATTCAACCACATACTTAGTTAGTGAACCTTATTTACATGTTTGATCATATAACCCTGTACAAATGTCTAATTGTTCAATTATAGACAAAGGTTTTCTTAAAAAATTGTTTAATTAAAATCTTCGATAATTGAATTTACACCTACTCAATTAAATCACCCAAATATATATACAAACTCGAACGGTTGGTAATACATAAACCCAGTTAAGCTAAGACGACCGACAATTACGTTTTATCATTTTTTAACATTAAGCATACCTCGAATGGCCGTACAGCAGGCAGACGCCTAACCCAGTGACTTAAAGCATCGTTTTCCTCTAGATTCCCACTGCAGCATTAGACCGGACACTAACACGCGTTCAACTTCGAGCCCTTAAGTGTAACGTATGTAGGTTTGAACTGACCCAATCTCTTCCGTAAACGACTAGAAAATCTGTACAATTTGTGAACCACAAGCTAGGCATCTCCCTATAAATTATCAAAGAAATCTTGAATGAAACTACCAACCTCACTAAGTTATTTCCCTTTAGTAGAAACCGGAACTATGATCGAACTTCCTGCCCATGTAGTAGAACAGTGGAGGCAGGCATGGAATCGGGTGTATCAAGAACGATACCCTTCCATGCCTGAAGATGACCAACCGGAAAACATAAACCCCGAGGAATTCATGCGGCAGTTCCGGAAGCCATTCGACGAGCCTAATCCTTCTCAAGATATCTTAACCCAGGCCCAGGAGCTTCTGGAGGACCTCCTCCAACTCCAACGTCAAGTCGAAGCGGATGTGGCAAGGGCCGCAGCACACTTGGCCAACGTTCAAGATGACCTGATGGCGGGGCGGTTAGCCAGTAGGTATCCACCCTCTCCAAGACCTAGCCGAAACCTTAAGCGGCCTGTATTCGTGATCCCGGGATACACTCCGGAAGAGGGGATCAAACGATTCTTCGCGGAGGAGTAAACTTTATTGATGTGGACATCTATTATTGTTATAATGACATTGTGATCGATTCAAGAACAAAGTTTTTCAGTCTCATCTTTTCTATCATTATCATAATTATCATTTTGAAAAATTGTTTAAATAAAACTATTCATATTTGTATTAGTCGTCATCCAATTCACCCTTACTATCTTTTAGAAATGGACCCCGTGAAGTTTTTACAAAACGAATTAACCCGAGCACGACAAACAAACAAGGATCTCCACGATCAACTCATACACCTGGTCCGGGAAATACAGCAACTCAAGGCCACGTGGGTTAACCCCACGAGGGTCAAGCCGTTGTATCAAAAGTTAGCCGCGGCTCAGAAGGGGTGGGCCGAAGAAAGGCAATTGGTGACAAGCCTGAAGACCCAAATCAGGGGGCTAGAGGTAGCGTTGTCCGCTAGTCAAGAGGGGGCAGCGGTAACCTACCCTCTAGTTTTCGCCCCGGCTCAATTAGCATACCGTGAGTCGAATCCGACCCCATCCGCGATGCCAACCCCTGTCGAAAACCCTACTCCAACAATTCCTTCAACATCCAGTCGACGACCTGGCCGCAAGGAACGGGCCAAGCGCCGAGCCGCTCGACTCTCCAATCAATGCGTTTCGTAGAGAAATAGACTATTGTTAAATATATTGTTTTCTGTACATCTCTCATTGCATTTCTGTACTAGTAATGTTTTTTCTTATCAGATAACATCGTGGGGAATTAAACAAAACCACTAATTATCTTGTCTTCTCAAACTGACGCCGATAAACTAGCTGAATAAAACGATAGAAATTTAGACGCAAAGGGACCAATAATTAAAAGCGAGCACAGGTCTTCTATCGACAGCTCGTGAACCCGAGGATTGTCCGAGCAACTATAGTATTAGCTAATGATACTCAATTTTTGCGGGCGGTCCACCACTTGAACACACTACCAACGTTGCCTAGCAACGGGTGCCAAGTGGCAGTTAGCATCTTTTTGTATGGCGTTACGGGGCAACCATGGAATAATTTAAACCAACGTCGAAACCCTGTAACCCACCACATGCAACATCAGCTAAACACTCTAAAATTTGAGAGAATATAAATGGTGGGTTACAGGGTTTCAAACCTTGCTTATCCTTCTGGTTGTCCCAGTAACGCCATACAAAATGATACTAATCGCCACTTGGCACCCGTTGCTAGGCAACGTTGGTAATGTGTTCAAGTGATGGATTGCCCGCAAAAATTGAGTACCATGTGCTAGTACTATAGTTGCTCGGACAACCCTCGGGTTCACGAGCTGTCGATAGAAGACCTATGCTCGCTTTGCTCTGTCCCTCATGATCATTCAAGATTAGGTTCTTATCTGCCTGCGGAGAGATGAAATTAAGGTTGAGTAACATGATGCGAATGTCTGGCATATAAATATATCAACGGAACAAATTAAATTAAGAACACGATTCCTCTATTTATTTAGCAACGCGCGCAATGTTTACAGGTTAATGATTTTGAAGCTGGATTGCTCGACGTCGGGCCCGTTCCTTGCGTCCCGGTCGACGATTTTTTGCTGGAAGGATGGGTTGTTTCACTGGTTGGGTGTTCTTCTGCGACATCTGGGTTGGGGCGAAGACGAGCGGATATGTTACCGCTTCCCCTTCCCGGCAGACTGCTAGGGCGACTTCGAGTCCCCGAATTTGCGTGCGCAGGCTCTGGTTGAGCTGCCGCTCCTCTGTCCAGCCTTTCTGTGCTGCGGTCAGGCGGTGGTACAGTAATTTTACCTTTTCTGGTTCCCTCCAGGTTGCTTTAATCTGTTGCGTTTCGCGGGTTAATTGAAGAATCTGGGCGAGTAATTCCGTGTTTGTCTGTCTTGCGTGGTCCAGTTCCGATTGTAAGATTTGTAAGGAAGACATTACTACAATCAAATAGATTATTTTAATTTATTATTGATTAAGTCAGATAATCATTTATCTCATTAAACAAAATCACGAATAATTCCAGCTATAATAAGAAGTAACACGTAAATTTCTAATATTTTAAATCAATTACTACATAAAGTCTATCAGTGTTGGTTTACTCGTCCGGACAATATCTCTTCAGGCTTCGTTTGAGAGCCTCAACGGTATAGGGTCTTCTGGTGTCTCGAACTGGGTGAGGTGGATAGGCGACGGCAATCCGCCCGGCAAGGATGTCTTCCACCACGTTCGCAAGATACATCCTTGCCTTAACCACCTGTAAATCTACCTGCTCCTGCACCCTTTCCCATTGGGTGAGGAGGTCCTGTGCGTGCAGGTAGGTCTCCGCAGCTGGATATTGCCGTTCCGAGAGACATGATCGTTGCAACTGGTCGAGTATCCTCGTGGTCGGCGGGACTCCTGTCTGTTCCTGTCTGGCGGTCTCTCGACGGGTAGTTCGTTTGGGCGACATGTCTAAACATTACTGTTATTAGGTTCGATTGATTTACCATTCTAAGTTATTAGCAAGCAGATAGTGTCTATGTTCCTAGTAAGGGTGTCATACGCGTGACCATTGCCTTCCTTTACGCGATGGGACATTAATAAGCAGGTTGGGTTACTTAGTGGGTCTGGTTCTTTAAGGTGCACTCCTTTATAGGGAAGATATATAATTAATCGTATGGATGAGATAACCTGATGTTAAACTTATTCGATATATGCGTATTAACATTAAAATTTTCATGTAGGCGGATACTCGTACATTGACTTAAGGGAATTTGTACATTGATTTAAAGTTTGTTTACTAACTTCAATTTCAGTTGTTCGAAATTTAAGATTTAGGCCGGACGTTGATCCGAGATAACTTAGTCGCGTGTAGGTGTATCCTGGTGGGCGAATGATTTCCGGCGGATTTTACCGTTACCACTTAAGCGGTTGACGAAAGGTGATTTACATTGTTTACATCCGGTGATTGTATTATTCGTGTCATATTTTCAGAATTACTGGTCAAATGTTCGCCTACACTCGATTATCTCAATTTCCGGTAAGTTATTTCGTTGACTAGTTTGAATGTACTTTACTAACAAATTTTAGGAAAACTTCTACGCTTACCGAGATTTCCAATTCGATGCGATACCCTTCTGTTGGAATAACTTCGCTATGTGGAACTTCATTTGTTCAATAATGTGATATTAATACAAATTTTCGCTTATCTCAAACTTTGGTTTTTTCAATTACATTAATTTAATTTACGTAAATATTCATTCACTTTACCTCTAATCAATTTGCTGTAGATTCTGAATTTACGATGATTGAAGAAACCTATTTTATAGATTTATAAATTATTCTAGTTCTAATTAAGAGATTGTATTATCAGTAATAAATAACGACATCTGTTATTCCGATTTCTAATAGTCTTCCCTAAGGCTATTTGGATCAACTATTACTTTAGCCCACAAAGTTATTTTAATGCTAATGGTTTTAAATCCGTGAATTCAGTTTTACTTTAATTTACATCAAAATTGTTTGACTTTTTCCAAAGAAACCCTCTTACGGTTAAACATTCCTAACTTTAATCTATGAATTACTTTAGTCAACGAATTTTTTTATTTATCATTAATCAATACTTTACCTCACCATAACTAGTTTACGTGGGTTTTACTCAATAATTATCTGAATTAGTTTGATCAATGAGATACTTCTGTTTACCCGAAACTCACTTTAATTGTTACCAATGAATAGATTTAATTTAAGCAACGATATATTTATTTTTAATCAATAATTTAATCTAAACACTTGATTTGCTCAATCACTTCTTCAATTTTATCAAAATGAATTAACGGTGGATTAGGTGGTGTTACGTTAATTTGTAATCAACAATTTAATTAAGGGATTCCATACTTTTATTCGAAAATCATTTTACCTTTAATTGATACGTTTCTTTATTTGAAATCAATGAATTCGATTCTTAATTGCTTTCATTTTTATCGGGGGTTGATTTTTGATTAGATCAATACATTACTCGTTCTTACTCAAAGATCAGATTGCTTTTATTGAAATGAATTATAATAATTTAATTGATGAAATTATTTGTCATTACCCTAATCAATAATTTACGAGCATTTAAATTATCTTTACCCAATATTTACTTTAATTTTTAGCCATAAAATACTTTACTTTTACAATCACTGGTTACTTTAGTTTTTATCGATAATCGCAATCTAGTCGAATTCAATGATTCCCAATAAATTTTATTTACTTCAAAATGTTAATCCAAGATAGTTATAACAACGATTTCAGTTAATTTAACCCAAGTACCCTTTCCCTTTAATAGGCCTTAGACGCATATTGTGTTCATATTATATTTATTGAGTGCCCACTGGACTACTCGGTGTGATAATTTTAAGCCGTATGTAACATAATTTTAGGTCGATTTTACAGAATTGAGAAACGAGGAAGCAGCCAGAGACTTCTTCCTTATTTCTCGCTTCAGCTATAGGGATAATATTGACGTTACGACCGCTGCGTTGCGCACGCTGAGTCTTCACGGGTACATATCATTGGCGATTTTCCACGCACTTACATGCATCTGTACTATGTAGATTTTATTTACTTGCGTTATGTATCGGCTGTGGGCCGGAAAAATTTCGACAGTTTAATTTATAAAACAAATATATATGTAAAACAATTTAGGTATTTAATAATATTTATTAATTATAAAAACAACGTAATTACCCATTTCTAACCATTCCATAAAATTGAAAAACATCATAGCATAAAATAGAACATAAATGCCTCTCTCCCCACGTCGCCGTCAAGCAGAGCTCTACAGAGATGCTATGAACGTGAAGTGGAAAGAGGGTTCCAACCAAAATATTTCTCACCTAAAAATTCGGATTTTCACAATAATTTCAAATTGAAAATATAGTTTGTGTCGAACAACGGTTTAGATTTTCAAAATGGTTTTAAACAATTTTCAAAATGGTTCTAAAAATAGTTAAGTTTCGAAAACGGTTAAAATGGTTAAGTTAAATGTGAAAATGGATCAGTATTTATACCTATTTTTCTCGCGTGTGAAATTTGATGCAGTAAAACAAAATTCGACCTTGTTATTTTCTAGCAAATTCTATTCTTTAATTTTAATATTTTTTTGATTTATTTTTATAATTTGTTATTTCGAATTTTTATTGAATTATTACTAATTCAAATTTTTCGATTTAAATTTCATTTTGATGAACTTTTATTAATATTTTCCATTTTGTCGAATTTGTTGTGTTTTCTTGTTATATTTGTGTTGGTATCGTGCGGATCTTGGTGCGTTTTGTTATTATTTTAATTTATTTTTATGTTTATTAATTTATTTTTTAATTCTCTTTTTTCTCATAATTTATAGGGTTTAATTGGTGTTTAATAGGTTTATTTAAATTTGCATGTTATGTTTGCATGTGTGTTTCTGATCCATTTAAACATTCTTCAAGGCCGTTTACGTTCTGGCCCCAACATAAATAAATTGTTGGGCCAGAACACAAATAGCCTTGTAAAGTGTTTAAATGAATCGGTAATACACACGCTAATACAACATGCAGATTTAAAATCGAACTTATTAAAACATCAACTAACCCTGTTAAAATATGAGAAAGAAAACAATTAAATATAAAATTATAAAACACAAAAATAAATTAAAATGATAACAGAGTGCAACAAGATCCGCACGAAATAAACATAAAAATAGCACGGAAAGCTAACGATTTGACCAAAATTTGACAATCTAGAAAAAATGCGAAATTTTATGAAAATGGAATAAAAATCAAATAATTTGAATTGGAAACAATTCAATTAAAAAATTCAAAAGAAAAATTGTCAAATTAAATTACAAAATAATAAAATTAAGAATAGAATATACTAAAAAATCACAAGGTCAAATTTTGTTTTACTAAATCAAAAATAAGACGCAAGGTTATGGTCGCACAATAGGTATATATACCGATTCATTTTTACATAATTTTAATAAGTTTTTACAAAACTTGAAATCAGTGTACTTAACACAGTCTTAACCAGTTGGAGATCTAGAAACCTTAATGTGAGTGAGAGAATGTTCGAAACTCTCTCCACATCGCATCCTTGCAACCTCGAATGAGCTCTGCTTGGGTGTCGGCGTGGGGAGAGAGAGTTACGATGTATGACCCGCACTAGTTTTAATGCTAGTTATGATGTAAATGATATGAAAGAATATATGTTTATCTAAATCAATAGACTTTTTCGGTCGAAGTTTATTCCCGGCCCACAGCCGAAACATCTCACAAGTTATTAAAATCAAACATACAACCGAGTTGTGTAAGTGCGTGGATAATCATCAATAACTCGTGCCCGTGAAGGCTCCAGCGTGAGAACGCAGCAGCTGGAACGTCAATTTCATTCCGTATAGGGGTAAAGGGTTCAGGGGAAATAGTCTTTTGGCTATTTCGTCGACACCCATTTCCCGAAAAATCGACCTAAAATCACAGACAACAAACGGCTCAAAATCATCACACCGAGTAGTCCAGTGGGCACTCATTAACTATAATATGAACACAATGCGCCTAAGGTCAATCGGAGGGAACGTAACGGGGAAATAATAAAATGAAATTGTTGTTATGGATTTCTGATACGTTAATTCGAATTAAAATCAATAAAATTAATTAGGAATGAAGAATAAATAATAAAATTCTTTCCAAACATTTAAATTCCAAATCAAACTTAGAGTTTCGAAGATTTTAAGACGTTAAAAAATTAAATAAAATCTCGAACCACATCCGCGCCAATAGTGATAAACGAAAAAATCCCCGACAACCTAAATCCAAATAACTAATTATTAACCACAATGAATTTTTCCCAGTTAAAATCGGACAATAAAATGATTGACTCGCTAAATATCTAGATAAGTGGTGACCCATATCTCCCCAATACGACAGAGTAATTTTATGATAAAAAATTTTCAATTCTAGCATAGCGGCACGTCAAACATCAAGGCCGTCGACATTTAAGGAGTAAATAAAATTGTTATAAGAAAATCCCCAAACATGATAGCCCTGGTGGGTTTCTGGGTGTTAATATTTGGAAACTATATGGTTGTTACCCAGACAACCCCATACAAATATCTTTCGCTTACCACTCGGCACCCGTTGCTAAGCAACGTTGGAACTGTGTTCGAGTGGGTAGATCGTCCGCAAAAAGTGAGCGCTATTGCTAATGCTATAATCGACCGAACGATCCATGGGTTCAACGAGCTACCGATATAAGGTCTGTGATCGATTTCAATTTTTAGGTCCCATTATTCTCCTATCTCATTCAAATGTTAACCTATACTCTCATATCATTCATTGTTATGTCCATTCCCATAGTCCTTCTTATCGTTGTCCGTGTTGATGATTATTCTTTGGCCTGTGCACCCTTTGTTATGTTAAATATTCACACAGTATCTCTCTTACTCTTATCCCTATTATAACCACAATGTTCCCTATTACGTATTATTGCTTGCCTTATCACTGATACTATTATATGTATTACCTTTATTAATTGTTACTACTATTACCTTAATTATTATTTTTATTACTATATAATTATCATTAAATTTATTATATTACTACTATTATCATTATTACTATTATTATTATCATTATTATTACTATTATTATTATCCTGATTATGATCATTATTATTATTATTATTATTATTATTATTATTATTATTATTATTATTATTATTATTATTATTATTATTATTATTATTATTATTATTATTATTATTATTATTATTATTATTATTATTATTATTATTATTATTATTATTATTATTATAATTACCATTATCCTTACTATTATCATTATTATTATCAAGTTTTTACTAGGGATCCTTCATTATTTCTCAGTTTTATAAAATATTTTTCTTGTATAAAAATTTAGTTGTAATCGATCTGTATCTTTCCGGTTTTCGATAAAGTATTTTTGTTAATTCGATAACTTTTGCAGCGTTCCGCCCTTATTTTAAGCGTTCCGCTTTTACTTTACTATTTTCAATAAGTATTTTCATCAATTCGGAAAATTTGGGCAGCGATTCGCCCTTATTTTACAGTTTCATTTTTACTTTACTATTTTTGTTAAGTATTTGAGTTAATTCGGAAAATTTGAGCAGCATTCTGCCCTTATTTTTCAGTTTCATAATAATCTTATACCAACCGTTGAGTCGCATTTCACTTTTATTTTTCTATTTTCTATAAGTATTTTAGTTGATTCGGAAAATTTAAGCCCTTATTTTACAGTTTTTTATGATAAGTGTTTTAGCTATTTCCAAAAATTTGCGGAGCGTTCTGCCCATATTTTCCGTTTCAATTTAACATAATTTATTTAATTCTTATTTCAAAACATTATTTTCATGATTTTGGTCGTTCGGATTAATCTTTTTCCGATGGCTATTCATTTTAACTGTTGCAACGATTTCACAATTCTCCCTGCTACCCATTCCCTCTCTTTATCCTTACGATCTATATATGTTCATGTTATATCTAATGAGTGCCTACTGGACTACTCGGTGTTAGATATTTTGAGCAGATTGTTGTTAAAAATTTATGTCAATTTTACAGGAAACGGACGATGAAGGAGCAGCCAAAGAACTACTCATTTACCCTCCAAGTTTCCCTATCTACGGATAATATTGACGTTCCAACTCCTGCGTTCCGCACGCCGGAGCCTTCACGGGCACGAATCATTGGCGATATTCCACGCACTTACATGGTTCGAACAATATGTTTGATTTTAATAACTTGTGATGTGGCTTTGGCTGTGGGCCGGAAAATTTTCAACAATTTGAAAAATTAATTTATGCATTATAATAATTTATTAAAACCAAAATTAAATTACCAGATACATCCATCAAATTAAAATTCATAAATATATCTTCGTAATAATCCATAAAACATCGATCAATGAATCCATTATTCACAGGTAAATATATTAATCCAAGGTAAAACTGTTGAAATCAAGTGTCAAAGTACGACGGAAAATCAATACTGAAAATTAAGATTAAGATTTGTCAAATCATATCAGTATATATACCTATAATTTGGCCTTAACCTTGCGTGTTATTTTTTATTGCGATTAAACAAAATTCGACCTTGAAATTATTTGTGTTATCTAAATTAAATTTTTATTAATTTCTTAATTTAAATTAGTAATTTATTTTTAACATTTTTAATTAAATTTATTCAGCTAAAATTATTTTATTTTTATTAATTTAATTCATTAATTTTTACTTTTATATAAATGGTCATTTTACGGTCAAATTTTCTTGTTATTATGTTATTTTTTATGTAAATTTCGTGCGGTTCTTGATGCATTTTGTATTTATTTTATTTTACTTTTATGTTTTTTGATTTTATATTTATTTATATTCTCTCAGATTTTAAAATGTTTAATTGGTGTTGTATATTATATTTTAAGTTATCTTGGTGCTAGGTTTTCGTGTTGTATTACTGATACATTTAAACAATTTTCAAGGCTATTTGTGTCCTGGCCCAACAGTATCCATAAATTTAATTCGAAAAATTCACTGTGTACATTCCATAAAATTAAATTCTAAAATTCACCGTGTACATTCTATTAATTCCAGTCGAAAAATTCAATCAATAATTATACACTAGCCGAGAGTGGTCATGTTCAGGCAAAACACTTACCCATATTAATTGCCTGAATGCACGGCTCTCGACTAATTACGCACATCAACTAATTTTTTAAAGCTAAGTTGCAACTAAAATTGAAATTTTCTCTCTGAAAAATAAGACTGAAAGTTTGTGAAAACACTTTTATATAAATGATCATTTTACGGTCAAATTTTCTTGTTATTATGTTATGTTTTATGTAAATTTCGTGCGGTTCTTGATGCATTTTGTATTTATTTTATTTTACTTTTATGTTTTTGATTTTATATTTATTTATATTCTCTCAGATTTTAAAATGTTTAATTGGTGTTGTATATTATATTTTAAGTTATCTTGGTGCTAGGTTTTCGTGTTGTATTACTGATACATTTAAACAATTTTCAAGGCTATTTGTGTCCTGGCCCAACAGTATCCATTCCATAAATTTAATTCGAAAAATTCACTGTGTACATTCCATAAATTTAATTCGAAAATTCACCGTGTACATTCTATTAATTCCAGTCGAAAAATTCAATCAATAATTATACACTAGCCGAGAGTGGTCATGTTCAGGCAAAACACTTACCCATATTAATTGCCTGAATGCACGGCTCTCGACTAATTACGCACATCAACTAATTTTTTAAAGCTAAGTTGCAACTAAAATTGAAATTTTCTCTCTGAAAAATAAGACTGAAAGTTTGTGAAAACACTTTTATATAAATGATCATTTTACGGTCAAATTTTCTTGTTATTATGTTATGTTTTATGTAAATTTCGTGCGGTTCTTGATGCATTTTGTATTTATTTTATTTTACTTTTATGTTTTTGATTTTATATTTATTTATATTCTCTCAGATTTTAAAATGTTTAGTTGGTGTTGTATATTATATTTTAAGTTATCTTGGTGCTAGGTTTTCGTGCTGTATTACTGATGCATTTAAACAATTCTCAAGGCTATTTGTGTGCTGGCCCAACAGCCCTATCATGTTTCAACACGACGTAAAAATACCTAGCGATAAAAATTTAAACTTGCGAGGAAGGTGATACGATAATCACCAATACCGCCAATATTTAATAGAGGAACGAAATTGTTGTCGTGACCTTCCAGAAATGAACGGCCAAAAACTCGCGAAACCCAAAAAAATCGTCAACTCACCTACCAATAATTGTAACAATAAGTGATCCAGAGCTCCTCGCCTAAAACAACTACCCTAACCCGTCCATTCATTTCACCAAATTATTCCATTTCCCGAACACAATAATAAACAACGTTTTTCAAAACTTTTATTGAAATAGAAATAAAATGAATTAAATCCATAATTGAAAATGTTGCCGAAGGGAGTCTCCCGCCAAGCCGTGGTATATCAGAGAATGAAACCCTAAAGAGCCAAAAGGATTAACAATTCTTCTAGAATGTAATTATGAACTAATACCTGCCGTGAAATGAATTAACGAGAATTATCCATCAGCAAGTGTCAACCGAATCAGAGTCAGTTAGATAATCGGGAAGCCGAATGACATGACCAGAATTAACATTTACTATTTGTATCGCTAGCTTGACATTTACATCCAAGCAGATCGATAGTAGCAACTATCTCGTGCACGCTAAAGTGAAACTGAATTCAACCGGCGCACAAAATTCGAATGTCCCACACACGCACTATACAGAAACATCGTCTCCCTAATAATAGTCGGTGTGACCTTTGAATCACCCTACTGATCATTCATAGTGACGATTCACCCGACAGTATAAAAATCACCGACAAATCGAAGCGAATCATTAATTTACAGGCAATCAAGATGCACTACCAACCGAATAGAATAGATAGAAACTCTCCAGTGAGGATTCCAGAGGAAGCCATAATTCTAGAACCCAGATCCGACGTTGCAAGTAAATTAATGCCTATATATTAATCCTCCTCTTAACCACATAAGTCCTAGACGAAAACCCTGAAACAACTGACTCCAGCATCAACCTCGCGAATCAGAATAGAACTAATGACATTTATGCGAAATAAAAATTTTTCATCTCATTAATGAATGAATCCTGCGTTAATTTTTATGAAATAATTATGAAAAGCCTAACGAACACGGGCAGAATAATATGTCTTTAACCAAGTATACCAGGCGTTAACCTTAAACATCATGCAGAATCTTCGATCTGACTCTGACCCGTTCGATGAGGGAATGATCCGAGTATTGAACAGACTACCACATCGACAATGGGGATAATAAATTTTTGACGGCACGACTAAGAAATTTCTCGACTGATGAAACCCCAATTTTTGTTATTATTGAATGTCATGCCGAGAAAACGGATTTCAGGTGATTGGTAACATTTTAAACAATCAAAATAAATTAAAGTATTTTATTAATGATTTTTACAAAATAATAATGGATTCTGTTGGGCCAGAACACATATGGCCTTGGAAAATGTTTAAATGGATCGATAACACACATGCAAATATAACAAGCAAATTTAAAATAAAACCTATTGAAACACCAATTAAACCTTACCAAATAAGAGGAAAAAAGAGAATTAAATATAAAATAATAAACATAAAAATAAATTAAAATAATAACAAAACGCACCAAGATCTGCACGATACCAACACAAACATAACAAGAAAACCCAACAAATTCGACAAAAATTGATAAATTAATAAAAGTTCATGAAAATGAAACTTAAATCAAAAAATTTGAATTAGTAATGATTCAATAAAAATTCTAAATGAAAAATTATAAAAATAAATTGAAAAATAATAAAATTAAAGATTAGAATACATTAGAAAATAACAAGGTCAAATTTTGTTTTACTACATCAAAATTAACACGAGAGGTTAGAGACAGAAAATAGGTATAAATACCGATCCATTTTCACATAAAGTTAACCATTTTTTGAACTAAAATTTTGTGAATTTTGTTTAAAATCTTACTACGAAGCCTTACTTTTAGGTGAGAAATGTTTTATTTGGAACTCTCTCTCCACGTCACATCCTCGCAACCTCGGTAGAGCTCTGCTTGGATGTCGGCGTGGGGAAAGATGTATTTTTATGAAATTTTTGATTGAATGGAATGGATCAAGTAATTCTGTACTTTGCTTTTAATATATATCAATAAATATTTATGATGTTTAAAATTTGTTTTCTTAAAATTAATTAAACATTTGTCGAAATTTTTCCGGCCAACAGCCAAGACACATCGCAAGTTAGTAAAATCAACATATAATTCAGATTCGTGTAAGTGCGTGGAATATCGCCAATGATCTGTGCCCGTGAAGACCCGGCGTGCGGAACGCAGGGTTGGAACGTCAATACTATCCCGTATAGAAGAAATGAGGAATAAGGAAGGAGTCTATTGGGTGCTTCCTCGTTTCTCATTTCCGTAAAATCGACCTAAATTCTTTCACACACGGCTCAAAATCACCACACCGAGTAGTCCAGTGGGCACTCATTAAATATAATGTGAACATAAAGTGCGTTTAAGGCTTATTAAAGGGAAAGGTTACGGGGAATAAATTAATATGAAATCAATGCTATAAAAATTAAATTACTAATGAATTAATTTAACTTTTGCGTAATTTGAATAAATCCACCCAAATTTCTACTAACTTTGAATTAGAATTTTTAATCAATTCAAATTTCTAATAAAATGGAAAATTTAATCAGGTTCTGAGTCGAAGCATAAACGCGTTTTGTTGATTACCATGTAATAATCGCAATATTTAAAACAAGTCCACTATAGTACGGCTTATAGAAATAATTCTAAGCGATCATACCACCCGAATAATTGGTTCTATTATAAAATCTATAAGGTAGTCATCGTACGCTATTAAAAATCACCAAAAATCCTTTATTAACCAGCGTGAACATCGTAAAGAGATCACTTTAATATTAAAAACGAAAGTAAAACCATATAAACTTTATTTCAGTAAATTGAAAATATTCGCTTACTCAAATTTAGCATAAAATGACGCAGATAAAATCCGTGTGGTAAGCAGAGTAACTTGATAGTAACATTAAGATCCCATCAGAAGTCGAACCAATTTTCAGTATCATGATAGTGAATAAGGTAAATAAATCCGACAAGGTGATTTTTGCGAACAAGGAAAATCCCTGAAATTTACACCAAAATTAATTAATTAAATATATACGGTAAATTACCGAATGACCAGAGAGAAACTTTCCAAATAAAACCACTGGGCGATCGATAGGAAAATCCAACGACATGAAGTTCCGCGACATAATAGCGTGGTCCGATTCCCTAAAATCACCGTATTATACGAAATTCATTATAACAAAAGCTAATTCCAAAAAACTTACCCGATAATTCGCTAAACCAAAATCTAAAAGTCCAACTCGCCTAAACGGTAATTAGTAAAATTACAAGTTATAAAATAAACAACATTACCCTGACAAAAACTCGCTGACATTTCCGTCCACATTCATCGTGATCGAGTTGCGATTGGCGTTTATTTCCGGTTCGTCTGATTCATTTACACTTTCATCAATATATTCATCGACGAAACAGAATATCTATCATTTTTCACTTGACAAAAATCATGCATTCACCAAATGTCTCAGACGAAGATTTGGAACTTCAATCTATGGATGTTGCAGAAGCCCCTCAGACGCGTAAGTTTTAATTATTTCTAATCACAAAATTATGATCATGTTCGAGCCTCAGAAACCACCCAGACTCAAAATCATATCATCTTTCCCGCCAAGTGAAAACCCGAGTTAGTAAGTGAACTCTCCGGATCAAAGGCAATGACCAAATAAGCCATACCTACTAATGCATCGTAGTATTTCTGCACCAGACAAATCCCAAATCCTGACATTCCACCGTTAAGCGCAACAATCATTTTCTTTTGTTGTTATGTACCTTCGTCAATCCCAATTGGTCTGCAGCGTCACAAATGTTTAGTTAACAAGTACTACGCGAGAATTCCGGTCCTGATCACATAAGAAAATTGTTCGACGATTCATATTTGGGGAAACGAACTTCTTGAATATTTACTTCAGAAATCTAGGTTAAAATCGAATCTCGTGGAAATACAGATACTGGCTTGGCGATCGTTCCAAGTACCTTCCTTTAATTTCTTCAGTCGGATCGTTAGATCATTCTATTATTATCATTCCCATTCGACCCAGGTATTTTTAATTGATCAATGGACCACACATTCAGCACGAATTTCGTAACTTTTGTAACTGTTTTATTTTGAATAGATAAACGGTAATTGTTAAAATCACTTTATTTTACAATTCGACAGAAGACCTATACATGTTTAATTATCCAGTTGTTGCTCCATAAAAAGATAGACCAGTTTATTTCTATTCAGAAAAATAATAAATGTTCAAAGAATATTTTGCTAAGTTTTCTTAAAAATTATTTATTTATTTTTCCTTTTATCTCATATTAATATTTGAATTTATATACATCTAGTTGAATACTATAAATATGTACAAATTTTAAAGGTTAGTAATGAATGAACCATTTGTAATCTAAATAAGATAAGTCATAAATGATTTGCATTTTTGTTGATAAACATGCCATATTTTAACATCCGTAAAGATTTCCCCGAACGGACCCTTACGGCTTGAGAATGCGTAACCCAGTAGTTTTGGAGTACCAATTTTCCTTGTCTCCAAATACCTACCCGATCTGTTAGTAACACACGTCCAACTTCGAGTTCCATGAGGTTTAGCGCATGTAAAAATTAGTTAGTTCAGTTTTTTTTAAACGACGAGGGACTTTATATGATCGAGAACCACAAGTTAACCGTTCCAATCTAAAATGCAAAGAGAAATACTGAGTAAAAACGCTAGTCTCACCAATTTTTCTATTCAGGACAATCTGAGGCTATCGCTGGACTCCCTGCTCATATCGTGGAGCAATGGCGGCAGGCATGGAATCGAGTGTATCGAGAGCGATGCCACAACATGCCAGAAGACGACAGGCAGGAAAATATCTCACCAGAAGAATTTATGCGACAGTTCCGAAAAACTGTCTAATGAACCAAATCCATCCCAAGACATACTATCTCAGGCCCAAGAACTCCTGGAAAGTCTCCTGCAACACCAGCGCCATGTCGAGGCACCTGTAGCACGGGCCACGGAATACTTGGCCAACGTCAAAGACGACCTAGCGGCGGGACGTCTGGCAAGTAGTTATCCACCTTCCCCGAGACCGACCCGAAATACCAAGAGACCAGTGTTTGTGATCCCCGGTTACTCCCCAGAAGAAGGGATCAAGCGATTCCTCACAGACGAATAACCATCTAAAACAATGACCATTAATGATTGGAACATTTTGTTATTTAGTATATTATTAGAATTCTAGACTTAAAAATTCCTTTTTCTTCTTTTGTTATTGTAGATTCATTTCATAAATATGTTTAAGTTTAGTCATACTTATTATTATGGCAATCATCACAGAAATTCAACCCTTATTATTCTAGAAATGGACCCCGTGAGACTACTTCAAACCGAATTAACCCATGCGAGACAGGCCAATAAGAAACTCCATGACCAACTCGTCCAGATAGTCCGGGAAACTCAACAAATTAAGGTGACGTGGATAGAGCCAAAGAGAGTCAAACCGTTATACCAAAAACTGACCGCGGCCCAGAAGGGTTGGGCGGAAGAAAAACAATTGGTCCAAGGACTGAAGACTCAAATCAGGGGACTAGAGGTAGCGTTGTCCGCCTGTCAAGAGGGAGCAGCGGTGACCTACCCCCTAGTCTTCGCCCCTGCTCAATTAGCCTATCGCGAAGCAAATATTACCCCATCTACAACGTCAACTACTACCCCGACCACTACTCCAATCACCCCATCAACAACCAGTCGTCGACCTGGACGTAAGGAGCGGGCTAAGCGACGAGCCACTCGAATTTCAGATCAGCTTGGATTATTATAGCTTATGTGTTAAATAGATAAATAAAGTAGGATAGAGATCGTTGTTCATATATATGGTAGTTTCTGTATACATATTGTTATATTTATATCATCTTAGTGGTATGAAACAACTGTAGAAGGGTTTAAATAAGCAGTACCACCCATTTTGTTTCCAAACCAAAGTCGGTAAAACAGGTAGATAGACGATAGAAATTTAGACGCAAGGGGACCAAATAATTTAAAAGCGAGCACAGGTCTTCTATCGACAGCTCGTTGGACCCAGAGGTCGTTCGGTCAATTATAGTGTTAGCAATAACGCTCACTTATTGCGGGCGATCTACCCACTCGAACACAGTTCCAACGTTGCTTAGCAACGGGTGCCGAGTTGCAAGCGAAAGAATATTTGTATGGGGTTGTCTGGGTAACAACCATATAGTTCGAAAATATCAAAACCCAGTAACCCACCAATTCTTTTAATAGTAAATTAAATAAGTAAGTAGAGTAAAATTAAAGTATTTTATTAATGATTTTTACAAAATAATAACGGATTCTTTTAATAGTAAATTAAATAAAGAAGTAGAGTAGATTAAAGTATTCTATTAATGATTTATACAAAATGATAACGGACTCTTTCAACAATAAACCAAATAAATAAGTAAAGTAGATTAAAGTATTTTATTAATGATTTATACAAAATGATAACGGATTCTTTTAGCAGTAAACTAGATCCACAAGTAGAATAAATTAAAGTATTTTTACAAATAATAACGGATTCTTTTAGTAATATACTAGATAAATGAGCAGAGTAAATTAGAATATCTTGTTAATAACTTGTATAAACCAAGAATGAGTTCTTTTGCAGTGGACTGGCTAAATAATCCAAGTGAATGGAAGTAGTTTATCTATATGTTTCATAAAACCGAAAAAGGTTCCCTTAGTAGTCGATTGTATGAACACCTAATGTAAATTAGAATGTTACCTTAATGATATCTTTCGGACCTCCGCGAATTTTTCTTTGTTATAAATCATATCCTCGGCATGTCATTTTGAGTGAGTTGGAGCTTATCAGTTGGGATGGTTCACGTTAAATATCAATTAAAATAATATGAAAATAAGAGTGCTATTCACAATACTGTCCAAATTACTAATAATTATTAATGGTTAGTGTCCCAAATAATTAGATATCTTGAACATCGTTAATTAAACCAAATGGGGCATGAGAATTTATAACCCTTTTGTATATGACATACGATAACTTTGTCAGAGAGTAATTTCCTAATAAAATTTGGTACCATGTAAATAACCAAAATGTCATTCTCATTAGTCGATGGTGAATAGAGTGGAACAAAATTGAATATACTGGATCGGAAAATAGGTACATTGTACCGTCCATTTAATCGATTCCTCTAGCGTTAAATAAACATGATTCTGAATTGATTTAAATTTCCCTGTTTATCATGTGAAGACCCGATTTGTGGGACCTTTTGATCAGGGAAAAGGTATCATGTTTAGATGAAATTTCACTGCAACATCAAGCTCCATTTTCGAAATATAGATAAGAAAAATTAACTTGAAGGACCAATTTTTGAAGTAAAGGTGTCAAGTTAGTTACATTGATAATAATACTGATGAACTCAACGTCTCTTTATAAGACGCTCACATCGACCCTCGTAGTAGAGAGCAAGCTTCCTTTAAGCTGAATCTACAGTACTGACAATAAGGATGAAACTCGTGACGGGATAACTAAAAGAGGACATCACCCACATACATTTGACGGTATACTGTATTCTGAAGGCAGCCAAGTAATATAAAATACGGAAATAACCCATGAAGTGAGCAACTTCACTTAGCGACACGCGACTGAGTAATTACCTGAAAATTAGATGACCCAGCAAAATTGAAGAAATGTTTTATAATTGATTTTTGTTAAGATGAGTCGTGGATTGATGAATCCCGAGTCACCGTACGTTTCCCCGCACACGCGGCGAATCGCTGCCGTCAAGCAATGTGAGATGCGGGATTTATCGTATCCCAGGTCAGAGAATCTAGATCCGGCACTCTGCAACAAATGGATGAGGTCGAGCTCCCATTTGTAGCCATAAAGCGGGACTTGGGCCGCAATCCAGCCAGAGAAATCCGCGGCCAAGCTGATTTCCTCCTCGCTCGTCTTGAGGAACATCAGCGACAAACCGATATCCAAGTAGATCGGGCCAGGCGTTATCTCGCCAACGTGAAAGAAGACATCGCGGCGGGCAGGATTGCTTGTACGGACGGTTACGCTCCGCCGTACAACACCTCATTCAACCTCGATGACGAGAGGCTAAACGTCAAAGCGGAGGCCATCAGCGTAGTTGTCCCTCGGAAGATCCTTCCCGGCAACATGAGAAGAAATGAAGAACCAGCCGAATGACACCATGAGCACCTTTACGCCCAGGCGGCTCCGAAACCAGATTCCTTTAAGCAACATAGGAGAACTAGATATGACAATTATCGACGATAAACCCTTAGTACCAATGTCCTAGTTAAATGTAATAAAATGTCTTAGTTGGCTTTGATATTTGTTTAGTTTGGAGTGTTAATAACAACGTCTGTAGGACCCTATAGTAATAATTACAATTAATCAAATACACCGAAGTAAAATAATGCGATATAATAACTCTCTTTTACAGATATAAAACCAGTGTGAATATTGCAACGGGAGTTGGATCACGCGCAAAAAACTAACGAGAGTTTTCGTGCACAAATATTGCAACTGTCAAACGAAATACAACGGATTAGAGCCACGTGGGTAGAGCCGGCGGTGAAAACGCTCTACCAAAAGATAACAGCCGCTCAAAAGAGCTGGTCGGAGGAAAAACAAATCAATCAGAGCCTGAGAACGCAAATAAAGGGTCTGGAGGTGGCAGTGTCAGCCTGCCAGGAAGGCGCAGCGGTGACATACCCCCTCGTCTTCGCCCCTGCTCAGCTGGCGTATCGAGATTCAATGAAGACTCCGAAGGTCCCCAAAAGCCCAGCACTCATCGGCCGGGAAGAAAGGAACGAGCCAAGCGTTGAGCTGCTCGAACATCAACTAATGTGTAATGCGATATTCCCAAATACATGTTTGTTATCGTTTAATTATTCTTTGATTGTTCCGATGGTCATACGAGAATGGCATAACGTTAGTACACACGAGACTGAACCAGGAAGAACCAGTAATCAATCGTTATATAAGAGCAAGCAGAATAAAGATGGGACCGGAGTAAACAAAGCACACACAGACCTTCTAACGGTAGTGTGTTAAACCCAGCTTGAGGTCGGGCCAGAGTAGTTCTTAAGTGGCGCTCATCTTTGACGACCTCAAAACCCATGGTTACATTACCAACGTTGCCTAGCAAAATATAAAATCAAAAAACACAAAAGTAAAATAAAATAAATACAAAATGCATCAAGAATCGCACGAAATTTACATAAAAAATAACATAATAACAAGAAAATTTGACCGTAAAATGACCATTTATATAAAAGTAAAAATTAATGAATTAAATGAGTAAAAATAAAATATTTTTGGTTGAATAAATCCAATTAAAAATTTTAAAAATAAATTGCCAACTTAAATTAAGAAAATAATAAAAATTTAATTTATATAACACAAATAATTTCAAGGTCAAATTTTGTTTTATCGCAATAAAAATAACACGCAAGGTTAAGGTCAAATTACAGGTATATATACTGATGTGTTTTGACAAATTATCAACTTTTTTTGCAGTTTTTTCCTTTGCTGTCTCATTTTCAGTCTTATCATTTTAGTTGGTGTGCATTACAATTGTGAGCCGTGCATTCAGACAATTACCACTGGTAAGTGCTTTGTCTGGACACGACACCACTCAGTTGTTGTGCATTGACTTATGATTTAAAAATGAAGGTGTACCTGCTAAATGAATGAATTCACTATGAATTTATTAATCGATAATGATTAAATGACTTGTGATGATACGAGTGGACAAATGTTTATGGTAATTTATGAACTTCCGACTACTGTGGGGTTTACGGTTTCGATAACCTTGAACCCAGATGTAAATATTTGCTTGCCCCCAATGGTAACCCGTTGCTAAGCAACGTTGGTGATGTAACCACTGGTTCTGAGATCGCCAAAGGTGAGCGCCACACAGGAACTGCTCTGACCAGATCTCAAAGTGGGTCCAACGCACTACCGTTAGAAGGTCTATGTGCTCTTTATTGTCCTCGTCCCTTATTGATGGTAGATGGCTTTATTTGTGTCTTTGGCTCGCTATCGGAAAGATACTATTCTAATAGGGTTAATATAAAACTAAATTTAATCTAAGGGAATTAATGTCATTACACAAAAACGATATTCAAAACTATTTATTCAATAAAACATTTGGAACCATTTTTCATGATTAAGTGTTTTTCGCCTGAGCCGCTCGACGCTTAGCACGCTTGGATTTGCCGGGGCAATGTTTGATCGGTTTAGCGGCAGGTTTTGAAGTTGATGTGGTCTCTCGGTATGCCAACTGCGCCGGGGCGAAGACGAGATGGTAGGTCACTACCGCTCCTTCTTGACACACGGACAGCGCCACCTCCAAGCCCCTGAGTTATGTCTTTTGACTCTGGTTGAGCTGTTTTTCCTCAGCCTAACCCTTCTGCGCAGCTGTCATCTTTTGGTATAGACGTTTTACCTTGCTCGGTTCCACCCAGATGTTCTTGATCAATTGAACTTCTTTTGTTAACTGCAATATTTGCTGATGGAGATCTGTATTTATCCCTTGCGCTTTTAGCAGTTCTCGTTGTAGAAATTGGTGGGAATTCATATCTACAATAGAAGGGTAAAATCAATTCATCGTTACTAGATAGTGGTTAATTTTATTATGGGTCCTTAAACCTTATGGTACAGGTTTATGACTTGGGTGATTTATTTCTATTTAAATTATTATTCAACGAGGCAGAGAATAACCTAACTAACACATATATGTTTACTAAATAACAGAAAAATCATCGTGGTGAGTCAGTTCTCAGATATTGTTGATCCGAACCCTTTCGCTGGAATCTCCGAGCATAGGGATGCTCGCGGTGAGCGTTTGGCGGTTCGTTTGCTCTCCTTACTCTTTCTGGCCAAATCCGGCGTGGGACCCCCACGTTAATCGCCTCCGTTTGTACATTCAACCGGGGATCGTCCAAGTTGAAAGACGTATTGTACGGAGGGGCGTACCCGTCCGTACTTGGGATCAGTCCAGCCGCGATATCCCGGTTGATTTCGTCTAAATGTTGTTGTGCCCTTCGGACTTGGCGATTTGTTTGTTTCTGGTGCTCCTCTAGGCGTGCGAGGAGATACTCCGCTTGTCCTCTTATCTCCCGCGCCGGGTTTCGACCGGGTTCTCGCTTGATTGCGACGAATGTGAGGTCTGTGACGTCGCTATTCGCCTGGTCTCCCATTCGGGATTCTCGGACCGGTGAGATTGAGAACCCCGCGTCCAACATCGCTTGCCGGCACCGTGCAGCTGAATGCACCGGAAAGCGTAGTGTAATCCGGGACGCGTCAATCCATGAATTTTCTGAAAAAAGCGATGCATTAATTAGTATATTTTATCATTTAAGTCTCTGACAATGAGATAGGTGGGCCTACGTTCTTTCAGTTATGGGTCGTCTTAAGGATCGTGGGGTTGGTCGGTCAGGGTCTTAATCTGAGGTAGGTTCATGGTGCAGTTGATTCCTACAGAGCATAGTCTATTTATTTAGGCGTTCTCGGTGGGATGCATTCGAGTGAGCCTGCACTTTGGAAGCTCATTATTACCGTTAATTTATTTCGATTTTTTCGCAGAGACTTATTGACGACTACACATCTCGGTCGTCGCTCCAACCCTCACACCCCACCGATCGTTCGATTTCGAGTAAACAGCCGCTAGTTATATTGAGGAGATTTAAACGTTAATCGCATAAGATCGATATTTCCTAAACTTTCAGCCTATTCAATTTGGGTTTGGTATTAAATACAAATATCGTTGTCATTTCTGGATAGTAATTTTGTTAATAATTATTATTATCCTAGTGCGTTAATTATTATTGAGTTTAATTGTCAGTTACCTGCATCCTAAGGTTGAAAGGAATAGACTAAAACAAACGAGTTTATCTTGAAACATCTTCCTCAGACGGGTCAGCATAAGAATACAATTATGATCACCTTGAATATGAATTAGATATTAAAAATACACGATGTCGACATTGTCAAACGACGAAGGAAATAGGTCGCTAAAATCTTGTTAGAAGTATACTGAATGCATGCAATACTAAATAACAATGACGCAGATGATGCAAATACCACATAAAATGAAAGAAGAAATCAAATAAAATAAATTAATTAAACAATAAAATCAAAAAAGAAACGGACAAATTAATTACTGAACTAATAATCTAAGTAGATACCAAAACGAGTTGATTTTGTAGGTCTTTGTCGGACGTGTTTGAGTATCGTAAATTCTTCTCTCTGGTTGAGGTATTTTGATATCGTAATTTATCATTCATTTTGTGCGGTTAGACTAGTCAAGCACATTCATTATATATGAGTGTGGACACACACATCGTGGATAGGGAAATTGAATTTTCCTGTCGACACACCCGCCATTGCTTGAAGTTGCGTGTCCGTGTGTCCCTGTCACTGGGTGAGTGAATGTGGCATCAATATTTTAATTCTTTATCGATTGACATTTTAGAAAATGTCAAGACCCAAGCGGATTCGCTCTCTCCATAATTTAACCTCATGTTTTCTTTTTATCCAAGGTATTTCGATTCACTAATTATTTTGGAACTTGGGGTGAATGTATCTTCTCGTGGAATATTGGTAATAGTTACTCGTTCTCTCTAGTAAGTCTTTATTTATAATAATATTTATTTGTATTATCTACTACTAGGATTAACATTATAAGCCTCTCATCCAAAATGGACAACAATTCAAATAAATTCGTTCATTCCTACCACTAGTGTTTATATTATGTAATCTGTTATCGGTGGTAGATTTTCAATTTAGATGCACTCAATTGATGTTATTTAACTTATGAATTTATTATCTGTGGTTCATTGCCAATTCCAATTGTTTGTTATGGTTTATTTTGTGAACTAAATGTTGATGACCAACTTTTAATTTCGATGAATTTAGTCACTTCTATTATTATGAGTTACGCTATAGATTTATGATGGATGACCAATCTGTAATTCAAATGGGCCTAATTATTTCCTTGGTTATGAGTTATGTCATGAACTTACTACTGATGATCAATTTTGATTCCAATGGACTTAGTTGTTCTATTGTTGTGGTTTATTTTGTGAACTTATTATCGATGGTCAGTTGTCAATTCCAATGACTTAACTGTTTCTCGAAAAGATTTATATTTATGTTGAATATATTTATAATTCTAATTTGGGAATTTTCTTTCTACAAACTTATGTAGTGAATAAACATTTTTTCGGCTCTTCTGATAGTATATTTTGAAGGAGATTTTATTCGCGTAATCTTTGCAAAGTTAAGGTAAATTTGAACAATATTGGTGACCTATCTTATTAAAGTGATCAGGCTTCGGGTGGGTTATATTATTTTATCTGGATTTTTCTAGTAATTTACTGTTTTAATTTATTATTATTTGGGTACAGATTTAAGGTAATAACCTACTAATCCTCAGGGAAATTGTGGGTGTCCTATCACTCGTGTATTTTTCAAAAAATAAAGTTAAAGAATTATTTCCTCACCAAAGGAAAAAAACTAAACGTTAAATTCCGTCGCAAATTTACCCCTGTAGTTAGCGGTTGGTATCTCGGTTGTTTATCTAATTTTTATTCCTAGTTATTATTTCGTCACACGGAATTAACTGCGACTCAGAGATTTAATTGTCAGTTTTTACAGTTTTGGCCCAATAAAATTATAAGTTTTTCATTGGATTTTTATCGGCCCTAAGTGGAAATCACTTAAATTTAGCTTTTTATTATCATAATTGTAGACATAGTAACGATTTCCTTTCATATCAAAAATTTCCCGTACCCTCGCTTGATTGATCCTAGGAGATTCTGTGTTTATATTACAAATTATGAGTGCCCACTGGACTACTCGGTGTTTTGATTTTAAGCCGTTTTGTCAATATGAATTTAGGTCGACTTTATAGGAATTGAGTGACGACGAAACAGCCAAAAGACAATTCCCACTTGAACCCATTTCCCCTGTATGGAATAATCAGTTTACGTTTCAGCTACTGCGTTCTCACGCTGTAGCCTTCACGGGCACGAATCATTGGCGGACTTACACCGCACTTACACAATTCGGTAGGATATATAAGATTTTGATAACTTGTAGTGTTGTTTCGGCTTTATTTATTGAAGCATAATAGACCGTAATTAGTATAGCATAATTCATCATAATAACATAGTAACAATTTCCCCACGCCGACACCCAAGCAGAGCTCTCACGAGGTTGCATGGACATGACGTGGAGAAAGTTTTCGAGCATTCCTTCACTCAAATTGATAATTTGACTTTTCACTGGCTAAAACTAGTCCTCAGATTAAAACTGATTCAAGTTTTTCAAAAACTGATTTAGTGGTTAAGTGGTTAAAATTATGTGAAAATGAATCGGTATATATACTTATTGTACGACCCTAACCTTGCGTGTTAAATTTGATTTAGTAAAACAAAATTTGACCTTGTGATTTTCTAGTATATTCTATTCTTAATTTTATTATTTTTGTAATTTAATTCGACAATTTTATTTTTAATTTCTTAATTGAATTGTTTCCAATTCAAATTATTTAATTTTTGTTCCATTTTTATGGATTTTCGCATTTTTCGGTAAATTGTCAAATTTCAGTCAAATTTTCATGTTCTCGTGTTATTTTTATGTTTATTTCGTGCGGATCTTGTTGCACTTTGTTATTATTTTATTTTACTTTTGTGTTTCTTGATTTTATATTTAATTGTTTTCTTTCTCCTATTTTTGCATGGTTAGTTGATGTTTTAATAAGTTCGATTTTAAATCTGCATGTTGTATTTGCGTGTGTATTACCGATTCATTTAAACGATTCTCAAGGCCGTTTATGTCCTGGTCCAACACTACTATGCGAGATATGACCTGCTGAATAAACAATTTTTATGCATCGAGGCTTTTACCAAACTTATGTTTATTTATTTTCGGCCCAAAGCCAATACATACCTCAAGATAGCAAACTCTACATAACAATTCGAGATGTGTAAGTGCAAGTTCATCCGCTAATAACCCGTGCCCGTGAAGATTCTGCCGTGCGTAACGCTGGAATCCAAATGTCAAATCATAGAACTAAATAGCGAAAGAGAGTAGCTCGAGGGTGGGTCTTTTGGCTCAATTTTCTTGCATTCAATTTCGAAAAAATCGACATAAAATTTTAAACGACAATCGGTTCAAAATCACTTACACCAAGTAGTCCATTGGGCACTCATTAAATACCATGTGAACATAAATGGATCATGAAGACAAAGAAAGGGAAATGGTAGCGGGGAAAATTGCGAAATCGTTGCAACAGTTAAAATGAAAAGCCATCGAAAAAAGATTAATCCGAACGACCAAAATCATGAAAAGGAATATTTAAAATATTATGTAAAAACTAAACAAAGTATTTTGAGTTGAGACGGAAAATATGGGCGGAACGCTGTGCAAACTTTCGGAAATAATTAAAACATTTATCATAAAACTGTAAAATAAGGGTGGAACGCTGCTCAAAATTTCCGAAATAATAAAAATACTTTATCGAAAATTGTAAAATAAAAATGGAGCCCCAATTGTTTGTATAATCTTCTGATAAAATTGAAAAAATAGGGCCGATCCTACAAAAAATTGAATAATAATAACGATAAAAGTAATAATAATAATAATAATAATAATAATAATAATAATAATAATAATAATAATAATAATAATAATAATAATAATAATAATAATAATAAAAATAATAATAAAAATAATAATAAAAATAATAATAATAATAATAATAATAATAATAATAATAATAATAATAATAATAAAATATATAATGGTAATGGTGGTAATAAGGATTATAATAATAGTAATAGCAGTGATAATGGATTAGAATAATACACATAATAGTAACAATGATAATGCTAGTAACAATAATAGGGAACATAGTAGTCATCATTTTGGATAAGGGTAAGAGAGATCCTTTGAGAATATTTAATAGAACAAAAGGTGTACAGGCCATGGTAAAATCAATAATACGGACAAAGACAAGGATGACTATAGGAATAGACATAATGATAAATGATATTACAGTATGGATTAGCATTTGGAGGAGATAGGAGAATAATGGGACCTAATAATCGAAATCGTACATATGGCCTTCTATTGGCAGCTCGTTGGACTCATGGATCGTTCGGTCAATTATAGCATTAGTAGTAGCGCTCACTTTTTGCGGACGATCCACCCACTCGAACACAGTTCCAACGTTGCTTAGCAACGAGTGCCGAATGGTAAGCGAAAATATTTGTATGTGGTTGTCTGGGTAACAACCATATAGTATCAAAATATCAACACCCAGAAACTCACCAGCAATATTTAAAAAACGTAATTTTTATCAAATAATTTTACTTTTTGTCAAACCTTACAAAATAATATCAGTTATCATTGCATTTAAATTTTCAAAAAAAATTATAATTTCTTTTAAAATTGTCTTATGCAATTATCTGATTAAAATCCCTTTCGAAAAATTGCATTACTTTTATTTAAAAACTTGGTACCCGATGGCTTAAAATACATGAATGAGGTCTCTTTGAAAGGGATTTTCATCAGATATGTACTTTAAGCTGGTGGTTCGGATTGATTGTGTATTCGTCCGCTCTTTCAATATTCATTTAAATCTTAGTTGAAAATTTTTTCATTCAAAAAAAATATAATTTTGTCTGAAATTTTTGTGTCCCGGTTGTTGATTTGAGGTTCCCTTATATAGAGAATCTCTCCTCAACAACTAATCTAATTGACTGGAATTTAAATTAGACTCACTGGAAACTAGTGGAGTAATTTGCTTTTATCTTTTGGCTGCCTCGGCAGTATATTCGGGAATAATTAGTTCCCTAACTAAATAATTTATCAAAATCGGACAATTCCTCGTCAATTTAATTTATTTGTTTTCGTCATTTTAATTTATTAATTTGTATTTTCTTAATAACTTTTTCTATTGATATTGATTTTTTGATTATTTTTTAATTAATTATTTTATTTTTCCACATTTTCATTTATTATAATTTTTGACAATCACATAACCCCAACAATATATACGACAGTTGAATTCATTATTTTAACTTAATAATTTTTGAAACTTTTACAAAACTTTATCATTGTACCGAACTAATTGTAAGTATTTTTATTTAATAAAGTTTTGCCATGATATGCTTTTATTTCTAGAACCCTTGACAATAATCTTCTAGAAAACGAATCGGGTGAAATCAAAGCCTGAGAAGAACAAGTATAGGTGTATGAAGCAACACATCAAAAACGCAATTGTGACCTTATCTGATTTGGATATAGAGTTACTCCAGCCAATCAACACGGAACTATATGTGCCACAACAATTAGTAGGTCCCTATTCAATCTTAATGGCTTGGGATGATTCCTTATAGAAATTTCGATAAGTATTAAAACAGACTCAACTGACATTATGAATTTTTTTGACTATGAAAAAGTGAAGATATCGATGTTTTTTGATATTCATGAATTATCGCAATCAGTGTCTTGATGAAGAGTCAATTCGGGATAATATGAGTTGTTTACATTTACTTTAGGATTATTCCGTAACCAGTGTTATAATCAAAACTAATTTAATAAAATTGGTTGTTGTTTCTATAAGTGTTTTTATTGTTATTCTCTTCATCAGTATAATAAAGAAAACAAAATTTAATCCACAATTTTGATGAGCTTGGAAATTATCAATAATAAAAGTTTTTTTTAATCATAAATTCAAATATGATGTCTGAGACTATCCTACAGTAATATTTTGTATTATGTGACCGATTTTCGGTAAAATATTTTGTTCCTCGTTTGGGTGAAAAAAATATCACTAGATGAGAAAGTATCAAGATTAAGTAAAAGCGCAAGAGCTTTGATTAGTAGCTAAATAGAAAGAGGAAGGACACCAGTTAAAATCAACAACGGTTTTTTTAACTTGCCACCTGTAAACAGGTTTTAATTAATTGAAATCGTTTCAACATCAAGTGTAAGCTGTTCCACCTGGCCCTACAATCCCGAATGAGTTGTAATTCTTTTCCATGCTTTGATTTCACAAGTGCGTGTAATGTATCATTCTTACTTGGTCACTTTCGGAATAATTTTACCACTCTTCGATTTTTAGGGATAACGAGATTGTGTTCCATCAAATCACATTCTCCATTTTTGTCATTATCGTCTACGTCAGAAAGAATAGAAAAAACATATTATCAGATATTTCCTTGTCTTCGGATCCATATTTCAGTTCATTTGATTCACTTTCTTCGGCCTTAGAACTAGTTTCTTTGTTCTGACTAGGGATTCTAGGTCTGACCGTCTGAATAACGTTAATATTTAAATATCGACGATTTATTATTTTTGTCCATTGTTCAAATGTAATTGAGAAATAGTTATTTTTCAATTTGAAGTTGTGAAACTGTGGTATCAATTTTTTCAGAGTTCTTCAGCCTTTTCAAGTATTATTTTTCTAATTGTATTTGGTGAGTTTGGAATATCTACGGCTTTAAATCTATTGGCAAGAAAAAGTGATCTTATGTCTTTAGAAGTGCAAAAAATTTTAAGCGGAATATTATACAGAGAAGCCATTTGTGAAATATAAATATGCGAACTTTCGTCGAGTTTTCTTTTTTATTGTATGACTCAATTTTTGCATTTCGCCAATTTTCCTTCTTTTTCACGTAGAAATAAAACTCTGCATTGATGTTTGATCATCAAATTTTCTGAATAACTGATAATCGTTATCCATTGCTCGGAGGAAAAACACTGAATTATTTAATATACTAAGTAAAAAGTTACAAGAAGTCAATTAGGCTATCGATAAAATCTATTAAAACTTTTCTGTTAAGCGACTATTACCACAATGTGAATTTAAATAGTGTCAAATCAATTATTAAAACAAATATATTTGTTAGAAATAGTCAAATATGAAAATTTTTTAAATTAACGGGTTAATTGGTAAGGGAAAATGGTCTGATTAATCAGTTAACCGGTTGTGTAATCACTAGTTAGGATAAACATCATACATTACAGTTTTTGGCGTTAGAATGAAATATGCGCTTTACACCTGTTTTAGTTCATTAAAAGTTTATTTTCTTTAAAAAAATCTTTTGGAACATAACCCGA
This sequence comes from Schmidtea mediterranea, assembly GCA_022537955.1. Lineage (NCBI taxonomy): Eukaryota > Metazoa > Platyhelminthes > Tricladida > Dugesiidae > Schmidtea > Schmidtea mediterranea. Next base: position 244,811,889 of record CM039679.1, on the reverse strand, counting down.
GAATTTGTACTGTAACTTAGTCTCGTATAACGCGGATTAGCATAACGCAAATTTCTGAGGAACCTAACCTCCGAGTTATACGAGTATCAGGCGTATTATTAATTAATATTATTATTTTTAACATAATAGAAGTTTTAATGAACATCCAACTACAATTATGAAATAGTTATTTTTAAAATGGCTGACAGGTAAATTTTTTAATAAAGTATATTTTAAGGTTTGGATTTTGATTTCGTATATTTATGAGATCAATATTCAAGCTCTTAAATAATACTTTTCATCAACGTGTATTTTAAATTTACTTTTATTAATTTTCTTTGTTTTTTTTAGGAGTTTATACCAATTTATGTAAATTAATGGAATTATTTTCTAATAAATGTAAGTCCGATTAATTGAAAACTAAAATTTATTAAAAAGTTTCTATATTCGAATAAACTATTTCTTTGTTCCTTGGAAATTCGTTTTGACTGCCATCTTTTTTACCTTTTGACAAATCCAAATTTTTGATATTTATTGATTTTATAATTATTGATTTTGTCAGGCTCTGGAAATTACCGTTAATTTCCCAAATTTATAAAAATGGTATTAATGATTTGGATTTTTATACTTCTATAAAAAACATTATTTTTAAACCTAAGTTATCTAAAAACTTATGTTTTCCGTTTTTTTAAACTCCTTATTAGAAGGTTCTGGTTCCACTGCTTCTGGTAAATTGCAAATGAGGTAAAAAATGAATTTATTTTAAGTAAAAGTTAAATTTTACATTGTTATTTCTTCAACTCCTAAAAAACCTAAAGTTTCGATGGATATTTTTGAAATATCTGAAATGTTGTAAAAATATCAAATTGATTGAATTTCATGAGAAATCTTACGAAATTATTTCTTAATTTTCTCTACAACTCTAAGTTGAGTTATTGGTATATTTTTCAAAAATTTTCGGCTTTATTTAAAAAAAAATTGTCTAAAAAGTTACTAAAAATAGTTTTATATAGTTTTTATTGATCTGAACATTTCTACGTTTTGAAAGTTTGCATGCATTATTTACTGTATTATGTTAAAAAAAATTTTCTTTAAATTCCTTCCTTCCTATAATCTAAGTTTTTATTCATTTGAACAAATTACATGCTGACACGGGTAAGTATGTCCCTATATTATAACATTATTGATTTTTTCATTTTATATTATAGGAGTTTTTAATGAACTGAAACAGGTGTAAACTACGCATTTTAAAAGATGTGCAAATTAAGTCACCACACATGTAGAATAAAACTGACAATTATATTCGCGAATGTTACACGCCGAACTGTTAGCCACTTCAATTTTTTCATAAAAGCAAATATTCATTAACACTAAAACAATTGGTATAAAATATAAATATGAAAAGCAAAAAGATGAGAAAATAAAAAATTATGATTTTTTATTTTTCAATGATAACCATGGACGTATTTTTGGGAATAATTAATGGTAGAACCTTTATTTAATTTCAATGCCTTTTATCAACATTTTATAGCTCTGCAAAAATAGCATTTAAAAATAACAATAATTAGAATAATTCATTTGTCAAAAAATCCAAATTACACGAGAACATTTTCACTGCGTGAGCTTGATTGATGGCATATTCTGTTGTTACCAGTTGATTGTTACTAGATATCGCGACAGCTTGGACGCTACCCAAATCATTTTTCCCATTAACAAGTATTGTTATGAACTCGCCGCTATTACTTTGGAATAGGAAAACACTACGATTTACTGAATCAGTTACGAAAATCCTCCCATTTCTGTAACAGAAATTGCTCATGAAAACATTCAACCCAGAATTGGGAATGTCCAATCTCATGGTTTTCAAAGCACGCCCGGATTTGTTCAAGACAAAGATTTTATTAGAATTAACTTCTCCTAGGTACAATTCATCTTTTTCTTTATGACACACAAAAAGCGAGAAAAATTCATTGGTTTGAATTGGAATTGTAAATATCTTCAACAAACATCCCATTTCAGAATAGCATTCGACAGTTTGAGTTTCGGTCAATACGTAAAGTGTAAAGAAATTATCGGAATCCAACGCAATGGGTCTGGATTTGCAAAAGAACATAAATTCGTGGATTCCATCGTTATTTAAAATATTCACAGATGAATTATAGTAATTAGCAACCGCAATGCACATTCCGGATAAAACGCAAACAGAAAGAGGACTTGCCAATTGATGTTTGATGTACTTCTCGGAACTAAATGTTTGTATCCCTCCGTTATTGAAACCAACGACTCTATTATTGCCCGTATCACAAACAATTATCTGTCCGTCTTTCATTGTCACAACGGATTTCGGAAACGAAAACGGAACAGAGCTGTCATCCAGTTTTGCTAATCCGAGTAAACTAACTCTAATTAAAATTTGATAAATACCAATTTTGTTTTAATGTTTATCAATAAAAATTAAAGAAACTTTTCCATTTCATTAAAATGTTAAAATATTTAAATGCAATAAAATTAAATAAATAAATAAATAAATTTTTACAAATGGTATTTATCGTTAACAAAATTAATTATTTCAAAATTTGGTTATAATTATATCTAATTTAATATTTTTAAAATATTGCTTTTCTCTCTAATAAATAGATTATACTTTGCACATCACTTTTAAGATTTCAGGAAAATTTGGTTCAAATTTTTCCAATAATTTCAATTGGGATTTTTATTAAAATAAATTTAACATATTTAATATCTTCGGGGTTCCTGTCACATATGTGAATGTTTAGTTAATATCTTATAGAACAGCTTCGAAAAGGTTTTAGATGTAAATGTATAATTTTTACTAATTTTGCTAAGAAGAAAATTAATCCCAAATGTCATAAGGTAAATAAAAGTGAGTCTTGAATAAAAATTTCTTTGTTTTACTGAAATTAAAAATTCTTTCCTAAAGTGGTTAAACGGATAAAAATTATAAATTTTGTTTTAATTTTATTTAACAATATTATAATAAATAGACTCGAATTACCCATTGGCAAGTGAAGTAATTTGATTCGGATCAGAAATTGTTTGTTTTAATCCGAAGGATAAAAGAAATATAAGCCAATCATTTTCATCTGTTTTCTCTCTTCTATTATTTGTACATGAATGTTCTGAAATTATTTTTAATTATTTCTATTGCAAAGACTTTTACTTATATTTGGTTGACTTTTCAAGTAATATTTTTTCAAATTTAAATAAGCTGAATTTCTGTCACAAATTGGCAATTCGCCTTGGTAGCCTTCATGCCACAATTTTCTTTTAGTATGACCATCAGCCATTTTAATGTCAATAGACAATGACAATCCATAGCGACTTAATTTTAGAAAATAGCACACTTAAACAAAAAATATACTTGATAACACATTAATATTGATTTGAAGCTTCTAAATGCTATTGTTGACATATGCGGGCTAGCACTGCTGTGATTGTGGATGAAGGGTCCCTTTGTCAATAGACACAAAGAATCTATAATTTTTTGTTAAAGTAAAATTTACAGAGCTCTACTAGAAAATAAAAAATATTGTAGAATAGCTTAATATATTAAGTATATGAAAATAAAATTTAATTTATTAATTTAAAGATCAAAATTACATTAATGAACTGAAGCATATCAACAAAAAGAAAAGTGTTGACGAAGAAAATAAGGCAATGCAAAGAGCACTAAAATATTAAATAGATTTGGAAAAATGAGCCATGCATAGAGTAAACGACAGAAAACAATGTGATGTGAACGGTTTTGTCAAATAACGTACTGATTTTCACGAAAACCAGAAAAATGTACAAAAAACTCGATTTTGGTTCGATACTCACATAGTAATTAATGTTTATATACTCCTTGTTAGCATTATCCTCTCGTCTTAGTTAAAAATTGGGTATGATTTAATTTTTGCTGAAGGATCTTTAAATGTTCTATTCTACAAAATATTTCTGGCTACAGATAGTATTTAATTCCTCCTATCCCTAGCAACCCGATCTTAATGAAAAATTCTGACGAGATTTAAAAATATTTTTCTAAACGATTCGTACGGACCATAGCCTAATTCCTTTAACTGAATTCGCCTTTCTCAATATTTACGGCATACTCCAGCGAACGTTTCCATCAGACTCTGTGAGTTTTTAAACGACAGCCGCGTTTTCAGAAGTAGCGCAACCATTTATTACAACTAGCGAAAATGAACTCGTCAGCCGATCTACCAGTTTGATCTTCTAATGTCTATTAAAATACATATTATAAATAAGATTTTATGGGGACTCGTTAGTGGTACCAAATGCTACGACGACCATCCAGAATAAAAGTTTTAAGTTGAGAAAAAATATAAATATGCAAATGTATATTTTTAAAAAATTAAATTAACACAAAAAAATGTTTTAAGTGTTAAGTGTGTCAATCACGAAACTGACTACTGTATTTATAGTTGACTGGTGTGTGTGTGCGACCAATAGGCAGTTTTTAGCCATTTTAAGGGTTCTTAATGATTTTATTAATTTTTTAATATTTTTCTAAATTTTTCCTCATTTTCTCTATTTTTTATATATTATTTATGTTCTTTAAAATTTTTATTTTATTATTACTTTCTGGTCATTTTCTTTTTGATCATTGAAATAGTTAATTTTTGATCACCGCTTCCGCCTATATTTTTTCTAAACCTTCTTTTACAGGGTTTTGGCGGTTTCTATGTGTCAGTATGAGTCTCATTCTGCTGCTGTAGCTTTATTTTTATTTTATTAATTTTGCTTTTATTTATTTTTGTTATAATTAAATTTTTTTCATTTAATGTTTTTATTTGATTTTTAGTTTCTGTTTGCGGTGATTGTGTATCCATTTCATAGCCATTTTTATGATATTATAATTAACAAAACAATTTTTTTTGTTTTGATTGTGGCCTAACAAGACAAAGGCTTTCCATCAGCACTTTGTGGGTTCCGAAGTATGACAGGGCCTTAACAATTTGAGTTTTAGTGGGCTGACATCACCGATTTGATGTAGTACTAATGTTGCCTAGTGACCGATATAAAAGGTTTAACGTGAATGTTTTGTTGAGTCTTTTATTATCAACAATTGTTAAGGATCACCCATAAACCGAAAGAATCCAACAAAAATAAAATGAAAATCGAATTTGTTAAACCTTAATTTAAAGCTAATTATGTCTTTTCACATGTGTTGGGTCAGGACTGAATTTTGTTTAAATGAATTGAAAATAGCACGCAAATACAACATGCAGATTTAAAATCAGACCCATAAAACATTAAATAAACCACCTTAAAATGTGAGAAAGATATAATTAAAATATGAAATCAAAAACATAAAAATAAATTAAAATAATAACAAAATGCACCAAAATCGCACGAAGTTAACATAAAAATAACAGAATAACACAAAGATTTGACCGAAAAATGACAATTTATGTAAATGCAAAAAATTAATGAATAAAATTGAATTAAAATAAAATATTTTTGGTTGGAAAAATTCAATTAAAAATTTAAGAAGTAAATTGTCAACTTAAATTAAGAAAATAATAAAAATTAAAGTTAGATAGCACAAATAATTTCAAAGTCAAATTTTGTTTTATCGCACTAAAATTAACACGAAAGTTTTGGGTCACAGAACAGGTATATATACCAATTCAATTTTGCAGAATTTAATAACTTGTGAGGGATCACTTTTTCTCGTAAAAAACTCTGACGTTTTTTATCAGAAAAAACAGTATTGTATCACAAGCGTCCAGAACGGTCTCGAACTATTATTAGCAGGAACTATAGAAAACTATCGTAGTGAGCATGAGTGAATATTATGAATGTGCTATGGAAGAGATGTAATTATATAATGCCAATATGTTACGAGCAATTATATGAGTTCGAGAATATAAATTTATTGATCAATATTAGTTGAGTGACTTGTGATGAAGCGAGTGAACAATGTTTATGCATCGAAGCTTTTACCCAATTAAGCTGGTAATATTTATTTATTTTTCGGCCCAAAGCCAAAACAAATTACAAGTTAGTAAAATCACACATAACTATCGAGTGGTGTAAGTGCGGTTAATCCCCAAATAGTTCGTGCCCGTGAAGGTTCCGGAGTGCGTAACGACGGGCTCGAACGTCAAATCATTGAACTTAATAGCGAAAGAGAGTAGCTCGAGGGTGGGTCTTTTGGCTCAACTTTCTTGCACTCAATATCGATAAAATCGACATAAAATTTTAAACAACAATCGGCTCAAAATCACTAACACCAAGTAGTCCATTGGGCACTCATTAAATACCATGTGAACACAAATAGATCATAAGGCCAAAGAAAGGGAAATGGTAGCGGGGAAAATTGCGAAATCGTTGCAACAGTTAAAATGAAAAGCCATCGGAAAAAGATTAATCCGAACGACCAAAATCATGAAAAGGAATATTTTAAATAATATGTAAGAACTAAATAAATTATGTTGAGTTGAGACGGCAAATATGGGCGGAACGCTGTGCAAACTTTCGGAAATAATTAAAATATTTATCATAAAAATGTAAAATAAGGGCGGAACGCTGCTCAAAATTTCCGAAATAATAAAAATACTTTATCGAAAACTGTAAAATAAGGAAGGAGTACGGGTAAATTTTTATATAAGTAAAATACCTTCATAAAACTGAGAAATAAGAGCGGATCCCTACTAATGATTTAATAATAATAATGATAATAGTAAGGATATTGGTAACTATAATAATAATAGCAATAATAATAATAATAATAATAATAATAATATTAATAATAATAATATTATTATTTAATAATAATAATAATAATGATAATAATAATAATAAAAATAAAAATAATAATAATAATAATCATAATAATAATAATAATAATAATAATAATAATGTGAGGTAAGTGGTTTCTAACCTTGACCCCTTTACATACAATGCTTTCCTGCCCTTCAATGGTTACCCATTGCTAGGCAACGTTGGAACTGTAACCACTGGTTATGAGACCGCCAAAGGTGAACACAAATAATATAACTGCTAATGACCGGCCTCATGTTAGGTCCAACGCGCTACCGATAGAAGGTCTACGCGCGATTTTCTACCTCGGTCACTTCCGTATATACCCGATACTTTCACAAATTAACTATTACACGAACCACACTCGCTCATTTCAATTTAACAGATTTATTTGCCAAATCAATATTTTAACTTCTAAATTAACAACAAGTATAATTTATTTATTATCACATCAATACAATAAGTTGTTAAGTCAGCCACGCTTCAATTTTGGTCTCCGATTTGTTGCGCACGGCGTTTCGCTCGTTCCGCCTTTCCTGGGCATCGCTGGGAACGCTTAGCTGCTGGTGGTTTGGTAGTACTTGTAGCCTCTCTGTACGCTAGTTGGGCTGGCGCGAACGCCAGTGGGTAGGTCACTGCGTTGCCCTCCTGGTATGCCGACAGTGCCACTTCTAAACTTCGGATTTGCGTTTTTGGTTTTGTACTAATTGCTTTTCTTGCGCCCATCCACGCTGTACAGCGGTCAGTCGCTGGTAAATTGCTTTTACTTCTGTGGGTTCCACCCATGACGCACGGATCTTCTAGATCTCGCGGGTCATTTGAAGTAGCTGTGTTCTCCCTTCGTGATTTTATTAACTCTTTGCTCAGAGTCCTAAGAGATTCCGAATCTACAATTAAATTATTCGTCAACAACTTCACAGCTATTTTTTGAAATTCTCATTATTTATTACTGTATCTATATGTTATTATTTGTCTAAGGTTAGGTTACTCAAAATATCTACTGGGTATCTACCTAAACATACTATCTAAATTGTTATAATTCGTCATTATTACGTCCATTTTCGAGAATTTAGAAATATATATATATATATATATATATATATATATATATATATATATTTGAAAATTAAAGAACTAAGAGATTTTAATTAATTTTATTTTACACTAAAAATTTCCTATCTTATTGTCGGGTTTCTGCAATGTGAACCTGCGTCGAATCTGGACCGATCCCGAGCATATGAATGCTCTTGCCGTCTCGTGGGACTTCCGTCGAATTCTTGCTTGTTTCTCGGTAGCAACGTTCTGGTTAATACCACGTTCATGGCCGTTGTAGATTCTGCTAGAGCGGGATCATCCATTTCATAGGACACTCCGTAAGTTGGAGCGTAGCCATCGGTGCTGGGGATTCTCCCGGCGGCAATGTCCACGTTTATCCTGGCTAGACGCCTTCTAGCCATGGTCACCTGCCAGTTAGTTTGTTGCTGGTGGATTTCGAGGTTAGCGAGGGTGAATTCTGCTCGTTGTCTAGCTTCACGGGCTGGATTGCGACCTGGCTCTCTCTTGATTGCCACATATGGTAAGTCGACCTCATCGTGGTCACCAAGACGACTCTCTCTAGATTCCCTCACGGGGGAGATCAAGAATCCAGCGTCCCACATAGCCTGTCGGCATCTGGCTGCCGTTCGTTCCGGGAAACGCACCGTAATTCTGGATGTATCGCTCCAGGAATCGTCTACAATAGCGAATTATAATAGGCATGATTTCATGAATGAGTTGATGATTTAGAAACTTTAATATGACTTTCACATGAAAATTTAGGGAGTATCTCAGTTGTGTTGAGGGAAAATATCAGGATAAGTATAATTTACTTATGTCTTAACTGGTTACCGGTGTCTAGCCAAGGCGTTTTGGTGATTAAGTTTCATTTAAGGTCAGTTAATTTGACTCTTGTGGCGTTTCTATAAAGGAAGCAACGGGTGGCGAAGTAGTAGGCCAATTATTCGTTAAGGTTTAGTTCGGTTGCGTTTTCGAATCTTATTTATCGTGTTTCTTTCCATTTGCTTGACACTTGTGCAATATCAGGATGATCACGATTAATCCAGGTCTTTGGCTAGTGGCGTGGCGAGACCGGATCCGAACGTAGTTCTGGTCAATTTTCGAGGTTAGGAGGGTCTCGGATTTTTCACATTTATTTTACGACTTAGATACGGTGCGAGTCGTTTTTTGGTATACGGTCGATTACTTAGTTATTTGCATGATATATATGACTGGATGATATTCCGAGTAATTCGACAAAATTATGAGACAATTCATTCATTGTTTGCTAAGTTATTGGTTATGAATAGTGCTTTATTTACAGGAGATATGTGAATGAATGAAGTACTGCACAGTATGGAATGAAACTAAACAAATCATTTCTTCTTAAATAATAATATTTGATGCAATCAGTATTATTATGAGAGAAATTTTTCGTTCTATCATGTTAGGTTCCTCGGTACTCGTCCCCTGGGGAGATTCCAGCAGTATTGCTTGGCAAACTCAGGTGTCACATGTATTTTTCGGAATTAATTGATAAAAATAAAAAAACTTTTGATTGAATGAAACTCTACCTTTGCCTTCATCCTCCTTTCTCCTTATTCGCTCCTATCTTCTGTGGGAAGTTGTTGCCATCTTTAGCCTTCGGATTCATTGTGATGATGTTCTTTGGCGTATTCGTCTCTTGTGCTAAATTTCAGTCATGATAACTGATTTATTTCTATCCTTATTGTCTATATATACCTACATATGCCGGTGTGGCATTTAGCCGGTATCGATCAATAAATTTTCTGTCTTTTGACATCTAAAATTTCTCATCATACTGAAATTTTAATTTAAAATCGGTTATTGCTGAAATTTCAATTTAAAATCTGTTATTTTGTGCACCACTTCTTCTGCACTGCCACTCATTTATTGTTGGCGTGCCATGACATCATTCAATATTTAGTCACGTGATTTGTGATTCTGTACATTTTATTTATTGATAATGGGAATTTTATTCGCTTGATACTTTTTGCCTTCCCGGTTGTAGTTCCATCTGTTGGAAATACTAGTGAGTATATTCTTCGTGTTTTCTCAACCACTTATATTTTCTAGGCTCTAAGTCCATTGGATGTCGTGGCTCCTCCATTCCCAAATCGAACTACTGAGATTTCAATGCACTCGATCTTCTCGTATAATAACTGTTGTTACTTCTAGGCGATAGGCAGCAAGTTTATGCCTTCCTATAGATTTATAGAAGAGAAAAACCTATTACTTGGGATTAAATGTATTGTGTTTAGTCAGCCAGTATCTTATTTAAGGGATATTATGCAACAATTCTGCTCTCTATTCTTAACTCAATTATTAGTGAAAATGCAATGATCTATATTTATGTAGGATTTTCAGATTTGTTCTAACAATTACGTACAAGGAAAACTATGCTCTCTATTATTAATTCCATCATTAATAAAAAATACAATGATCTGTCTTTATGTATGACTCTCAGAAAAAATTATGTACAAGGGTTTTTCTAGATTACCGTTACATTATTTCAATAATTCCATTTCATTTAACTTATCTCTCTGTTCAGACTCGCATCTTAGTAATGCACGCCAAAATTTTTGGGTTATTTAATTAATTACAAAACCTTCACGCCAATTATTGATATCGTTAAACAATAGATTTATCTAATTTTTTACTTACCGTTATTTGGGGTTTTAGTGATTCATTTTACTTTAACTTTATCGTCGTTGAATGTTCCTACGTTACTACAGGCTGATAACTTGGGTCGTTATGTCAGATTATTCATTTTATGTTAACATTATCGTTGTTAGGGCGTTTAACTCAGATTATTATTCATTTTATTATTTATTTATTTTTTTGTTCATTTTGGCTTATTCATTGTTTCTTATTGATTTTCAATGTTAACGTTATCGATATTAAGGCTTTTAACTCGGATTTTTATTATTCATTTTTATGATTGATTTTCAACGTTGCAATGATTCTCTGCTCTTTTCCCACTCTCACCTCCCTTATTTGATCTTAGGGTTAAATATATCGATCTTATGATATTACGAGTGCCCACTGGACTACTAGGTGTAGATGATTTTGATCCGATGAGTAACGTGATTTTAGGTCGAGTTTTCGGGAGATGGATGACGAAGAGGCAGCCAAAAGACTACTCCTCCACCTTCCATCTTCTCCTATAAACGGCATGTATTGACGTTTGGGTTCTTGCGTTCGCACGCCAGAACCTTCTCGGGCACGAGATATTGGCGGATGGACCGCACTTACACATCTCGATAGGTAAATAGATTCTACTGACTTGCGGTGATGTTTCGGCTGTGGGCCGGAAAAATTTCTACATAGTAGAAAGCTTTCTGTCAATTTATATATTTCATAAGACATTGTTTGTATCATAGTTAACCATCATCATTCGTAAAAAATTTCTCCATACATGCGTTCAAGTAAAGCTTACTTGAGATTGCTTGAAACGCAGTATGGAAAAATTGTCGATAATTGAGATTGTCCGCTAAAAACTTAAATTTGCTCACAAAAGTTTGTACACACTTCGCATGAAAATTCTTTGAAAATGAATTGGTATATATACCTGTTCTGTGACTCTAACCTCGCGTGTTCTTTTTGATGCATTTTAACAAAATTTGACCTTGATCTTATTTGTTATATCTAATTCTTATTTTATCAATTTCTATATTAAATGAATAATTCTTTTAATTTTTCTTTATAATAGAATATTTCTTATTGAAAATATTTCGTTTTATGCGTTCGCTGCTAATTTTTAAGAATTATCTGTTTGGCGGTCAAATTTTATGTTTTCTTGTTATTTTTATGTTAATTTCATGCTGATCTTAATGCGTTTTGTTATTATTTTAATTTTACTTTTGTTGGTCCAGAACAAAAATAGCCTTGAGAATTGTTAAAGAGATAACTTAAAATATAACATACAACACCAATTAAACATTTTTAAATCTGAGAGAATATAAATAAATATAAAATCAAAAACATAAAAGTAAAATAAAATAAATACAAAATGCATCAAGAACCGCACGAAATCTACATAAAAAATAACATAATAACAAGAAAATTTGACCGTAAAATGACCATTTATATAAAAGTAAAAATTAATGAATTATATGAATAAAAATAAAATATTTTTAGCTGAATAAATTTATTTAAAATAGTTAAAAATAAATTACCAATTTAAATTAAGAAATAAATAAAAATTTAATTTAGATAACACAAATAATTTCAAGGTCGAATTTTGTTTAATCGCAATAAAAAATAACACGCAAGGTTAAGGCCAAATTATAGGTATATATACCGATGTGTTTTCACAAATTTTCAGTCTTATTTTTCAGAGAGAAAAATTTCAATTTTAGTTGCAACTTAGGTTAAAGGCCAAGTTATAGGTATATATACTGATGCGTTTTCACAAATTAACACAACTACTTTGCAGTATTATTTTCAACTTGGTTGAAATATTGATTTTCAGTCTCACTTGGAGACTGGTCGTAGTGGTGTGCGTTGCAGCTAACTGCATGGATGACTGCGAACTTGTTGATTGGTAGACCGGTGCTATAAATGCTATGAATTGCGAATTGTGCTACTCTGAATTTTCAATAGATGATGAATTATGAATTATGCTACTACGAATTTTCAATATATGATGAATTATGAATTATGCTACTATGAATTTCTATTATATGCTTACAAACTTCCGACAATTATTTTACGCATTCGAGGCTTTTACATAATTGATCTGGTAATTTTCATTCATTCCTTTTTCGGCCTACAGCGAAAACATAAAGCAAGGAAGTGAAATTACACATAACTATCGAACTGTGTAAGTGCGGTGTAAGTCCGCCAACACTCGAGCCCGTGAAGGTTTGGCGTAAGAACGCAGGAACCCAAACGTCAATTCATTGAGCTAAATAGCGAAGGAGAGTAGCTTGAGAGTGGGTCTTTTGGCTCAACTTTCTTGAACTTAATTTCGATAAAATCGACATAAAATCTTTAACAACAATCGGCTAAAAATCATTAACACTGAGTAGTCCAGTGGGCACTCATCAAATATAACATGAACATACAAAGATCTTAAAGGACAAAGAGAGGAAATGGCAATGAGAAAAATTGCGAAATCGTTGCAACAGTTAAATGAATAGCCATCGGAAAAAGATTAATCCGAACGACCAAAATCAGGAAAAATAATGTTTTAAAAAATATATAAGAATTAAAATAAATTATGTTGAATTGAGACGGGAAATATGGGCAGAACGCTGCGCGAATTTTCAGAAAATAGTTAAAACCTTTTTCATAAAACGGTAAAATCAGGGCGGAACGCTGCTCAAATTTTCCGAATCAATTAAAATACTTATCAAAATAGTTAAGTAAAAGTGGAATGTTATTCAATGGTTAGTATAATGTCCGGATAAAACCGAAAGATAAGAGTGGAACGCTGCTAAAATTTTTTTTCGAATTATTAAAAATTCTTTACCGAAAACTGTAAGATAAGGACGGGTTACAGCTAGGTTTGAATATCAATAAGATATTGTTGTAAAGCTGAAGAATAAGGACGAATCCCTACGATAAATTTAATAATCACAATGATAATAATGAGGATAATAATAATAGTAATAATAATAATATTAGTAATATAATAAATGTAATAGTAATTATAGTAATAAGAATAATAACAAATGTAATAGTACTAACAATTAATAAAGGTAATACATATAATAGTATCATTGATAAGGCTAGCAATAATAATAGGGAACATTGTAGTTATAATAGGGATAAGGGTAAGAGAGACATAGTGTGAGGATATTTAACATAACAAAGGGTGTACAGGCCATAGAATAATCATCAACACGGACGACGATAAGAAGGACTATGGGAATGGACATAACAATCAATGATATGAGAGTATAGGTTAACATTTGAAAGAGATAGGAGAATAATGGGACCTAAAAACAAAATCGATCACAGGCCTTCTATCGGCAGCTAGTTGGACCCATAGATCGTTCGGTAAATTATAGCATTAACAATAGCGCTTACTTTTTGCGGACGATCTACCCACTCGAACACAGTTCGAACGTTCTTAGCAACGGGTGCCGACGTGGTAAGCGAAAGATATTTGTATGGGGTTGTCTGGGTAACAACCATATAGTTTCAAAATATCAACACCCAGAAACCTACCACTTTTATGTTTTTGATTTTATATTTTTATTGTATCTTTCTCATATTTTCGGGTTGTTGAATTGATGTTTATGGGTCTGATTTTAAATCCGCATGTTATATTTGCGTGCTATTTCCAATTCATTCAAACAAAACTCAGTGCTGGCCCAACTATAATGATGAATATAATGGTAATGGTAGTGATAAGGATAATAATAATAGTAGTATCAGTGATAATGGATTAGAATAATACATATAATAGTAACAATGATAATGCTAATAACAATAATAGTATTGGGCCAAAACACAATTTTGTTTAAATGAATCGGTAACAGCACGCAAACACAGCACGCAGATTTAAAATCAGACCCCTAAAACACCAATTAACCATGCAAAAATATGAGAAAGAAATAATTAAAATATAAAATTAAAAGACATAAAAATAAATAAAATAATAGCAGAACGCAACAAGATCCGCACGAAATAAACACAGAAATAACACGAAAACACGAAATATTTGACCGAAAATTGACAATTTACTTAAAGAAACAAAAGTTCATTCAAGTTAGAACAAAATTAAATAATTGGAATTGGAAACAATTCAATTATTTGTTAAAAGAATAAATTGTCAAAGTAAATCAAAAAATAAGAAAATTAAAGTTAGAAAATACAAAGAAATTCCAAAGTCAAATTTTGTTTTAATACATCAAATTAACACGCAAGATTATGGTCACAGAATAGGTATATATACCGATTCATTTTCACATAATTACACGCACTCGAAACAACCACTCATTCGGTTTTAATAACTCGAATCAATTGGACCAGCTTTTAACGCATAAATCATTTTTGTGAAAACGACAACGATACTATTTAACTACTGAACCAGACAAATTTGTTTGATTAAAAGTAAGCAAGAATGACTTGCTGATGGATGTGAATTAGATGAAAGAGATGTAAAAAATGAAATAAATATTGATTGAATAAATATATATACGAACAAACTTATTTATCATGTCGAAATTTTTCCAGCCACAGCCACACACCGACAAGCTATTAAAATATTACATAAAGATTCGAGCAGTGTAAGTGCAGTGTAAGTCCGCCAATAGCTCGTGCCCGTGAGAGATCTCGCCGTGGGTAACGACGGACTCGAACGTCAACTCTTTCATTATCATAAGGGTAGCAGGGAGATCGGGAGGCAATCTTTTGGTTAACTACCTTTCTACCCGCTCCCGAAAAATTGACCTAAAATCTTATTACTCAACGGCTAAAATATCAACACAGAGTAGTCCAGTGGACACTCTTAAAATCTAATATCAACATAAAATTTTCTAGGATCAACTTGAGGTTAATCGGAAAGGGGCTTGCGGAAATCGATGCATCGAGCTTCTAAAGATCTTAAAAAATCTTTTTATTAGTTGTTAATTACGTGAAAATAAACCGAACTAAATCTAATAATCTCATAAATAAGTAATGACTTACTAACCTAAGACGAGGATTAAATAAAGAACCTTGTAAACCATTGAATAAATTATTGATAGAACGTTAACCGAACAAAATCTTCTAGGCATCAACAATTTAGTACAATAAAATTAGGTCTAAACTAAAAATCCCGTAGTTCGATCACTATTTAAAAACCAAGGCGAAAAATCTATTGATTTAAATAAAATTGTAAGAAACCTAAATGAACACCCATAGATCATTACTCGTTGAAAATAGTGTAAGAAAAGTCTTAATTATTTTCCTTTCGTACATCGTAATTGATACGGGGTCCCTTATAATCATGAGTAAATAGTCAACCAATTCCATGTTTTTTATTGATAACTAATGATTCTGCAAGTTTATGACCGGAGTAATTAAACAATTTAAAAATTCCATAACAAGCCAACACAAAGTAAGCATCCACAAATCTTGTACATATCATAAACTGTAAGTAAATAAGGTTTATTATATAAACAGGACATCATCCACTTTTCTGGCTTTGCACCTTGCAACCGCATGCCGACCCTTCCACGCATTGAACTCTCCTATGAACCATATCGCGTTATAACACAAATATAAATGCATCCGATTAACATACCCAAAATAGGTTGATTTTCCGATAAAAAATTGTACCGCCGTATTAGGTGGATATCTTAGGATTCATAGCTCCACATACTGATAACGAAGTTCTTCCGAACGCCGATGAGCGGCGAACATTGACTGAGAACTAGCTGACCGATCGAGACGAGGCCGATCTTGGAGAATAATGGTCTGGACAGACTGGATGATATAATAATGGGTCATTGGAATCCATTGTAAATATTGAAGTGAGGTTAATGACAATAAAGCCCGAACAATGGTGGTATAAATATTTCTATTACATGCATGTTTGACAAATTAAATCCCACATGATCAATTGGATATATCGAAAGGATAGGAAATATCCACTAATGGAATGGTGAATGGAAAATATCGGAAGAAATTTTCCGATCGATAATTTGGCAGATCTTTCATTGCCAGAAAAACGGTATGTAAGCACACAACGGTTCACTTCAGGTGACGTAGCATGTCAACACTACAACTGAATGAGAAAACCGTCAATAATACAGTGAGAGTGTGCGTACAAGGGGTCAGGAGATCTTTTTCTGTCCACCGATCAAGAGCAGAAGTAGAAATCCGCCAATCACATTCCGACAGGAGACAATTCAGCCACGTGGAAATACACACCAACCTGTGCAACTGATATATATAGTGAGCGAACTATATATCGACCAGAAAATTATGTCGGATATTCAAATGTCAATAATGCCAACAAATGAAACTAACAAAATGAAAGCAAAAAGAAGACCTCTGATTGAAGACTCCAGTCGTCAAATACTCAAAGCAAGGAATCATTCGATTAAAGATACACCTGTACATAGCCGAAGCCACGTCCCTGCGGGGGATTATGTCTCAAGTACGGCTGTTCGAGCCACATTTTATATTTAATAAATTCATCACTCAAATTCTATGTTTCCTTCTTGATAATTGTTCGATATAAATTATGATCGATCGAACCAAAATTAACCCTGATTTACTACAGCTAGTTCCAAAATCAAGGAGTAAATAAAGTTACCGGTAATCATAGGAAGCCACTCACTTAGTCGTGACAGTTCTACCAAACCGACAGATCAAAATTATCGATCACCCTTGTTCATTATTTTCTGCACAAATTACGAACCTGAAATAGGAAAATGAATGAGATTAATAATATAAAAGAGGGTCTATTGATTGCCAATATTCCAACCATTTCTTCTTAGTAATTCATGGATAATTTGAATTTTTATTTATTCACAAGACCCCCATTTGTTTTCGGGTTAGAGTAATTTCATCATTTTAAATTAATTATCTCGGAAATCCTTCCCCCGAAATGATTTAGGTTATTCAGTACGACTTAATCTTACCTTATTCATTCGAGTATTCAGTATCGTGAACTTATCCAAGTAGATGTAAATAAATTAATACTTAAGTCCTTAGAATTTCTTGATTTTTCTTTCGTTCATCACCCCAGGGATCATTAGAATAATTTTTTTTGTTACTAATAGTATTTACCCCTCATGATAATTAATAGTTGAAGTCGTCAGAAATAAACCGGATATTTTAGAGACGAATGCTTTAATTTAGATAACTACCGTAATTAACCATAAATAACCAGGTTCACCAGTCAAATCCGAACCCATAATTTTATTTTTATTAATAATTGGGCTCAAACTCCCACAAGAATTTCTTAGTTGACTTCATTCGTTTAACGGTTGAAAAGAAAGTAATTTAGGTGCAACTATTAATATATTATCGACAGGTATCTTGGACAACCACTGGGAAGACGCAGACCGCACCACATTAACAGTGCCGACTAGATTTGCCGGGAGGTATCGGCAAGCCCTATGGGATCGGGCTATACCATATCGACTTATGGTACCCCGGAGTGGCCAAACAGGAATGAAAATAGATCATCAACCGACGTCGAGCTCCCTAGCATTCTCATCAAGAGGGAGCCGAGTCGAAACCCAGCTCGAGAAATTCGACAGAAGGCAGAAGGTGAACTGCAACGATTGGAACAATTAGAATGGAGATACCGATTCGTAGTGAAGCGACAGAAGGAGCACCTCGTCAGGATCAATAGGGACATCGCAAGCGGGCGTATTCCCAGTTCAGACGGGCACCTGCCCGTTTACGGAGTGGCTTACGATCATAGGGATCCGGCTCTCCTAGAGAGTGACGCGCCCGTTCACTTGGTGGTTCCGAAAAGCCTCCTCCAGCCAGATATTCGAGATATCCTGGAGGATCGGGACGTCGAAGAGCACGTCTATTCGCGGTGGCGTTTCACTGCTAAATGACCGCACAATGATTGAAGACTTAGCTTACGTTTTGTATTATTAATAAATTCGTTGTATTAGCAACCCTCCTTTTATTAATCTAAATCATAAAATGGCACACGGGAATTAAGTAAGGTGAATAGTAAACCGATTTTCTAGAGACGACCAGACAGGAGATGATAATGGGGTGGGGACTGAAATATTTTTTTTTGTTTTTTCTTTTACAAATTGTCTCCGAAATTTATCCTATGTCTATTTTGTCATTAAGGTAAAACGATGAATAATGCTATGAAGAAAATCGGCAAAGAATTAAAAAGCCTCCTTAAAGAAAACACAAACTTACACCAACAGTGTCTCCAACTAAGCCGCGAGCTACAGAAGGTTAGAGCTACTTGGTCCGAGCCAGGTAGAGTGAAGCGGCTTTACCAGAAGATCGACGCGGCACAGTAGAGCTGGCAGGAAGAAAGAGCCCTGAACCAAGCCCAGAAAGTCCAGATACGTGGGCTGGAAGTAGCTGTAGCGGCGGGTCAAGAGGGACAGGCCGTTACCTACCCGCTGGTGTTCGCCCTAGCCCAAGTGGCCAACCAGAATACGACAAGTCCGGTACAACGACCATTCAAACCAAATCCCGCGCAAGGCAAGGACGAACAGAAAGAAAACTGCAAAAACAATACAATTTGCAATTGGGACAGAAATCATCTTGATAGTGTGAGTAAATAAAACCTTCTTTGTCATTCATTTGTTCTCACAACGCAAATATATTAGCATAACTCTCTCTGATGGGTAAAGACAAAGTGATGTAAAGTAAAGTGAGTAAGGAACCTAAAGAACATAAGACGAGCATAGACCTTCCATCGATAGCTCGCTGAACCAGCTGTAGACCGGGTCTTAGCAGTTTTGGAAACAAAGCTCACCTTTGACGGTCACAGACCCATTGGTTACAGTACCAACGTTGCCTAGCAACGGGTAACCAGTGGCAGGCAGATAGAATTTTATGATTGGGGTCAAGGTCATACGATCACCTTATAACCCCACAATAGGAAACATAGTAGTGTTAGGCCAGCACACAAATAGCCTTGAGAATTGTTTAAATGCATCAGTAATATAGCATGAAAACCCAGCACCAAGATAACTTAAAATACAATATACAACACCAACTAAACATTTTTAAATCTGAGAGAATATAAATAAATATAAAATTAAAAAAAAACATAAAAGTAAAATAAAATAAATACCAAAATGCATCAAGATTCGCACGAAATTTACATGTTGGGCCAGAACGTAAACGGCCTTGAGAAATGTTTAAATGGATCGGTAACACACACGCAAATATAACATGCAATTTAAATAAACCTATTGAAACATCAATTAAACCCTATCAAATATGAGAAAAAAGAGAATTAAATATAAATTAATAAACATAAAAATAAATTAAAATAATAACAAAACGCACCAAGATTCGCACGATACAAACACAAACATAACTAGAAAACACAACAAATTCGACGAAATTGAAAAATTAATAAAAGTTCATGAAAATGAAACTTAAATCGAAAAATTTGAATTAGTAATAATTCAATAAAAATTCTGAATAAAAAATTATTAAAATAAATTGAAAAATAATAAAATTAAAGAATAGAATTCACTAGAAAATAACAAGGTCGAATTTTGTTTTACTGCATCAAATTTAACATGCGAAGTTAGGGACAGAAAATAGGTATAAATACTGATCCATTTTCACATTAAAACACACCGTTTTTCGAAACCATAAAACCACTTTAAAAACCATTTTTCAAATTACCTTTGAAATCTTGATTTTAGGTGAGAAATGTTTAGTTTGGAGCCCTCTCTCCACGTCACATCCTTGCAACCTCGGTAGAGCTCTGCTTGGATGTCGGCGTGGGGGGAGAGGTATTTTTATTTTAATTTTTGCAATATTATGAAATTTTTATTTTTATGGATTGAAATGGAGGGTAATTTATGTTTATTTGTTTAATAAATATTATTAATATTGATAAACTGTTTTTTACATGTCTAATAAATAAATAATTCTGTCGAAATTTTTCCGGCCCACAGCCAACAAGATTGCAAGATAGTAAAATCTACATAGTACAGATTTGTGTAAGAGCGTGGAAAATCGCCAATGATATGTACCCGTGAAGACTCAGCGTGCGGAACGCAGGGGTCGTAACGTCAATATGATCATTATAGAAGAAACGAGAAATAAGGAAGAAGTATCTGGCTGCTTCCTCGTTTCTCATTTCTGTAAAATCGACCTAAAATTCTATTACACACCGAGTAGTCCAGTGGGCACTCAGTAAATATAATATAAACACAATGTGCGCCTAAGGTCTATTAAAGGGAAAGGGTACGGGAATAAATTAAATTGAAATCGTTGATATAGCTAATTTGTATTAATATTTTGAGATAAATTCGATAAAACTTATTGCTAAAAGTAAATTAAAGTCACCTTTCGAAATAAATTAGTAGAAATTATTAAATTCATTAATTCGAGGATTGATTAAAGAACTAAAGTAATTATTGATTGTAAATAAAGAAAAAACTAAAGTGTTTTATGGCTTAAAATTGAAGTAATTATTGGGTAAAAGTAAATCATGATTTAAATGATTGTAACTTATTGATAAAAATTAGAATAATGACAAACAATTTCCTTAATTAAATTATTATAATTCGTTTCGATAAGATTAAAATAATCGTCGAGCAAGAGCGAGTAAGGCATTGAGTTAATCAAAACCAATTATTGATAAAAGTTGAAGTAATTGCCGAATTGAATTCATCGACCTCAAATAACGAAACGTATTATAAGTAAGGTAATTCACGAACTTCAAAGCCCAGTAACCCATCGACCAGAAGTAAACTAAGGGGTTAAAAAGGAAGCGATTGATTAAATCAATTAGTTGATTAAAGGTAAGATATAAAGGAAAAATAAGTATGAGTAAATTAACAAGTCGCTAAAATAGACAGGTAATAAAATCATCGTTACAGGAGCTAAGGTCGTGGTCGTAAAGAAAATTAATACCGCTAAAAAGAATCGAAATTACCATGAAATCGCCGATTAATTTGCCAAAACGAAATAAAATTGACGTGATGAATTCAATTTGACAATAACGTTTAATTTGAAAACCCATTAAGACTTCAAAATCAGATGAAAGCCAAACATTAACTTAATGTAAAATTGACGAAAAATCAAATGACCAAAAAATATTTAAGCAATTGGAATAACAGTCAAAAGTTTATTTTACATTATGAAAAGTCTAATTATAAAACGTCATATTAATGATAAAATACAGAAAAGGCTTACCGCCGACATCAAAGTTCGATAATAACAATAAAATGATCACAAACATCCCCGACGAAACGATAAACGAAAAACTCCAAATAATAAAAATAATAAAACTCCAGATATATGAGATAGCACCACAGTGTTGATGAGGAGTTCCCCGAAAGCTACGGTGGATTGCAAGTGTTTTTCTTCTAAGCATGCCGATAGGAGCATCCAAATAAGCGATAACATTAAATTTCCGAAATCGATTGAATAAACTGAAGCGGATACGCCAATCGCAATTTTCTACAATTAAGTTGACCTAAGTAAAATAAACAGGATATAACTTACCACAATGAAATTGTCGATACCAAAGTTGACCAATCCACCGGACATCCTGTCGATCGTAGACGTTACGGTTGAGATGAACCAGTCATTTAACGGAAACGCACCGTTACAATGGTAAACCATCATCGATTTTTCTCATCGCCGTACGCGAGAAATTATTAACATCATTAAATTCACAGATTCGAAATACCAGTTTACGTTCGGTCCCCAGCATCATGATAAATAAGGACCTCGCAGAAATTAATTTGTAACTAACCCTTAACCCATTTATCAATTATTACCCACAATAGTATCATAACTCTCAAATCCGATAGCGACGTCCCCAAACATTAAGTCAAGTTGCTAAGTCATTCTACTTTTTCGATTGGTGTCCTTTAAAGATCCAACGATTAATTAGACACAATACAAATTTGACATTTTAATCATGATGGGTCTTGTTAATCTATGATCAAAATGCTGACCTGAGATACCACGTAAAATCCAGTGTGTTGATTGTCGCAAGAGGAATTTTCAATATTGCTTGACACAGAACTTAGTCCACTATTAATAACAATTACGCCAGTTCTTTCAAACTCTAAGCAGGTAAACCCCCTTACGACCAACGTGGATAAATTCTTCTATACTTCGCACCTAATGGTTTATTCATAATTTCGTTTCAGATCATGCCACTCGATTGGACTACTACACAAGCAACTAGTGAAAAACACCCGAGGAAGGCACCACCAGCCGCAGATATCATCGACAAACTTCGACCACAGTGGTCATACCCCACCACTTGGCGACTGTTGGGCCTCGCAACGGACCCTTGCGGGCTCGCCGGTCAACAATATCCCGCCGAAGTGACCTATGAGCAAGCTCGGAACCTCCTCACCCATTGGGAAAGGGTGCAGGAGCAGGCGGATCTCAATGTGACAAAAGCCCGGATGTACCTCGCGAACGTAGAGGAGGACATCCGCGTCGGGCGTATTGCGGAGGCATATACACCTCGACCCGCCCGCGATACCCGACGGCCCTATACGGTGGCGGCTCTAAAGAAAAGCCTGAAAAGACATTTCCCCGAGGAATAAATACAATAGTTACAATGTTCATGTCGTAATTGATTTCAAAATTAAAAGTCGTTCGTGTTATTTCTCCTTATAGATAGATTTGTTCCATAATTTTGTTTAACTGAATGAATTATGATTTAATTAAGTCAATAAGAAATTAAAAGGTTCTTTTATTATAGTGATGTCTTCCCTACAAATCCTACAAACCGAACTGGATCACGCGAGGCGGTCAAACGCGGATCTGCTCACCCAAATTATCCAAATGACCCGAGAAATATAGCAGATAAAGGCAACATGGTCAGATCCAGCAAAAACGAGAGCTGTCTACCACCGACTCACGGCGGCACAGAAGGGCTGGGCGGAAGAGCGACAGCTCAATCAGAGCCTGCGCACTCAAATCCGAGGACTAGAAGTCTCCCTAGCAGTCTGTCGGGAGGGGGAAGCGGTAACATATCCGCTCGTCTTCGTCCCATCCCAGATGCCGCAGAAAAGTACTCAATCAGCAGAGCAATCTATCACTTCAGCAAATAATCGTCGGCCGGGACGTAAGGAACGTGCCCGACGACGAGCAACCCAGCTTCAAACCCATTAACTCATAAATGCTGCGTGTTTTGTTGATTCGAATAGAGTAGTCCTATTCATAGTTGATTTGTTTCTTTGATACATTTGTATGCCAGCGTTATCATAAATATTCGCATCACGTCACCGAATCTTCGACTCATCTTTCCACAGTCAAATAAGAACCTAATCTTGAATTTCTACAAGGGACAGAGCAAAGCGAGCATAGGTCTTCTATCGACAGCTCGTGAACCCGAGGGTTGTCCGAGCAACTACAGTACTAGCGATAATACTCAATTTTTGCGGACAATCCACCACTTGAACACATTACCAACGTTGCCTAGCAACGGGTGCCAAGTGGAAATTAGAATCATTTTGTATGGCGTTACGGGGCAACCATAAAGATAAACAGATTTCGAAACCCTGTGACCCACCATACATAAAAAATAACATAATAACAAGAAAATTTGACCGAAAAACGACAAGTTATATAAAAGTAAAAAATTAATGAATTAAATGAGTGAAAATAATTTCAAGGTCAAATTTGTTTTATCGCAATAAAAATAACACGCAAGGTTAAGGTCAAATTATAGGTATATTTACTGATGTGTTTTGACAAATTATCAACTTAATTGACATTTAACTCACTCTTATTTTTCAGTATTATCTCGCATGAAAATTCTTTGAAAATGAATTGGTATATATACCTGTTCTGTGACCCTAACCTTGCGTGTTCTTTTTGATGCATTTTAACAAAATTTGACCTTGATCTTATTTGTTATATCTAATTCTTATTTTATCAATTTCTATATTAAATGAATAATTCTTTTAATTTTTCTTTATAATAGAATATTTCTTATTGAAAATATTTCGTTTTATGCGTTCGCTGCTAATTTTTAAGAATTATCTGTTTGGCGGTCAAATTTTATGTTCTCTTGTTATTTTTATGTTAATTTCATGCTGATCTTAATGCGTTTTGTTATTATTTTAATTTTACTTTTGTTGGGCCAGAACACAAATAGCCTTGAGAATTGTTAAAGAGATAACTTAAAATATAACATACAACACCAATTAAACATTTTTAAATCTGAGAGAATATAAATAAATATAAAATCAAAAACATAAAAGTAAAATAAAATAAATACAAAATGCATCAAGAACCGCACGAAATCTACATAAAAAATAACATAATAACAAGAAAATTTGACCGTAAAATGACCATTTATATAAAAGTAAAAATTAATGAATTATATGAATAAAAATAAAATATTTTTAGCTGAATAAATTTATTTAAAATAGTTAAAAATAAATTACCAATTTAAATTAAGAAATAAATAAAAATTTAATTTAGATAACACAAATAATTTCAAGGTCGAATTTTGTTTAATCGCAATAAAAAATAACACGCAAGGTTAACGCCAAATTATAGGTATATATACCGATGTGTTTTCACAAATTTTCAGTCTTATTTTTCAGAGAGAAAAATTTCAATTTTAGTTGAAACTTAGCTTTAGAAAATTAGTTGATGTGCGTAACTAGTCGAGAGCCGTGCATTCAGGCAATTAACACGGGTAAGTGTTTTGCCTGAACACGACCACTCTCGGCTAGTGTATGATTATTGATTGAATTTTTCGACTGGAATTAATAGAATATACAATGTGAATTTTCGAATTAAATTTATGGAATATACGCAGCGAATTTTCGAATTAAATTTATGGAATTTACACGGTGAATTTTCGAATTAAATTTATGGAATGGACACAATGATTTTCGAATGGTATTTACTCACAATGTTTTTATGAGTTATCAATTGCCGTATGTGGCCGAACGAATTTAACGATGTATTATGCTGAATAAATATTTTCTATCTAAAACCTTAGTGCGTCGAAACTTTTATTCCAAATACTATGGTAAAATTTATTTATGAATTCTTTTTCGGCCCACAGCCAAAACATACAACAACAAAGGAAAATTACACATAACTAGCGAACTGTGTAAGTGCGTGTATAATCGCCAATAGTTCGTGCCCGTGAAGGCTCCGACGTGAGAACGAAGGAGCTGGAACGTCAATATTATCCGTATATAGGGGAAATTGGAAGGTAAGGGAGTCTTGTGGCTGCTCCTTCATCATCTGTTTCCTGAAAAATTGACCTTAATTTTTTAACAACAATCGGCTCAAAATATCTAACACCGAGTAGTCCAGTGGGCACTCATTAAATATAATATGAACATATATAGATCATAAGGACAAAGAGATGGAAAAGGTAGCGGGGAAAATAGCGAAATCGTTGCAACAGTTAAAATAAATAGCCATCGGAAAAAGATTAATCCGAACGACTAAAATCATGAAAAATAATGCTTTGAATAATATATAAGAAATAAATAAATTAAGTTGAATTGAGATGGAAAATATGGGCAGAACGCTGCGCAAATTTTCCGAATCAACTAAAATGCTTATCAAAAATAGCAAAGTAAAAGTAGAATACGGCTCAATAATTGATAGGATATCCGGATAAGTCTGTAAAATAAGGGCGGAACGCTGCCAAAACTTTCCGAATTAATTCAAATACTTACCATAAATAGTAAAGTAAAAGTGGAACGCGTAAAATAAGGGTGGAACGCTGCTCAAATTTCCCCAATCGATGAAAATACTTTATCGAAAACTGCAGAATAAGGATAAAACCGTAAAATAAGGCCGGAACAAGAATACTTTATCGAAAACTTAAAAATACGGATAGATTACGGCTAAATCTTTATATAAGAAAAATATTTTATAAAGCTGAGGAATAAGGAAGGATTCCTACTAAAAACTTAATAATAATAATAATAATAATAATAATAATAATAATAATAATAATAATAATAATAATAATAATAATAATAATAATAATAATAATAGTGTAATAATAATAAATATTGTTGGGCCAGAACACAAACGGCCTTGTGAATGTTTAAATGAATCCGTAACACACATGCAAACACAACATGCAGCTTTAAATTCAAAACCTATAAAAACATCAATTAACCCTATCAAAATATGAGAGAAAAACAATTACATATAAAATAATAAACATAAAAATAAATTAAAATAATAACAAAAAGCAACAAGATCTGCACGATATAAATATAAACATAACACGAAAACCCAACAAATTCGACCGAAATTTGATAATTTAACAAAAAAATAAAAATTTCATGAAAATGAAATTAAAATCAAAGAATTTGAATTAGAAATACTTCAATAAAAATTTCAAATAAAAAATTATCAAATGAAAGTAAAAAATAATAAAAATTAAGATTAGAATGCACTAGAAAATACCAAGGTCGAATTTTGTTTTACTAAATCAAAAAGAACACGCAAGGTTAGGGCCAAAAAATAAGTGAGTAAGAGTTTTTATTTGGAAGCTCTCTCCACGTCGCATCCTCGCAATCTCGATAGAGCTCTGATTGGATGTCGGCGTGGGGAGAGTGGTATTTTGTATGATTTTCGTTATGGACAAGTAATTGTTATATTATTTTTAATATTAATAAAGTATTTATAATTCATAAAATCATTTTGTTTTCATTAATTATTCATTAATTGTCGAAATTTTTCCGGCCCACAGCCAAAACACATCACAAGTAATTAAAATCAGAAATGTTATTCAGATTCGTGTAAGTGCGTGGAATATCGCCAATGATCTGTGCCCGTGAAGACCCGGCGTGCGGAACGCAGGGATCGGAACGTCAATATTGCCAGTATAGAAGAAAGGAGAAATAAGGAAGTGGTCTTTTGGCTATCTCCTCGTTTCTCGATTTCTTTAAAGTCGACCTTAATTAATCACATATGGCTCAAAATGACCACACAGAGTAGTCCAGTGGGCACTCATTAACTATAATATGAACACAATGCGCCTAAGGCCAACCAAAGGAAAAGCACTGGGGAAATACAGAACCGAAATCGTTGTTGTGAACTTAATATACATTATTAATTAAAAATTGAACAAAGGATAGCGATAAATTTGGAAATAATAGTTGCCCAAAGTTCAAAACCACTTATCATAAATGAGAGTTAATAAAACTTTCTAAGCAGGCGAAACCCTATTGTAATTGTTGTAAAGCCCTAACATTATATCGAGAGTCAATAAAAGTTTCTTGGGTAAGCGTAAGATTAACGTGGTTGTTGTAAACGCTCGTTATTGTAAGTTAAGATCGGAAGTGAAGGAATACAACAGTATAGGAATTGTAAATTTCAAAAAAGGAATTCTTCTTTAGTAAAAGAAAATAAAGGTCTCGTGAGCTTAGAAGTCATCACAACTTCCGGCTACTGATCCAAAACCGATCCAAAAGAGACTAAATAAAATAAAATTTAGGAACTAAAAACTCTCGATGTAATGTTAGAACCAGTATGAGGTAAGAGCTTGAAATATATAAAATCCCGAATAGGAAATCAGACGATTTGAATACCATAGACATTTCAATGTTGATAAAACCCCACAAGATCTCGTAATAATAATGTGAAGGTTATATTCTGCCGACGCAGTACCGACACTCAATTATAAATAAAGAATGAACGACATTAAGCTCCCCACTGAACTTCTTTGAGATAGATTTTCATTCCTTGAATAAGAATAGGGAAGTTAACAAGAGGCGGAGGATTCACGACATCTTTGATGATAAATTAAAATTCCAGATAAATATTCCAATTGCAAAGATCCCCTCGTAGAGATAGATAAACTCGAATCCGTACACGAGTTGGTCATTCATTTTAATTTAAATCTAATAACAAACAACACTCCAACCAATTTATTAACTACCAATCTAAATTTTGAATTCCCGGATAAAAAACCCGCCGTCAATAATCCAGATTACCCATGATATAACGAGAGCTAATGTCAGCAGAGAGAGTCAACTAAATCAACCCCCGAAATCAATTCACGAGTACTCACACTTCGACAGGTAGCCGTTGTCTTACTCCTAAGAATGACATCATCGGATTCCGTTTCCACTATAATGAACTCTAATTGCAAAACCTATTATATACAAGGGACTTTCAAAGCGAACACAAACTTCTATCGACAGCTCGTTGGACCCAGGGATTGTCCGAGCAATTACAGTATTAGTAATAGCACTCACTTTTATCGGACAATCCACCCACTCGAACACATTTCCAACGTTGCCCAGCAACGGGTGCCGAGTGGTAGCTAGAAAATATTTATATGGCGTTACCTGGGAAACCACGGAAAGAATTAAAACAAACATCAAAACACCCAGTAACCCACCAATATAATGGTAATTATCGTAATAAGAATGATAATAAATGTAATAGTAGTAACAATTAATAAAGGTAATACATATAATAGTAATAATGACAATATTAGTATCAATAATAGAGAACATTGTAGATTTAATAGGGATAAGGGTAAGAGAGCTAGTGTGTGAATATTTAACATAACAAAGGGTGTATGGGCCCTTTGAATAATCATCAACACGGACGACTATAAGAAGGACTATGAGATAGGACATAACAACGAATGACATGAGACTATAGGTTAACATTTGAAGGAATTAGGAGAATAATGGAACCTAAAAATCGAAATCGACCACAGTCCTTCTATCGGCAGCTCGTTGGATCCATGGATCGTTCGGTCAATTATAGCATTAGCAATAGCGCTTACTTTTTGCGGACGATCTACCCACTCGAACACAGTTCCAACGTTGCTTAGCAACGGGTGCCGAGTGGTAAGCGAAAAATATTTGTATGGGGTTGTCTGGGTAACGACCATATATTTCAAAATATCAACAACCAGAAACCCACCAGTAGTTATAATAGGGATAAGGGTGTTGGGCCAGTTCAAGCTTTTGTTTAAATGGATTGGAAACAGCACGCAAATACAACACGCACATTTCAAAATCGGACCCTTAAACATCTAATAAACACCTAAAAATGCGAGAAAAACACATAATTTAACATATAAAATAGAAAACATAAAATTAAATTAAAATATTAACAAACGCACCAAGATACGCACGAATTGACATAGAAATAACACGATAACAAAAGATTTTACCGAAAAAGCGACAATTTACGAAAATTAAAAGAGTTCATGAATAAAGCGATCAAAAATAAAATAATTTTAATCAGAAATGATTGAAATTAAAAATAAACGAGTAAATTGTAAAAGAAATTGAAAAAATAATAATAAATTAGAAATAAATTAGACACATAATTGCAAGGTCAAATTTTGTTTTAACGCATAAAAAATAACACGCAAGGTTAGGGTCACAGAACAGGTATAAATACCAATCCATTTTCACAAAGTTTTAATGCTAATCACTTTTTCACTCAGTGAATAAATTACTTTTTGTCAGAGCAATTCAAAGGAGCAATTCTCGATAACTGTTTTCATTCTGCGAATCAAGTATCTTAATGTAAGCTCTACTTGATCGTATGTGTGGGAACCTCTTGTCGTATGTTGATATGTATGAACTATGAACGAGCTATGATGAAATTGTTTCAACAAATATATGTATTTATGAAAAATGAATCTTCAGTTTTATGAGTCGAAATTTTTCTGGCCCACAGCCACACATCACACAAGAAAGCAAAATCATAACACAACTAGTCACACTGTGTAAGTGCGGTTTCTCCGCCTATAGTGTGTGCCCGTGAGAGCTCTGTCGTGCGTAACGACAGATCTCGAACGTAAATATTCTACCCATTATAGGGGCGGTGGGAAGATTGAGAACTAGTCTTTTGGCTAGCTCTCTTTCACCCATCTCCCGTAAAATCGACCTAAATATTTAACTACACATCGGCTAAAATGATAACACCGAGTAGTCCAGTGGGCACTCGTAAAATCTAATATGAACACAAGAATCTTAGGACTAAAATTAAGGATCGGGTAGTGGGGACTTGAAACCGATGCGATGCAGATAAATTTAATAACTAAATGGAAATTAAACTAAATTAATTTAAAGTGATTGAATCCATATCATTAAACTAGACGTGACGTAAATAAATTATTAAAATGATGAAATCATAACTAAATTTATGACCAGAACATACTACAATGAGAGTACTTTTGTAACGTAATCCAAGGATACTAATTAATTAAATAAAATGATCTAAAATTGAATACTCACGTAATAAAATCAAGGAAAATTTCATAAGTATTAATGATTTAAATTATCCTCGGATCTAATCTAAATTAGTAAATGACTTATGAGTAAGAAGCCAGAGAAAATGGATGTAAAGAAACGAAACAGCAAACGACAGAGTAGAATTGACTGATTCTGAGAGAATTACGACGGAACATAGATCCGTTAAAATTTCATAAAAGTAATAATAATTAAGGCATTAGGCAGTGATAAATTGTAAACCAACTTAATGATTAGATTTAAATCCTTCTAACCCATTGAAAGATAACTGTGTAACTCATGAACCCAAGGATAATTCAAGGAGTTAAATAATACTATTACGTTACGAATAACCGATAAGAAACGACCAAAATAATCATATTAACCGTACCTGACACGAATAAATCAATTAATAATTGTACACAATGATATAGATCAACGACAACAAAATATCACAAATAATTCACAGATGTAAACATAAGAACTCAGCTTTCGTGAAAGGATTCGAATACCACAGATTTGCCACGAATAATATTGAATCTTTAAAACCGAATAAAATTAGAAACATCCTGAAATTAATGGAAACAATAAAATCAGAAGTTCCAACCAAGAGAACAAACCATATAGTTCAACAACACGACCCAACTAAACATCCAAATGAAGATTTAGACTCTTTCCCAACCGTGGTATCCTCTTCATTGAATAGCTGTCATCGAATATTCCACCCAGCAGTTTCTCTCTAATCAGCATGTACGATTGAACATTTTCCGAAATAACAGTACTCCGGAGCAACTTGTGATAGAGTGTCTTCTTTGATACACCGACGTCGAATAAGAACAACGATTCAGATAAAGAGCTCCAAAAAATTCCAATCAGCAAGTGAAAAATGCGAATAAGTGCATATTAATCCATAGAACCAATAGAGATCAAATTGATTGTTCATACGCTAAATAAACTACGAACAGGTCATAGTCCGAGATTACCGCGGAATAAATCACCAAAAATCCGACGCGAATGACAGGTCGATGACGATGATCACATAAGCTTATAATAACAAAGACGATGAAGCGATCAATAGAAATGAACTTTCACCGCCGACCTGAACAAAAAACAAATAATGATCGGTATCAAATAATAAACAATAAATAACTTAAATAATTTTATTAGCATTCCACCGCGAAAACGAATAAATTAAACGACAGTTCACTCACCCCACCACGCCCCCACAAATAATTCACGAATATAAAAGAACACCGTGGAAATTCACATTCCATACCGCGTAAATGAATCACCAAGCAACTAGCACCGATAGTGGACGTGTTCGAACTCGAGACCCTTTACGAGACCGGATCTCAAGGAATGATACTCAGATGCCTAGTGAAGAGAGGCAATCAGGTAATTTCGCACGCTACATTTCAAATTTTATCATAACTAAAATTCACCCATTTAATACTCTATGGAAATAGCATGAATCACTAACGTCCATGTTTTTACACACGCCGGCGCATCGATAAGAATGATTGGTAATTAATTATTTTCACGTTTAGATCGCAGAAACCCGCATGGCAATTGAAGTGACAATTCTCGAGTGACTCTACAGATCCCGAGCGCTTCCGCCGCTCGATACCGACAAGTTCTGTGGGATAACGGATATCTGTTATCCACTTACGGAGACTCCAGTTGGCCGAGAAGATCAGAATACCAAGCCGAAGAGATCGAGTTACCCAGTATCGCGATTAAGCGCGAGCCGGGTCACAATCCAGCACGAGA
The DNA here is from genome assembly GCA_022537955.1 of Schmidtea mediterranea. NCBI lineage: Eukaryota > Metazoa > Platyhelminthes > Tricladida > Dugesiidae > Schmidtea > Schmidtea mediterranea. The sequence goes on along the minus strand of CM039679.1, from coordinate 244,779,445 downwards.
AGTCCGCCAGCGAGCCGAATACGCGGCCATGAAGATGGAAGAACTAGAAAGAAAGTATCACCGGAAAGCGGTGATGGCCCGACAACGACTAGCTCAAGTGAACAGAGATATCGCAAGTGGTGCTATCCCGAGCACCGATGGATTCCCGCCAGAATATGGAGTGTCCTTCGAATTAGACGACCCGAGGCTGACGCAGATGACAGCACCGACTAAAATGGTGATACCGGAGAAACTCGTGCAGTCAACACTTCGAAATCGACTCGGATCTCGTCCAACAGGCGATCATACATATGCGAGTAGGCATCCTCAGTGGAATTCCAAGCACAACAATCGAAGGAGTGAACGTTTTAATGGTCATGAATGAGTTGAATCGATATGTTTTAGTTTTTTTTTGACAATAAATGTTTATGTCTCACGGGTTATTCAATTTTCAGTTTGATAAAATAACTACTTTGACAATTAGTGTAACTAAAGTAATGTAAATTTTCTACCTTTTTTTGGCAATAAGTTTCCACATATTTTATATAAATGATAGGAAAAGATAGAACGTTTTTGTCAATAAACTTGGGCCAACCAGAGAGTTAACACCAACTAACATGAGACGCAGCCGATAATACATTATAAAATTAATTAAGAGAGAGGATCAATAGAGTTGAAATCAATATTGTACACGACTAATCGTTTAAATATTGTAATTTCAGAAATGAAAGCCACAAAAATATTGCACCAAGAGCTGAAAGAACTTAGACGAGAAAATCAACACCTACACCGACAACTTCTACAACAGAGTCGAGAGATGCAACAGCTGAAAGCCACTTGGGCCGAACCCGAGAAAATGAAATCATTGTACCAGCGCCTCACTGCCGCACAACAGGGCTGGAAAGAGGAAAGAGTGTTGAACCAGGCGCAGCGAACACAAATCAAAGGACTGGAGGTCGCCTTGTCGGCGTGCCAGGAGGGAAGTGCAGTGACTTACCCTCTGGTATTAGCTCCGGCACAATTAGCCTATCGCGACCAAGAAAAAGTCCAATCAGCTAACCAGAGGCCCAGATCACACGCTCGACCAGGTCGAACCGAGCGGTTGCGAAGACGCGCCCAAGGAGTGACCAAATGAGAGAATAAACTCAATATCTGATGATAATTGAATTTAATTGTTATTGAATAAAAATTGTTTAGTTTACTATGTTACTATTTGTAAATAAATATAGAAACGGAAAGTAATAAATAGAAAGTGATAAAGGGACCTGAAATAGAAGACGGACATAGGCCTTCTAACGGCAGTCCGCTGAACCCGACATAGGACTAACCCTTAGCAGTTCTGATATCGGAACTCACCTTTGAACGTCCTGTGACCAGTGGTTACATTACCAACGTTGCCTAGCAACGGGTAACCATTGGCGGGAGCAACAACTATTTTATATGATTGGGGTGAAGGTCATCCACACCACTAACCCCACAAGGGTAAGAGTGATACTGTGAGGATATTTAACAGAACAAAAGGTGTACAGGCCATGGTAAAAGTCAAGAATACGAAAAACGATAAGAAGGACTATGGGAATGGACATAACAATGAATAATATAGCGAAGACGATTTCTCGTGTTAATGTTTACAGTAATGTTTTTATTTTATTGAGCCGTTCCAGTTAGTTGAAATTTATAATATTTGATAAGGTTGATGTTATTATAATTTTGATGTATAATTGAAGCTACATTTATTTATTGTTCAATAAAATTTTTGTTTTATTTATTTATGTTTCGTTTTTTTTTCAGGAAAGCGCATTTATTTTCAATTTTAATTCGTAATCATGAAATGTTTGATCAACAAATAAACTAATTTAAAATTTTCACAGTAAATAAAATAAATATATTTTAATGTTCATTGGGCAGCCCAAAGGTTGGGGAACACTGATTTAGATATATTTAAAATAAATTAATTTTAATTTTTATTATTTAGCTGTAGCGTGAAATATATTAAAACAGAAATAAAATATCAAAAAAATTATATTAATTTAAAACATTAAAAATAATTGAATGAAGCCTTTGAACAAAACATGATGTATCTTGATTTTTGATAGACTGTTTAAAAATCTTATTTTATTTTAATATTTTGTTTATACAAATATTTTAAAGTTAATACATATTGGATTTATTTAAATTTCTAGTCTATGAAATTGTAAAACATTTTTTAAAAGTCAACTATTTATTAATAAACACTTAGTAAACGGTTTATTTAAATTAATACAAAAAACTGCATTGCAATGTTTTCTAATTTCCCTGATGCTTTTGTGGATTATTGTAGTCCAATACGCTTGGAATCAATCAAATCTATTCTGTACAATAATCCAGTTAATAGTACTGTTCAGGATGTAAGCTTACTGGAAATTAAATGTCCTGAAGTAAAAATACAGTCATTATTTTGTCGAAGTAAAACTCATAAATCCGAAGTTACATCCAAAGTATGTGAAATATTTAAATAATTTTATTAGCTAAATTTTTATTATAAAGAAATTTATTTGTAATACTTTCTTTCTGGCCCTAATGCAATTATTCTGATTACCTTAAATTTTGGTAAATATATATCAAACCATGTTTATACTATATTTCGTTTGTAAAAAATTATGCTAATTTTAATAAAATATTTATTAAAGTTAATTTCTAAATAAAATTTTATTCGTTGTCATTTTTGTTACTTTTGCTCAATGATTAACGTAATACCTATAATTATTCCAAAACTGATTTGCTAATTTAAATATTTTGATCTTCATTCATAATATTTCAAACTTTTTTAGTTTATATTATTAACTGTTTCCAGAATGATATTGTTTTATTTTAAAGT